>CM036618.1:114093096-114699043 GCA_020746105.1 Trogon surrucura | reverse complement strand
CTTTGGTTAGGAGAAGCAGTGCTGGACTCTTGGCAGCAGCCGGAGGAGCCGAATGACCTATGGTTGCCTAGTAAACATTTCTGCACATCACAGCCTATTTGCACACATTGTGCATGACTGTTTCCAATGAGATGCCATCTGGAATAAGCACAGGCAACTTCAAGCATGTATTTGAGCATTCGGACAAGTTTAGAAAGCAGACAGGAATGTAGAAGTTAATATTCAGATATTTCCCAAACTCGTATACCTCGAAGGCAAACGCTCCAGCTAAACAGATTGTGCCCTATTAAATCAAAATAGTGCATTGACAAAAGCTTAGCCCACAAGATGTCATGTGAATCATCATTACACAACAATGTGTTGACTGGCTATGGATAGTTTCCCTGCATTCTTAATAAAAACATCCTTGCTGATCCCAGCTGCATTGCAAGGGAAGAGGAATTAGTTTCATAGGAGGAGAAGCAGTGCATTGAGATGCTGGTGTCTATGCATCTGGAAGGGTCTTTTGCCCTGGGGTGCTTCTGTGCTCATACAGCACCAGACACAGTGGGGTCCTCATCCACCTCTGGCTAACAAATAAATAACCAGCTCTTTCAAAACTGGTATGTGAGCTAAAGTCAAAATCTATTAATCTAATTCTCGGGTAGACTAAAGCCATTTCAAGCTGCCATGGCAATAGAAAGATCTTCATTATTACAGCGAATTACATTTATAGTTTCTTCAGGGAAATGTTATTAGACCTCTCTTCCTCCAGTTAATTGATGGGCGTTCAACTTATTGAATATCATTGCAAAAGACTACACTAAATTCTCCTTCCTTGTATACTCATAGCTGCAAATTAAGCTGACATCTAGTTTTTTTCAGTTTGTGGACCCTTAGACATTTTCCAGTGCAACTATATTTAAGCTTCCTGGGAATGGGCTTGTTCTTTCTTGCAGATCTTTCAGAGCTTCCTGGTGCTTACAGGCAGCAAAACACTGCTCTGTAAAGTGGTCTGCACACCACAAAGTAGTGGCGGTCTTGTTCAGAGAGAAAGACTAAAGAATATAAACTCTTCAAGGACACCTTGCACAGCAGAGGAATGTGGTTTTGGTGTGTTTATCCAAATTTATAATGTGCTTGTCGTCATGGCATCTAAGCATTACATAATGGGTTTAAAACAACAGCAGTGGCCTGGGGCTATCATTTAAATCTACTTAGGTTTTGAAGGCTGAGGCAGGATAGGGAAGACGGAACAGTGCACAGAGGTTTAGAAATTGCATTAAAAAATCAAGGAGCCACTTTTAAGTCGTTCACAGCCAGATGCTGCCCCTCTTTTGCTGAAGCCAGGTTTGCTTACCGCATGCAGTGCCAGCTGGTCACCCCTTAAATCTCTAACTTGGCAGAGTGGGTCTAGCCCTCATTGAGCAGTGCTAGGAAGAGACAGACATGAATTGGGATGTATTCTCATGGGAACACAGGTAGCAATTTCCTTATCCCCTATTCCCACTCCAAGTACCCTGTGGCAGTTCAGATATTGTGGACACCAGCAGATCAATCTAGGTTGCTTTCTACTAAGCTGGAAAAGAAAAATGAAAGCTTATTCGTGATGGTTTATGATGGTGCTGTTCCAGCTGAAGGGATGTTTGCATTTATTCATGGTAAGAGGCTGGCTCCCAGCCAGGGACATCCAGCAACCCAGCCAGAGCAGGTACAAGAGCATGGTGCATCAGCCATGCCTGAAGAACTGATTTTTCTGAGTGAATTTAGATCTAGGAGCATGAGCTGGCAGCTACAGATGTCAGTGCTCTGTTCTTCTGGGGCTCATATTGCAACTACCTCTTGGAGGCCTGCAAAAATTACTCGTGCTTCTGTGCAAAGTCTCTTGATCTTGGCATTGCTCACCACTGCCTCCGAGTGTACTGTTTTTGGAGGGAGAGAGGCAGACAGTGCCACGGTGAGGCACAGTGCCATTAGGTCCTTTCATCCACCTTTCGTTCTGCAGCTTTCCCCTTGCTAGGTCTCTCCTCACTTCCTAGCTCTTCAGTTCTGCTCTTCTTCCACAGCTGGGGCAAGGGAGAGGGCATGGAGCACCACATGGTGGGACCTGCTTTATCCACAGCACCTGGCCAATCAAATGTGTCTGAATCACACGGTTTCTTTGGAGTGGTCTCAATAATCTGCCATTGGGTAAAGCAAACACGCGGACCCAATCTCAAGATGTCACTAGAAACATTAGCCTTCTCTTCTCCCATTCAGTCTAAAAAAACCTTCAACACTTGTATCCCCTGAAAACTGCATGCACTAAATTCAGCCACCTTATATGCCTCTTCGCAATAATTGGAGCAGAACAAGCTCTCTTTCTTCATGAAACATTATCTCCAGCTGCTGGCCAAGCTTTATTGTCCTTTTCTGGATTTTCTCCAGCTTTTCAGCAGTCTTCATAGAAGCACATATCTGAGCACACAAGCTGCTCAAGGCCAGGCTCCTCAGCACAGCTAGTGCTCTACTACTGCTCCCTGGCACAGCCAAAGATGGCAATGCCCCTCTTGACCACAGCATCCCAGCAAAGCTCCCTTACCAATCCTGTGTCCCTCACTAGCAGCAGAGACCTGGAAGTTAGGCCAGCCTTTTTTTCTTTTTCTTTGGAGAATGCTTCTGGATCAGAACTGCACAGAATAAGACCAGAACTAGAGAAAACATTTCTATGTGATGGAGATTATAAGCAAGAAGCAGCTCCTATTTCCTCAGCCTTTGTTTTTCATGTGAATAAAGCTGTATGTGATCTTTTGATTAATCTGAGTCATATCTGAGTTCAATATGACTACAGCAATACATTATATTCTTCATTGAGATTGATGCGTTTTATAATCCACACTCCATTACACCATTTAGGTGGTGAAACCACGTGACTTTTGCACATGCATGCCTTCAAGGCAGTTGAAACAATTTGAGTAGGAGGGGGAATTCATCTTCCAGAAGCTATGTTGAAATGTTGCCTTTTTTTCCACTTCATAATTAAATTAATTATTGAAGCATTAGCATCTCCTGCATGGTGGAAGTCATCTGTCCAGCTCTAATTAAAATGCACTTCTTCAAATAGGATATATTTACTGTGTAAGTTAACTAAATGGCCTACCCTTTTTGTTGCATACTCTATTATGCATTTATTATGCATACATGTATATTATTATATACAGTAAATAGTTGTCTTCTGTTCATCTGAAATTGTTATCAGCATTGATAACACCACTAAACAGAAGTGAGTTATCATCATGTAGCAGGTCGTACTCTTTTCAGCACAGTGTTTGTGCTTTGTCCTAAACCCACTCCCACACCAAAGCCTCTCAGGCTACAGCCTTGCCCACACATCAGCCAGCAGGCACCCAGCTCTTCGGGGTGCAGGTTATTTGTGCCTGCTGGGTGGTGGCTGGGAACAGCGGGAGCATTGTTGCACCTTCCTCCTGCTGAGCAGTGTCCAAGTGGCTCCGCGAAGCTTGAGGAGGAAAATACTATAGGGTTGAAAAACCTGCCTGAATAAAAAAGAAAGTCATGTTCTTTGGTTGCCTGCCCTATGCAGCCGAATGCAAAGCCTTTGAGTGCTAGCTGTGGCTTTTGCAATAGTAATAAAATAATAGTGTAACATTAAACAAAAACCGTTGATCAGAGTAGAGACTTCTTGAAAGTTAATGAACTTTTCTGGAGGAATCTCTTCTGTTCAAAGGTGGAGATGGAGCTTGCTCTGCTTTCTGCCTCCTGTTCAGCTTCCCTGGCTTTCCTAGCAGAAAAGCAGGGACACCTTCAACTAGATGTTGCAGTGACAGCTCTGGCAGGAGTGTCCCCACAAGCCTACTGCAGGGACAGCTCCAGCTTTGCCCTGCAATGTCACTGTTTGATATCACATAGAGAAACGTTTTTGTTTTGCTTCCTTTTTTTTTCAGAAATTAATTTGTTGAGCCCCAGGGGAAATAGTTGCATTTAATATGATGAACCTCAAAAAAGTGATCTTGGGAAATGGGCTCATACTGGGCTTAAACTTTCTATTTTATTGTTCATATCAGAGTTTTGCTCTGAACCTCCACATTTGTTCTGCTGTGAATACTAATCGGTTTTAACATGAAGCACCAGTCATAGCAAAGGTCTGCTACGGAAAATCTCGCTGCATAGAGCAACAATTCTTCAATCTTTATGAAGTCTTGCACAAGAAAGCTTTCCCCTTCTGCCCAGCCAATAGCAGGGAGGTGGAGATGAACTTTAGATTGCAAGCCCCAATAAACTGGTCTTTCTTACATTCATTCCTAGATCAGGCAGGTACATAGATGTAGCTAATGGGCTTGTAGCAATCCCTGTTGAATTAGAAAGCCTGGAGAAAAGTCCCTAGATCCCAATAGAAGGTTACTTCTACACTTGAATATAACTTCCTTGAATACTATTACAATTGTGCCGAAGAGGCATAAATGAGGGGTAAAATCCACTTTGTGCTTCGTGCTATCCAGATACAGCACAGAGATGGGCCTTGCCTCAAAGGGGATCATTTCAGATATTTCTGTTTTAGGATGTTGCCCAAGTATAATATCTTCAGAACGGTTGTAGTTCTCATGAAGAAATGGAATATTGAGGGTTTTTTAGAGGGCACTTATTATATTCTGAAGGCTGAAGGACTCAGACAAGGATCCATGAATAGAAAGACAGTGATTTCTTCCTTCATCACTGCTTCTCCTGGTAAGGACTGCTGTACCCCCATGCCTACACCAGGGCTGCTTCCCGGATCAATGCTGGGGAGGGGGCCCTGCAATTTTATGCAACAGGCAGCTCTTTTCCACTAAGATCAAGGACACTGATGGGTCTTTAACTCAGTGAAATCATTTGCAGCCTTCTTTATCATGGACAGAAATCGCACGGGAAAGCCCTACAATAGGAATGAACCTCTCTTCTGAGAGTCAGTCAAACTTTTTGGAAATGGCACAGGAATACTCTGTCTACAGACTTTCTCATTTTGGAAGGGCATTTCAGGACTGCACTGATTTTATGAGGAAGAATATTTTCTCATTTCCAACTGCAGCATCTCTAGTTGCTGTACTTCCACTGTCCATCCCTGAGATATCCCTGCATCCTGGAGATATCCCTCTTAGGACAACAGATGGCAGCAATAAAACTTCTCTTCCTGAGAGAAAAAAAAAATTATATGTTCCAGCCCCTTGTTCACCTTTGTGGCCCCTTGCTAGACAATTCTTATCCCGGAGAACCCAAAACTCTTCACAATACTCCAGATGTAGCATCAACAGTATCAAATAGAGAATAATAATCAGTTTCCTTGATTTTTTGGCTAATGTAGCCCAGTATGTATTTGGCCTTTACCACCACGAACGCATATTGCTGGTCTGTAGTGTTGCCTGATGTTATTATACATACACACACACACACTACAGGGCTTTGCAACAGCAAAGCTAACCCAACCCAAGCCACAATGTTAAGTTTAGATTTCACTCTCCTTAGCCAGAACAATCCCAGTACCTGTCCTGCACATTAATGAAAACACACCAACCAAAAGTTGTCTGACAGCAGTGAAATGAGGTGGCTCATTGGAACCCATTTTTTTGCTTTGATTGGAAATACTTGTTTACAATCTACTAGACAGAAGGCAAATGGGGAGTCCAGCAGGGCAAACTTCCAGTTTCCTAATGCAATGTAGCATTCTCATTTGGTCTGGAAGGCACATCCCATGAGAAGCAGCTAAGAACTCTGGATTTTTCTGATTTGGAGAGAAGGAGGCTGAGGGGTGACTTCCTTGCTCTCTACAGCTTCCTTAGGAGGAGAAGAGGAGAGGAAGGTGCTGATCTTCCTGGTATCCAGGACACGGGGGAATCACAGAATCACAGAATCGCTTAGATTGGAAAAGATCATTAAGATCAAGTCCAACCATAAACAACACTGACAAATCCTTGATTAAATCATATGTCTAATCACTATGTCTACACAACTCTTAAATACATCCAGAGATCAGGACTCCACCACTGCCCTGGGCAACCCGTTCCAATGCCTGATAACCCTTTCAGTAAAGAAATTCTTCCTAGTAGCCAAACTAAACCTCCCTTGGTGCAGCTTGAGGCCATTTCCTCTTGTCCTATGGTTCAAAGCTGCACCAGGGCAGGTTCAAACTGGACATTAGGAAGCATTTCTTCACTGAGAGGGTGGCCAAACATTGGAACAGGCTTTCTAGAGAGGTGGTTGATACCCTCTGCCTGTCAGTGTTTAAGACGCATTTGGACAATTCTTTTGACAACATGCTTTAACTTTTGGTCAGCCCTGAACTGGTGAGGCATTTGGACTAGATGACCATTGTAGGTCTCTTTCAGTCAAAATTTCTCTTCTCTCTTCCCTCTTCCCTTCCTTTCCTCTCCCTTTTCTTCCCTCCCTTTTACAGTGATAATTCTTCGCAGACAGGAGAATGTTTGCTGCACGTAATCCAGCCATGGCTGCTGATGAGCATCTCGTAGATCTACAAGGAAGATCACTTTTCTTTTGTGAGGAAATTGGGTTAATACAAATTTTTATGAGGAAAAAGAGAGTAATAAATAATTGAGATGAGAAATGGTTGCAGTGTGGTCAGGTCTGGAGTGAGCAGAGCAGTGTGGGAGAGCCACGTGATGTGAGTTTCTCCATGCAGTTTAAAACAAAGAAGGAAGAGGGTATAGGCAGCCCTGGTTTCTCTGAGCTAAAGTAGTTATTGATTCAGATAGCACCATGGCCTAAATTAAAGAGATGACTCACCCCTCTCAGAAGTTTTTCATTGCGAATTCTTTTTTCTTTAGAAATCAGATTATCAGCTGTGCATAGTAGGGAGTTAGGTGAGCTGTAAGATGAATGTTGCTAAGAAATTCAAGCACTAAGTGGAATGAACTCACTTCAAAGAGAAGAAATACCCATCCGTGAACACTGCACAACAAAAAACAAACGCTTTCAGGCACTCTCACACCTTCAATAGGGGCATTTTGTAGAGCTCCGTCAGATGGAAACACTTAAGATTTTTTTTGTTCTACCCCTAAGTCACAGTGACAAACTGAATTATCACTCCTGAGGGATGTAAAATCATCTTGATTCTTTTTTTCATCTTTGCTTTTGAAACACCTGTGGTAGGCGGAAATTCCCTTTTACACTGTCCTGTAAGGAATCTTAATGCCCCATTTACCCTGAGAGGTGGCCTTTCTTGCTGAGTGTAATTTCCTAACCTTCACTTTAAACCCCATGGCCATTGGGTGAAACAGAAATAGGAAACCTCTAGGTAAAAAAAAAATAAAATAATTGCTCTTTGGATGATGGTGGATGACTAAGGTTAATTATAATGCAATGCTTTGGAAGGTATGAGAACATGACAGGCTATGGCACTGAGCTGTTTACACAGCAGTGCTTACTTAGTGCAACACCATGTAATTGTTCAAACAAGACGTGGTGGCAAGAATCTACCTTTATTAAGCAATTACTTTCACTACTAGCATTTTCTTTGCCACCAAGATCAACTCTGTTAACTTCCATTAGCAGCATTTTCTCTACAACAAAGATCAGCTCTATAAAACAATTAATTTTTTCCATTCCTCTTTGTCAGGCTGGATGGAGGTCAGAAAATATTTCTGTCAATTTTCTCACCAAATGCTTCACAGTCATATCTATTTTTCAGTGTTGTTTTATTTCGAGGATGGTTGGGGAAAAAAAAAGCGAAAATACTTTTAAAACTTTATTCAGAAAACTTTCAAGGGAACATTGCTAAAAAATACATATATAAATAATTTATTAGTAGAGCAAGGAAAACTATACGAGCAGATGAAAGTAGATGTAAAGTGATACAACAGGGAAGGAAGAATTATATCTTAGTAGGAGGTGTCCCTGCCTACAGCAGAAGGGGTGGGAACTAGATGATCTTTAAGGTCCCTTCTAACTCAAGCCATTCTACGATGCTATGATCTTCATATATAGGGCATGGCATCATAAAGTGATGCTACTTGAGATCAAGTGCAGAATAACTGAAAGGAGGCAACTTGTCATACCTCAGGTGTAAACACGTGGAACTCCTCTCCAATGGACACTGTGGGTACAAGGCAGTACAAAGCAGAGGCATCTGCTAGAGCTGTGAAAAAAATAAACCACAACTTCATGAAAGCCCTTGCACTGAAAATAGTTGCCTGGAAGAATATAAATAGGGAAGGTAATATGTCCTCTTACTCTTTTGCAATAGTTGAGAAAGTTCTGTGATGCATGTGGAAAACTCAGGTCATGGCATTGCTGTATTTTTATTGCAGTAATATCTAAAGACCATAGTGCCTCTGAATAAAATTAACAGGATCAATAAGAATAAAAATAATGCCGTGTCTCATCATGTTATTACCAATATTAGGAACTTCTCATGATTGTAGTGAAAGTGGTGCCCTCTCAAATAATACCCTGAAATAACCCTGGATGTGGGGAGAGCAGATTTGGGCTGGTGAAGGAGCTAGTTAGTAAGGTCCCCTGGGAATCTGCTTTTTTTGAGGGCATTGGAGTCCACGAATGCTGATCACCTTTTAAGAACAATCTCTTAAAAGTGCAGGAACAGGCAATTCCAAAGTCTCAGAAGTCTCAGAAGTCTCAGAAGTCAGGCAAGCAGGATAGAAAGCCTGCTTGGATGAGCAGCGATCTTCTAGAACTTAGGTAGAAAAGGAAAGTTTATGGACATTGGAAGCAAGGACAGATGACACAGGAGGACTACACAAAATCCTGTTCAGCAGTGTAGGGAGAAAATTCATGCAGCCAAAGCCAGGTTAGAACTAGAGCTGGCCAGTACTGTGAAGGACAACAAAAACAGCTTTTTTGAAATATGTTAACAGCTCCTGACTTATTTAAGGGAATCTGTCAAATAAGCATTTTTCTATTGGGGAATGAAACCAGTATAGAAGCTTATCAGATCACATGTTCAAAGCAGGACTGTCTGCACTTCAAACTCTTCATGGTGTGGGGAACAGTCTGAGCTCCACAGCTTCAGAATATGCCTCTAGCTTGATAAGATGTGATCATTCCATCTCTAGCTGCTGCTTGGTGTGTACCACTCACACCAGCCTCCTGGGAAAATGCAATGTTTTGATGGCCATGCAGCAGCTGCCAGCCTTGCACATGTGGAAGTAGAGACAAACACCTCTGCATATCCGTGTTCAAATTCTAATACGCTCTGTGACTCCTAGGTGTGGGTGGGAGGCATCTGGCTTCCTCAGGAGTAAGGACACTCATAAAATCATAGAATCATAGAGTCACTATGGCTGGAAAAGACATTCAAGATCATCATGTTCAACCATTATCTAACTCTACCAGGATCATATCTAAACCATGTTCCTGAGCACCATGTCTAGACAGATTTAAATGCATCCAAGGATATCGAATCAATCACTTTTCTGAGCAGCCTGTTCCAGTCATTGAAAACCCTTTCAGTGTAGAAGTTTTTCCTCATGTCTAATCTAAACCTCCCTTGGTGTACCTTGAAGCCATTTTATCTTGTCTTATTGGCTGTAACTTGTGAGATGGGACCAACACCCACTTCTCTACAACCTCCTTTGGGATATTCATAGTGAGTGATAAGGTCTCCATTCAGCCTCCTTTTCTCCAGGCTAAACAACTCCAAGTCCCTCAGCCACTTCTGATAAGACACCATCAAGACCCTTCACCAGCTTTGTTGCCCTTCTCTGGACACACTCCAGCACCTCAATGTCTTTCTTATACTGCAGAACCCTAAATTGAACACAGTACTCGAGGTGCAGCCTCACCAGTGCCAAATACAAGGGTAAAATCATTTCCCTTGTCTTGTTGACTGCACTATTCCTGCCACAGGAATTCCTGCCACAGGCATTCCTGCCACTATTCCTCGTACAGGTCAGGATACCATTGACCTTCTTGGCCACCTGGGCACACTGTTGGCTCATCTTCAGCCAGCTGTTGACCTACATCACCAGGTCTCTCTCTGCTGAGCAGCTTTCCAGCCATTCCTCCCCAAGCCTGTAGTCTTGGCTGGGGTTGTTGTGGCCCAAGTGCAGGATTTGGCATTTAACCTTGTTGAACCCCATACAATTGACCTCACCCCATTTGATCCAGCCTATCCAGGTCCCTCTGAAGAGCCCTTCCTACCCTCAGGCAGATCAACATTCCCACTTAACTTGGTGTTGTCTGCAAACTGACTGAGGGTGCACTTGATCTCCTCATCCAGATCACTGATAAAGAAAGGAAGCAGAACTGCCCCCACTACTGAGCCCTGGAGAATACCGCTTGTGACCATTCACTAACTGGATTAAACTCCATTCACCTCCACTCTCTGGTCCCAGTGTTTGATCCAGCAGAATATATCCCTGTCCAAGCCTTGGGCAGCTGTGGGAAACAATATCGAAGGCTTTACTAAAGTCTAGGGAAACAATAGCCATAGCCTTTCCCTCATCCACCAAGTGGGCCACCTTGTTACGGAAAGAGATCAGGTTTGTTAAGCAGGACCCGCCCTTCATGAACCCATGCTGACTGGGCCTGAACATCTGGTTATCTTGTAAATGGAATGTAATGGCACTTGAGATTACTTGTTCCATGACCTTCCCCAGCACCAAGGCAGGACTGACAGGTCTGTAGTTCCCCGGATGCTCCTTCCGGCCTTTCCTGTAGATGAACGTCACATTTGCTAATCTACAACCCATTGGGACCTCCCCAGTTAGCCAAGATTGCTGATAAATTATGAAGAGTGGCTTGGTGAGCATATCCACCAACTCCCTTCAGCACTCTTGGCTGTAACTCATCTGGCCCCATAGACCTGTGTGGGTCTAGGTGGTGCAGCAGGTCACTAATCATTTCCTCGTGGATTATGGAGGTGTTATTCTGTTTCCCATCTCTGTCTTCCAGGTCAAGGGGCTGAGTACCCAGCAAACAACTAATCCTGTTCTTAAAGACTGAGGCAAAGAAGGCATTAAATACCTCAGCCTTTTCCTCATCCTTAGTCACTGCATTTCCCCCTGCATCAGTAAGGGAGAAAGATTGTCCATCATCCTCTTTTTGTTGCTAATGTACTTAGGAAATCATTTTTACTGTCTTTTCCAGCAATAGTCAGATTGAGTTCTAGTTGGGCTTCGGCCCTTCTAATTTTCTCGCTGCATAGCTTCACTGCGTCTTTGTAGTCCTCCCAAGTGGCCTGCCTCTGTTCCAAAGGCCATAAACTCTCCTTTTGTTCCTGAATCCCAGACAAAGCTCTCCATTCAGCCACAGAATCACAGAATTGTTGAGGCTGGAAAAGACCTCTGAGATCATCAAGTCCAGCCTATGACTCAACAGCATTGCAATGGTTAGACCATGACCAAGCTGATCTTCTACACTGCCAACCTGTCTTTTGGGATGTGAGGATGGTCTGTTCCTGAACCTTTAAGACTTCCTTCCTGAAGAGTGCCCAGCTTTCCTGGACTCCTTTGCCCTTCAGGATGGCCTTCCAAGGGACGCTGCCAGTCAGTCTCCTGAACAGGCCAAAGTCTGCCCTACGGAAGTCCAAGGACAAGTTCTGCTAACCCCCTCCTTAATTCTCTGAAAATCAAAAACTCTGTTACTGTAGAGGAATTTCTTGTGGAGCAGAGGCACGGTGTAACTTTAAAAGTGTGGACAACCCAGCTTAGGCCAAAACAAAGGCTCTGTCCTTGAAGTTGCCTTGGAACACAGGGAGGAGGAGGTTTTATCTGTTTTGTGAAGAGCCTTGCCAGGGAGAGAAGGGGCGTGTGAGAGCCGCTTGCATAGTGGAATGGCACTACCCAATAAAACGCTGGCGCGTGTAAACCTGTAACTGACCAACTCTGTTAAGGGGCAGGCGCGGGGACACTGCTGAACTGTATATATTGAGCTGTCCGGAGCAATAAAGGGAGGACGATCTGTAGCCATATTGGTGTGATGGTCGTTATCTTGGCCAGCTCTCCGAAGGGTCCCCTCTTCATCTGGCGCCTGAACAAGGGACCCTCTATGGACGCTTAAATGCGGATTGCTTAAATGCGGGAAGACTCTGAAGCATCGGACGTGAGCCGATTTGGGAACCGGAGAGCTGGAGGCAGGGGAGTTCCGGGTGTGACCAAAAGGGCACCGGAGACCAGAGCTTGAGCGACCGGTCAAGCCCCTGCCAAGGTAAGACCGCGATGGAAACGGACGCGGCAATTTGCCTCCTTAGTATACTCTCTAAGAGAGGAGGAAAAGTAAAGGAGCGAGACGTATTAGCCCCATGGGCTCGGAAACGGGAGAAAATGAACGACCCGCCATTAATCTTTAGTTCCACGGAATGGCGTGAAGTATGAGACTTTTTGTGGGACTGTACTTTAGAGGGAGGAAAAGAAGGAAAGGAAGCGAAAGAACTAGGAACAGTTTGGAAAACCGTAATACGCACTCGAAAAATCATGCAAGCAGAAAAGAAAGTTGCTGTGGCAGCGACCGAAGCATTGGAGGGAGGGCAGGAAAGGAAAAAGACAAAGGAAGAAACTCCCTGCTCGTCCGGACTGGGTGGAAGGGAAAAAAAAAAAAAAAGAAAAAAAAAAAAAAAGAAAAAAAAAAAGGAGAAACTGCACTGCGTTGCAGAATTAAGACTTTCGTCCTTGAGCTGAGCTCTTTTCTAAACAAGTGCATAATTCTTGCTTGCTAATTATGAAAAGAGACCCTGACCAGCCAGGTACAGCTCATGTTGAGAGCTTGTCCGTGAGAATGAAGATAAGACGCTTCTTGTACACCAGATGTGCATGGGAGTGAACGGGAGAGTGTGATCAAAACAGACCTGGGAAATTCTGCTCTCCCTGTGTGATAACAGCGTGATTGAATTAATACTTGAGCTAATAAGAAAAAAAAAAAAAGAAAAAAAAAAAAAAGGGGGGGGGGGAGAAGGAAGATCAGGATGAACCCCTGAAAGAGATGCTGAACAAACTCACTGAATTATCAACTAGACAGCAAGAAATAGAAGAAATCCTTAAACCAGTTCAGCTCCCCCATTACCATCAGCTCCCTCACTCAAGCCTGATTTTCAAGCTTGAACCATAAAGGATCCTTTGCAACAGCGATGGAGCGGTGTCATCAGAGGCGCTATAATAGAGGGAGATTGGGAAGCAGCCAGTTCGATTGCGTGTCCTGTTATTATTAATAACGGACAAGGGACCTGGGAACCGCATGATCCTGCACGATGTGGCTGTGCAGCATCCTGTCACTTCAACAGCACAGCAGCAACACGACCGTGCACTGGGCCTGCCTGTTGAACCCCTCTGTTTCGCCCAGTGACGTGATGGGACCCTGAGGTACCGATTACCAACGACGACATGGATTGGACTGGCAGAAGATGCTTACGGCTGATGGCAGAGCAATTATAGGAAAATGTAACTGTTTTCAGTGTTACCTGTTGTGCTGATATGTATCCTCTTTGTGTGACTAATAATGAAGCTTATATTGGTTGTGTAGGACTGTCTAATCAAAGCCACATAATAGGTGTTAAGGTTTATGGTATTAACCAGAAAAGTGATCTTTCTTAGCTAAAAGCAAGGCGGAGAAACCAGCTGCCTTTTGCTTTGTTAGAAGTGTGTGATTAAGGATCAAAGTATGATTTAGGGCGATGGGTGTGAGAACTTTGACAGGATGAATTAAGAGTTTAGTTAAGGCATTTTTGGTTATTGCAGTTTTAATTGTTATAGGCTTACTTATGTTTAGTTGTTTGATAAGTATAATCAAGAGAATTATAAGCAAGCTAGCGGATGAAGCCTGGGTTGTCCAAAAAGAAAAAGGGGGATATGTAGAGGAATTTCTTGTGGAGCAGAGGCACGGTGTAACTTTAAAAGTGTGGACAACCCAGCTTAGGCCAAAACAAAGGCTCTGTCCTTGAAGCTGCCTTGGAACACAGGGAGGAGGAGGTTTTATCTGTTTTGTGAAGAGCCTTGCCAGGGAGAGAAGGGGCGTGTGAGAGCCGCTTGCATAGTGGAATGGCACTACCCAATAAAACGCTGGCGCGTGTAAACCTGTAACTGACCAACTCTGTTAAGGGGCAGGCGCATGCACACTGCTGAACTGTATATATTGAGCTGTCCGGAGCAATAAAGGGAGGACGATCTGTAGCCATATTGGTGTGATGGTCGTTATCTTGGCCAGCTCTCCGAAGGGACCCCTCTTCATGTTACTTCATGATCACTATGCCCAAGATGGCCTCCAACCATTACATCTCCTACAAGTCCTTCTCTGTTAACAAGCAGCAGGTCCAGGAGGGCACCCTCTTTATTTGGTTCTTTCACCAGCTCTGTCAGGAAGTTGTCTTCCACACACTCCAAGAACCTCTGAGACTGTTCCCTCTCTGCTTTATTGTATTCCCAGCACACATCTGCAAAGTTGAAGTCCCAGCCAGGACAAGTAGCAACCATGAAACTTCTCCCAATTGCTTACGGAATATTTCATCAGCCTCCTCTTCTTGGCTGGGTTGTCTGTAACAAACTCCCACCATGATAATCGCCCTGTTGGCCTTCCCCTTGATTCATGTCCCAAGCTCAGTTATATGGAGTTATCTGACAATCATTAGTATTTACAGGTTAAATCAACCTGTAGGAGAGAGGCCACTGGGGAGGGGGCATTAAAACACTCTAACAGATGCTAAAACTATGCTAGGGTAAATGTGGCCAGCTAGGACTGGCTGACTCTCCCTACCAAACAAAGATAAAAGTTGATGAAGTATTCGCAAACTGACACTGTTGTTTTCATAACTGAACACCCAATCAAGGAGGGCAAGCTGGGGAAAAACATTTTCATTCATTCAGGCAGCACTGAATATACTGAAGGGATTGCAGTCTATTCATGGCTTTTGTCAGCTGGAAAAGAGGTTGAATTCATGCAACAAATTATTCAGAAGAAATTATTTGCCAGACTCTCATTATAAGCTCTACAGAACAGAGGAGTTGAAACATCAGATGCAATTAACTTCATGTTATAAAACCCTTTTGGGATGTAAAGACTAGACCCTTCCAGCCCTACTGTACTGTAAGTGCCTGGTTGCTGATGATTTTAATAGAAACTTATGTCTATTCAGCCTCTGTATGTCTTCATGTAGCAAAATCCATGAAAATCTTAGGAGATATTGCCCAGGATATGTCTGAGGAACAAAGCAACACCCCAGGCCCATGCAAGCAGAATTCAAGTGTGAATTCTGAGTAGGACTAAGCATTCCTTAAAGCAGTGAAATATCAAGCTCATAAGAATTAGCACTCAAAAGGATTTTCAAAATGTGTTGCAGATAGCAGGATTTTGCTGAGGGCAAAGCTAGACCAACGCCAGTCTTCTTTACTAATTGTTTCCCTAATTACAAGGCCTTTTCTTAATGCAGTTAATAAATCTCTGCAGGACATTACACTGTGAGAACACACATTCTGTGCATGCTCAGCATAACATGGGGTCTGTGGCCAGAGCAATAGATCACCATCGGCAGGGTAAAGAAAATGCAACCGACTCTTAAGCATGGGAAAGCAACAAATCAAGTTCAGCTGACATGAAAATGTCCTACGGAGTCTGCGCGGTTTCACCAGATCGCTCACAGCAGCTCAGAAAATGTTGATCTTGCCTTTTTTAAGGTACTGCATTGGACTTTTTATGCAAATTTATATACTTGTCAACTTCCATTTTTTAGTCCTGTTCCAGCTGAACTTCATTGCCCAATGTGAAATGTATTTTTAACTTTTAGGGACCTCGGTTAAAAACGAAAACAGTAATGGAAGTTGTTTCTTTTTTTTAATTGCTGGGGAAAAGAAAGATCAATTAGTTGCACAGCTCTGGATAGAAGCAATTGGATAATTGTTGTGGTTTAAGCCGAGTGACCGGCCGGGAGAGACAAAGAACTACGTGGCCGCTCTCTCACTCGCTCACCCCTGCCGGGAGTGAGGGGAAGAGCCCGGAGAGAGCAGGAGGCGGAGGCTCGTGAGGTTGAGATAAAAACAGTTTGGTTTAATGGTGAACATAAATGATAACGATAACAGTGAAGTAACAGTAACGTTTAACCAGATATAACGCGAGTAACATGTAACGCGGACCTCACCACCCGGACTCAACGAAGCGCCGGGAAAGTGAAAGAGACCACAACCCCATAAATGCACAGAGGCAAAATATCATGTATTCCTAAGGAAAATATATGTTCAGCAGTTTCAGTATTTATAGCTATCATTCACTCAGAAAGAAGTTTTTAGTGTTTTTAAGGTATATGTTGATCTTAGAATAATTCTTTTTAATTAACCAAACTGAAAACAGCGTTTGCATTAGCAACTAGCAAAAGAGGCTCAAATCACTGTGATTATTCCCTGAAATCTCACACAAAGGAAACTTGGTAACATCTGTCACTTCCTCAGTTAGAAAAGAAAGAACCATCAAAGGAAAAAAAATAAAGAGGGATCCTGCTGAGATAGAAGCCTTAAGCGAAATTCCTCTATACTTATTTTCTTTTGTTTTCTAAAATATCACAGCTGTGACACCGACCCTCTGAATAACCTACAGTGATGATTCAGTTGCACAGCCTGTAAACAGCAGGGATCAGATTTACTTCATACACGTTGGAATGTGTACCTCTTAGAACTGCTGTTAATAAATAGATATAATTTTGTGCTTTCAGTGCAGGGCTTGTTCAAGAAATAGCTGAGACCATGACTGTGATATAACTGCACCCAATAGCTTTAGGAAAATGGTATTGTTTTGTTTTCTAAAGTATCAGCAGTACCCAACATAGGCAATTTTTGGAAATACAAAGTGGAGGAATAAGCTAAAATCGGGAGGAGGTCAGGATGGCTAGGACCAACTGGTGCATCTCCAAGCTCTAATCAGATTTAGGAATAAAATCAGCTGTTAAGAAGGGTCCGGTTTGTGCAGCTTTTGCAAGTGCAGATAAGTTTTTTCAACCAAGAACATTGTGTTCATGGTAGCAAAAAGACTACACAATTGTCAAAACTGAATTACTTGCACTGTGTAAAAGCAAGGAATGTAATTGGACAGGCTGAATGTGGAACTAGGGTTATCACTTTTCTTGGGGGCTGAAGTTCTCCTAAGAAAAAGCTCCTGTGGTTGTACATATGGGCTGGTATACGTGTGCTGTGTTTGGGCAGATATTGAATAGAAAGCAGAAATGGAAGCACTGAAATCCACATTAAGAGGCAGAATTAGTTTCAGAGCAGGGTCAAAATGAATGGAAAGTTAAAAAAAGAAAGGCTCCGTGATTACTGGGGAAGTCAAGAGTAGCAAACGTCAAGAATTAGGCTTTTTTCCTTAATCTCACTTGATGTCCTTTTCCCTGTGGAAAGTTGCCATGATATTTTTAAATAGAGATAGGAGGGTAAGGACATGGAAATTGGGTGGCTTAAGGACTTCATGTGAGACAGAGGCTGGTGAGTTGGTGAGTGTCCCAAGAACCTCACTGGTGCCTTGAAGGTCCAATACTTGGCTCCTCAGCATTTGTAATTCTCTGGATGGAGCCAGGCACCCACATCCACACCTGACGTATAAACCTACCCATCGGGTTTTTACACGGATGCCATTAAAATGGAAGTCTTAAATGATAGTTCTAACAGGCAGGCTTTTTAGCCGTTTCCAAGCTGTCATAGGAGAAATCATCACAGTGGGATGGATCTGTAGGGACTTTGGCCTGGATAAACTCCATCTCAATAAAATACATGGCAGGAAACAACATTAAAGAACAGCATTAAAGGAAAATGATTACCACTGTAAAAACCAAGTACTCAGGATTTAGCAGGTAACAGATCTAGTGTTGCCTGTGCAAACTTTATTCTACCCCTCCCCTTCACAACAGTTGTTGACTGCAATGTCATGAACTGCTTTCTTATACTGTGTTAATGTCTCTCGCATGAGGAAATTTTATTTTTTAATTGCCTGATATTAAACTATATTATATCACTAATGTGAATTCCTGACAAGCAGTCTGGATGACTAATGTTGAGAACTTGAAAGTGGCAGTGTAATGCTATTTGCAATGTTCAAACTTCACACTTTGCATGCTGTTTCATCTTCTTGGGATGTAGCATAAAACAGTAAGCAGTATTTGCAATATACAGTACATGGTACTCAGCATTATTAAGAGAGGAGAGGTTCCAGACTAGTGCCTGCTGAGATAGGTGCCTTCAAGAAATCAATCTGCAAAGGATCAAAAAATGGCACTGTGTCATGGAATTTCATGCATTATTCATGCAGGGCCACCACTGAATGGGTGCCCATGAGGGAGAAGGGTCTGGCAGCTCGGTGGTATCTGGCAGAGGGGCAGTACAGTGCAGGCTTCCATCTTCTGCACCAAGCCACGGGAGCACGTGGGATCCCAAGTGGCCAGCACTGGTGTCCATCTGAGAAGGGGATGTCAAGGTCAATATATTGAAGCACTCAGGACAACGGAAAATCAGTCTCAATTATGTGACACCAGCTGTTGCTTGGAGAGCACTTGGCTCTTTTCTCCAGTCCTGTGCTCACATCTGGCACAAACATGTTGAACAGATTCCCCCCCCCCCCGACTTTGCTTTGTATACCATCACTCATATTAGTGAAATTGGGTGAGTTTTACACCAACCACGGACCCAGCCTCACCCATGAGCTGGAGGAATGGACCCAGGTGCATTTTGCTTGGTTGAGGCAGGACTACATGGTTGTTGCCAGCTCACTGAGTGGCAGCTGTTCATCACAGGATTTCCTGTTTGGAAGGCAGGTGGTTTGTGCATTCACGTTAGACACATTTCATTACCCAATATGTATGTGCGCATGTGTTACAAACACTAAACTGCAAAATGCACAACTGCAATAATACAATAATATATTTATATTACACATGTGTTTATGTATATCATGTTAGCTACTTTGATAAGAGCTAGTGGAATCTGAGACGCAACTGCTTTTCCAGTAAAGCATGAGTAAAGAGGGAGTAGAAAGTATTTGAGGGTTATTAAACCTAAGTTAATGAATGGCATTAGGGGCACCTGAATTTATGAACAGCTCTCTGGACTGGGTGAAAACGCTTAGATCCAGAGTAAAGCCTCCTGGCTGGTGCCATTTGGCATGCACTATAAAAGGAGGTTGCCTCTAACATGAAAGAATGAGAACATGTGGTGATTCAGCTGCAAAAGCAAAGAATCCTGTTTGGATCTGTGGAGAAAGCAACTGGGAAAAGAGGAGGAAGCAGCTGATGCTGCTGTTAGTCCCTGCTGTGTGCCTTTCACCAAGTGCTACTAAGTTTCAGGGTGGATTGCATCATCACACCCCTGCAAGAGTAGGCCAGGCCCAGGGAGGACCAATCCTTCAGGTCTTACTTCAAATTGGAGCTGTTTGATGTTGAATTGAAAAGAAAAAATGTTTGTATTAAAAGGAAGACTAAGTGATCCCACCAACCTTTTGCCATATGAGACAGTGCCATGGAATATTTCTAGTTTTTCCGAATTTAATGTTTTACATTTCATGCTTTTCTGTGGAGAAGAGAGTGAAATGGGGAAGGAAAAAAAAAAAACTTTCTTAAGCCTTCATTTTCCTGTGCTGTGGCAAGCCTCTTCCCATCTCTTATATCACAGAATACAGAAAAATGTAGGTTAGCTCTGAAAAGCTCAAGTCCAACCCTCTGCTCTGAGAAGGTCCAATATATGGGTTTGATCAGGGCCATGTTCAGCTGAGATTTGAATACTTGCAAGGATCGTGATTCCACAGTCACTCTGATTCCTATTC
Organism: Trogon surrucura; assembly: GCA_020746105.1. Classification (NCBI taxonomy): domain Eukaryota; kingdom Metazoa; phylum Chordata; class Aves; order Trogoniformes; family Trogonidae; genus Trogon; species Trogon surrucura. The sequence continues at coordinate 114,679,342 of CM036618.1, read as the reverse complement.
TGGCTTGCATTGTGAAAAATCCATTTCCCTATAAAATGGAGAGTCTCCAAAACACAGATTTTTCAACCAGGGCATTTTCCCACAACAATACTGAACCCATATTTTTTTCCCCAATGTCAGAATATTAAAAACAAAACCAGGAAATAATAACGGATGACACAAAATATTCCAGAATGAAGTGAGAAACCTTTTCACTATGTGTTTTTTGTCAGAACAATGCAATACTCAGGAGGATTTTGTGCTTTGACAGAAAAGTATGTTCTTAGGGGTTATTGCCTGGTCTGCACACTTCCAGTTAGCTCTAACTAGAACTTTGGTCAGTGTTTCTATGTGATGGGGTCCTGGTACACAGCCCAGTGCCATAGTCATAACTTGGGTTCCTGAATAAGAGCTTGTGATGGTGTGTCTGATTCTTCAACCCCTGTTTTTCTGCTTTTCTGTTGCTGGAACTGGAGTATTGGTCTATCTGCTGTGTGGCTTTGTTTTGCCAGATACATTTTTTATGTGCAATGGTACTGTTTACAGCTGCATATATTCATCTGGCGTTGCTCTCTTCCTTCAAACACTGTTACTACGTTTGATTTTAGTGACGAATGCATTTTGCATTCATTGTTTCTAGGTTTTTCAAAGGGTTTTGGTCTTGATTAAAGATGAATAAATTACTGAAAGGCTTCTTAAACAACCAATCCCAGATTTTAAGCATTCAGCTCCTGTCAGCACTGACGGAGTTATGTGGTGAAACAGCTGTGGCAGATCTGGCTCCAGTGGTGCAGAGAACTTTTCAGAGGATGAGGGGAAGGAAGGTGTTTAGTTTGCCACAGGGCCCCTCAGCCACCTGCTTCTGTCTCCATCAGCATGGCCATAACAGCAAGTGGTCAGCTCTAACCTACTCAAAACAGAATGCCCTGCTCTCCTTGGACCTTACCTCAGCACTGGCCATGATACCAAATCCACTCCATTTACTTTTAGAAGCAGAGATTGTAAAGGCTACAAAAAACAGTTATGTGGGGGTTTATTGGTGTGCACACAAGTGTGCGATTGTGAGGTTACAACAGGCAGGACATCTTGTGTGAATCTTCCTAAACAGATTCTTCCTTTACCTGAGGATATGTTTACCTGTCACTGGGACTAGCCTGTCAATGGAGAACTAGGTTAGGTGTCAGGCCAGGACACAGTATGCAAGCCATTCCTGTGAGTCTGGATCTACCTGACCTCACTTCAGGCATCTAGGAATTACAACTGCTGCTCGAAAATAATCTGTTATGCTCCTCTATAGTCAGTAGAGAAAGATGGATACCTCCAGATGACCAGCCAGCCTACTTGAAAACAAACATGAGTGAGAAGCTCTGGGCCAGTTGAGGTGATAAAGGTCCCAAGCCTGATCAGTACTGCTGCACAGTATATTTGAAAGTAGATTGGTCTCTTCTCATTTTCAAATTGCTCTCAATAATGAAGAAAAATTGAAACATCCCAAGCGACTGCAAACATATGCTTCAGTTGTCCCCAGTTGCTTAGAAACAAAATGCAGAATATGTTCAGACCTCAAGCTCTGGGAAAATGCTGGTGCTGAGGATGCCATTCATTCCCAGCTGTTCCCTCCATGATAGAGGTGGTCTTGGAAAGCAGCACTGCCTTCTGATAAAATCCCTCTTGTCAAAAGTGAATGACCAGTAAAAAAACAAGAGAAATGTATAGATTATTTTTAAATGCAATGATGCTTGTTCCACTCTGCTTTAGGTAGATTAAAGGAGAAAGCCTCTTATATGAAGCCAAACTGACCGACAGGCATTTCTGTGGCTAGCTGAAAGCAAACCAGTTTGTGCATGAAGTCTGTCTCTATATTCATGGCAGTGATTTAAGAGTGCAGAACACTGTCTGGGTTTTCATCACCGTCCCAGTTCATTCAGTTTCTGCAATGCACTGACGAACTGCACACCATGTAGGTATATGTCCTGGGTGCACCTGCGGCAGTGAAAGCAGGTCCTTGCAGAAAAATAGCTCCTTGAAGTTGTCGAGTTCAGGCATTCCCAATCTGAAATTTGGACTTCAAGGTGAAATTTTTGGCTGGAAAGATTATTATTTACAAGTGATTTTTGAGAGGGCTGGATGTGGGAGGGCATTGCTCCATGAATATATGGCAAATTCAAGTGTTTTCTTAAACACTTATTTGCTTACTTGCTCTTCTAAAGATCAAGAGAGCTCCATGTACAAGTGATCTTTCACTCACATGAACTTGTTCTTGTAATGAAAAAAAAAAGCAGGAATGCATCGCTTAATGATTTTACCTACATTATTGACCTTTGCAGTTTTTACCATCTTTTTCTAGTACATGAAAAATAAGGAATTCATTCAGATAGATTTGGTCTTGAACTGCTTTCAGCATTTGTTCAACACAAGTCATAGGATCCTAGGATCATGGGATCACAGAATCACAGAATCATACAATGGTTTGGCTTGGAAGGGTCCTTAGAGTTCCAAACCCCCTGCCATGGGCAGCGACACCTTCCACTAGATCAGGTTGCTCAAAGCCCCATCCAGCCTGGCCTTGAACGCTTCCAGGGATGAGACATCCACAACTTCTCTGCATAACACAGAATCACAGAATCACAGAATCACAGAATGTTAGAGGTTGGAAGGGACCTTAAAGATCATCTAGTCCAACCCCCCTGCCAGAGCAGGACCACCTACACTAGAGCGCACAGGAACGCGTCCAGGCGGGTTTTGAATGTCTCAAGAGAAGGAGACTCCACAACCTCCCTGGGCAGCCTGTTCCAGTGCTCGGTCACCCTTACAGTAAAAAAGTTTTTCCTCATATTTTTCTGGAACCTCCTGTGTTCCAGCTTCCACCCATTGCCCCTTGTCCTGTCAGTGGACGCCGCTGAAAAGAGCCTGGCTCCATCCTCCTGACATTCCCCCTTGACATATTTATAAACATTGATGAGGTCACCCCTCAGCCTCCTCTTCTCCAAGCTAAAGAGACCCAGCTCCTTCAGCCTTTCCTCATAAGGGAGATGTTCCACTCCCTTCACCATCTTTGTGGCTCTACGCTGGACTCTCTCAAGCAGCTCCCTGTCCTTCTTGAACTGAGGGGCCCAGAACTGGACACAATATTCCAGATGTGGCCTCACCAGGGCAGAGTAGAGGGGCAGGAGGACCTCTCTTGACCTACTTGCTACTCCCCTTCTAATACACCCCAGGATGCCATTGGCCTTCTTGGCCACGAGGGCACATTGCTGGCTCATGGTCATCCTGCTGTCCACTAGAACCCCCAGGTCCCTTTCCCCTGCACTGCTCTCCAGCAGGGCAGTCCCCAACCTATATTGGTACATGGGGTTATTTTTTCCCAAGTGCAAAACTCTACACTTGCCCTTATTAAACTTCATAAGATTTCTCCCCGCCCAGCCCTCCAGCCTGTCTAGGTCTCTCTGAATGGCTGCACAGCCTTCTGGTGTGTCAACCACTCCCCCCAACTTCGTATCATCAGCAAACTTGCTGACAACATTCTCTAATCCCTCATCCAGATCATTGATGAATATATTAAACAGCACCGGCCCAAGCACTGACCCCTGAGGGACCCCACTAGACACAGGCAACCAGCCAGACTCAGCCCCATTGACCACAACCCTCTGGCTTCTTCTCTTCAACCAGTTCTCGACCCACCTCACTACTTGGTCATCCAGACCACACTTCCTCAGTTTACCTATGAGGATGCTGTGGGAGACGGTGTCAAAGGCCTTGCTGATGTCCAGGTAGACCACGTCCACTGAATGGCCACCATCCATCCACCTGGTTATGTCTTCATAAAAGGCTATCAGGTTGGTCAAACATGACTTCCCCTTGGCAAAGCCATGCTGACTGCTCCTAATAACCTTCTTATCCTTGATATGCCTAGAGACAGCATCTCTAACCCTAAACCCTAACCCTAACCCTAAACCCTAACCCTAACCCTAACCCTAAACCTAACCCTAACCCCTAACCCTAACCCTAACCCTAACCCTAACCGTAACCCTAACCCCTAACCCTAACCCTAACCCTAACCCCTAACCCTAACCCTAACCCTAACCCTAACCCTAACCCTAAACCCTAACCCTAACCCTAACCCTAACCCCTAACCCTAACCCTAACCCTAACCCTAACCCTAACCCTAACCTGCTCCAGTGCCTCACCACGCTCACAGAAAAGAATTTTTTCCTAATATCTAATTTAAATCTATTCTCTTTCAGTTTCAAACCATTACCGTTTGTCCTACGACTACAGTCCCTGATAAAGAATCCTTTCCTGTAGGACCCCTTTAAGTACTGGAAGGAGACATCTCCCCGGAGCCTTCTCTCCTCCAGGCTGAAAAACCTCAACTCTCTCAGCCTGTCCTCACAGGAGAGGTGTTCCAACCCCTTGATAATCTTAGTGGCCCTCCTCTGGACATGCTCCAACAGGTCCATGCCCTTTATGTCTTGGGGACTCCAGACCTGAACACAGTGTTTCAGGTGGAGTCTCAAGAGAGCAGACTAGAGGGGAAGAATCCCTTCCCTCGACCTGCTGGCCACACTTCTCCTGATGCAGCTCAGGATATGATTTGCTTTATGGGCTGCAAGAGCACATTGCTGGCTCATGTTCAGTTTTTCATCCACACCCAAGTCCCTCTCTGCAGGGCTGCTCTCAATCCACTCATCATCAAAAGTCCCTGCAGATAAAGAGCTCACAATTGCCAAGAGCTGGCACCTTGGTCAACTCCTGTTGACAAGAGGAACTTCTCCGCAGGAGCTAACAGGCAAATGTGATGGAGAGAGCACAGAGCTGTGGCAAAACTCAGAGTGAGACAGTGTAAAAGGGGAAGCCAGATCTCATTTTAATCAAGACAAATTTCAGCTGCTCAGTCGTTCTTCAACATTCACAAGCACCTAGACATATCTATCCAGGATTCCTTGTGGTGGCACAGAGGATCAGGAACAACAGATTCTGAGACTTCATCTTGTCTCCTGATATCTCCACTGATACCAGGTGACTGTAACTTCAGCAGCTCAACCCAGCCCTGAGCCTGCTTTAGCAACAGAGGGAGAAGTCACACTAACAGTGCTCCAGCACCAATGTGCACCCAGTGCCATCACCTGCTAGTTCCCAGGCATTATCTGTATTCTGTCCTGGATTTCACAGCTGCTCTACGTCTCTTGGCTTGCTGCATGCCCGCCATTGACTTCCTGCTCTGCTGTTCCTTCTGCTGCTTCCACATATGTCTCTCTTACAAAAAATTGTCAAGTTTCCTTTGTAGATCTCTACAAAGCCGGAACATCTTACTTACTGTCAGTGAAAAAGCCAGCTCTTCTCTTCAATAAGAACAGGATTCAGAAACAGTAAAATCAGTCCATGAATCCAGCTGACCTGCAGAAAACTGTATAAAATGAGTGTCACTATCCAGCTCCTCTCTGCTCTATCACCTGTGGGTGTGTATTGCATGCCTGGAGGAAAACTTCTATAAGCCATGGCCAGAGCAAGTAAAACGAAACCTCTGCATGGCCATGAGGGATGAGGACAATTTGCTAGTGCTTTGAGGAGCTATGTGTTCTTTATCAGTACATGAGTGCCACGGAAATCCAAGCCCTGGGCTTGTATGGGCTGGAACGATCAAGGTTGGTGGCTTGGGGGGCAGTACATGCTTCTCATGTTTTTTCTCTGTATTTATTGCGGAGGGCTGTTGCCTGCTATAGTAGCAGCACTGGAAGAAATCAGAAAAGTGAGATGAAGAACCCACATCTGCCCCAGCATCACTCCAAGGAATGCTCAAGCTGCTTGTGCAACTGTACTGCTTTCAGAACAAAGTCACTACAGCCCTTTCTGCTTTGTCTTGTGGAAGATGTCTGACGGTTGAGTTGAGTTATATTCCCCATTGATGAAGTGGCTTGGCACTGGAAAGGTAGGTTGTTGACCTTAAAGCTTCAATGATCCCGTAACAGCAATTCACTCACCTACTATCAGGATTTTATCCTTTTTTAAGGTGTACAGTGCAGTGCCTGAAGGTGTTCCTTTCCAAAGCAGCCAGGTGCCTTATCCCCTTGTCTGGGAGTTTTCTTGCCTTGATGTTGCTGCTTCTTTTGCCTCTGGCTCCATTTCAGACAGTTTCTCCCAGCTCTTACAGTCACACTGGATTTGCTCCGCACTGGTTGCACAAGCCAAACAAAGAAGTAGTTTGCAGGAACCTAACTGGTATCTCAGTGCATTTTGCAATGCCTTAAACATCCAACTCCACACGTATAAGACAAACACTTAAAAAACTGAGACAAGGTCCAATGTTTGATCTGACACAGGTTAAACGCTAGCCTGAGGGACCTTGGAAAAGAGGACCTCGGCAATGCCTCATTTATGCCAAGACGAGGCCATTGCTTTTACAGCCACTGCAGTCTGAATTGCTGGGCAGGCAGAAGCAGCAAGATTGCTGGCTGTGGATACACAGTAGATATGAGCCGTACTGACACCACACACATAAGTGCAATGCTCCCTCTGCTTGTGCAGAAAACATTGTCAAGAGTTTGTCTTGTGTGTAAGAGCAAAATCAGCTTTGTGAGCCTGCTAACACACAACTTGGTGTAATACATGGACGGAAGCTGAACATCGCTGAGGCATGTCTGACTGATAGCTCGTTTGGCACTGTACATGTGGTGCCCCCACTCAGGATGTCTGTTGTAAACTTTCAAGTCCTGCATTGTGCATGTAGCTGCTGGCTCACACTGCACTGTGGGGTACTAAATCTCCCACCAGGTTAGTTCTGCTCTGACAAAGATTTGTCTGGCCTCAGTTTTTGCTGTTTTTCTTTTTTCTCCAGTACATCTCTCCTTTTTTTTTTAAAAAGGCAAGTAGAACTGCATTGTTATAGAGAGAAACTGTGCCCAGAGGGTGAAATTATTCAAGAGGAGAAAAAAGGGAGAGAAAAATGCGGTTTTCTCTCTTCTGGCAGTAGCCAGGAAGAGCTGTAATTCTCCTGGGAGGTCTTGTTACTGAAGATCAAAAGAGTTCAGAGAAGACTTGCCTGCTTCGGAAAAAAAAAGTCCAGAAATCTCTTAGTTCCATCCACAAGCCATTTCCCATTCAGTAACTTATCCATTAAAATACCATGTGAGCCTTTTTTAAAGCAGTGAACTAAAACGTGCAAGTATGGAGTGGGATTTTATGACCCCATGTATATTTCCAAAATATGCTTATATTCTTTATGGAGACTCAGCAGGAAATTTTAATGCAGAGAGTGGATGATATAAAAGGCAAGGTGGGAATGTTTCTGGCCTGGATGGAAACTGCTGAAAGCACTGTGTAGCCTCTGCTTTTGAGGGGAGAGCTGCTGGTGAGCACGTTATAATTCTGGGGCCATGCCTCATGCAGGACAGAGGAAGAGGAATCCAGTGAAGCAATGTGTTAAGCTGCAAGCATCAACATTCATAGGATTTACTCAGAGGTGAACTATAGAAACCTGAGCAGAGAGCCATAAATCAGGACTAGCCCATAACAAGAATGTCTATCAAGAGATGGAGCCAATAGGCCTGGCCACTACCATTGATCAGGCCAAGTCAGGATTTCCCTGGCACACAGGTGCTTTACTTCTTTTTCAGCATAATTCTGCAACAAAAGCTCTTTTTCCTCTAGGCATTAGTGGCACATGACAGGTCATAAGTGTTATCACATAGCTAAGACATAGCTCTTGCTGCAGCTGATGGTTTCATTCCTCCATATATGATACAGGCAAGAATGGTTGCACCTGGTCCTTATCAAGTACTCAGAAAATCAGAAAAGAGTAAAACATTTCCTGAACTCAAAATAGAATAATGTATTCACAATTTATATTCAGAGCATTAGTACTTCATACTGAATGAGGCAACAAATAGCAGGCAGACCAATATCCACCAGACTGATGATGTGCTCAGCCGAAAGTGTTTCTGACTGTATTTGCAATGCATGGCAGTCACTACATTGTCACAGTCAAAATATTTGGCTTTATTTATAGATGGTGAAAACATCTCTGAAACTTATCTTCCCAAGTGACTGGGCTTCTTCTAAGCAAAGATAAACAAAAGCTTCTCAAGGTGTTCTCAGCTTTCTTAAGTGTTTCAGGTTGTCTCAACTCATCACAATACAGAAAGTCACTCTGAGGCAGCTGGAGACTCCTGGGGACAGTTTTCAGAAAAATACTGTCAGTCTGTTGCCCCTCTCCACTTGACAGCTAGACCCATAAATCAAGACTGTTTCAACTTCAGGGAGGTACGGGAATGAGACTGCAGAACATCTTCAAAACTTAAGTCACCCAATCCTTTCCCTAGTGGCTGCAGGATTGTCTGCAGGACAACATCAACACACCAACGGAACACTTGAGCACTGTGAATCTGTATAGGGGTGAGGTAGTGGTGTTTGATGAAGGAGGCTTTTGCACTTCCCCTGTTAAATCAGCAGTGGGGATCTGTCTCAAGTGGATGGATATGAATGTACTTACATGCACTTGGGAAGCAACAGTGCTTATAGTAAGAGTGAACTCGTTCTTCAATAGCCGAAGAGCATATCCCATCAACAGCCAGGGTGCTTCTGGACAGTGGGCTGCCTCTGCAGGAAGCAGCAGCAATCTCTCATGAGCCCTTTGAGGATGATAGCTTGTCTCTGTGCTGCTCATGTTCCCATTTCCTGAGACCATACAGAAGGTGCAGCTTTTTGAGGAAACAACACTGAGGTTAGAATGAGGTAACCAGCCTATGTACCAGTTCATACAACCCGCAAAGATGGTATGACCTGCACGGCAAAGATTTGCTGGATCTACTAGACTGGTTCAACACCCAGACTGATGGATGGGGGCTTATGCTAGGACTTTTGAGAAACCAGTCTGGCTTTTATTCTGAAGAATGTAGACTTTTCTGGTTCATAACTTTAATTTGTGCCTTATTCTTTTCCCCAAAACTGTAAGAGCAGAAGTACAAGGCAGTAGCTCCTAGAGCTTACTCTTAACAAACTGGAGATGCAGCTCAGTGCAGGTAACTTGGATACGAGTTATGTGAAAGCCTGACGTTGGCTGGGAGAGATACTGAAGTGACCTGAGCCACAGTCAAAGCCAAACAGGAGGCAGCTGTATTGTCACGGAGAAGGCACACGTCGTGCTAGAATGTATCACCAGCAATTATCTGCCTTGCAAGTGTATAGTCAACTCGGTTTTGCTGTTTGCTACGGGTCAGCTGTGGGCTGGAAAGCTGTGTCCAAGCTGGGATGTTCAGCATGGAAGATATGTAGGCCTACTGAAGAAAGCTCCAGGGAAAGAGTGAGGTGGTTTCCTTGCACTATGACAAAAAGGAAAAAGAAGCAGGGGTTGACTTTATTTAACCTATCTGGGAATTGCCTTCTTTGTCACCAGCACAACTGGGATTGCAGTCTGCCCTGGAGGCTGCATACTAGTGATAAGCATAACCATTTTAACATATTAATGAATTTGACTACCATGTGCCCTAAAGATAATAGCCGTCGAGCTGTCACTCAGAACATTTTAGGTGTGAACAGATGCATTTTCCCCTATAGCAATTTTCCTCTTTGAGAGTAGTGATATTATTAAAGTTTGCCCAGAGAGCATTTCAGCAGCTCATTAAACACAGCTGTGTATTTTGTGTAGCATTAAAGCAAATCACTCGGCAATTAACTAAATGTATGATAAGTTGTTTTAACTAATATTGCTTTTCTCATGCAAGTGGTTTTCATTCATCTCAATCTAGTGTCCTCCTAGCTGATAGCACTGCAGTGGAGGATTAACTGCCATCCAGGGTGGGGGCAATCTCTGAAGCCACTGCATGGCCCTGACAGGCTTTTCATCTGTACGTGTCAGGTCCTTCAATTCAACAAGCTCTACACTGGACTCGCCAGCCTTCTCCCTCTTTTCTCCATCCTACTCCTTCCAAATAGCAATCTTCATATTTCTCCACATTTTATTCTCCTCTTTTGGACTTAACGCGTTTCTTCTACTTTTTTTTTGCCCATAGGTACTATGTAGTTTCTCTATGCTACTGCTGCTTTTCTCTTTATTAGGGGCTGTCTGGGTGATATTGCAGCCCTGTGGCTTGACCTATGTCTCACAATGGCTCTTCCAGGTGATTTTGGTCCCTGAGGCTGTTGGACAGCAAAACCAGAGCTGCTTTCTGCTACGCAATGGCCTCAGGTGTAGCGGAGATTTGCTGAGCCAAGGCCTCTGCATAATAAGCACCCTGGGACCTGTTGGTCTGCTGAGCTTCAAAGTATCTATCTGTCATTCCTTGCCTTGCTCTGCTGCTGTGCTCAGCTCCTTGAATCCCCAGCATTGCAACTGCAATTGCAATAGGCACATGCATGGCACAGAACAGGGAAGTGATCTTCAATTTCCACGTCACAGTGCTTGCTGCAGGTGATCACCAAGACCTCTATTTGAAAAAGCCATAGTAAAAAAATCGCACTCTACATAGCCATGTGTTTTCTGCCCTTAGGAGTGAGCAGGTGTGTTCTGAGGGATTCCTAAGGCTGGGATGGGGTTAAAGAGTTCCCATCTGGGTCCATCACCAAAATCTTTGAGGGTCTTGCTTAGTACACATCAGGTTTTTATGCAGCCTGGATCCTGTCATCCAGTGCCAGGAGGAAGTTCCTGTGTGCTGAGAGAATGACTGGGCCACCTTTCCTCTCCGAGCGAGCATCTGGCCAGATGAGCATTGCAGCAGCTCCTCTGGAGCAGCTATGGCATTCATTTAGCACCCCAGTGACACCAAAGGGGTCTCAGAACATTCAAGGCAGGTCACGGTGGTGGGCAGTAGCAGATCTGCTGCAAGGAGGCAGCTCTGGAATAGTCTGTTGCTAGGCCAGCAGCTTGCAGACAGTCTGCCAGGAGCAGAGCCATGGCCTGCGGGAAGAGTTATGTGCTGAGCAGGAAGGAAGATGGGTAGGGAGGGTCTAGCTCATTCCTACAGGTAAGTTTTTGCTGAGCAGCCAGATCTCAGGTGATCCGTTTGCTCAGCACATGGGAAAAACTGTAGCAGATTCTATATATGCAGAGTTTGCATCCTTGCCCTAGATAGAAGAAGAAGATTCATCATTACTTACAGAGCAACCACCAATCATACTAAAGTTGTAATTTCACTTCAGAATACTTTATTACACCACAATTTCTAATATTCCTCAAGATATCTGAGATACTCCCTAAATTTAAAATGGACCCTTCCAACCCCAAGACAGAACTGAATATCATGATATTAACATAGTTTTAGCAGCTTCCCTGTATGTTGCTCTGTAACCAGAGAATGAAAATTAATTGGGGTAAATCTTATTTTGAAATATTTTGGCCTCATTCCACAGCCATTCAAAAAGTGGTATTCTGTTCACTTCCACCAATGCAGAGCATGTATGCTGTTATAAGAGATGGAAAACTCCTGGATCAACCCACTTTTCCTTACAACTAGCTTGCCATAGATGGGCATCTCTTTGCCTTGTTTGTACAAACTAGCCTGCAAAGTTCAGGGTTAAATAGAAAACTGAACAAAATGAGGAGCTTTCCTCATCTTCTGAGGCTGCTAAACTTCTCTCACTGTATTGTGAAATGGTGTTTTGTGTCTTAATGATGGGCTGTAACAGGATCCCTCTAGGGGCTCCCATGTCACTGCTTAATGTGTTGCTGAGCAAGAATCTGGGAAAATGCTGACTGTTATCTTTTTAGGACTTGCAGCACCAGACTGGCAGTGAAGAGCTGTTGATAGAGGTATCTCTGAAACACTACTTTAACTGAGTTAGGAGTTCCAGTGAAATTTATCAACATGGAAATTAAGCCTCTTTCTTAGGGGACTGTAGTTCCTCTTCTTTGGGCTTTCAAAAACTCATCTTTTTTCCCGTAGGTCAGGAACTGTCACATGAATGTCGGGGAGCAGAAAAGGACTTGACTTCAGGAAAATCTAGTGTCTTGCATGTTTCCCTTACTTCTCCTTAAGTGTGCTATATCAGACTGTTGCTGAAATCTTCGTTTGTTGATGGAATGTTTTAACAGCTTCTTTAGAAGGATGTCAAGCAAGCAGAAAATCAAAGCATGCATTATATATGTGAAGATACTACTTCTCAATTTTTGTACAATTGCTCAGATCATATCTTGACAGGATGTGGCTGTGAAGTTGTTCCACTGATTTCCAGTCAGTCTCTAATTGCCTAGAGGTCCCAGCCCATGAAAATACATGACAGCATCAGCCAGAGGCCCTCCAGGATTACTACCTCATGGTGTGGGTAAACCAGCATTAGAGATAAAAAGTAGAAAATGCAGATAAGTAGGGAACAATAAAAAGAGTGAAGAACATATCAGCAGACTGTGTTAGAAATGTTACAGCTTTCTGGTCCTGCTGTGAGTCTTGCCCAGTACAATATTGCAAAGATAGGTGCCTCGAGGGAGCCTGCTCTCAGCCTCCTCTCTGAGAATCAGCCTGGGGTCGGTAGCATTAAGGTAGCTTAATGATTCTGACTCTAAGAGAAAATCCTATGGAGCATGGAACGTTGTGGACATACCATGGTCAAGATCTGTGAACACAAAGGAACCTGCAGACATCAAGGAGCCAGTTGACTGCACACTTACTGTCTTAGGCCAAGAGTCTGTCATCTTTTGATAGCTGCTGTCCTTTGGGTGAACTATGCTCATTATAATCTCATTATAACAACAAAACACACCTCCATCCCAAAAGCTACCCACCTCCAAGACACGACCACCCCTCACTGAGCATGCACATTGAATTTTTCTAGTCTATACCTTTAAATGCGAAGCAAGGAAAATTTACACCAATCACAACAGAGATATGCATGGCTAGAGTCACTATAGATCCACCTGAAAGGTAACAAATAATAGAAAATGGCCCAAGAGAGGAGGAACGTTAGGGAAGATTCCACCGTCATCAGCAGAAATACCACCACAGACCACCTCTGACTTCTAGAGTCAGTCAATGGGCTGAGCCTCTCTTCTCCCACACAGGGATGCCTTTGGGTAAGGTCCAAACACTTGGTCTCACCAAGTGCTGCCCCGGGATACTTAGGAAATCTTTATAGAGCTGCTCATAATCTAATACATCTGTAACTTTTGCATGTGTTTTGCAGTCACTATCACCAGCAAACAAAAAGAATTTGTGTATCTGTTGCTTCAATAAATTATATTTGATTCCGATCTGGCCATGTGAGTCCCTGTTGACCCTTTATCCACGGAGTTTGGCCGTGTGACTATTTGATTCCGATTTGACTGTGTGAGTCCTTGTTGACATTGATCCACAGAGTTTGGTCGTGTGAGTATATTGCCACCCCTGTGAAGGCTGGCCTTGTAATTCCAGGGGTGCTGCCGGATGGATGGTGTATGTTGCCACCCTTGTGAAGGATGGCCTCGAAATTCCAGGGGCGCTGCCAGATCGATGGCATATGGGCGCATCACGTTAGTAATGATGAATTGGGCATCACTCAGAACCTAAGCCTAGCCGCTCCCAGCCCTTCCGATATCCAAGGTCAAGCTGGAACGCAAGGAGGTTTAGCTTCTGCCAAACTGATTTGCCCCTTTATCGCTGGAGTTTGGCTGTGTGACTTTTTGCAACAGCAATTGTTGCCTCTTCTAATGTGACAGAAATTGGCGCCTTGCTTTTGCACTAGAAATTGTTGCCTCTTGTTCACAACAGAAATTGTTGCCTCTTTCCTTTTAAGGCAACATCATCAGATTTCAAGCAGTAATTTCACCTGAGTGTTTCAAAAGTGCACTGTAGCTTGAGGAGACTAGTCACAGCTTCCTCAGTCAGACATGAGTCTTGATAAGTTCGATGAATTTTTTTCATAACACACTGAATGATTATGTCAATAAAGATCATAGAATCATAGAACGGTTTGGGTTGAACGGGACTTTTAAAGGTCATCTAGTCCAACCCACCTGCAATGAACAGGGACATCTGCAACTAGATCAGGTTGCCCAGAGCCCCACTCAGCATGACCCTGAAAGCCAACACGACCTTGAATGTTTCTAGAGCATCTACAATCTCTCTGGGTGATCCATCCAGGTGTTTCACCACACTCATAGTAAAAAATTCCTTCCTTATATGTAATCTAAATCTACACTTTTTCGTTCAAAACCACTACCCCTCATCCTATTGCAACAGGTCCTTTTAAAAAGCTTGTCCCCATCTTTATTACAAGCTCCCTTTAAGTACCGAAAGGCTGTTATAAGGTCTCCCTGGAACCTTCTATTCTCCAGGCTGAACAACTCCAACTCTCTCAGCATTTTCTTCCTGTAAGAGGTGTTCCAGACCTCTGATCAGTTTTGTGTCCCTCCTCTGGACCCACTCCCAGTGGCCTGCCTCTCAAATCCATCACAGTCCCTCTGGATGACATCCCTTCCCTCCAGCATGCCAACTGCCCCACATAGGCTGGTGTCACTGGCAAACTTGGTGAAGGTGCACTCAGTCCCACTCTCGATGTCACTGACAAAGATGTTAAACAGCACTGGTCCCAGTAGGAAACCTCTGAGGAATGTCACTTGACTCCAATGTCACTCTCCAATCAGACCTCAAGCTGTTGACCACAACTCTTTAAGTGCAATCTTTTCACCTTGCCCTATGAATGGGTTTGACATCACAGAGCAGTGAATATAGAGATGGCAGAATTATTGTCCTTGACCTGCTGGCCACGCTTCTTTTGATGCAGCCCAGGGTACAGTTTGCTCTCTGGGCTGTGAGTACACATTGCTAGGTCATGTCCAGGCTTTTTGTCCCCCAGTACCCTCAAGTCCTTTTCTGCAGGGCTGCTCTCAATCCCTTCATTCTCCAGCCTGTATTGATAACAGTGATTGCCCTGACCCAGATGCAAGACCTTACTCTTGGCCTTGTTGAACCTCAGGAGGTCCATGTGGGCCCACTTTTTGAGCTTGTCCACGTCCTCTGGATGACATCCGGTCCCTCAGGTTTGTCAGCTACAGCACTCGGCTTGATGCCATCTGCAAACTTGATGAGAGTGGACTTGATCCCAACTGCCTGCCATTGATGAAGATATTATACAATATACAGGCCTTATTAATTCTCTTGGAGTGAGTGGCACTTGAGTGGTGGGGATGGCTGAGTCCCAGAGGCACACAGAGAGCTGCTGTTCCTGTTGGAACTTTCCTTGGGTGCTCCCAGCAGCAGGGGACAGAAAGAGTTTTTGCCTGCTCTGCAAGGAGTTGGAAGTGCTGAAGTCAGCACTGGTAGGGTAGCTTTTCATATTGATCATGCTTACTTACCACATCCAAGAGAGAAGGGTCTGAGATTTCCTTCCAGATGCTAGGGTGTCTGAGGCATTAAGTACACACCAGTCTCACATCTATTCTGCCTATGTTTGTTCTGTATTTCAGACCCCGTCATAAAACAGTTCAACTGCCCTGGCCCAGATCACCTCTATCAGTTTATAAGACCTGCAGAAAGGGGAGGGGTTTTTTGTATTTTTTTTATTTGTTTTTTTTTTTAGTTGAATTAATTTTATATTTCCTCAGTCTCTGACACATCAGGGAGGGAAGAAAGAAAATCTCATCACCTCTTTTCTCTAGAAATGTAGTTTGAGGAGGAGATGATTATGTCTTAATTTTATTTTTTTTAAGTTCTCTCAAGCAAAATGAGTATTTATCTTGTGCCTGAAAGCATCTATTTTCTGAGCTATGTCTTTTGGTCTCTGGTATTCATGTGTCCTTCGGCTTCTTGACATTCCCTAGAGACATCCCAGTCCCTGACAACGTCACTTATTAGGACTGATTTCTACAGACATTGAGTGGCACTGGGGTCCTGCTCAGGAAGACAGCAGGCTGGCTCTCCTTGTTGCTGAGAGATGCAGTCCCCCAGTACCAGCTCTTAGCACTCCAGCCTCTTAATTTTGTGCTCCTACTCGGGACAGCTGACACAAGAGTTGACTCTTGCTTGGTTCTTCACTACATTTGCTATCTTGAGAATGAGCCTTTGGCTGGGTGTTGCTCAGATGAGTCATGCAGATAGGAAGCAACTGTGTTAAGATGCTTGGCTGCCAGAGAGCAGGACAGCCCTGGAGAGCGGCCCAAAAGATGATCTTTGTGTCAGTAAGTTCTCCAGTTCATAATGCATCCTTGACACCCACACAGGAAAGACGCAAAACCAAGTAACTAAGCGCAGGGTGGGTGAGAACTCTCCAAGCTGTCTTTACCCATTGGCACTGTATTCTCAGCACTGGCACCTAGAGCTTATTTAACAGTCTAAGCATATGCAACAGAAAGCTGTCTTAAGGTTCCTGAAGTCATTGCAAATAATGAGATACTGCAGGTAAATAAATAATCTGTTGGTCTCACATGCATCATTAAACCATACCAATAAAATATGTGTACGGGGAGACTCAGCAACAAACACTGCATTACTCACTCTCACTTCTCTAGGTACGGTGTGTCTAGAGAAAGAAAATAAGTTATAGTCAAAGGAGCAATTCCAATTTAGACCCTGTAGATGTAGTGCTGGTAGTGAACGCCTTTGTCCTGTACACAATTTCTGCTTTCCTTTGAGGTAATTTATATCTTTCAGGATGACCAGTTTTAAAGTCGCCTGTTCCGTGCTTTGCTGTCAGAGGCAGGGATCTGAGCATTGCAAACAAGAGCTTGCAGCTTTATTTCATTTCCTGCTGGCACACGACAGTGGCTCTAGCAAAAGAGACTTTGCAAGAGGAGCTCTGTAGATATGAGCATCCATCTTAACTACAGCTGCTGCTCCTGTATGATTTCTCATTGCATCCTCTATTTCACATTAGCTCATGGGGAAGTCAAGTGCTTGAACACCTGTAGGGAAACCTGGTGTCACAGACTCCCTGTGAGTTCCTGCTCTTGGAGTCTGTTCATGCCAGCACAATAGTGACAATGGTTTTGTGCTAAGACCCTGGACTGCATAAGTGTGCCGTCACTGCACTAATCCTGCCAGAGCAAGCATCTGTGTCCCCCAATCATGCTGCTAGTATGGAGTCCAGCAGCAGCTCTTCAGAGTCAGAGTACATGGCACACCTGAGTGCTAGCTGCTGGTTTTTGGAGACAGCAGCCTTCTGCTTAGCAAATGATCCATGTCAGACAGGTGGAACATGGTTTGTTATTGCCAGCAATGGCAAAGAGAACACATAAACAATGTGAAGAGTTGAACGGTTGCTTTGTTTACTACTCTTCTATCTCTGGCTGCTGCCATATAGAAATCAACTATGATGCATTTGATGCCAGGTGGCAATAATATTTTAGTATCAATGGAAATGTGTATTTCTTTAAAAGATGGAGCAATACTGTCAGATGAACGTTACCCTGGCTGAGAGGTATCGTTGAGCAGCCTTCTGGGCCTGCTGGACTGTGCTTTACATATATGTTTCTTGCTTTGTATAACTGATTGACTACTTTTCTGATCACACAGCCTTCAAACCAGGTGCTTGGCAGTAACCATCTGCTTCAAGAGCCATGTAAATTATTTTCTGTCCTGCCTGGAATTCAGTATACCGTAATGGAGCTGGCCACAGGCAAGTTTCAATCTGTTTCCAGCTTTCACTCTGGCAGATTACCGATGTGTAGCCTGTAACACTGTACCTCAGCAACACTTGACAAACAACGGTAGTTGTCACATCAACCTTTCCAATCAGCTACATGCTAGTTTCACATTGCCCTGCTAAGAGCCTCATAGAGGCTTTTGAGGTACTCGCAGATACCGTCTCAAAACAATTAAATACCAAGGAATGTCTTTGCTTAAAGACTAATAACAGCAATGGCAGAAATACCCAGGCACCTTCAGAACTGCAAGTCTGTTTATGACCTTTCTTTTGTTTTCATTAGAAATACTGCTGTGCAATGGCATGTTAACTGTTACAAATGGCCAGTGCACCTGCTCACTTTCCTGCTTGACTCTGAGCACAACCAGTAGTTGCAAGGCCTATGACGACCACCTACACCTTAAAAGTGCAAGAGTAACTAGTCAAAGCAAGCATCAATTGCTCTAGATGCATATGTTGGTATAATTCTGTATTGCGAAGAAGCAAGGGTTTCATCTTATGCCACATGCCATAATGTTGTTAGATGCAGCATCAATACAGCTGCTACAATTGCCATGCACATCCCTGATAATGTGGACACCTGGGATGCACATGTTACCTCCTCCATAAAACTGACACTTACGTCCAAGTAACAAGAAAAGTCAAGCATGTAAAACTGGTGAAGAAAACAAGTGATCAGCCAAATGCGAGACTCATAGATTAAAAAGAAAAGGGAGAGAGGCAGAGAAGCAGAGAGAATACTGACTGGGGAGGAATGTTTCCGATTACAATTCAGCACGCAAGTGTATTAAACACCCATTGAAGATTTCAAATTACTGAAAGCTGCCTGGTTTCAGTGGCTGTGAGGCATCTCTAAATTAGCAAAGAGGTGTATTGCCTTTGACACTCTCCTTGGCAGCTGACCTTTGTTCATAGAGATACACTGCTGCATCGATACCAGAGTTTTACATCATGGGAGCCTCCACAGACTGGCACAGCAGAGAAGGAAATGAAACACCATGCAAGCTGCAGGCAGGAGCAGAAGAGTAACATTTGCAAAGGGAATATCTGATTTTGCTAGCACAAAGCAAAGGAGTGACCACCTGGGAGAAGGTGTGCCAGAGTTACTCCTGACTGGCTGAGGAGAAACACAAGGTTTCGGCAGAAACCCTAAAAACACCCTGATAGTAAAAGGCAGCATCAATCTGGCAGGTACACCCTCATGGATACTGCTGATGGCATTTAATGATATCTTGCATCTTTAATGACAACCTCCTGAAACAGGATCCTTGAACGTGCTTATCAATCCCCAACATATAGAAAAACAAACCTAAAGAGCAGGTTTCCATAGAGAATGTATTATGTTTTCTCCTGCTAACCTTCTCCTAGGCAACACTGGCAACTGCCTATTGTGTTTGCAGAGCTGAGCTTCCCTTAGCAAAAAAGCTGGGAATGGAGCCTCTTCCATGTACCACCACAGTTTGGGATCAGGGTGGGCATCTGGGTTGAAAGCTCCCTAGTTCCTCACTATCCAGTGGCCCAGGCAGGTAAGAAGGGTACAAAAATATATATATCCTCTACTTGGGCTGGGTGAGGTTTACTATTCCCTGGCACATAGCTGTTTCCACCCTACCTAGAGGATCTTCTTTGTCGCGGGTTAGGGCTGGGCTGGCCACTAATGCGGACAGACGCTCTCTAACCCACTCTCCCCCTCCCAAAACGGGAAGAGAAAAGGGAATGAGGCAGAGAGACTTACATGTTAGGGAAGGAAAACTAGAAAAATTTTAGTGAAAATAATAGAAATAATGGTAAAAAGATAAAAGTAAGGAACTATATACAACTATAGATAGTAGCTCGATATCAAACCGGTCTCCTTCCCCCGATAGCAATCACCACTGGTGCTGCAGAGCAGGAGGCACTGGGGAAACCCCAGGCTCAGCAGCGGCGGGAGCTGGATACAGGGAGCTGGATTCGGGAACTCAGGATCCGGATCAAAAGCAGGAGGTCAGATGGAGTCCTCTCTGGACACCGGCCATTGCAGAAAAGGGCGAAACGAAGAAAAGGGCCAAACGAAAAAGGGACAAAACTCTCGTGATCACTCAATTTATACTAAATATGACGTATATGGGATGGAATACTCTCATTGGTCACCCTGTCCTGTCTATTACCCCCCGGAGGTGCAACCTTTTACTTCTTTGTGCCCCCCTCTTACTACCCGGCACCCCCAGCGTGGCACACGAGAGCCAGCAGTGGCCTTGGTCACTATAGGAATAAGTATAAGCAAGAGCCTTTCTGCACACCAGTCCCAGGCTGTAACTGTAAACATCAGGTGTTATCACTGCCAGTAGCACACACTGTCTGCAAAAACATGCTGCTTACTTCAGAATGTGCAGCCTTTTAGAAGACACTAAACTGGAAAGTAAAAATCACTAAACAGGACTGCGGTTTCAGCTAAACCCAGATCACTCCACCCCTTATTCCACGCCATTTACGTCATACTGATCATGAGCTAATGATCTACTTATAGGAAAAGTTCAGTAAGTTCATAAAGTTCAGAATCGTGGTTTCCATCCATCACAGCAGTCTCTCAGGGCAGGAAAGTTCATGTGAGATTTGTTACAGTTCGTGTCCATAGGTTGTAGGTTCACTTCAAAGAAGTTACTGGACGTCACTCGACGAGGCTAGCTCAGTTGCTGGATGTCACTTGATGAGGTCAGCTCTGGTCATCACTGGTTATTATTCCTAAAAACACTTATTAAACACTGTTAGTATTACGTAACAACATCATACAGGATTAAATCGAGTGTTCTCACCCAAAGTTAAATTACCTTGAGTTACACATTGAACTTCACCATCTTTCATCATCACCCACCAAGTAGTTCCAGGTCCTTGAGCAAAAGTAACCCCACAGATGGGTTTGCCTTTGCCCGAAGCAGGAAATACCCAGACAGTCTTCCCCAACAAATTCCTTTCATACACCACAGGGACTTTATCTCCCTCTACTGTATGCAAAGGCTCTGAATGAGCAGGACCAGCACGATTGATGGATCCTCTGGTGTTAACTAACCAGGTGGCTTGTGCTAAATGCTTGTCCCAGTTTTTAAAAGTTCCACCTCCCATTGCTTTCAGAGTAGTTTTTAACAGTCCATTGTATCGTCCAATTTTCCCAGAGGCTTGTGCATGATAAGGGATATGATATACCCATTCAATACCATGTTCTTTAGCCCAATTGTCTATAAGACTGTTTTTGAAATGAGTCCCATTATCTGATTCAATTCTTTCTGGAGTGCCATGTCGCCACAAGATCTGCTTTTCTAGGCCCAAGATAGTGTTTTGGGCAGTGGCGTGAGGCACGGGATATGTTTCTAACCATCCAGTGGTTGCTTCTACCATAGTGAGCACATAGCGCTTACCCTGGCGAGTTAGAGGAAGTATGATGTAATCAATCTGCCAGGCCTCCCCATACTTGTATTTTAACCATCATTCCCCATACCACAAAGGTTTTAATCGCTTAGCTTGCTTAATTTCAGCGCATATTTCACAATCATGGATAACCTGCGCAATAGCGTCCATAGTTAAATCCACCCCTCGGTCACAAGCCCATCTATATGTTCCATCTCTTCCCTGATGTCCTGAAGTATCATGGGCCCACCGAGCTAGAAACAGTTCACCTTTGTGTTTCCAGTCCAAATCTATTTGGAACACTTGAGCAGGCTGATCCACATGCTGGTTGTGTCAATGTTCCTCAGTGGCAGGACTTTTGGGCACATGAGCATCTACGTGACGTACCTTTACAACTAAGTTCTCTAGCCGAGCAGCAATGTCTTGCCATAGTTCAGCAGCCCAAATAGGCTTACCTCTGCGCTGCCAGTTATTGTGCTTCCACTGTTTTAACCAATCCCAAAAAGCATTTGCCACCATCCATGAGTCAGTATAAAGATAGAGCACTGGCCATTTTTCCCGTTCAGCAATGTCTAAGGCCAGCTGGATGGCTTTTGCCTCTGCAAACTGACTCGATCCACCTTCTCCCTCAGTTGCCTCTGCAACACGTCGTGTGGGACTCCACACAGCAGCTTTCCACTTACGACGATTTCCTACAAGGCGGCAAGATCCATCAGTGAATAGGGCATACTGCTTTTCATTATCTGGTAACTGATTATATGGTGGAGTTTCTTCAGCACATGTCACCACCCCTTTAGGGGGCCTTGCAAGGTCTTTACCTTGTGGCCAGTCTGTGATTACCTCTAAAAGTCCTGGACGATTATGATGACCCATTCGAGTTCTCTGTGTAATTAGGGCAGTCCATTTACTCCATGTAGCATCAGTGGCACGATGTGTGGAAGGAACTTTACTCTTGAACATCCAGTTTAGGACTGATATTCGTGGTACTAGGAGAAGCTGTGCCTCAGTACCAATCACTTCCGAAGCAGCTTTAACCCCTTCATATGCGGCCAATAATTCTTTTTCAGTTGCAGTATAGTTGGCCTCCAAAATCCTAAGGGTCGACCTCGAGTTTCTCCTGATGCCCTCTGCCAGAGGCTCCAGGCAGGACCATTGTCCCCAGCTGTGGTGTATAGCAAATTTTTAATATCTTGCCCTGTTCAGATTGGCCCGAGACCTACTGCCTGTACAATCTCTTGTTTGATTTGTTCAAAGGCCTGTTGCTCTTCAGGGCCCCATTGAAATTTGGTTTTCTTTCGAGTCACATCAAAAAGAGGTTTCATAATCTGACTATAACCAGGAATATGCATTCTCCAGAAACCCACAGTACCTAAGAAGGATTGTGTTTCTTTTTCGTTAGTTGGTGGCAACATAGCTGATATTGTGTCAATCACGTCTATTGGGATCTGGCAACGCCCATCTTGCCATTTAACTCCCAAATACTGGATCTCTCATGCAGGTCCCTTGACCTTGTTTCTCTTTATGGCAAAACCAGCATCTAAAAGAATCTCAATTATTTTCTTACCTTTCGTGAAAACTTCTTCTGCTGTGTTACCCCATACGATGATGTCATCGATGTATTGCAGATGTTCCGGAGCTCCACCCCTCTCCAGGGCAGTATGGATCAGTCCATGGCAGATGGTAGGGCTGTGTTTCCACCCCTGGGGCAGTCGGTTCCAGGTGTACTGGATACCCCTCCAAGTGAAAGCAAACTGCAGCCTGCACTCTGCTGTTATAGAGATAGAGAAAAACGCATTAGCAATGTCAATTGTGGCATACCACTTAGCTGCCTTGGACTCCAGCTCATATTGAAGGTCTAACATGTCCGGCACGGCAGCACTCATCGGTGGTGTAACCTCATTTAGGCCACGATAGCCAACAGTCAATCTCCATTCTCCATCAGATTTTCGCACAGGCCAGATAGGACTCTTAAATGGTGAGCGAGCTTTGCTGATCACTCCTTGGCTTTCTAGTTGACGTATCAGCTTATGGATGGGGACTACAGAGTCTCGGTTGGTATGATATTGTCGTTGATGCACTGTTTTAGTAGCAATTGGTACCTGTTGGTCTTCAGTTTTCATCAGCCCTACGACACTAGACTCCTCTGAAAGTTTGGGAAAGCTAGACAGCTGCTCAATGTCCTCAGTCTCTACAGCTGCTATGCCAAAAGCCCATCGATACCCTCTTGGGTCTTTATAATTCCCTTTCTTGAGGAAGTCTATGCCAAGAATGCATGGGGCATTTGGACCAGTCACTATGGGGTGCTTCTTCCACATATTCCCAGTAAGGCTCATTTCAGCCTCCAGTACAGACAGTTGTTGAGAACCACCTGTCACTCCAGAAATAGTAACAGTTTCAGTACCTGTACGATTCGATGGCATTAGAGTGCACTGTGCACCAGTGTCCACCAGAGCTCTATATTTTCGTGGTTCTAATGTGCCAGGCCACCGAATCCACACAGTCCACCTGCCTCCACCTGGCTGGAGGCAGGGCCCCTCTAATTTTGAGGCTGATTCACGGGGTTTACCTGATTCACAGTATTGATATTAACTACATTTACATTTTGATTATTCCTTCTCGTGGCAGATTGTTGTCTTCTGTTTGTGTTTCGCAAATTGGATACTCGTTCTCGTAGAGCAGAAGTAGGTTTTCCATCCCAGTTTCTCGTCCTCACCATATCCATGTAGGAAAATCCACAAGTCATTCCGTGACGAGTTGCCATCATTTCTAGTTGATCTTGAAGGTCTGTATTTTCTAACAGCATCAACGCGGCTCCATTGAGGTCTGTCATCTCTCTTGGATAATGTTTCAATCAGCTTCTCTAATGATTGATTGGTTTTCTCAAATGATTCACTATTTTTCTCAATTGCTTGATTGGTTTTCTCAATTGCTTGATTGGTTTTCTCCATTGCTATCTCAATAGCTTTCTCAATTGATTTCTCCAGTGATCTGTTGTTTTCCTCAATTATTTTTTCCATGGCAGCAATCTGAATTTGTTGGGGGTTGGCAGTACTGTCTTCATACTGTCGTGCTTTGTTGGCCACTTCACTCACTCTTGGTACCCCACCATCTCCATCTAACACCCAGACCATTGTTGACAAGGTGTGCTTATACACTGGTGGGGCACTCCTCACAAACATCTGAATAACGTGTTTGTGGCAGGGCATTTGATCAGGGTTTAAAATTGTTTGTGGATCGCTGTAAATCACCTCTCTCACTGCTAGTTCTCTCAGGAACTTAATGCCTTTTTCCATGCTGGTCCAGTTGGTTGTGTGGATAGGAATATCGTCCTTGTGGGTATACCGGTTCTTAATAGCTGTCAAGAGTCGTCTCCAGAGGCTGAGACTGTTGTCGTCTTTTGCAAGTTCCGTGTCAACGCCTGCGTTTCCAGACAGGGACCCCAGCTGTTTGGCTTCTTTACCATTCAGATTAATGGTATCGGCTCCTTTATCCCAGCACCGGAGTAACCACCTGTAATATGATTCACCCTGACGACTGCCAAAGTCCTTTCTCACATCTCGCATGTCCCTCAGAGTTAAAGGTTTGACAGCTGCCTCCGTTTGTGGCTTCGAACCATCTGATGACTTCGGTTTGGAAGGACCCTGTCCTGGATCAGAGTCATCTGATGTTGGATGACTTGCCTTCCAGGCCGTAACTAACCTTTCTAATACTGAATCTGTCGGGGGACAAACCTTCTTTTTTGAGTCTGAATCTGAGTCATCTGATGGTGCTACTTTAGAAGAACTTTGTCCTGGAGTTGTGTTATCTGTTCTTAGGGCAGTTGACTTTTTCCGATGTTTCTTTCTAGTCACAGGGGTGACATTAGCTGGTACACACTGAGTGCTAAAGGACACAGTGATACTCAATGACTTGCACAAATTCCTACAGAAACGCCACAATGCCAAGAGATTCATAGGCATTAACATCAGAATCAATAACAATTCAATCTTTCAATCGAAATAACTGCATTCACAATCACAATCACAATCCTCAAAACCTGGTATGCTCAGATTAGCAAACGAATGAGTATAATTTCCTAAGGTGAAATTGAAAGTGTAGTTAGAAACAAAATTCATCATTGTGCTCTTAAGGTATTCAGGTATGCCGATCACCCAAATTACTGCAGAATACACCGACCCTAAGAAAACCAGCACAGTGAGAATTCTCGTTATGTAACCAGAACAGGCAAACCACAGAAAGATATACCAAATCACACTCAAGAGTTTGGACAAAATTTTGACACCCAATGAGGAACCCACATTTAAAAGAACATGACATAACATTTCACCAACCGATAACATGATGTGAGCTGTCCGGTTTTCTTTTCTAACCCTTCAGAACTTTCAAAGAAAGGATCTGATACGCTCTCAACTGCACCGGATGGAATTTAAACTATGCGGGCAATATATCAGAGCCCAGTTGTATCTAAATGGCTGGTAAAATATTCTGAGCCCAGTTGGTGTTTGTTTTTGTTGGGCGCCAATAAATCTGTTGCGGGTTAGGGCTGGGCTGGCCACTAACACGGACAGACGCTCTCTAACCCACTCTCCCCCTCCCAAAACAGGAAGAGAAAAGGGAATGAGGCAGAGAGACTTACAGGTTAGGGAAGGAAAACTAGAACAGTTTTAATGAAAATAATAGAAATAATGGTAAAAAGATAAAAGTAAGGAACTATATACAACTATAGATAGTAGCTCGATAACAAACCCGACTCCCTCCCCCGATAGCAATCACCACTGGTGCTGCAGAGCAGGAGGCACTGGGGAAGCCCAGGCTCAGCGGCAGCGGGAGCTGGATACAGGGAGCTGGATTCGGGAACTCAGGATCCGGATCAAAAGCAGGAGGTCAGATGGAGTCCTCTCTGGACACCGGCCATTGCAGAAAAGGGCGAAACGAAGAAAAGGGCCAAACGAAAAAGGGACAAAACTCTCGTGATCACTCAATTTATACTAAATATGACGTATATGGGATGGAATACTCTCATTGGTCACCCTGTCCTGTCTATTACCCCCCGGAGGTGCAACCTTTTACTTCCTTGTGCCCCCCTCTTACTACCCGGCACCCCCAGCGTGGCACACGAGAGCCAGCAGTGGCCTTGGTCACTATAGGAATAAGTATAAGCAAGAGCCTTTCTGCACACCAGTCCCAGGCTGTAACTGTAAACATCAGGTGTTATCACTGCCAGTAGCACACACTGTCTGCAAAAACATGCTGCTTACTTCAGAATGTGCAGCCTTTTAGAAGACACTAAACTGGAAAGTAAAAATCACTAAACAGGACTGCGGTTTCAGCTAAACCCAGGACATTCTCATTCCTTTTTAAAAATGTATTGCTTAGCATTAGTTGCTAAACAGCTAAAATCTCCTAAGGCTTCCACATTACAAGGCCACCCACAACTGCCTGTGTTGACTCACCTCACCTTGAGCCCTGGGAGCACAGTCTGGGTAATTTCCCCGGGACAGCAGAGTGCCTATGCCAAAAAGTCAGCGCTGCTGTTTTGGAAACTTGTTTATCAGAAACTACTAAAGACACCAGTCTCTTCCCTGCTGAAGCTGACCCAAAGTAAGCAAAATCCTTCTGATCCCTCTAGGTCTCAGAGTTCTTCTTATAGAGACGTTTCTTCTTGCACATCTGAAGTTCCCACCAAGAGCCAAAGCAATATAATGCATTTAGTTGACATTGCTTTTACAATGGGAAAGCACACATTAGGGAGTAACTTTAAACAACAGAGTTTAACAGGCAATGAGCCATGCAAAAAGAGTGTTTATGTTATCAGTTGTAAAAAATTATCAGTCTTGCTGAAACAAAATAGACTGAGATAAAATAGCTAGATTGCTATTATTCAAAGATAGAAAAACCCTGATCGAAATCACATCTCCTCCGAAATTTTTGTCTGCTGAGTACATCCTTCATTGGAGCTGGCAGCTGGCCTTTGAATGGTCCATTATCAGTCTGCATTCCTGTTCCTTCCAGTGGCAGCACTGTTCACACATCAATTACCCATACCAGTTCAAATCTATCCTACTGCCAAGTAAAACAGTTATCACTGGTGAAAGAATTGGAGCAAATAAAGCTTGCTCCAAAGTGTAAATGACAGTATCCCCAGGCAGTAGGCTTACTGTAATTGTTTTCAGGTCTGGTAAGTTATCAGCTATGGTGGGACTTTTTTCCTATCCTGAGACAGCAAAGAAACAGCTGATTCCATCACTTTGATGAAAATATTGCAGTGCTGGACAGAGCACATATGTGTCTCACAGGAGGGCAGTGGGATACTAAAAGCTCCAGGCTGCCTGACAGATACCTATGGAATGAGACTTTTTCCACCCTAGCTTCTCGCCACAGAGAGAATGGTGGTTGCACCATGGTGTTTTAACAATCAGTTGTTCCCCCTCCTGGGCTGATCACTCCTCTCATTCCTTTTCCCTACCATGTATACATCCTTTCCTGCTTGCTATGACAGCACCATGCTGGTGCTAACAAGGTGCTGCCAGCAGCCCACGTCATCTGCTTTCTCTGTAGCTTCTCTTGGCACCATCCACAGCAGCTTCTGGCAGAGCAACCAAGCACTAGTGCTAGGTGCTTTTCCGGGGACTTCTGCAGGCTACTTGGGTCTATGTGGAGCCAGGGCACATGGGGAGACTTAGCACACTATTTCAAGTTCTAGGGAGAGGCATTGAGACCCAACCAGTTAAGATAATAATAATTCAGAGCTAATGGAAGCAGATTTTTTTTTAAGAGGGTTTAAATGAAACCCCCAAAACCATTCTGAGTAAATTCAGAACTTTGTTAACTTTTCGGACTTGGAAGATTTTGCTCCAAGATGATTTATCCTTTCAGAAAATGTTTTCTTAAAATGTACGTCTGTTTTTAGAGGGAGGGGAGGTAGGAAAATAATCCTAATAAACAACTCTCAGGTGGTAATTTTTCATCTTTGAGTTGGATTTTGAAGCTGAATGACCAGTAGCAAATTCCACAAACTGGCTTTTGGGACTGCACAGTACTTACTCTCCATCTTTTGTAGCCTGTGAAGAATACTGAGAAACTGGCTAGTGCATGAACTAATTCCCTTTTACAAGACAGAACACACTCATCCCAACACTGCTGGCATTACCATCTGTAGCAGTGTGACAGGGTACAGTTGCTAAAATTACTTTCTTTTTTAAGAAATTTTTTTTTTATCTAACAAATTTATACAAGGCAGATTCTTTCTCTCCAGTGCACAGATGCACAGAAAGTTGCATTTCCATTAGATCATGCCGTGCATGAGTAAAAAAGAGAGCTTAATTCTGTGTGTGACACAGAGAATTTTTGGAACTTATTGCTTCCCAAAGGAAGAACTCAGAGTAAATACTACAGTGAACATATCTGCAGGAATTTTTGAGAGACTAATTGTTTTTATCCTTAGTGATGCTGTCAGGGTTACGTCCTGAAATATATTGTATCTTAATGCTGTGAGAATGAGCATATTTAAAGAGCCTGAAGATAAGATAAAAATCCTGTTTAAAAGATTATGTCTTGCACCAATTTTCTGCCAGCAGCTGGTCTGTCAGCACACTATAGGAAATTCTTCTTTACAGCTTCTCAGTGTACAATAAGGTACAAAGCAATCATTGTGTTACATGTTGAATGTGTGACAAATACTGAACACATTGCAGGTTATGTGCTTCTGCTTACTAATGCAAATTAAGCTATTTGTTATCACTGTAGTCTTTCATACTGGAACTAGAACAACAGGAAAAAAAGGTAATGCAGTATATGAAAATGACTGTATTGCAGAGGGCAGTCAGAACAACAATTCCACTGGCTTTGCCATGCAGGAAGGAGTAAAATAAGAAGGGGGAAAAAAGCTGCTGTGAATAATTTCCAGCAAAATTTTCCCTGTACCAAAAATTGTTCTGAAAAACAAGAATTCATCCCCTAGGAATCTGCCTTCTCATTCTTGGTATAATAATGCCTCACAGACACAGCGGCAGGCACCGTGTGGGAGAACAGGAGATGGAGAATAGGAGATGAAGAAGAGATGATTCCTGCCCTGAGGAAACTGCACCAGAGGGTACGAGGTGTGCACAGCACTTGGCTGAACTGCCAGGGCTCGTTACACTCGCTAGGAGCAAGCTGAGGGTCTTGATCTGTTGCTAAAGCGCAGCTGCTGGTGCTTAAGCTGCTGCAGTTCAGATGAATAAGAGCTGCAGGGAGACTGCAAGCTGCAGTTGATAGCACTGTTGTCAGGCTCCCAAGCCTTCTAAGCCACAGGCAAAGTTCATCTGTGCAGGCAACAGCTTCTGCTGGAGCCCACCTGCCCCTTTGGATCACACTGCCGGCAGCACTCACACAACAGCAGGCATGCCTGGGCTGCTGCTCTGACCAGCAGTGGAGAAAACCAGGAAGATGAGGAGACACCTCATCTGACTCCCATCCACTAGGAGCACTGAATAGCACCTCAGGTGCATGAAAAGTGAGAGAATAAGTAGAGCGTCTTTACAAATCAGTGGTAAAACAAGAAGGGGAGCGTGTGGGTTTTTTTGTGTTAGTGATGGAACAAAGAGGAGAGTGTCCTTCGAACGGGGGAGTCCCAGGATGCAGTCTGTGAGGAGAAGATAATGAGACACCTTGACCATTAGGGCTGTTCGTTCAGTCAGCAGCAAGGATGCTCTTCACTTCTGAACTGTGAGAAAGAGTGCGCAGGCTTCATAGGCCTATGGATATTAACTTCTTCGCCCTGGGCAGCATGAAGTTGGAGCTAATGAAACATGTGATGTGTGTTGTTGAGGGGGGTACATGTTAAGGAGGAACACGGAACAGGGGAATCGGGCAGTCTGTGCCTTCTGAGTGCCTCAGCCAGGGGGGAAAGGGAGAGGGTCTCATGCGGCCGGGAAATTGGGATAAAAGCAGGCTGCGTCCTTTGGCAGTTTGAGAGACCTCACTGGGACTTGGCAACCCCGGTTAACTTCCCCTTTATTCGAATGAAGTGAAGACTCCTCTGCCTTCTTTGTGAACACTGGCCTCTGGCAACGTGATTTTCCGTGCACAATGGAATGGAGCCGGCGGGAAGAACACCGTAACTGCCAGGGAAAGACGTACGAGCTCCAGGCAGAGCTGCGGGCAGAACGCGGCAGCAGCCTCAGAGCAGCACCGCACCGCTGAGCCCGCAACCGCACCCACAGCCCCGCCCCGGCCGCGGAAAGGCACCGCCAGCTGCGAAGGCAAGAAAGGGGAATCAGGGTCCGACTCCTCCATCGCCCTCAGGCCGCAGGCCCCGCCCGAGCAGAGCTCGGCGGCCGCCCAGCCACGCCCCCGGCCGGCGCGCGCTCCCACGCCAATGTCAGGCGGCGCCTCAGCAACCCTTGGGGTCCTGCGCCAGGGCGGGTCTCAGCGGCGGCGCCGCTCTGCCTGTTGGACAGTTAGCGGTGCAGCTCTCGCGGAAAGGGGTCGCGGCGGTGCGAGCGTTTCAGTAAGGCTTCAGCTGAGTGGCAGCCGTTCGTTTTGGCCCCTCCGCCGCGTTTTTCCCCGAGCCGGTCTCGCTCTGCCTTGGCTTTCTCATCAGGCAGTGCTCGGGCAGCTAAGTACGGTGGCCGGCAGGGGGGCAAGGGACTAGCATGGCGGCGGCGGTGATCGGCCGGCTCTGCGCCTACGGTGCCGTCCGAGCGTCGTGGCGAGGTGATGGGCGAGCGCGCTGTACCGGGGGCGTCTCTGCGGCGAGGGGAGGCGGCGATTGCCGGCAGGCTCGTCTCCCGTGGCAACAGGCCGGCCCCGCTAGTCGCCTCGGGAGGTTGGGCGCCGAGCGGTTCCCTCAGCCCGGGGTGGGGGGGTGTGTCCGTGCCTGTCTGTGTACGCGCGGTAGCGCGGAAGGTGGGTTTGCCGTGTCCCTGCCGCGTTCCCGTGGGGTTGTTGCACGAATAGCTCCTGCCAGGTCTTGGCCCTTGTGGCCTGCCGGTCTGCCTGCCTGCCTGGCCTGGGCTTGCACCGGCAGGGCTGCTGGGGGACGGCGGGAGGTCAGGAATGTAGCGCTCCGTTGCAGAAATTCAAAAAAAAAAAGTGCGTTGCTGTTTGTTGGACTCAGCTCCTCCTGGGAGACTTAACAATGGTTATTGTGGCACAGCATTAGGTGGCTAGTGATTAACTTGAAAACAACACTTCAAGAAGTGAGAACTGCTCTATATATGCATGGAGAGCACAGTTAGAATCACAGAATGTTCAGGGTTGGAAGGGGCCTCTAGAGTTCATCTAGTCCAAACCCCCTGCCAGAGCAGGATCCCCTAGGGCAGCCACACAGGAACATGTCCAGGCGAGTTTTGAAAGTCTCCAGAGGAGACTCCACAACCTGCCTGGGCAGCCTGTGCCAGGGCTCCATCACCCTCACAGGAAAGAAGTTTCTCCTCATGTTGAGGTGGAACTTCCTATATTCTAACTTAAACCCATTATTCCTTGTTCTCTTGCTGGGCACCACTGAGAAGAGATTGTCGCCTTCTCCTTGATACCCACCCCTCAGATATTTGTGTACATTAATAAGGTCCCCTCTCAGCCATCTCCTTTCAAGGCTAAACAGCCCCAGTTCTCTCAGTCTCTCTTCATAGGAGAGATGTTCAAGTCCCTTGATCACCCTTGTAGCTCTCCGTTGGACTCTCTCCAGTAGGTCCCTGTCTCTCTTGAACTGGGGAGCCCAAAACTGGACACAGTATTCCAGGTGTGGTCTCACCAGGGCAGAGCAGAGGGGGAGGAGGGACCTCCCTAGACCTGCTGGACACACTTTTCTTAATTCACCCCAGGCTCCCATTGGCTCTCTTGGCCACAAGGGCACATTGCTGTCCCCTGGACAACTCACTGTCCGCTGGGACTCCAAGGTCTTTCCCCATGGGGCTGCTTTCCAGCAGGACGTCCCCTATACGTTCCCTTGTCCAAACACTCAAGATGCTATGAGAGCTAGGTATGAATTCTGGTTTATATCTAAACAGTGCTAATGGGACTTTCTAACCAATTATTTTCTTTTTTTTTTTTTAAGTCTGTACTTTGCTAGGTTATGTGAACCTAGTTGTTTTTGCATGTGTTATTCTTTTCCAGGACACAAAGTGTCATAAACCTAACTTTATGCTTGTGTGGTTGTCAGTGGACAAGATTGCTGTTGTCACTACTTGGCAGTTTCCATATTTCTTTCTACACCTGCCATAAAGGTGTACTTCAAATCATAAATAGGCTTTAGGCACACAGCTCTCACTTACTGTTACAGGATTTGGGGCAGGCCAGCTGTGCCTTTGGAAACCTATTGTCCCTTCAGAGTAACTTGAGCATTAGTGTATCCCTTGAGAAAACAGTGAGGTGATTTGCTTTTTAATTCAAATATGTCTTTGGACATTTTTAATTTTAATTGTTGTGTAGACATCTCTAATTCTTCAGTAGCCATTTCTTTTAAGCTTTTAATCCTCTGCAGTTACTTTTCAAAACTCAAATGTATTATTTTTCCCAGCAGAGCTTAAAGTATACTTAAAAGAAAGGGAAAACGTGAATACTTTTTCCACAGGGGATCAGAGTTGACTTTGGATCTGTCTTTCAAAAATTGTAGTTAGAAAATTGGGAAGCTTGCATTTTGTTATATGAGAAGTAGTGCTGTATAACTGAAAACTTCTGCTGGGTGGCATTTTCTCAATTGTGTAGTTAATTTTTATATTTGACCTGCATGCTCTCGTAAGAAAAAGTTCAAGTCTTTTCATTATACAGCATTTTAAAGCAGTGAGTACTACTGAGGTTTTGACACAAAAAAAAGGTGATATAGGTGTAGCAGTGCCATGGGTACCTTAGCCTTTTGTACTGCCAAGCACCCTCCGTTTGCAACTTTGCTATCTGCCTTTCAGCAGGTCTCTCCCTTTTCACCCTAGTACTATTGCAAAGCCTTTGGGGTAACATTTGCCTCTTGGTCTCATGCTGTTGTCTTTATGACCATGCAACTGTCAATCCCAGTGATGTTTGGTAGGTTCTCCTGGGTAGTGACGAGCAGGAGCCAATTCTCTTATTCCCTGTGCTCTCTCCTGGGTTGTAGGTTTTTTGATTCGTTAGGGGATACCGTGACGTGTCTTTGTAGTGCTTATCAGCCAACCAGCCTTGTGGGTATCCAGTGAGGAGTCTACAAGGGTGCTGATGAAAAGCATGTGCTGTACCTTGGGAAATTCTTGTGGGGGGAATAGTCTGCAGCACTGGAGACTCCCTTGGGATGCACATTATATCCTTCTGTCTCCTTTTGTTTTCACTTTTCCTCCAGAGTGACTTTCATCATTAGAGTCATTGTATGCCATCAGCTATGCACTCTGCTAGTAGATCTTGGTGAACCTGTCTCAGAATCCTTGACACAGCCTACGTAGCTTGCACACTGCTAAGTTCTAAGTGAAAGTCATAAAGAACTACATTAATGCTTATGTGTTCTCCAGGGAAGCTGGTGACTGAGGTGGGAAGAAAGGCCAGATTACTGTAATAAAAGTGTGTTCCAGCTTAGTATTAGAGATCTGGAAGCTGGGCATGTTCTTTGCTTGAAGCAGAGGCTGTCTCTTCTTTCTCCCCTCCACTTTCAAAGGCAAAATAAAGTTCTCAAGCTTTTTTTTTTTAGCTTGGACAGTCTTCTAAAAACTTTTTTGCCTCCACTTCTTAAAAAAAATAAACGTCTAAGCAGTTAGTGAATTTCTGGTCTCTTTTCTTCCTCAGGGCAATCTATTGTGGAGCGATGCCAATTCTGCAGCCAAACTGCAATTAAAGCCGGGACATTCAGGCAGGTTTGAAAGCAGGCCAGTGGTGTTTCCTTGATGGAGGGAAACATTTTCACTGTCGAGTCACAGACTATATCCTAAAAAAAGAAATAGGTATATTTTTTGCAAGTAGACCAGGAAAAGTAAAAGGCTGCAACTGCTCTGAAGTAATTTATTAATTAATTTCAGGTGTGACCATCCAACTCTTTCTGATTTGATTACCTTTGTGTTCTGCACTTAGCCCAGGTAGATAGTGACCCTTTCCATGTGCTGTGATTTTAAATGTATGGGTGGATTTTTTTTAGAAATTAAGTTCTTCACATCCAAATTTTTCCAAGGAATGGAGAGTTTTTTAAAAAAATCATTTTTAATCAGTACAAAGATTTCATTACTATGTGGGCTTTTCTTGAGCATTTATGACATGATGTGGAAAAAATAGTAATGATTCTTAAGTGTCTTCCCTGTTGCAGTTGTTTGCAGGAATGCATTATTTCTGTGCCTAACAGCTTCATTTGAATAAAAAGCAGCAGGCAAAATGTTAAACAGAAAAAAAACCGCACCCAAGTTCATTACCCATTAGAGCCTAAGTTAATAGCCCTTAATATCTTCAGGCTTGCAATTTGGAATTTAATCAGAACATCTCTGGTTTTCTTGTACATAAACCTCTTGAGAATGTCATGATTATTTCAGCCTAGAGCCTCCCATGTGTATGCCTGGAAATATACCAGGGCAATTTTTCCAAGGTTCTAGTTATAACCACAAAATAAGAATCCTGATGGCTCTTTCCAAAAGTTGTTTGGGTTTTTTTAACAATACATTTCTCACTGCCGAAACCAACTTCATGCAGTGTTTCTTTCTCTCAGGTATGGAAATGAGTAAGAAGAGTTTTCTGTACATAATTTCTGTGGAAGATACTTGCAGGAGTAGGGGGGATTCTTAATCTGTGGCCAGTAGTTAAGAAAAAAAAATAGTGCTAATGCTTGCTGAACACTGCATTCACTAGTAAAGTAAATATGTGAATGCTCAGTATCTTGCTGCCTTTCAGAATGTTAGGTGATATAGCAAGCAAATGTCAATACATGCCAATTTTGATCATTGTGTGTGGTGCATAAATCCCCTAAAGGTGCATGTTAAACCAGTATGTAACTGAAATAAAGGTTAGGGAAGTTAAATTGAAATGGTTACAGTGAAGCAGTAGACTTTGAATATGGAATAGGGTGATGGTTAGAAAGAAAACTGTTAAGGATTTAAAGTTTGCGGAAATAAGACTGTTTTCGAGATTTCATTCTTCTGTTGCAGCTTGTGAGAAGAAGTTTTATAGTGGTTTTGTTGAATGGATTTTTAACGCTGACTATATGATATTTATACTTGTATAAAATTTTGTATTTAGCCAGTGAAGGACAGCACTTAAACCCCAGGGTTTTAATTGTAAAGTTTATAACAGGTATGTGTCACAGAGGAGTTAATTTTATGTCCTTGCAGAGCATGACTTAAGTATAGTAAGCATGCTTTTTTTTTTTTCTCTTGCTATAACATGTCTCTTGCTGGTGGCAAGACATCAGTTGAGCGTTCATGACCTGCCTTGCTTTTACAAACAATTCAGTTTTGAATAGCTTATTGTAAGAAACTTTTTCGATTTTAAATGAAAATCCCATCATGAATGTTGGAAGAGTGTATATGGAATGGAAGTTATGCTGCATTAACTGTACATACTTACCTTACATGTCTAAATGCTGTTTTATTGAGATGTGACGTTTCAAAGCCTTTACATTCCATAATGTTTTTATTCTTTGCTCTTTTTTCAAAGTGTCTTATGCCCTTGGTAGCAGTATGTGTACAGAGTTATGTGTACAGAATTATGAAATGCACCCGTGCTTAGTGTTTTGGACTTTGGGAATCTTGTGATTTTAGGGGTGTTTTTACATAACCTTCCTCTTCCCTCTTTTGTGCTGCTGCAATTCAGGGACCAAAGCAATCTCATCTCCCAGTGTTCAGAATATGGTCAACACAGCCCCTGGGCTTTTGCTAGTCATATAATTTTGTTTGCCAGCTCAGAACTGGTATTCTGTCACTGCCAGTCTTAGAAGGATAAATTGTTCTCACTTTAGCAAAGAGTAAATCCTTGAAGAAAGTATGAGGTTTATCACTGGTTTCAGTGAAGCAAGTATCTCACCCTGCCTGGGCTTTTACAGTTCCTGTTATGAATTATAGTAGTTGGATGTTGTAGAACTTATTTTTGAAAATAACTTTGAATCACCAGACTTCTTGAGACCAGTTGAAGGTCTTCTGACCTTTTTCTATCACACCAGTGTTTATTTGGCTGTTTCTTTTTCTTTTTCTGACATTTGACTTTTTCTCCTCTTCTGTGCCCCAGACACTGTCAGAATTTTATTTCTTCAGCAGTTATTCTTTTTGTTCCATTGTCTCTTGATTCTTCCTACTGTTGTCATATTGTCCTGACTTTACTGCCTCTTTGTAGACGTTTTTCAGATTTCTGTCATAATTTCAGGAGACAGTATTTAGAATGTTGAAATTTTATTTTGTTTTTGCTAATGAAGGTAGTAGTAAACCAACTAAAAGCAATTTTCATTGCAAATATTTTCGATGATGAAGTAAACCATCTAATACTCTTAGTTTTGTTTTCCAAATGAACGTATTGTTTCTTGTGCAGAGAATGTGGAATATGCTTTTGCATTGTGGAACTGTGAAAGAAACCATCACCGCTGCTGCTAGAAGTGCAGATGACCAATTCAAACAAAGCAATGACTTTGTGGTGTTTTAATGTATATTGTTTAGCCTGGCCCAGATAATTAGTATTGCTCCTGATGTTCTGAATGTTGACCAGTTATTTATCTTATTTTAGCTAATAAATCGTTGCTATGGTAGACAAATCAAAGTCAATACCTGTAGAGCCAGTTTAACAAACAGGATATAAGAGGACCACTCAGAGGTGGCAAGGCAGGGAGACTAATTTAATTTTTGCATCACTGTTCACTTGAAAAAGAAACGAGGTTTCCATATGGTGCCCCTTCGTGGTGATGGTGGTGAGGGTCAGCAGGTATTTCAGAAATTAAAATAGCTCTGGAAGAGGTTATGGGACAAATCTACAGGGTGACCGTGATCAGGATCTATTCACAAAAGATGTCTAAGAGAACTCCGGGATGAAAAAGATGGATTACTAGTAAGAGTGTATAAGGTCCCCTTTGAAATTGTATTCGTCCCTGAAGAGTGGAAGGTGATAAATGCAGCATCGATCTTTTCAAAAAAGCTTGCGGAATATATGTCGATAAACAGATTATGCATGCCTTTAGTAATGGAAAATTGAACCTTACAAATCTCTTAGAGCTTTGGTGTGTTTGTTGGTTTTTCTGAGAGACTCAGTAGGATAACAGTGATCCAGTTAACGCACTGCATGCATGATTTCCAAATAGCTTTTAGCAGATTCACTCACTCACCATAGACTTTTAAGAAGTTTAGCAGATGTGGGACATAAAGAGGCAGCCCTGGTGTGTTTAAATGGTTTGCTGAGAAGTAGGGGGAAGAGTGTTGGAACTCTTTTGTGCTGGTTAATGTGTTCATAAGCCCACTGGAAAAGGAGTTGAACAGCAAGGTAATTAATTTTGGGAATGGTACCAAGGTATTTAAAGTAGATAAAATGACTGGGGAGTTATCAAAAATTGAGTGAGTGCAATTCTGTGAGTGAATATGAATTCTGGAGGTGCATCCTCTATTCAGGATGCCAGAATAAGTCAGGTTTGTGAATCCACAAAGTCACGGAATGGTTGAGACTGGAAGCCTTTGGAGAATATCTTGTTCACCTTCCCTTCTCAGAGCAGGGTCAACTAGAGTGGATTACCCAGGGCCATGTTCAGCTAAGAGTAAAAAAAAAAAGTAATATATTTTTGTGGGTTTGAATTTATGCACATTGCCTCTTGTCCTGTCACTGTGCACCAATGAGAAGAACCTTGCTCAGTCTTTTTTATACCCTCAATTCAGGTACTGGTATACATAGGTAAGATCCTTCCTGAACCTGCTTTTCTCAAGGCTAAATGGTCCTGGCTCCCTCAGGCTCCCTCTAAGGCCCTCCAGTGCCTTAATAATCTCTGTGACCCTTTGCTGGACTTTCTCATAGAATATTTAAAGTTGGAAGGGACCCATAAGGGTCATTGAATCCAACCCCGTACTCTTTGCAGGACTACCTAAAACTTAATCATATGCGTAAGTGCCTCACCTCCGTCCCTGGAAAGGTGATGGAACATCTTATCCTTGACCTGCCTGGACACGTTCCTATGTAGCATAATCTAGGCATTCCTGCTATGGCAGGGGGATTGGACTTGATGATCTTTCGAGGTCCCTTCCAATCCCTAATATTCTATGATTCTATGATTCTATGATGACGCTGTCTCTAGGCATATCAAGGATAAGAAGGTTATTAGGAGCAGTCAGCATGGCTTTGCCAAGGGGAAGTCATGTTTGACCAACCTGATAGCCTTTTATGAAGACATAACCAGGTGGATGGATGGTGGCCACGCAGTGGATGTGGTCTATCTGGGTATCAGCAAGGCCTTTGACACCGTCTCCCACAGCATCCTCATAGGTAAACTGAGGAAGTGTGGTCTGGATGACCAAGTAGTGAGGTGGGTCGCTAATTGGTTGAAGGGAAGAAGTCGGAGAGTTGTGGTCAATGGGGCAGAGTCTAGTTGGATGCCTGTGTCTAGTGGAGAACCTCAGGGGTCAGTGCTGGGGCCGGTGCTTGTCAATATATTCATCAGTGACCTGGATGAGGGATTAGAGAGCGCTGTCAGCAAGTCTGCTGACGACAAAAGACTGGGAGGAGTGGCTGACACACCAGAAGGCTGTGCAGCCATTCAGAGAGACCTGGACAGGCTGGAGGGCTGGGCAGGGAGAAATCTTATGAAGTTCAACAAGGGCAAGTGTAGAGTTTTGCACTTGGGAAAGAATAACCCCATGTGCCAGTATAGGTTGGGGACTGCCCTGCTGGAGAGCAGCGCAGGGGAAAGGGACCTGGGGGTTCTAGTGGACAGCAGGATGACCATGAGCCAGCGATGTGCCCTCGTGGTCAAGAAGGCCAACGGCATCCTGGGGTGTATTAGAAGGAGAGTGGCAGGTAGATCAAGAGAGGTCTTCCTGCCCCTCTACTCTACTCTGGTGTGGCCACATCTGGAATATTGTGTCCAGTTCTGGACCCCTCAGCTCAAGAGGGACAGGGAACTGCTTGAGAGAGTCCAGCACTGAGCCACAAAGATGATGAAGGGAGTGGAACATCTCCCTTATGAGGAAAGGCTGAAGGAGCTGGGTCTCTTTAGCTTGGAGAAGAGGAGGCTGAGGGGTGACCTCATTCATGTTTATAAATATGTCAAGGGGGCGTGTCAGGAGGATGGAGCCAGGCTCTTCTCAGTGATGTCCAATAACAGGACAAGGGGCAGTGGGTGGAAGCTGGAACACAGGAGGTTCCGTAAAAATATTAGGAAAAACTTTTTCACGGTGAGGGTGACAGAGCCCTGGCACAGGCTGCCCAGGGAGGTTGTGGAGTCTCCTTCTCTGGAGACATTCAAAACCTGCCTGGACGCGTTCCTGTGTGACCTACTGTAGGTGATCCTGGTCTGGCCGGGGGGCTGGACTAGATATCTTTTGAGGTCCCTTCCAGCCCCTGACATTCTGTGATTCTGTGATCATCCTACTCCTTGAACTCCTGACAGCCTTGGTGCCGTGATCATTCTGTGGAAAGGCCATTCCAGTGAGTGACCATGCTATCAGTGAAGAAACTTTTCCTAATGTCCATTTCTCCAGTATGCCCAGAACTGGACACAGTGTTGAGACTCACTGGTGTGTCTCACCTGTGCTGGGTAGAGGGGAAGGATCACCTTCTTCAGCCCACTAGTCCCATTCCTCCTAAGACAGCCCAAGATGCAGTTGGCCTTTTTTGCTGCAAGGACATGTTGGTGGTTTATGGTCAACTTGGTCGCCACCCGGACCCCTCAAGCCCTTTTCTGCTAATAATGAAGATAACGAACAGGATTATTGAGCCAACTTCAGACGTGATTTTCATAGGACTTGCATAGTATTTTATGAGATACTTATCACTTTTGATTATGTCCAGGAACATTACTGCACGTTTTGCTGCTGGCATGATATTTCCACTTTCTAAGGGTGCATTCTCACTCTTATCAACAAATGTTAGAAGCCATCTAGCCTTCTTTTTGTAACATTTTCTATTGCAGTATTTCCCCCCTTCACCTTCTGCGACTTGCTTTGCACTACAAAGACAAAAGGTTCAAGTCTGCTTCTCTTTGAAAACTAAGCTGTATTAGTAAATGTTGCTAGTTTGTTTTTTTCTTCTAGTGTGTATATTTGCAGGAAATGCTCTTTTAAAGAAGAAAATGTCCTGTATGTAAACACTTTTCTGTCTTCCTTCTCAGGGTTTGCTTCTGTGCCAGTGAAAGGGAGTTGCTCTTCGTATTCTAGCCTGGCATGGGCTTTCCAGAAACGGTGTTCCATCTCTACACCCTGGACTGTTACAGTTGAGCAATGCAGACAAAGCAGTTTCTTCAATATGTGTAAGTTTCAAGTTGGATTAAAATTATTACCTGTAATAAACAGAAGAAGAAAAGAAAATTTTGCTTTGGGGAGATAGAGCCGTGAAAATATAGTAACGTTTTGTATCTAACCTGGTTACATATCTCCTAAAATTATAGTTGCAACTACAGCTATTGAAAGAAGTGTGTAAACAAGGTCAGTTTATTATCTTGTAATACCAAGCAAGGGTTTGCTTTATGTCACAGTGAATCCATCCAATACATGTCATTGGATGGAATGGAGGAAACGCCTTCCCCTCTGTTTCTAGTCCTTTATTGAGTGTATAAATTGTGTCTTTATTTCCTGCAAGATTTTTGAGTCACAGGCAAGACATACTGTTCAAGCTATGCTGTCTCAAAAATCAAATATCTAAAATGTGAGAATGTATTAAACAAAAACTGTTGGTAATGTCATGCTAATTGTCTGGACAGGTGTGGAATTTTCCTCCAGTCCAAAAAGGAATTACACACGTGCTTAAGATAGTCAAGAAATAATGGCTGTTTAAATTCATGCTTAGGACTCTGTGAACTGAGATAACTGCAGGACCATTATCCCAGTTCCTTATCCTATCCCATAGGGGAAAAGAAGGAGTAGTAAGGACATAATCTTTGGAGGAGATAACTGCAGCAGTTTCAGTTCTTTGGATGTTTATAATCCATAGAATATAAAAGCTCTGCAAAATCGGGGTTTCAAAACTGGTGATCTCTTCCTGTTCTTTTCAACATCTGAGTGACAGAATATTATATTTGTTTTCCTTACATTTGCTAAAGAGATGGACTATAAACAGTCATAGAATCATAGAATGATTTGAGCTGGAAAGGACCTTAAAGATCATCTAGTTCCAACCCCCCTGCCGTGGGCTGGGACACCTCCCACTAGACCAGGTTGCTCAAAGTCCCATCCAGCCTGGTCTTGGACACTTCCAGGGATGAGGCATCCACAGCTTCCTTGGACAACCTGTGCCAGTGCCTCACTACTCTCATAGTAAAGAACTTCTTCCTAATGTCTAAACTGAATCTACCGTGCTCCAGTTTAAAACCATTGCCTCTGTTGCTACATATCCCTATAAACAGTCCCTCCCCAGCTTTCCTGTAGCCCCCTTCAGGTACTGGAAGGCTGCTGTAAGGTTTCCCTGGAGCCTTCTCTTCTCCAGAGTACCAGGGCACAATCACCTCCCTTGACCGACTGGCCATGCTTCTTTAGATGCAGGCCAGAATACAGCTGGCTCTTTGGGCTGCACGCACTGCCATCTCACGTTGAGCGTCTCATCAAGCAGCACCCTCGAGTCCTTCTCTGCAGGGCTGCTCTCAATCCACTTGTCACCCATCCTGTATTTGTGGTTAGGATTGCCCTAATCCAGATGCAGGATGGCCTTGTTTGACTGAGTTTTATCAGTCAGAGTAGCTCTAATCCACACCTCCAAACTTATTTTCTTAACAACACTCCAAGTATGCTAACACTTAACTCTGATTAGCTTTTTTGAGGTCAACTCAAGGGTTTGCTTACTTTTTCTACTAGCATTTTGAATGTTGATTGAGTGTGTTCAATAAAGACAGGAGGACCAGAATTGGTTTTGTGTTATTATTTTTGGCACATTATATTTGTCAATACTCTTGACACAGTCTCTCACAGCATCCTTGCTGCTAAACTGAGGAAGTGTGGTCTAGACTCTCGGGTAGTGAGGTGGACTGTGAACTGGCTAAGGGGAAGAAGCCAAAGAGTCGTGGTCAATGGGACAGAGTCTGGTTGGAGGCCTGTATCCAGTGGAGTGCCTCAAGGGTCGGTACTGGGACCAGTATTATTCAATATATTCATTGATGACTTGGGTGAGGGACTAGAGAGTACTATCAGCAAGTTTGCTGATGACACCAAGCTGGGAGGAGTGGCTGACACACCAGAAGGCTGTGCTGCCATCCAGCGAGACCTGGACAGGCTGGAGAGTTGGGCGGGGAGAAATTTAATGAAATATAACAAGGGTAAGTGTAGAGTCTTGCATCTGGGTAGGAGCAACCGCAGGTTCCAGTATAACTTGGAGAATGACTTATTAGAGAGCAGTGTAGGGGAAAGGGACCTGGGAGTCTTGGTGGACAGCAGGATGACCATGAGCCAGCAGTGTGCCCTTGTGGCCAGGAAGGCCAATGGCATCCTGGGGTGTATTAGACGGGGGGTGGTTAGTAGGTCGAGAGAGGTTCTCCTTCCCCTCTACTCTGCCCTGGTGAGACCCCATCTGGAATATTGTGTCCAGTTCTGGGCCCCTCAGTTCAAGAAAGACAGGGAACTGCTGGAGAGAGTCCAGCACAGGGCAACTAGGATGATGAAGGGAGTGGAACATCTCCCTTATGAGAAAAGACTGAGGGAGCTGGGGCTCTTTAGTTTGGAGAAGAGGAGACTGAGGGGTGACCTCATTAATGTTTACAAATATATCAAGGGTGAGTGTCACGAGGATGGAGCCAGGCTCTTCTCGGTGACAACCAATGATAGGACAAGGGGTAATGGGCTGAAACTGGAACATAAGAGGTTCTGCTTAAACTCGAGAAGAAACTTCTTCTCAGTGAGGGTGACGGAACACTGGAACAGGCTGCCCAGGGAGGTTGTGGAGTCTCCTCTGGAGACATTCAAGACCTGCCTGGACACGTTCCTGTGTAGCATTATCTGGGCGTTCCTGCTCTGGCAGGGGGATTGGACTTGATGATCTTTCGAGGTCCCTTCCAATCCCTGACATTCTGTGATTCTGTGACTTAGATGATGGTTAGATCACATTTTATGATAAATTAATGCAGAACACCATGAAATTCCAAAAGGTTCACATACTTTTTCTTGCAACTGTACATAGAAGCATGTTATTGGGCCTTTTTGTAGATCGACACGATTTTCTTCTATTAATTTGTTTGGCTGGTTTTGAACCCGTATAATTGATCCCACAAGAGTTGTATTCTCTTCTCAGTGGATCTGTAAGCATGTGTTTGTCACAGAAGACAAGGTCAAGGAAATGCCCTCTGTACTTGAGTATAGTGAGTTTTGTGAGGCCTGGTTCCTAGAGGAGCTGATTTTTAAGTGTTTGACCTGCCCCTGGAAGAAAAAAGTGTCTCCTTGTAGTCATTAAGCAGCTGAGTCTAGACTGTGCAATTTGCAATAGAATGCATAAGCAGCAGAAGCTCTTTCATGTTTCATGTGTGTAAAGTATTTTTTTTAAAATCCCATTTTTGTTTGGAGATGGAGTCAAAAACATTGGTTTCTGGAGAAGGAAGGGGATTGAAATATCACACCTTCTTGTAATTCATCATCGTGGTCAATGGGGCGGAGTCTGGTTGGAGGCCTGTATCCAGTGGAGTCCCTCAAGGGTCGGTACTGGGACCAGTATTATTCAATATATTCATCAATGACTTGGATGAGGGACTAGAGAGTACTATCAGCAAGTTTGCTGATGACACCAAGCTGGGAGGAGTGGCTGACACACCAGAAGGCTGTGCTGCCATCCAGCGAGACCTGGACAGACTGGAGCGTTGGGTGGGGAAAAATTTAATGAAATACAACAAGGGTAAATGTAGGGTCTTGCATCTGGGTAGGAACAACCGCAGGTTCCAGTATAAGTTGGGGAATGACTTATTAGAGAGCAGTGTAGGGGAAAGGGACCTGGGAGTCTTGGTGGACAGCAGGATGACCATGAGCCAGCACTGTGCCCTTGTGGCCAGGAAGGCCAATGGCATCCTGGGGTGTATTAGAAGGGGGGTGGTTAGTAGGTCGAGAGAGGTTCTCCTTCCCCTCTACTCTGCCCTGGTGAGACCCCATCTGGAATATTGTGTCCAGTTCTGGGCCCCTCAGTTCAAGAAAGACAGGGAACTGCTGGAGAGAGTCCAGCACAGGGCAACTA
The DNA here is from genome assembly GCA_020746105.1 of Trogon surrucura. NCBI lineage: Eukaryota > Metazoa > Chordata > Aves > Trogoniformes > Trogonidae > Trogon > Trogon surrucura. Next base: position 114,635,203 of record CM036618.1, on the reverse strand, counting down.
GGATGATGAAGGGAGTGGAACATCTCCCTTATGAGAAAAGACTGAGGGAGCTGGGGCTCTTTAGTTTGGAGAAGAGGAGGCTGAGGGGTGACCTCATTAATGTTTACAAATATATCAAGGGTGAGTGTCACAAGGATGGAGCCAGGCTCTTCTCGGTGACAACCAATGATAGGACAAGGGGTAATGGGCTGAAACTGGAACATAAGAGGTTCTGCTTAAACTCGAGAGGAAACTTCTTCTCAGTGAGGGTGACGGAACACTGGAACAGGCTGCCCAGAGAGGTTGTGGAGTCTCCTTCTCTGGAGACATTCAAGACCTGCCTGGGCACGTTCCTATGTAGCATAATCTAGGCATTCCTGCTCTGGCAGGGGGATTGGACTTGATGATCTTTCGAGGTCCCTTCCAATCCCTAACATTCTATGATTCTATGATTCTATGATCTAATAAAAGTATGTATTCCAAGCTGAAACTTGGAAGAGAATATTGGTGATTGAAAAGACTTTACTAAATTCTTTAAGATAATATAGATGCATAGATGTAATGGCATTAGTGGGCAACAGTACATTGAAATAAGCATGCTTATTGTAACATGCTCGTTAGTCTTTTTGTTATGTCATTAATATTAATGTCTGTGGATCTCTGCTGCTCTGTTGCAAGGCTATTTGTCATCAAAAAGCTTAAGGAAAAATTGCTTGTAAGTGAAATAAGCAAACCTACTTGGCTGTTTTGTGAAGTTGATTCTTCTCCGTTTACTCCCTTTGGTTTTGTAACTGACTGCTCTTTGTTTTTGGTTTGTGTTCTAAGCAACCTGGGAACTCCTCTTGCAGGAAATCTGAAACCAGAAGTCTTTTAATCTCAGTTTATCAGAATCCGCAATACTGTTTCCTGATACAGTTTACAGCAAGTCTTTTTGGTAATATTTGTGGGTTACTGAGGTGTGGTCTAGTAGTCATGTTCCTTGGAAGTAAACACTAGGCCTGTCTGGTTCCTGAAATTCATGGATACTATAAAAAGGCACAAAATCAAATCCTTTTTAAAATATTACATCTTTTATGTAGATTAAGCAAAATGGAGCGGTTGTTAGTGATCGGTTTGCAAAAAGCATGTGCTCAGAAAATTTCAAATGTCTAGGCTGTAAAATAAAATCTTATATATGGCATGTTTTATTTTTTTTCAGTTAGTACTTATGCACTTTTTAGTGTTTTTTATGAATGGACCTATTTTAGCTCTGAAGGAATGCATGCAGCCTCCCATTTTACAAAGATGAAATAAAGGTACGGCCACAAATCACTACGAGGCTTCGTGCCTTCTGTACTTTCTTCGTTTCAGAGCATTTCTGCAAATGTGAAAAGGAGTACAGCAGTCTTCATTTCTGTTTGGGATTATTTCCTCTGCTGCCTGTGTATGTGCTCTCCAGACATCTTGGTGCTGTGCTGCCAAGTCAGATTGACCTTTCTTATGGACAGATTTTATTTTTTTTTCTCTTGCTATGTTGTCTGTCATAAGCAATGTCCCTACCATTGTAATCTTCTTGACCACAGCTTATCCCTTCCATACTCTGTTCTTGTCACTTTGTCTTAAAATCAATGTGATATCTGTCATCTTACAAAGAACTCTCAGCGCTATAGCTGGCGGGCTTCTCATGTATTTCATTAAATTCATCTGCTTTCCAAACGCGTGATGATATTATTATAGACTGAATAGATGAACTGCGCTTTGGTACCAAATGTGACATTTTCATCTGGTTCTAATTTTTAGAATTTGTGTCCTGCTTCAGGGCAAGATTTGACTCACTCTGACCTCATCTCGCTGGATCTGTTGACTGGTCTCCTTTGGTATAAAACAATCTCCTTACTTTAGCACTTTTGTTACTTTTCTCTGTTGAGATTAACTGATCTTATTGTATAGATATTTAGAATACAGCTCAAAGTGCTGGAGTTTTTTTTTTGAATGTATTACGAGCTCAAGAACTCCCTTTTTTCTGTCATTCAGCTCCTTGCTGCTGCCCGTCTGCAACCTCCTTTGTCGCTGTTACGACCCTTTGTGAGGCCACACAAACTGCAGGAGAATTGGGAACTGTTACAGCTTAAAAAAAGCCTTGCAAAGAAAAGTCTAAATACCTTCATTGTAATTCCATGTTTTCAGGCTAGCAGGATTATAATTAAAAAAGGAAATTGCTAGTTACACATTTTTTTGAATAAGCTAAGAAGCTTAACATGATTCATCGTCAACCTTCCAACTCATCCAGCAGCCCTGTAGTCTACTTTGGAACGTGAAAAGCTGCATCATGCATTACTTACCACCAGTCTTTTTCTATACTGAACTTTAATGCAGTCCCAGGGTAATATTACCTACTTGTAGACAGTCTAGTACCTAGTGCAGTTTGGCTTTTGTTAAAAGTATCATGCTGAGTCAGCAATGAAGTTTTTCTGGTTGGTGAGTTCTGTGCAGCTGAAGGGTTTTTTTATGTTTTTTCATTTAGCACACAGTTATATGAGTCGATTTGTTGTAATCAGCTGGAAATTGTTTTAGTGGCTGGCAGTTCTGACAGTGGTTTCAAGCCATTTGATACAATTAAGGTTAGCTTGAATATCTAGAAGAGAAAGTGTATTTTCAAATAGAATTATTTTTTTTTTTTACAGGAACTAAAGCCTATCCAGGAGCAAATGCAGTTCTTGCCTCACAGCATATAAGAAGTGTGATAAATGTTGCTGCTATCTGTGGGGTTTTGTACTTGCCTATAATACACCATTTCCACTTGTCTGCAATACATCCGAAATCTGTATTATACATTTTGGATTGTGCTATTTGTACAATATGTTATATTGGTATATAGTGACTTTCTAGACCATTTTGTTCTTGCTCATCTTGAAGGAATACAATTTTGTAGCTTCCTGGTGTTCTTCCTTCTATGCTTGCTTTCTGGTGTACTGAGCCTTGATTACTTGCTTCAGGATTGTACTTCTCAATAAAGAATTGCAGTTATGCATCCCGCTTGGAAAAGGATTTTTGAGTGAAAAGATGGGTGTCACACCTTTGGAAGAGACACTTTGTAAAAACTTACTCAATGCAAAAATAAACTTGGGCACGGAGTGATACCTCTGGAAATTCTAAACAGCTCCCCTGTTCCAATGCCTTTCCCAGTCTGTGGGAAGGATATTGCACGTGCATTAACCTTACAAGAATGATTTGCTGATAGAATCATAGAACAGTTTTGGTTGGAAGAGACCTTGAAGATCATTGAGGCCAACCTTTGTCCTAGCCCTGTCAACACCACTAAACCACGTCCCTCAGCACAACATCCACTTGTCTCTTAAACACCTCCAGGGATGCCGATTCAACTCTCTCCCTGAGCAGCCTGTTCCAATGCCAGACAACCCTCTCAGTAAAGAAATTATTCCTAATATCCAACTTGAACCTCCACTGGTGCAACTTAAGGCCATTTCCCCTTGTCCTGTCACTCACCACTGGGGAGAACAGACCAACCCCCACCTTGCTACAACCTCCTTTCAGGTAGTTGTAGAGATCAATAAGGTCTCCTCTTCAGGCTAAACAGCCTCAGATCCCTCAGCTGTTCCTCCTAACAACACAAGCTCCAAATCCTTTACCAGCTTGGTAGCCCGCCTCTATACCCTCTCCGGCACCTCAGTCTCCCTCTTGTGGTGAGGGGCCCAAAACTGGGCGCAGTGCTTCACCAAACTGGCAAACTGTAGCATGTTTGATCGTAGTTATTATAATTCCCCATGTTAAGAGTGTTTATTGGCTCATTTTGTCTACTTTAGATAAACAAAATCAGTTTCTAATTGGAGAAGACAAGAGTTTTAAACTGCCATGGTAACATTGCCCCTGGGTGAAACATGCAATAGCATTAATCTGCAAATATAACAATGGTGACGCTTGTGTATTCCGTGGTGATAGCCTTTTTGTCTGGACTAACAGGATGGAGTATCACATGTGGTGTCGTTTTCACAACATTAGTTTCATTTTGGTGTAATTGTTTTTTGTTTAAATTATGAGGATATCCTGTATTTCCATCAGTTGGGCAAACAGTAGTTTGAAGTTAACTACTAAATACGTGCCTCCTGAGTCATACTCTCGTATCTTGACTGAAACATCTTAAGACAGTGGATGTCCTGTACACAGCCACCAAACCTTGAGCTCTGTGATGAGGTTGTTCAAAGTGTCCTATGTTTCTTCCTCCTTACATTCCTTTGCGTTTATGTAGGCAATAAGGGGGACCTCATTTAGTCAGAACATGAGTGAGAACAGCAGCAGATTTGTCTTGTTGGACAACCTCTTATGTTTTGTGGCTTTTTAAAGCAGGCTAACGCTTGGATATTTTTAGCAGAGATTCCAGTTGACTGTCATTGATATTTTTCCCTAGATAAGTGCTGCTCTGAGTTACTAATGAATGAATTTCTTTTAATGACTTAGGAATTAATACCTTACTGGTGAGACATGTTTACCTTTAAGTTGATTTTGAAAATCCTTTTAAAAACTGTGCACCTGGCTGTGTGCCTATCTGATTGCAACCATCAGGGATAGAGGCACACCTCTGCACCAGATAGACACATAGTAGGAAATCACAGTCTTAGCAAGGCAGTGATCCTACAGTCTAAATATCAGCAAAGATCAAGCAAGGGTTGACATTTTTAGGTGGTTTTTTTTGTTCAGCTTCAGTTTCTGATATAAGCTGTTCTTGTACATATACTTACAAACACTTTTTTATTTCAGCGACAGCTGATGAACTATGGAAAGGAGCTTTGGCAGAAACTGGTGTGGGAGTGAAGAAAGGAAGAGGAAAGAGAAGGAAGAAAAAGATAAGGAAGAATCTCAATAGAGGCCAGGAGATTGGTGAAGGTAGATTCACAAATAAGGAGCTGAAGACGTCTTGACCTTTTTCTGCATAGTGTTTCCCGATTTAATAAACTGACAAATTACTGTTAATTTCTATGGTATCAGAACTGCTTGAGATATTTTTGACTTTAAAAAAAAATCCTGATACAATTGCTTAATGTTATTCTTGGTTTCTAAATATAAATTCTATATCATAAAACACTTGAAATGTGAGAGAACCTTCAGTTTTATTGCATTTTTATAGTGTGCATAGTTTCAGTCATAATTTGGCACAAACCGTATTTTTTCTCTGTTATTTTTAAGGACGTTCTGGTTTTCTCTGGCCTGGTCTTAATGCTCCTGTGATACAAAGTGGGAAAGTCCAGGCAGTTACCCAGAGGAAAAAAGAAGAACGAGAGAGAATTCAGTCTGAAATTGCTCAGCAGAGAGATACATGGGAGAAGAGAAGAAAAGTAAGAGTTAAGAGAGAGGGAGGATGGAGTGGAAAGTGCTGGGGAGGTGTCCTTCTGGATCCTCCTGACCCAGGTCCTAATGGAGGTAAGAAAATTGATTATCTTAGTCTTACTTAGCCTTTCCAAGAAATGGCTTAGAGAAAGCAAGACCAGACTTTTCCTGTGATTGAAGATCAGTTTTGTACTTCTCTTGTATATGGCCATACCTGCAGCAAGGCAGCTAAATCGAAGAACAAGTTGTGTTGACACAAGTGAAATTTATTAAATCCCTGCTTAGTTTAACATAGCTGTTAGACTATCGTATTATATTACAGTCTATGATGTTATACAATGTTACACTGTATCAGAGAATACTGTGTTGTGTTGTAGACTGTTACGGGAGTCTTGAAATATGGAAATATTTGTATATGTTCAACATCAATTGTCTTGAGTGTGAACTATAGCCATGGTATTTTATAATTTCTTAAGGGATCCTGTTGGATAAATCAAGCTTTGTTTCTAGTTCAAGTAATGACATATGGTTAAAGATTATGTAGTTTGAATGCAGCTAATAGAAATTCTTTATGTATTTGCTGCCTAGTTAAATAGCAAAGTGAAAATAGAGGTCCTATATGCAGAGTGAAGAGATGACTCTAACACTTTTTATAATTCTTGTATTCAGACCACTAGAAATACTATAGTAGTTTTGTTTAACATTTAGAAGCCTAATCATTTTCAACTAATTAAATATCAAAATGAGTTGTTACTCATATGCAGCTGAGTTTTTCCTGTGAAGCACTTCATGATGCTTGTATGTTTATTGTCATCTCTCTGAAGAAACATGAGCTAAGAAAGATACTTGATGTCTTCTAGTGCTGTTTCAGGCTTGTTGCAGTCATTCTAAGTGTTAAGCTCCTTCATGTTTCTGGAGCTCTCCTTGTCCAGGAATTTGTTCTTCCAGTGCGAGCTTGGTTCTTGGAACGTATGCTGCAGCGAGTCAACATAAATGGGAAATTATGTGCATGGAATCACAATTATGTTTTGTCTGATCTTCTTGTAGTCACCTTTGCTCCCCAGTCTGCCTGGTGCTCTGTTTATTAATTTCTTTTTGTCTGTGTATGTTTTCTGCTTGCATTCTACTTGACATTAATGAAAAATTCAGACATGCTTTGAACCAAGCTGTAAGGTATTAAGAGTGTCATCTTTCCAGTGTGATCTAATGCCTTTTCCATGTAGATGGAAGTTATGCTGTCATTTTTGTAGCTTTCTGCCTTAAAAATTGATGTCATTGTTGTTATCTACTTTTCTTTTCCCTGACCAGGTTTTCCATTTCTGTAGCTGGTATGGGTGATTTTGTGGCTTGTGTTGCTGCAGTGTCTGAAATAAATCATTTACCTTGTGAATTTGGGGAAAGCTTTCCTGCCAATCTGAGTATTTTTTTGTTGTCTTGAATTTGTTCTTCACTCTATTTTAATATCAGCGTAATACTGTGGTATGCAAATGAAACATTTTCTGTATTTACTTCCCTGTGTTTCATTTTATTACCTTGAAAGAAAATATTCCATGAAGTCAGTGACACGAGGGTCTTACAAATTGAAAAAGCAGGAGATTGGAAGGATCTCTTGTCTATTCTGCTTCTTATAATGTGGCATTGCATTTTACTGCATTGTCCATTGTCTTCAAAGTCAGTAGGTTTTTTATTCCACAGCCAAGCTCATAATAGGATACTCCATGTGGAAAACAAATCTGTATTAAGATATAGATAAATTATAAGTATACTCTCAATTGCATAAAAGGAAACATGTATTTGCAGTTTATATTCAGGTGTTTGTGTGGTCCTCGGGTTCTGAAACAGAAACTGAGAGAAAATGAGATCTTTTTGGTAGTATCTGTGATTTGCAACATTTTTGCCTGCTTCTATAAAATGAATTTTGAGAAATGCTGAAGTGGCTGTGTATTGGTTTTTTTAATCCTCCTTCTCTCCTTTCTGAAATTTCACAGAACTAAGTATCAAGAAATACCTGCAATTTCTTTGAATCCCTGTTGATTGTCTAATAAAAGATTCAGGGTATTCTGAACGATACTGGATAATAGTTTGGTCCTGCTAGAAGTGACCCATTTGGTGATTCGCCTTTTAATTTTTTACAGCCTTTGTTCAGTGTATATGAAATTTGGCGTTCACTTACAGTTTTAGAGCAGTATTTAGGAAAGAAGGAAGTTTACACTAACAGCCAGTGAAAACCCAAAACATTCTGTTTTCATAGCACACTGTGAATGGTTATTTTTCATAGCATTTCTGCGGTTGGAAAGAATTAGAAAGAATACCAGATATAATTTAACAAGAATGCTTCAGTGTAGGTGGTGAGTTGCAGTGCTTTCCAAAAGAAAGTTTCAGGTTTAATTTGGAGAGGATGTATAGCTCAAATTTTGCTCAAAATATTCAACAGATTCTGAGGGTGTCTCAGATTTTCTGTCAGCTTTGCTTTCTGTGTGATGTTCAAACAGAACAGTTCACAGAATCACAGAATGTCAGGGATTGGAAGGGACCTCGAAAGATCATCAAGTCCAATCCCCCTGCCAGAGCAGGAACGCCTAGATAATGCTACACAGGAACGTGTCCAGGCAGGTCTTGAATGTCTCCAGAGAAGGAGACTCCACAACCTCCCTGGGCAGCCTGTTCCAGGGCTCTGTCACCCTCACTGAGAAGAAGTTTCTTCTCGAGTTTAAGCAGAACCTCTTATGTTGAATTGGTATGTCTTGATTTACAGTTTTAAATGAAATATTATTTTTCTTCCTTTGTACTACTGTCTTTGATTAGGTTGGACAGTCTTTGGAGACCATTTCTGTCTGTTACTTAACGAGGTGAAATATTGATTGCAGTTGCAGGTTGAGGTCCCTAATAGAGCACAACAAATGTATTCAACAGTTGTCACCTCTTAATGATAACAACAGTTGTAGTTATAACGAGTAGTATTACACTTTCTGGGAAGTTGTCATTGTAACTGGATTTTATTTTTTTCATACTAGATTTCTTCACATAAGTTGATTTTACTGAGGAAATTAAAACTGCTTCATTTTCACTGATCTTATTCTAAAAGTGACTGAATGAACAGAGTCAAGTAAAAAAAATATTTGAGGTCTTTTTAAAGGGTTGTAACTAAATAAAGCTCACTTTAGATACAATTGTTCAAATTATTTTTACCTTTTCTGCTTCCCGCTGAGATTAGTTTATAAATTACAGTTACATAAACATTGTGCCCTTTTTAAATTATACCACCTGCAGGTAGCTGTGCTGGCTGGTAAGAGATACAAGGAAATGTAATACCTTACTTTTCTCCCAACAGAAACTTACGAAGACTTTGAAACAAGAGTCATTGAGGTAAGCATTACAAATCTTTTCAAGGACTTCAGATAATTATCACTCTTTTATGTTGAGCTTGCAATTACTTAAACACTCTTTGCTAAGTCAGTCTTATAGCAATAGGAATTATTCTGATATTCTGTTTAAACTGCGTGACGTCATCTGTCGTTCTTTTCATTGGGGTCTCCTCTGTTGAGCAAGTAATATCTAATTCAAAGGTGGTTTTGAGTAACTCTGAAATGGCAAATCCCTTCAGATAAAACTTTTAATAGTTACAACCTAGTAAAGTGTTAGGGTTATTTATCAGACCAAACTACAGATAGGAAATTGTACAACTCTGCTTTTAAAATAAATGATTATTTAAAGGAGAGGAACAGTGGCACAGGACAGAGAGTGAGTGAAATAAAGATCCCATCCTATGTGCTTCTCAAGTAATAACATACTCACTTGTCTTAGATATCTTAACCTATGATATTTGTATCTCTGGGAAAAATATTCTGACACGATTCCCATTCATAGTTTTATATCCATCTTGTTGTTGTGCTTATAGACAGAGTAAGGGTGATGGTCATGACAACATCTGTGCAAATACAAAATAGTTTCTTTAAACTATTTTATTGACCTGTTTTGCCTTGCTGCCTGAGTAATCTTTTTTTCATAAATGCTTTTTTTTTAATTTTTAATTTCTTACTGTTCCAGCACTTAGACTAGTAGGAATATTTGTAGAGTCCTTTCTGTTATCTTGGCAAAGCTATTTTATTCTTTGGATATGATTACTATTTATTTTAAAACTAAATTACGGTTCAACATCAACTTTGACTTTTCAGTCTTCCACAGAATGTGTGAATTGGTACTGGTATGCATAAGAACTAATGAATTTAAACTAACTTTAGTCAGATATATCTTTTCCATTAAGGAGCGTATTCAGCGTAAATCTTAAGATGACATTTGTCAAAGGATCTGATGTTCACTGGCAGCTCAGATTTAATGCTCTATACATCACGTATATCTAAACAGACATGAATATAAACCTATAAAAATGAGTTCGGTGTCAAGATATTTTCTGTTTTCTCAAGTGTCTCTAGCATATTCATATCAGGTTTGTTACTGACGCTTTAGAGATGACAGAAAATGAAGTGAATAATAAACTTGCACATGATGTAGTGGTTTGTTGCAATAATAAATGGGTCACGTGCTCCTATATCTTATTGCATACGCTGGTGTACATATGTCTGGACTTCTCCAAAACAGCCTTTAAAGGATGGTATTACTGGGGAAAAAAGCTGATAATCATCTGATCATATGTAAGTGGATTATCTGATCTGTTTACATACTCAATTCCCATTTAGTAGTATTTTAGGGATTATGTTGAGAATGATAAATGCAACAAAAATGAACATTTATGGGCGTGTAGATAAGATGTCCTGAATTGCACCATACACTTCTTATACATTCTCATTTTAACATGCAAAATTAATCTCGTATTCTCAGGTTTAAAATCACATGCATATGTTTTCATTTGAGATTCTGAAGAACCAGAAAAGCCTTCTCTATTTTTTTTTTTAGTTCCCCTTAGATCAGGAGGAGCTGTACACACAGTAGATTGTTGTGGGGGGTTTTAGAAAACCCACACAACTTGTTAAAGCGCCTTTAAGTAAATGAGTTTTTAGAGTGAACTGGGCACACTGTGGTCTTTGATGTAGCAAAGACCATTTGGATCCCTTAGCCTTTAGCTGTGTCTGTGTTGGAAGGCAACTTATAATAGTTGAGTTGCATGGGCACTGCTCATAAAAGAAGTGATTTTTCTTAATGAGCCCTGCATTTGGCAGTGCTTTCCATTAATTGAAAGAACAGACTGCAGAGAAGTGGCTCCTGTTTTGTAGCTGTGACAAATCACAACTGACTGTCAGTTTGGGTACTGCAGTAGGTACTTACTCAGGTTGACTGTTCTGTGCTGGCATAATTGTTTGCAGTCAAATTCATTAGATTAAACAGCAAAATAAGTTGCTATGCAATGCTTCCATGTGCTATGTAAGCCTGTTTCAATGCTTTGTCATATCTGAATAATAAAAAAGCTCTTAGGAGCAGGCTGGGCCTCTACTGTTATATGAGATTACCACAGACATGACCTGAGAAAGAGGAGTGGGTTTTTTGGGAAAAACAGCAGCAGCAGCAGCAAAAACTTCTATATTCAAAGCCAGCAGTGAACCCAAGATAATTGTGTCCCATAATTTTCTGATAACAAGTATGAGTTTTGAAATAAACAGACCTTTCTTCGCATTACTTTTTTAAAGTACATGGCATACATGATGCTCTTTCTATATGTCTTTTCCATTCTCTTTATCTTCACAGCAGTACAGGAGATTAAAATAATGTTTTCTGGGAAATTGTACTTTGCAGCAAGAAGCTGAAAGCCAATTTTAAAGGGCTGCCTTATGAACAAAGATACAAAAGCACGTTTCTGTTGTGATTATGCTACTAAAAAGGCTTGCTAAAAGAGAGAAATTGCTTATTAAAATATTTTCTTATAATGTAGAAACAGAAAAGCTAACTTGATTTTTCCCTGCCTGTAGAACAGATTACAGACAAGGTCAGATTTTCATGTAAACTAGAGCTAAACTTGCCAGAAGGAAAAAGTGGGCTTGAGTGAATGTTAGGGAACAGTTGCAGGGACTGTATATTGGGTTTTGCTTCTGGCTTTCCTATAAACTATTGTGTTACTTTAGAGTAGGTGACTTGTGCTATCTATTTCTTTCCCTGGCAACCTGAAGGCACATCTCCTGTTTTGCTCATGCACTGTGCATAAGGAGACTTTCTGTGAATAGAACTGGTGGTAGTTACTGTTGTTTAACATAATGTAATAGTAGTGGTAATTAAAATTTACAGCCGTAGTTGATGTCTGCCATTCTTACTTTAACTGGAAGGCTTCTTTGCATTTATCATCCATGCTCAGATGAATTTTTCTTTTGTTTTTCTCCATAATCAGCGTGGTAACATAGCAAAAAAGAAGCCTACGTGAAATGCTGTGTTACAATAGTATTTGCCTTGCGGTGCAATCAAAAGTAGAAAGTGAGACCCAGTAATTGGTAAGGTCTGAAAGCACGTAACATTAGGTTAATGACCCACTGAATCTTTCACAAAGGGGAGTTTTCTAAGGGAGAAGACAAAGTTATAAATAAAACCCTTTTGCAAAAGACAGATCTCGAGTTTTTTGTCCAGCTCTGAAGTTGCGCACTGCCAGTTGTGAAAACTCTGCCTTTTGATCACTTACTGTTACATTCCTGCTTTTTTTCTTTTCGTTGGTTGTTTCTAATAACGTTAACTTTACTTGAAGAGTTTTGTGCAAGCATGGTCCCATTTTAACTGGGTCAGTGCAATCTTTCCAGAGTCAGAATACTTCCCTTTTTCAGCCAGGTGATTAGGATATGATGCTGTCATTTTTAAGCAAAAAAAACCCGCACGACTCATTGATTTGTGTTTGAATGTTAAATTACAGAAAGGTATAGACTTGCTAAAGGTCAGGTCAGGCGATACACTCAATTTGTCCGGAGAAAAGGTGCAAAAGGCAGCAACAGAAAGAGACTGATACGATTCTAACCGCAAAAGCAGCTCTTTGCAGATATAAGTACACTGGTGCTTTGGTTTATGTATATACACTTTTAGAGAAACCATATGACACCCTTGTCACTAGTCAGCAATACTAGTTCTGCCCTCCGGGTGACTTGTGCAATTTCTGATTTTTTGTATGTAGTAGGTTTAAGTTACACCTGGGTGATGTTCGGTCACTTTGTTTCAAATCTGCTCTGCCCTTGGTGCTTTTCTCAGAGAAGGATGGTGTGGACATGATCTAGCCAACGTGGTGATTTTTATTACAAGTTTATTACTCAATTCTTTTGAGTACCTGGCTTCCCAAGCCTTTTAAGCTGTGTCCTTGAGCCTCTAGTCCCACTTGCATCCAAGTGTTTTTCTTTCAGCACTGCATTCTGCTACCATTTTATCTTGTCTCACCATGTACCTTAGAGAAGTACTGGAACCAGAGGTCCTTACGCCATGAGGGCAGCTGCCTGTGCAGACACTGTCCTCTACACAACAGCAGCACGAGAATAGCAGTGTCAAGAGTGTGGCCAACAGGTGGCAAGATCCTAGAAGTCATGACTAGACGATGGTTTCTAGAAAGGACTTTCCAAGAGCATGCCGTTCATTCTGCTTTTATGAGAACAAAACCTCTAGACAAGTATCGGGTTTTTTTACCTTTCTCTAAACAGAGTGGAACAGCTGATAAGCTGTTTAGTTTTTACCATAAGTATTTTAAACTATATCCTTTTAGCAAAGACTATTGGAAGATGCTGCCAGCAGTATCTATATTCTTTTTCTCTGCTTTACAAGTGGTTTGTGAGTTACTCTCTGGCTTTTCCACAGATATTCTTGAAACAGAATCTGCTACCTCTTTCAGTTTATTTTGAATTAATGTAGCTGAAGTATTCAGTGAATCATCTTCCAAATCCACCTCAGGCATTTCTGGAAGCTGTGGACCAGTAATGACTTCAGTATTGTCCACACTTGTTCCAATGAGAGAAAATTTGCAAGCAAACAGTTTCAAAGGAGGAATTGAAAGTGTGGAAATAGGCTGTGGTCAGAGACAAGCTGCTAAAGGTTGTTGTGACTTCAGTTTCTCGTCTTAATATGTATTTGAGGTGGAGTGATGCCGTTCTTGCTCAGCTCTCAAAAGCAAGCTAAATTTGTGTTACAGAACCATAGAATCATATGTGTTACAGAACCACAGAATCATAGAACAGTTCAGGTTGGAAAAGACCCTTGGGATCATCGAGTCCAACCATTAACCCTACACTACAAGTTCACCCCTAAACCATATCACTCAACACCACATCTGAGCGACACTTAAACACATCCAGGGATGGCGACTCAACCACCTCCCTAGGCAGTCTGTTCCAGTGTCTGACCACTCTCTCTGTGAAGAATTTCTTCCTAATGTCCAGCCTAAACCTACCCTGTTGCAACTTGAACCCATTCCCCCTGGTTATCACCTGTGAGAAGAGACCAGCACCAACCTCTCTACAATGTCCCTTCAAGTAATTGTAGAGCATGATGAGGTCACCCCTCAGCCTCCTCTTCCTTAAACTGAACAGTCCCAGCTCCCTCAATCGCTCCTCGTAAGATCTATTCTCCAGGCCCTTCACCAGCTTTTTTGCCCTTTTCTGCACTCGCTCCAACACCTCAATATCTCTCTGAGGTGCCCAAAACTGAACACAATACTCAAGGTGTGGCCTCACCAGTGCTGAGTACAGGGGGACAATCGCCTCCCTACTTCTGCTGGTCACAAAATTTCTTCCTGCCCATCTTCAAGAAGGGCAGGAAGGAAGATCCTGGTAGCTACAGACCTCTCAGTCTTACCTCAGGGCCAGGAAAGGTGATGGAACAATTAATCTCAAGAGCCATCACAGAACAATTATCACCACTGGATAATGGATACAGGGAGACAGTTAATTTGAGATGCGCTGTGATTAAGGTTGAGCATGCACCGGTTTTCAAATTTTAAAAAAATTGCTTTACGTCTGGCTTGCGTTGCAGTCTAAATAGGGGTAATTGTCTTAGTTTCAGTCACCTTTCGGAAGTCGTGATATGTTAAAAGTGGCACGTTGTTCATTGTGTATTAATTAATTCCAGTGCAGTTTAAGGATAGGCTTTCAGGTGCACACTTTCTTTCCAAGACAGAAGGGAAGCATTGCTGAGCACGCTCCAGAGGAGCACGGCTTTCTTTGATGGAAGGAGGCACGGGCTTGTGGCGAGAAGAACCTGAGGACACTGTTGTTCCAGCAGTCATGGCTGCCTGTGTACATTATCCAGTTTGAAACGCCTTCACAGCGTTTCAGGAGAGATGCAATAGCACTGATTGTGATAGGTGACTGAACACATTTTCCCTAAGAGCTGCTCACAAGTGCAGTTTTAGGAAGGTATCTGGAGAAGCTCATTGCATGTGTTTTTATTGCCACCTTCTGGAAAGGGAGAAAAAGAATTCTTTAGTAGATTTCTGCAAACATCACGTCCTTTATTTTTGACATTACACCTATCAATGTTTTTTCATGCAAGCCGTTACTCAGATTAGCAATGGAAGACAAAAATATTTGCAAAGCAAAAATAGTATGCTCTTGATGTTCCTCGGGAGATCACTCCACTCTCTTTCTTACATCATTATTTTTGATTTTTTGTAAACAGCCTATTTCCACAAGCACTTTCATCTTAGGGAACTTGGTTTTTTGACTTGTTCTTGTAAGTGGTAAGATTGCAGAAAGCAAAATATCTTGGAGTAAGCAATTAGCAAAGCTGCTATTTCTTTGAAGTGCTCTCTAGAATTTATGCACGCTTTGAATATAACATCTTTATTTTAATAAAAGCAAGGTGAAAATTTTCAGAAGCACTTGTTCCTAGTCTGAACCTACCGATGTCAGTGGATTTGTTTTTTGGGGAGTGCGGAGTCGTTTATTTGGTTTTTGTTTAATTTCAGTAAGAACATTTGAGCCATGACCAAGCATTTCATAATAATCTACTTTCAGATATATAACATGTGTAACCCTACAACCAGACTAGCTTACTGAAGAGTTGCATATAGGAGAAAGGGAACTGCTACTCAATTAATGTATTAACAAGGCATGTTCAATTTAAATGTTGTTATAATTTATTGATGCTTCAAGAAAGTAGACCTTAATGCATTTGAGAGGAAGGGGAGAAGCAAACCATGAAGTAAACAGCATCTTTTGACTGGTAATTCTGACACACAGATATCAACACAGTTAAGCAATATCCAGTATGTTCTTTTATGTGTATGTAAATATTTGTGTATGATATATTTTTATATTTTATGTATAATTCATATAATATATACAGTATATAAACTATATAAAAACATACATCTATATTTAAGTAAACATATATTTTAATATATTAATAGAACCAAGGAAACTAGAACAGGAGCTGGATGGACAAAGGATCTCAGATGATATGTTAGATCGTTTAAGGTGGGAGACTATAAAGCAGTAACTTGCCTATGGTCACATAGAGCAATCTGTAACAGAGGCAGAAGCAAATTCAGATTTCCAGAAAGCTAACCATAAAGACAATTAGTGTTGTATCCCCCCACTCAAAACTAAATAGCTTTCTTGGATCTCAGATTGAATTTCTTATAGAGTTTCTGTAAATATTTCTAGTTCTGGGAATGAAATACCATTTTCTTCTGCGCTCCTAAATTAAGTCTTCTTCTTAGGAGCTGTCATCTCTGTAATGAGACTGCCTTCTGCAGCATGCAAGTAGATTTCAGTCCTAAATTTTAACCCCTGTAAAGCAACAGCAATGTCTCAAGCAATTCCTGAGAGTGCTTCTGAAATATGTTAAAATGTGTGGGAGGCAGTGAGATGTTAATATTGCTTCAATTTTCTTTTTTCCATGATTTCTCATCATGATTGAAATCACATGTGAAGCTAGCAGCATTAGAGCACTACCTGCTGTGCTGCTAAATACAGCAGAGGGGATATTTTAATAAAACTGTACTAAGGTAACTTCTAGATCTGAGTGTAGATTTTTAACAACCTTTAGGTCTTTAATGCTTTGAAGCCAGCATTCTGCTCCAGATGATACCCATTAGGAAAGATAGCATATATTGTAAGGTTTTATCACAGACCTCTAATTCCTTTTTAGTAAACTGATTCTCTCTTTAAAATAAACCCAACAGTTGGACTGTACCATAAGAAGATGCTTTGTGGTATTTTTTTCTTCAGGTGAAAAATGTGTTCTGTATGAAGGCAAAGGAAGGCAGAAAAAAATCAATACGTGCCTTAGTGGCTATTGGAAATGGTAAAGGGGCTGCAGGTATGTATATTTACTGTATGTAAAAGTTGCAAAATTAATCATTGTTTGTAACAGAACTTCAGAATGTGTGGTAATTTAAAGAGGCTTTTTATACTTTAATGAAAGAAAGAAAAATTAACTTTTGTTTTCCATTGGGCAATATTGATATATGTGTAAGAATTTTGAGTTTCTTATAAAAGTAAGCTTTGTAATCAAATTATGTATGTATTCATTTGAGCACTTTCTATAACAAAAGATTTCGTGAAAAGTAGTAATACATTATTAGATTTGGAGCATTTGTTATCCAGTAGTAAAACCATTTTTTGTTTGACTCTAGAGTGATAGGATTAACCACTGGTAGATCCTACCAGAAGGGATTGTTTACACTTTCCTGTACACACTGTTTCTGTATATATGTTTAGAAAGAATAAAAACCTGGAAGTACTGAGCCATGCATATCTGCATTCTCTTGTGGACACAGACTGATGTACATTAAAATTCCCACTAGACCTCAAATGGACTTAGAGATAAGACAGTTGTGCAGAATGGAAAGAAGAATCAGCTAAGAAAAATAGAAGACTAATAGCTCTGAAGTAAATAATACAAATAATACAATCCAAATTATAGAGAATCCCTACTTCTGTCAGTAGGCAGGAATGTGGCATGTATTGTATTAGTGAAAGAGTACAGAAAATTGCATTTGTATTGCTATATGACTCTAGTAAGAAAATCCTGCTTTCAATATATATGCAGAGCATCCACCTTTTGAATGCAAATACTATCCTTTTATTACGAGCTGAATAAATATCTCTGGTAATGGGATGCATCTGGGAGCTGTAATACATTAGACAGCTGTATTTCCAGTCATCTACACTTTTCCAGAACTTTATGTGGAATATTCAAGTCCAGATGTGTCCCTCAAGCTGAATTTTAATTGCTGTTTGAAGGAGAGGAAAAGAGAAGAAGGTGTGGTTCTCCAGCAGAAAGATACATTACACTGAAAGAAATCTTCCTGCCTTTTGTTTGAAAAGCTTTTTCTTGAAACCTGTTATCACTTCAGTCCTTCTGTGCTGAATGATTTGTCATTTTCTAATCTATTGCATGACTTCACAGCATGAATACACTGCTATTGTGCTCTGTGTTTAAAAGAATAGCACAGTTTTCTTGCATTTTCTTCTGCAGGTGTTAGAAAGTGACAGAGATCTCTGGGTGAAAACTGTCTCGAGGTAGCTGATAGCAAACACTGCCCTGGACTGCTTTTTCCATGGCAGTCTCCAGGCTGTGGTTATATCCTCTTTGCTTGAAGCACTACAACAGTCAGGATGATATTTCTTTTCCTAGATCTCTACTGACCCATTTCTCCTGTAATGTCTGCAAGAAATCAATGAGTCAGTGTTGTCCAGTGAGTCCAATCCCATTGAGCTTTTTATTAGGCTTTTGGAACGGGTAACTCACAGCCCTGGATGACAGAAACATCAAAGCACCAAAAAAGCTAGCTCTGCTGATTTGAAGTTAAATTATTTTAATTCAATCTACCTTGACGTTGTTGGACTACAGGATTTCTAAAAACAGTTGTCACATCTGCTTATTGATTCCATACAGTGAGCTGATGCTCTGCTCTGAGCTGACTCCAAATATTCTGAGACTGCTGTGAAATCTCATCACTTCCACAGTTGACCTGGTAAACACGAATAGGTCTGAGGCTTGAGGGACTATTAGGTAATGTCAAGGGTTAGGGTTGGGCTGATCACTGAAAGAATGATAGATGCTCTAAAGTAAGCAGAACAGGAAACAATTTGTAACCTGGCAGGCTGGGTTTTTTTCTGTGTTCTACAGGCATGCATTTTTTGCAAATGCACTATTCTGTTAAACTTGGTTTTCATATTCTCTATTTTGCTCATAGAAACCCAGCCTCCTCCTTTGCTTCTAGGGTCTTGAAGCTACTCTTTTTAAGCAGAAGAGTGGATGTTTGTTTGGTGTTGGTTTTTTTTTTTTGCTTAAGCAGTCATCAGTATTCAGCTGGAACAAGTTTGGACAAATATACAACAGAAATAACTTAAAACTTACTTGTTTTCATTTTGACAACGAGCAGTTGGGATCAAGTTGTTGGGTATTTATAACTTCTAAACTGTTACTTTCTGTGTTTTCTCTGGACCATCCCTGCAATGGAGTTGAAGTAAGAGATACTAAACTTAGTTGTGAAATTCTCTGATTTTTCCCCTTTGCTTTCTGAAGGTCCTACATCATTTATTTCTGAGTAATAAAATTATAATTCTCTGTCTTGCAGGTTTTGCAGTGGGGAAGGCAGGTGACAGGATGAATGCTTTACGAAAAGTATGTTGATTGAATTGTTGCCTGATGACAAGCACAAATAATTCATACTGACACCTCTTTATTTTTAATAATCAGTGTCTTTTGTAGTCTATGCAAAGAAGTAAGTCCATGTATATGATTTTTCCAACTTGATACAAATAATCATAGAATCACTTCGGTTGGAAAAGACTTCTAAGATCATCCAGTCCAACCATAAACCTAACACTGCCAAGTCCACAGCTAAACCATGACCCTTAGTGCAATGTCTGCCTGTCTTTTAAATACCTCCAGGGATGGTGATTAAACCACCTCCCCGGGCAGCCTGCTCTCATGCTTGATAACCGTTTCAGTGAAGAAATTTTTCCTAATGTTCAACCTAAACCTCTCCTGGTGTAACTTGAGCCCATTTCCTCTTGTCCTATGACTTGTTACTTGGGAGAAGAGACCAACCCCCACCTCGCTACAACTTCCTTTCAGGTAGTTGCAGAGAGCAACAAGATCTCCCACAAAACTTTTCTCCACGCTAAACAACCCCAGCTCCCTTAACCACTTGTGCTCTAGACCCATCACCAGTTTGTTGCTCTTCTTTGGACACATGTAATGGGGTTGCCCTGCAATGAGATTCTGTTAATACATTCATTATTTTCTTTCTGTTCTTTTTTCTGTGGTGTGTACCTATCTCTGCTTGGGCCCTTGTTTCCATTGTCTTTATAGCACACAATCTGCTCGTACAGTTCATGTGAAGGAATTTTTCTCTTACACATACATAATGACCTTATCAAGGCTCCTTTAAACTTCAGAATGTTACTTGTCCATCTACATTAAAACTAGTTCGTGTTGTAATGCTCAACTAAGCTTTTGAAGTATCAATGCTAAAATACACAATCTTTGATGAAGTTGTTACTATGTTGAGAAATCTTTTCAACTATTCAATCTGTTAGGAGAAAGCAGTTCTATAAAGAAAATATTTTCATTTTCATAAAGTAAGTGGTTTAGATGTGGCAACCCCTTAAGATTTCTGGCTTGCTTTTTTTTGATCTAGTTAACTGAACATGGTAAATTTCTAATACTTTGCAGAACAGTCGAAAAAATGTTTTCTGCTTTTATTCTCTAGGCAAAGAATAAAGCAATACGCTGCTTACATTTTATAGAGCGATATCAGAACCACACAAGTAAGTATTCCGATTTTTTTAGACTCTTTCTTTAACTTTCAATAAGTACTGAATATACTGAAAACAACTGGTTGCAACTAGTTAAAAAGCATAAAGAGACATTAACGAAAACTTTTCTGATCTGATGCATTGTACTATTGTTCTTTTTGCATTATTTTAATTCTTCAACATGCTGTATGAGATCTTAAGCCCCAGACCATTTTAGCTAGACAGTGGTAATGTCAGAGTACCTAGTCTGTCAGTCCCTGTGTAAAATAAACCACCATTAGCTGGAATGAATATATGGTTTACTCTCTTACTTTCACTCAGGTTTGTATCAACAGCTGTAGGAAGATACCTGAAGAAAAGTTAAGATTACGTAACACGAGATGTTGTTGAAACACTGAAAGATTTGTCTCCCTTCTAGTCCCCTGTCTTTGCTTCAAATGCATATTCTATATGGAAGATCCAAGAATGCTGAAGCCTATTAAGACATATTAGGTTAAAAGCTGAATTATTAGGAAAACTCTAAGTATGAGGAAGTGAACTCATTTCAGAGCAAAATGAGGATTATTGGAGGCATACAGACTTTTTCAAGTGATGCTTGGTTTGGTATACAATAGTAACATAGTATTTACACATGTGTAAACATTCCTAATCTATTTCAGAAACTTACCCATCTCTTTAAAAAAGAGAAGTAAAACGAACTCCTTAAATGTGCTAAACTAAAACTTTTCTGAAAGAAAGAATTTAGCTGTAATGCCTTTTTTTCCTCCCCTGCAGTTTACCATGACATTTCAGTGAAATTTAAACGCACATCCATACGTATGAAGAAGCAAAACAAAGGTAATGAAAGCTGCATGGAAGAATTGAAGTTTTATTAATTTATTTGATGAAGTTGAATCTGTGCGATGTCCATCTACTTCCGAGATGCATCATTTGGTGCTAATCTACAGCGTTTTACGTGGTGAAGATGACCAGTTGTTTTTCATTAGAAATACCCACTGTGGTGATGACATGGTTTTGTTATAGTACATCGGACTTTGGCCCTCTTATACCTGCCTGGTGGGAGTTATTTGTGGTTTTCTTTCATGCTGCTTAAGTGTAGTTGCACCAGCTCTAGATTACCTAGATGTGGAAAAGTCTAATAGCGTAGATGTTGGAGGCAAAGGTCTTTAGAAGAACCCTTTTCTTCCCACCATATGCCCCATGCGTGCTTTGGAGAACTGATAGGCTCATTCTGTTATTTTTCAGTGACTTTTTACTCACTGTTTTCAGAGGTAGTTTAGTATGCAGCGGTGGGAGTGCTTCAGACAGGAATCAGGAAGCAAGTTAATCTGTGTGGCTGTGTTTCCAGGAGTCCATACGAGAACAGCATGGGCAAATGTCCTCCCTCAACTGCTTTAGACTACCTGTGATCATGAGCTGGAGACAGGACAGCATCCAGCCTGCTGCTTCCTTGACACCATTAGTGCTCTATTTTCCCTCAAATTAAGAGCTGCCAGTGTGGAAACTAGGGGCAGCATCTACCCTGGCTTGTTGTCCTTCACCATGCCAGCACAAAGACCATCTGATTATTACACATTGGCAGTGTTTGCGTTTCTACCTCTTTGCAGGCTGTTCTTCACTTTGATCCCAGTTGTAGTACAGGCAAATGGTTCTTTAGACTCCTGTAGGTTAGATGCAAGTAGTAGTGAGTCCATGCCTGGTCTCAGATCACAGGTCTGTCCTTCCACAAACCTATTGGTCTGTGATGTTAGATGTGCAGTTGCCTCCTGCAGCTGCTTCATCCCAGAACTCTCTGCCCCATCCCAATCACTGGAGACGGGCCCACATGCACCCACGTGTTTTTCCCTCATTCACTTCACATTCACAAGTACCCCTGGGTATATTGACCATGCATCCCCTGTCCAGCCCAGATCCAAGGGCCCCCTACTCACTAGGTAGTCGAGCTTAAAATTTACTAGTGAAATACGTGCACACCTCATGCACAGCAGGCTTGGGGAAGATAGGCACACCAGATGCTTGTCCCCAGCAGCTACTATCAGGCAGAGAGTTTGTGGCCTGTGGTCCAGCTCCAGCCACTGGTGGATTTGCGTAGCACTGATGATTCTCATGCCCCTCCCAATCCAGGTCTCCCCTAGTTTACAGTCTTAGCTGTTACGAAGTCCAGGCAGATCTTTCTGGAAGTGGCACGTGTAGTTTCTTGATCAGTTAGTGGTGATGTTTGTTTTGTCAGATCTCTGTATATATTGTTTCTGGTTTCCCCTTTTCCCCTTCACTTTCCCAGCTGACAAAGTCCTCAGTCAGATAACCTCACTAGAATAAACATTCTCATGCTCTCACCCAGTAGTATGGCTGACAAGGTTTACTTCTCATCACTGTGTCCCTTAGCATTTGTCAGTGGTGTTTGTGTAGCTGTGTGTTTTCATCACTCTCCTTCAACATACCCTTTCAGGTACCAGTCTGTTGGAAGTGCGTGCAATTAAAAACACTTCAGTCCACAGAGGTACTAAATCACTGCTCTTGGTAGTTGTGAAGTATGGCAACTCAGCATGTCTAATGTCAGCAGTTCTCTACCAGCAAGACCCGGCACAGATTTTATCATTGGACTGAAAATGGACAGAAGGCCACAACTGTGTTCCCCTCCCAGCTTTTGCCCAAGAGATACACAGCCCACCACACTTTGTCCCTTAGTTGTGTATGTGTCTAATAGCTTCCACATGCACACTGACCTTTTGAAGACATGTCACAGACTTTCTGTTATCCCTTTCCTCACCTTCAAAGCTATTTCAATACGTGCTTTGCCAGTCATTTACAGTGACAGGGATACATCTAGAGCAACCTTGTAAACTGCTATCACCTTCTTCAAGATTGCAATGTAAAAAAGTTGTAACACATGAGGTAGTTTGAGGGGCTAAAGGTTAGCTTATTTCTAACGGATTGTGATTTTCAGTGTGATCCATTTTAACTTCTAAGGTGTTTCTGTTTTGAAGACCTGCAGCGATAACGAGGCCATTTTTTTCCATGAATCTTTTAAGTTAGACCTTTGTGTACGAATGTTTGATTTAACTTGTTTAGCCTCACTTTGCTGTCAGGACACATGAAGGTAGCTGCTGTTCTAGAAGACAGATTTAGTTTGTTGCTGAGCACTTCTAATTTGTCCTCTAACTTTAACATAAAATAGGAAACAAATTCATTTCCATGGCTAGTTCCTTGGAAATTACTTCAGTTGCATTATGGTAAGGTATAAACTTCAAGAGCTTTTAATGATTAGCTTACAGTAAGTCAGAAACTTGGGATAATTTTCCAGTCAGGACACCGTCATGTTCAACTACTTAGTTCATCAATTTCTACAACCTTTGAGTAAGCTGAAGTGGTTTTGGTACTTGTGCTTTTCATTTCTCAGCAAAATAGTCTGTATCTGTCCTTGTTGAATTTCTGTGTTTTGGTTTCAAGTTGTGTTTGCAGTTTGTCAGACCTACCTTGGCTTCTCCTGACCTTCGTTATGCTTGCAGCCATTCCCAAGATTATATCTTCAATCCATTTTTTTCATCCCCCATCCAAGTCATCAGTGAAGATTCTTTCATATTGAAACCATAAGAAATCCACAGCAGGATCCTATCTGGGAGATGCTTTTGGTCTGACAGCAGACTTCTGGGGGTTACATACTTCCCATGATGATTTTGCCTCGTTCTTATTTCCGTACTTGATTTGTGAGAGTATCATGCTGAGCTGTGTCAGAATAAGTCCAGTTCTGTCAGCTTAGCGCCATAGCCTTTGTAGCTTGTTGCTGCCAATTTTGGACAGTGCTTTTGCTTTGTCTGAGTGTCTTGCCAACCTTTTCAGTTACACAACACATTCACATGTACGCAAGTATCTTCCAAAACCCAGGAAACGCTTTTCCACTTAATATTTTCCCTGTTTTATAACTGATGGAACTGGAGTGTGCGTTTCCTGAAAGAGGTTTTATGTTTTCCAAGAAAAAAAATGTGCTTATGTCCAGTGTGCTCTGGACAGCAGGCATCATTGAGCTTATCAAGAAGTGTTACGATAGATCAGTGTGTCAAATTTAGATGAATTGTATGTGTGTCTGTGAGAGAGTTCATTTTGTGCTCATGACCTCAGAACAAGTTCTAATATTGCATGTCTATGCAAAATTGAGTTTTTAGGGATGTTACAGATCAAGCTCTTGCTGATTTTACCTTGATCCCTGACATGCTTTTGTGTTTTACTCCAAGGGAGGGATTCATAGCAGCAGCAGCAGCGGGAGCTGGGTGTAATTTTAGAACAATTAAGTGATTTATGGACATACTACAGAATGAGATTTAACTTGAGGCAGGCTCTGGACTTAATGTCTGCTGCCATTCCAGATCACTCCTGTTTTCTGGCACCTCCCAGCTGGATGGAAACTACTGGGGGTATTGTCTGTGCTGCAGAACATGCTGCCTTTTGGAGTGTGCTAGTCTCTGACTTGATTTTATAATCACAGTAGTCATGAGACTACTCTGCTAGCCATGTTGATAAATCTCCACGTAGTGTAAATTAGTTCCTAATGTGAATTAATGAGGGGTGATGCAGAACAGTTTGTCAAATACACTTAGTGTGGCTGTGAAGCCCAGCACTGATACCCTGTGGTTGTAATTGATAGGTAGAAGAGATTACAGTTATTCATCATTTGCACATTAGACCATGGCATATGTAGACTGACTTCACTTAAGGATAAAAGATCCCTTTTGTTTCCCACTGGCATTACAGCTGTATAGTTACGCATGCTGAAGCTTTTCACTTTGCATAATTAGAGCTGGCAGGTGATATCCAGTTCCTGTACATAGGACTCAAGCAGCCATCTCGACAACTGATAGCAACGAAGCCTTATGTTTCAGTAGAAAAGGTAAAGGCAGTGTTACACTTTAAATGTTTCTTGAATTGTTAAGAATCCCTAGGATTCCTAATCCCAGCAAAGAGAAGAAAAAAACATTACATAGTCAGGATTACATATTAGACAAATGAATATCCAATCTCAAAAAGTATAATAATGTGAACGCGTGAATGTGAGCTTAGCTCAGAGTAAGCCCTTACTGTGGATTTCAAGCGGATATTTTACTTCCAAACTCTCCTTAGTGGCTACCCACAAAATCTAATTTAGATAGCATTTAACAGGTTGTGTTAGTTTATAGGAAGGATACATTTTAAATATTTCTTTTGGTTACCTTTTTATCTTTTTCAGTGTGAGAAAACTTGTTCTCTTCTCTTACATATAGGCTTCCTTGAATTAAACCACAGTAAGGCAGCTTGCCCGCCACAGACAAGTTAAAAGTGTCTGAGCCAAACTTTTTCTGCACAGCTGGAGTTTTCAGTTGGAATCCCTTGCTTTTGTCTCTGAAATAAATTTTGTTCACGACTAGTTTGCTGCTTTTAGAGTTTTGTGTATCGACAACCTGCAGAAACCTGATTTGAGATAAGCTGGGAGAAAAACAACAAGAAAACCACCAGAAATTAAATGCTTTGATTCATTGAAAATGCAGCTTTGACAAACAGCCTTTTAGAAGTCATTCACATGTAACTGTGTGTAAAACTTGACTTTGTGTTGTACCATAGAAAACAGTATTTTCATAAATGGCAAAACAAATGGCTTTGGATGGTTATAGTTTATTTTCTGATTACTGGTTAAAAGAAGAAGAGATATATTGGCATAGTAAAATATGTAGCACTAGAATAGACTTTTTTTCTCCCCCTCATTTACTCAGCAGCAAGACTGTCCTGCAGAGCAGACTGCTCAATAGCCTGGCTTTGCAGCTTTTAAGTAAGATGCATTAGAACTATCAGAAACCAATTTATAAAAATTAATAGAGCTAGGCCACATGAAACAAGAGAGCAAAATCAAACTCCTTAAAAAACAACTTCATTAAAATCTGGCAAGTCTAAGAAACCACTTCAGTTAAAGCTAATGAGCTAAAGTTATGCACTGGAGCTCATAGAACACTCTGTGATGGAGATGGATGCAGTTGACATGCAAAGCTCTTTGTCGATTTTGAAATATGTTTGTCTCTACTCTCCACTCACCTACAAATTTCAGGTCATTACATGTAGAAGCTTTTGGTCTGTGGTTTCCACAGACACACACAAACTTTTCTTAACGGGTGATCCTGCTATAGCAGGGGGTTGGACTGGATGATCTTTCAAGGTCCCTTCCAACCCTTAAACATTCTGTGATTCTGTGATTTGTTCTTTAAGCTAGATTAAAATGGCTGTTTTCTTCTAGAAATCTAGAGAGTATTTTTCTGTGAAGTATTAGAGTGTGAAGCTGAGAAATTGCTGTTGCTGAAACAGGAGGAGGCAGGTAACAGACACTTTGGAGATCAACTGCAAAGCGTGAATTTGGTATAAGTGGGTACAATGATGCCTTCCTCAGTTTGCAGGCAGCTTCTGTCCCACTTGGACTGCTCGAAGCTTTGCTTACCAAGAGCCAAAATGTTATTTTCCTGCTGAGTGGGAGAAAGAAATTTGCTTTTTGGTGAATGTTCTGAGGGTGGTGGGTTATGTTTGTGTTATTTTTCTAAAGCTGCCAATGGTACTTCTAAGGAATACTACCCAAACCTGTTGTATTAAACAATTCGTAGAAGCATAGAATGGCCTAGGCTGGAAGGGACCTTAGAGATCATTTAATCCAACCTCCCTGTCATGGGCAGGGACGCCTCTCTACTAGATTCTTCCGGTTGCATTTTTTATGGACTTACATTCTGAGTTTATAGGTGATGATATTTTCATTTTTTTTTAAATTATGTTAAGTAAAATGTATTTAGTATAAAAAAACCACATGATCTTTATGTTAGCACAGCTGGAAAAGTCTGATCTTCCCAGGATGGTTTTGCCATTTTTGAGATATAATGTGTTCTAACATGCTAGGTATGAAAAATAACTAAAACCAAGTCTTAGTTCTCTCGTTTTCCTTCACTAAGTTGTATGCTTACAAATAATTACATAATGCTAATTTGTATTTTTTTTTCCTCCAGGGTATGGTCTTCATTGCCACCGAGCTATCATCACCATCTGCAAACTAATTGGCATTAAAGACATGTATGCCAAAGTTTCTGGATCCAAAAACTTGATTAACATTACCAGAGCTCTCTTTAAAGGCTTGACAGAACAGGTAGAGTGCAGTCTCAGTGGTTCTATACGTTAGGCCAGGGAACAGAAAGACGTGGGCAGAAGAAGTAGTGGTCCAGCTTTGGTTGCTACTGCTTATTTGTTTGCATTCTAGGTTTTCAGCACTGAAATGAACGCCCCAGCTGTTTCTAGCACTAGTATAGTTAAGATCTCTGAAATAAGTCAGAGAGGCAGTGTAATTGCCTCTAACTCAGAGTGCTTGCAATGGACATGTCTCTCTCCGAGCCAGCTGCCTGTAGTTGATAGAAAGATCCAGCACGCAGCATTTCGTTTGACTTCCTTTGAACACCAGCCTTAGGATGAATCAGTTCTTTGGAAATTCCTGATTATCTTGGTTGTAGAGTCTTAGTAGCTGCCAGGATTTAGCTGCTTTCGTTCCCAGGATATCCTCACAAAGCTCTAGCTGTCAAATCTGCCACCTTGTCCTAGCCAACTTTTTCAGTTTAGCCTCAGGAGAGAAGAGGGTTGTGATCCTCTTTGCCTAATAAGATAGTTACAGATGCTTATCAGTATCTGAGGTTAAGCAGACTTGAGAAAGTCTGTCAATGTATATCAAGGCATTGGCTCTGAGAAGGCTTCCACAGAATGAATAGAAGGGCCTGCTGTATAGATTATTGCTTTGAGAGATGTGCATTTGATGTATTTTCTTAACTGCCCTGAATGGGAAAAATTTCCTGTTCCCCGTAGACATTTATTCTGTAAAATGTGTTAACAAAAGGGCTTGTATGCGAGGAAGAGGTAGAGTTGAAAATAATGCTAAATTCCTATCATTATATTAGCTAATATTACCTGTCAGGGCAGTAATAAGCACTTTACTGGTTTCAAAGCAAAATTTATATCCATATAAAGACATAAAAACTATACAGCACATTACTAACATGCCAATGTCCTTATTAGCAGGATGGGACTTTTCTGACCAGATCCTTTCTAGAAGCAAATTCCTCTATGATGATATTGTAAAGCAATTATATCTGCAGTCTAGCTATCTGAATTCCTGCTGCTGTTGGCTTATTTGAAACCCAGGAGGATGAGCCTGATGAGTCAATTTATGCAATGTTTAAACCGTTTATTAGTAAATTACTTTTTTTTCATACCACATATACCACATAGAGTTTGACCTGAAGTAAACCAACGTTGCAAATCATTGCTTTGATTATCTTTTCTTTCTCCTACTCCCAGGAGACTCATCAACAGTTAGCAAACCAGAAGAATCTCTATGTAGTGGAGTTTCGGGAGGAGCAGGGCCCTCTGCCCATCGTTGTGGCACTGCCTGAGGGCACCGTCCGTGAGGATCCCGAGCCTGAAGATGAGGTTCCAGACACAAAGCTGGAGTGGAGTGATGTGAAAGAAGCTCAGGGAATGAAGAAATCTCCCTGGGCGAATGTCAGACGGACAATATGGTAAAAGCTTCAGTTCCCTCTGTCTCTTCTGGCCAGAGATGCAACTGGGAAACCCCAGTCCCAAGGGACAGGTTGTCTAGGCTTGCATTTCAGAGGAGAGCGCCAGTAGCTCTCATGCTATTCATATTGCTGGTCCCAATCCTGCCATTCAGTAATACTTTGCTTTCCCACAGTTCTTGTGACCACTGCTCAGCTACAGCCGTTCACATGGAAACAGCCAGTGAACATGACTTTGTAAGCATCCATTTACTTGATTTCTGAAGATGATATTTAATCACAAGCTCTTGGGAAACTACTGAAAAGATAAGATTGTGAAAGTAATAAAGAATCCTCAGAATTACTTGAGTGTGGGCTTGTTGGCATCTTTTTTTGCAAAATGCCAGTGTCTGTGCAACCCAAACTAAGATCTTGCACCACATTTTTCCAGCTCATGAGGTGCATAGGCCATCAATCAGTACAAGGGTACCAGCCTGTTTTTTGGGAGTAGAGGTCTGCAGGCAAATATCTTCCTTGAACCCTTCTTGGTCACTCAGTAATTTTCTGTTCTCACTGCTAGGGCAGAGTAAAGCAACACGATGTTCTCAGGAGATCTTTTTTTTCCATTAACCAAAGCACTGGGAATAGTCTGACTGACTTGTAGCAGCTGCTTCCAAGAGAATCCACAAAAGCCTTGCAGGTCCCCCTTGTGTGCTAGTAGAAATGAGGAGCTGCAAGCTAAAGAAGTGGTAGGGGGAATGTCTTTGGTCTCTGCAGAACTTAAAGAAATCAACAAAGCAACCACAAATCTCCCTTTTTCCTCAAGGTCTGCACACTTAGATCTGCTCCCACAAGGGTCTTCAGGAGTCCTCTGTGCCATGAAAGAGGTTTAAGGCTCTTCTCACCCCCACAGGACAAGAACTGATGTTCGAGCACTTCCATGAATCAGGAGGAAGGCATTTCCATCCTTCAAAGCAAATGGGGTTTCAAGATTGAATTATGTTAACATAAGGGAAACCAAGGAGCAGGAGGGAGCCGTGGTCCCAGTCCAAAGATCGGAGGTGGAGAATGAACCATAGCTGGGTCAGGAGAGGAGGAGGCAGACCGAGCTGTCCATGAACCAGACTCTTCCACAGACCCACATTGAGCTTTGATCCATTCATAGAAGTCATCTTTTGCTGGTTTCCTGTTCTTACAAGCTTATTCATATTAATAGAGATGCTTGTTACAGGTGTTTTACCTAGCACACAATTTGGTCATCACTCCCAGGTAAAGCTGACAGTAAGATGAGAAACACCAGAAATTCCTACATTTTCCATGGAGTTGGCCGTAATTTTCTGTTAAGTTTCTTTGGTTTCAAACAGAGCTAATTCTTCTGCAATTTAGAAGATGGAAGTGCTTGTAAGTTACTGCATCACTGGAGGCAAGGTATGCCATATACAGATATTTGGGAACAGCTAACATGGTGGCTAAGAAGCTGTTTAATTAACCAACAACAACCGAGATTACAATCTGGGCATAGTTAATGAGTGATATGTCTGTAATCTTGTTTTTAATCATCCGAGCTGAGGTTTTGCCTGCCTTCAGGTGGATGAAGTGTAATTGCCTGCTCTCCAGAGTATATGCCTGCAGACTTCCTTGTTTTGCTGAGGGAGCTGAAGAAGAGCAGAGGAAGCTTGTTACACTACAATTTGAAAACTAAGGGTGGCTATGGGGATACAATATGCCCACTGTTCAAAGTGTGACTGGGACTTCTAAGTTCTCCGAAAAAAAGGGGTGATTCGTGGCTTTTTAAATAGGCTGCTGTATTTAACTATGTCTGCAAGAGAATCCCAGCGATGGGGAGGATGAATGAATGGCACGAGGAGGACGCTGTTGAAGATGAGCTGCCAGTCTGGGGGCAGATCTGGAAATGCAGAGCCTGGAATGGACCAAGCCCATGTATTGGGCCAGACTGGGAGCAGCTCTGCAGGCAAGGTCTGCAGGTGCCTTATGGTCAGCAAACTACAAGGGCCAGCTGTGTGAAAGCAGCACTCAGCAGAGCCAGGTGCATCACATTCTGCAGAGCCCTGCTGGTAGGGAATTAACCCCACACAAGTATCTCCATGGGAGAAGGATCAAGCTTGCAGTGTTCATCATGCCCAGCATTTCCAGTGGAGTGACAGCAAATTCTCAGGCCAATGCTATCACAAAATCATAGAATGTTCAGGGTTGGAAGGGACCTCTAGAGATCATCTAGTCCAACCCCCCTGCCAGAGCAGGATCCCCTAGGGCAGCCACACGGGAACGTGTCCAGGCGAGTTTTGAAAGTCTCCAGAGAAGGAGACTCCACAACCTCCCTGGGCAGCCTGTGCCAGGGCTCCATCACCCTCACAGTAAAGAAGTTTCTCCTCATGTTGAGGTGAAACTTTCTGTGTTCTAACTTAAACCCATTATTCCTTGTCCTATTGCTGGGCACCACTGAGAAGAGATTGTCCCCTTCCCCTTGACACCCACCCTCAGATATTTATGTACATTAATAAGGTCCCCTCTCAGCCGTCTCCTTTCAAGGCCAAACAGCCCCAGTTCTGTCAGTCTCTCTTTACAGCAGAAATATTCAAGACCCTTAATCATCCTCATAGCTCTCTGTTGGACTCTCTCCAGTAGGTCCCTGTCTCTCTTGAACTGGGGAGCCCAAAACTGGACACAGTATTCCAGCTGTGGTCTCACCAGGGCAGAGCAGAGGGGGAGGAGAACCTCCCTAGACCTGCTGGACACACTTTTCTCAATGCGCCCCAGGCTCCCATTGGCCCTCTTGGCCACAAGGGCACATTGCTGTCCCATGGACAACTCACTGTCCCATTGACAACTTACTGTCCACTAGGACTCCAAGATCCTCGGGGCTCTCTGTAGGGACAAGACCTGCTACACATTTGGTAGATAGTTTGTAGGTCCTGGGATATTCTCTGAGCTCTGGGCAGCATCTTTCTCTTCAGCAGGGCTGAGGTGAGCCATTTTCCAGGCAGCTCCCTTGGGCTGCCCAGCTTCCAGGGCATATGGATCTTAATGGTTATGTTGAGACGATAGGAGGGCTGGCCATGAAGGGCAATGGAGACTTCAGGGTGCTTTTTTCATTTTCTTTTCCTCTTTTTTTTTTCTCCTTTCCACCATGTAGGGACCGTGCAGCAACTGACCTAGCACCTGCCAGGTGCAGTTCAGCAGCCTGGTGCAACAAAGCCACACCTCACTGTGTCACTGTCCTACCCTGGGGCCCAGCAGCCCTGTGCCAAACAGGGACACTCATTCACCTGCAAGGTGTTGAATTTGGGACTAAACTGCAAGGGTTTCAAAGTTACAGCGCTGCTTTGTAGCAGTTCATTTGGATGCTCTCAACCCTTCTCAGTCCAGCCCTGCAAAGACTCGGCCCAGGTTATGGTGGAACCACAGGGCCTCCCTCCCAATCCTGTGCCCACAACCTTGTCTCAGCCTACTGGGGCTCATGACCACTCCCATGCCAGAAGCATCCAGCTGGGTTTGTTTTTTTTTCCATTCCTGGTTTACAGCAAGGTTACACTAACGATCGTGTGTGTGTATGTGGGTCTATCTCACTAAACCAGGTGGGGCCAGAAGGAAAGGGACGAGCAGGTGAACTAGTGCAGACTGGTATGAACTGATGTGTGGCAGGAAAAGGAGAAGGAAAGGGCAAAGCAAGGCAGAAAGAATTGGGGAGGAAAAATGGGAGCCCTGCAAAGACATAAACTGCAGATGTGAGGGCCACAAGGCGTACGGACATGGGTGTGAGGGTAGGGACAGCACTGCTTGGCCCAGAGGTGCTGAAGATGGACAGAGAGAGCATAACCCAAACACCAGGGTATGACCATCCTTGCAAACAGACCCAAAGGCATCTTTGTGTTTTAATGCTCAACTCAGGGGCATTAATAGGGCAAATTGGAGCACCAGCACTCCACACACGTAGACACACACACGATGATGTGATTTTGATGTGATTTGTGTTTCATGTTAAACCTTCAGAACCAAGTGCCAATGTCCGGAGTGGGTGTGAGTCCCCTCCCTGCTCTGAAAAGGGGTTTCATTTTCCAGCTCTGTTTCAGTCAGCTTACTGTTGTCACACTAACACAAGCGAAACAGGTCAGGCTGGTTTTCAGCAAGGAAAAAAATGACGACAAAAAAAAAATCAAATGTTTTTCTCACATTGCAATTTAAAAGATGCCACCCAAACCCATGGTCACAGCTCAGAAGTCCCCCCTGGATCTGAAGCAACAGAGGTGCCACTAAGTCACCTTTTATTTCCCTTCCATTCTCTAGTCTTTGTTAGTATCCAGGACCTTCATACTCAAATGGAAGTATTTTTTTCCCCACAGACTGGAACAGCTAACTTTTATTAGGCACCTCTAACATGGGAAAACACCCCTTCTTGGGTCTAAACCCCATTTAAATTAACTCACTGTTGTGGTTTAACCCCAGCTGGCAGCTAAGTACCGTACAGCTGCTCACACACTCCTCCCTGGTGGGATGGGGAGACAATCAGAAGTAAGAAAACTTGTGGATTGAGATAAAGGTAGTTTAAGAAGTAAAGCAAAAGCCACATGCACAAGCAGAGTAAAACAAGGGATTCATTCACTGCTTGCCATTAGCAGGCAGGTGTTCAGCCATCTCCAGGAATTTAGGGCTCCATCACACGTGGTAGTTACTTGAGAATCATGGAACGGCCTAGGCTGGAAGGGACCTTAGAGATCATCTAATCCAACCTCCCTGTCACAGGCAGGGACGCCTCTCAACTAGATCAGGCTACTCAAGGCTTTGTCCAGCCTGGCCTTGAACACCTCCACAGAGGGGGCGGCCACAACATCTCTGGGCAATCTAGTCCGGAGCCTTGCCACCTTCGTACTGAAGAATTTCTTCCTAAGATCTAATCTAAATCTATTCTCCTTCAATTTAAACCCATTTCCCCTTGTCCTATCAATCGACGCTCTTGTAAAAAGTCCCTCCCCGGCCTTCCTGTAGGATCCCTTCAGATACTAGAAGGCAACTATTAGGTCCCCCTGAAGTCTTTTCAAGACTGAACAATCCCAGCTCCCGCAGCCTGTCCTTGTAGCAGAGGTGTTCCAGCCCCTGGATCATCTTTGTGGCCCTCCTCTGAACATGCTCCAACAGTTCTATGTCCCTCTTATGGTGGGGGCACCAGAACTGGACGCAGTATTCGAGGCGGGGTCTCACAAGAGCAGAGTAAAGGGGGAGAATCCCCTCTCTGGACCTGCTGGCTACGCTTCTCCTGACACATCCCAGGATGGGGTTTGCCTTCTGGGCTGCATGAGCGCACTGCCGGCTCATGTTGAGCTTCTCATCTATCAACACCCCCAAATCCTTCTCTTCAGGGCTACTCTCAACCCACTCTGCGCTCAGTTTGTATTTGTGCAACATGCCACAGCTCTGAATGTCCCCTATTCCTCCTTATTTCTCCCAGCTCCTACTGCTGAGCATGATGTCATATTGTCCGGAATATCCTTTTGGTCAGTTGGGATCAGCTGTCCCAGCTGTGCTCCCTCTCAATCCCTTGTGTACCTTCAGCCTACTTGCTGGTGAGGTGGTGTGGGAAGCAGAAAAGGCCTAGACTCTGTAAGAACTACTCAGCAAGAACAAAAACATCCCTGGATTACCAGCGCTGTTTTCACCACAAATCCAAAACATAGCCCCATACTGGCTACTACAAAGAAAATTAACTCTATCCCAGACAAAAACAGCACACTCACAAGTTAACCCTGGTGTAATTTAAGCATTCAGATGAACATTGTCACTGAGGCTAACCTGAGTTGGTTTAGCCCCTAGCTCTGGCTACAGAGCCTCACGGGCTCCCCTCGCCAGAAAAGCCCTCTCATTCACACCCAAGTCTATACCTCCTCCTTAGGCATTGCCCTGTGACAGTGCAGTTCTCCTGAGGCTGCACAGGGCTGTGTATCTGTGAGAAGCAAAGAGAAAGTAGCAGAAACCACTCCTGTCTGTTTGCAAAATCACAGCAAATCCATCTTTATTAGCAACATAGTGCTGGTATATGTGAGAGCAGCCATGCACCAAAGGCAAGAGCTGACTGCCTCTGCTTATTCAAAATGTAACTCTAATTATCTATACCATTCTCCTACAGTCTACCGCACACCTTCTGAGATGTACATTCCCCTCGCTCAAGCAACTGCATTTGCTGGCAAAACTGGAGGTATCTGCTTAGGCTTGCAAGGTATATTAGAAAGTAATCTACAAAGGCACACAAAAAAATACATCTAGAGAAAAGCATAAACACAGTTCAACAATAGAAATTTAAATCAGGTGTCCCCTTCACCCCCCCAGGGACTGCAGCCACGATGTCAGCCAGCTATATTAGTAGGTTTTTTCATTTGATGCATCAAGTCCTGAAGGTGTTGAACATCACTCTTCAGGCAGACTGATTCATCAGTTTTGTGGAGGCAGTACACGTCCCATACAGATTGCAGAGGTGTGGCTTGTGCTTTTTCGGGTTGAACTGCAATTTAATGTTTGGTTCATGACACCAGTAACACTGTTCCAATGCTGTTTCCTCTGGATGGAGCACAGGTACGCATCGAAGAAGCCTTGAACACAAGAACTCAGGAATCTGATATTAATAGAAGGTGTAAAATAAGCAGAGATATTGGAGTACAGAACCATGCGGCATTCCCAGGGGTTCACATGACTCATTTTTTTGATGAGCTGAGATGTACCTTACTTTAAAGGGATACTTTTGTACATATCTCCACATTATTCCCGCTTGTTGAAGTACCTGAACAGTTTGAGTAATTTCCTCCTATCCCCCTGGAATATGATACTATTTTACAATTATGACCTTAGTAGGCACAGGCAGCACGACAGGATTCCAGCATCCCACTGTGGAAATCCACACAAAACAATTACAGGTTGATTTGCAAATCCTGTTTGTGAAGTTCCAAAGCAGAAGCAACCATTTAAAGTTTCAAGTATCTGTCCTGCTTGCACATCAATACCCAAAATACATTCTTTAACTGGGGCAATTAGCACTGTCACGGTAAATGGCACAGCATTTCCTGTTGTTAAGGTAACTTTAATTTGAAGGGCAGAAGTCGTTTTTACCCCTGTTCCACAGATCTGTAACTTCTTTATTATTGATACTACACAGCAACCTCAGCTCCAGTATCCACCAGAGCAACACACGTAAAGTTCCTCCAGATTGCCACTGTATAGTTAAGGCAACAGAAGGCCTGCCAGACCTCTGCTTTTGCTGTCTCAGCACTCCCCAAGTGCTGTCGTGCTTTGAGGTGGCAGGAGGGTGTGAAGGTGATTTATTTTTCAGAATTTGTTCCACCGTTGGAGCTTCCGCTGCCGTAATTCTAATAGGTTTTACAGGCGGTTATAAATCTGGCTCCCTTTCAGGGTCAATAGTACCAGGATCACTGTCACAAACACGTTCCGCTGTGCCCTGATCGATACAAACTAGGGGTTCAGCAGAAGCAGTTGTTCCTGTCACTTGCAAGTGTTTCTCAGCAAGCTGTAAAGCAGTTAAAGCAGTTTAAATGGTCTGCCAGGTAATAAATAACACATCTGGTACCTTGAACTGTAAACCTTTCTTAGTCTGTAATTCCTCACCAACCTTTGCCCACAATTTTGCATCACAAGAGCCTTAATTAGGAAACCAGCTGCAACATTCTTTAGCCCATATAAGCAATTGCACTACCCGAGAAATCGGCACTTCAAATCCTTGTTCGCGTAATATGCGCTATAATACTTCAGTGTAGAGCTTGTGCTCTTGGGAGCTAGACTGCCCTGTGTTTACCTGGTTGCGAGGCTTACCCCAGCCTCTGGAAAAGGTATGCACCATCTATTTTCCATCCTAAGCTGTTCGACCATGGAACCACCACTGGAGTAGTTTATTTTTCAAGACCCTGTTTGGGCGACATTTGCAGGAGACTCAGCTCTCAAGAGAAGCTAAGACAAACTTTATTAGCAAGGAGCGCTATTTATGGGCTACAGGCAGACCAGACTGTGCCGCCAGCGTTGTTATCAGCTCGTGTACTCCTTCAATCACTCTCTTATCACACAGAGATCACGCAGCGCTGCTGGCACAGCTAGCCATAAAATACAGGGTATCCGCACATCACAAGTCATCTACGGCATTTCCAGAGACTGCAAGTTTAGGGAGGGGAAACAGGCTTACAGGGATGGGCAGCAAAGTGACTCAGTTTTACAATTCAGCTCCTTAGTACTGGTTGTTCAGGCTTCCTCTGACAGTAGTAACAACTCTGGAGGCATGAAGGTGTGATTCAGGGAGATTTCACCACTTTGAGCTCAGCTAGTTTCAGAGGAACGGAGCAACTCTTCTACAAGAACAGGCTGAGAGAGTTGGGGTTGTTCAGCCTGGAGGTGAGAAGGCTCTGGGGAGACCTTACAACCAGCCTTCCAGTACCTGAAGCGGGCTACAGGAAAGCTGGGGAGGGACTGCTTACAAGGATGCAATAGTTTGAAACTAGAGCAGGGTAGATGTATAATTTAGATTTAGATTTAGGCATTGTGGCAAGTGCATTCCCTCTAGTCTGGGATAATAGAATTGTCAGGGTTGGAAGGGACCTTAAAGATCATCTAGTTCCAACCCCCCTGCCATGGGCAGGGACATCCCCCACTAGACCAGGTTGCCCAGAGCAGCCCATCCAGCCTGGCCTTAAAAACTTCCAGGAAGGGGCTCCCACCGCCTCTCTGGGCAACCTGTTCCAGTGTCTCACCACCCTCACGGCAAAGAACCTCTCCTCACAGCAGTTGCCAAGCAGATTTCAGAAACTTCTGCTAGAAACTTCTGGAAGTTTCTGTCTAGTTTGGGTCTAGCCTACCAGCTTAGGTGCACACCCAAGAAGTTGGCTGGTAGCCAACGAGAGGCTGATATGACTTTGACTGACCACAGCTCAGATCCGACTGAGCTTTAAAATGGGGT
The DNA here is from genome assembly GCA_020746105.1 of Trogon surrucura. Lineage (NCBI taxonomy): Eukaryota > Metazoa > Chordata > Aves > Trogoniformes > Trogonidae > Trogon > Trogon surrucura. The sequence goes on along the minus strand of CM036618.1, from coordinate 114,597,722 downwards.
CCTGCTGGGAGCGCGTGTGGGCAAGCCCCTTCAGAGCAGCAGGTCCTGGAGTCAGGGCAGAGCCCTCTCCTTGGTCTGGAATGCCAGCCATGGGAACTCCTCCTGGTTGAGAGTCCTCATCTTTATATGGGTAAATCTGTGTGCAATCATTATTCTACGGCTGAGTTGGGTGTAGTGTAGCTCTTCTCAACCAATACTAGAAATTGTAAATTTGTGGGTGTGGTGGTTTGAGCCGAGTTACCGGCGGGAAGGAAACAAAGGAACCACGTGGTCGCTCCCTCGCTCGCTCCCCCCTACCGAGAGTGAGGGGAAGAGCCCGAAAAAGAGCCGCAGGCAGGAGCCTCGTGGGGTTGAGATAAAAGCAGTTTGTTTTAATGGTGAACATAAAATGGTAACAATAACAGTGAAACAACAGTAACGTTTAACCAGATATAACGCAAGTAATATGTAACGCGGATCTCACCACCCGAACAGACCGAAAACCGGAAAGAGAGAGAGCGCCCCCACCCCGACCGCTCCATATATATATATCCCGAGCATGACATCATGATGGTATCGAATATCCCTTTGACTAGTGACTAGTTTGGTTGAGCTAGTCCCTATTCCCGACTAGCTCCTTTACTGAGAATTAACCCTATCCTAGCTGAACCCAGTACAGTGGGATCTTTCATTTGTTAATAAATCCAGTTTAATTGCATTTGTGGGTTAAGTGAGAATGGGAGCACTTCTCACAGGCATTAAGAAGTTCTTCTCTACAAGTGGTGAGACACTGGAACAGGTTGCCCAGAGAAGTTGTGGATGCATCATCCTTGGAAGTGTTCAAGGCCAGGTTGGGTGAGGCTTTGAGCAACCTGATCTAGTGGTAGGTCTCCCTGCCCATGGCAGGCAGGTGTGAACTAGATTATCTTTAAGGTCCCTTCAAATTCAAACCATTCTATGAATCTAGATTACTCTTTAAAGCTAGATGTCTTTCTATTTGGGTCCCAATTATCAGCATCAAACTGTACCAAACCCAGAAGAGACTGAAAGGAAACAGACTGTACCAGGATATAGCATTCTCTGGCAGGCTCTTTTTCTTCATTGCTATGGTCCCACATAAAAAGCTGCTTTACAATATATACAGTAAAAAACCAAAATCCAAATCCAGCCTGGAAACTGCAGTCATGGAACAACTTCCGTGTTCACGGGGTGACCACAAGACAAACTTGCGAGGGGAGTCTCTTAAGATGATTTCCATCGCTGGAGCGACAACACCTTATGGATCACGTATACTAGGGTAGCCAAGAATGCAAATACCTACAATGGAAAAACACATCAGCGAGTTAACTTTTTATTATACGGCACCGAGTTCCTGCACTGAGCAAACACTTAGTGATGCATTATGTTTCTATTGACTCATGCATGTTTGGATACATTCATGCATAGTAGAAGTGGGACTAGTTTCCGCTCTTCCTGAATGATTGATGCAAGGAAAGTTTTTCCCTTGAGGCCATTCCCCAATCAGCATCTCACCTCCCTTCCCCTGGTTGTCAGGCACTTACCGAAGCAGCAATGTTCTCCTGGTAGATATGTACAGCGCTAGAGAACAAGCTGAGGAAGCTGGCTTCCAACACAGCAGCACTGAGGTAGAACAGAGCTGCTATCTCCTGGCAGATGACATCCTAAGAAACAAGGATCACAAAGTCATTTCCAAGGAGGAAGCACACTGCAAAGTGGAAAAAAAAATAATAAAGGAACCCACACAAGCAAGCCCCAGCTTGCGTTTTGGAGTGCAGTAGCAGCAAAGGAGACACTTGTCTGCCAGTGATACCAGGGAGGGGAGAGGCCCTGAGGTTCGTCACACCCACTTACCAAGGTGACCCAGGAGCTGCTGCCCCCATGCACCCCACCAACATAGAAGCACAGGAGACTGATGGACATGACGAAGCAGAACACGGAGACAAACATCACCCAGCCTTGCAGGATGGGCAATGGGACCCTTGAAGATGCCACCAGGATCCATACAAGGCCCCCAAAGACCTGCAAGTGAAAGTGTGAGAGAAGGTGAGCATGGGATAAATGGGCTTATCCAGAGCAGAGCCAAAAGCCATGCCTGCCTTTGGCAGTACCACTGCACTTGGCAATAGCTCAGGGATGCTTCTGAGTTCTTCCCAGCCTCCACTTGAAACTGGCTATTTAGCTGGAAGCATCTGCCTCTGACAGTGACTCGAAAAAATCCTCATTGTACCTCCGCCTCCTGGTGTCACTGCCATTCACACCCTTCCCACATCAGTGTGCTAGGGAGTCTGGTTCAGATATTTTTGAGGGCTGGTTTCAACGAGTAGAGAGGCTTATTTCAGAAAAGCATGTTTGCTTCATACCCGGTGTGGCAGATCTCTGAAAGGAGTGGTGTCAAACCCAGCTCACCTGCACAAACAGCACATACATGTGGCCTCACAAAGGTCACAGACATGGCCTTAATGAAGGCCACATGCAAACATCACCCTGAAAGGAGAGAGAACAGATTGAAGAGAGGTAATATGTCTGGTTTTACTCTTTGAGGTAAGGGATATAAGTTTGAGGCTCCCAGCTCCTCCTGGAAAGGGGGCTTGTATCACTGCTCCAGCTATTTGAGTCATCCTTTGTTGGCTACACCAGAGCTCTATGAGGTACCAGCTGCTGGTCTGGTAGCAGGTGGGACTCCATTCCTCTCAGCCAGCCTTGGTGCTTCCTGGTGCGGTGGGGAACACAAAGACAGCTACATCTAGGTTCTACTCTTTGCCCACCAGCAGATTCCTACACAAGAGGATGAGAGCACAATATCCAATACTACAGAATGTCTGAGCTGTTAGCGCTGTCTTTGTATTAAAAAGCACTCAGCAGCTTTTCTCTGCTACAAATCAGCTCAGTTGTTTCTTGAACTTGTGCAAAGTTTAGTCTATGCAGCATCCTGGGATAAGTTGCTCCTCAGCTGAACACACACTTTGTGGAGATCAGTGCTGCTCTGGGGACCTATCTCTCACCATTGGCTGGTCTTGAATTTGCAGGCAGATCTCAAGAGGTGAGAAAGCTTCGCTGATTCTAAGATCATTCCAATTGCCAGTGTATCCCAGGCTAACCTTTCTCAGCGTTTCTGTTTCTTTGGAGATATTTTGCAAGTGGATAAAAGTTTCTGATTTATGATACTCAGAAAATGTAACATCATTTGTGTTTCCTCACATTTGTAGGAAAGTTCATTGATGCCCTTACACAAATTGATACATTAAATCAATTATGTGGTTGAGATCTTGCAAATATCTGAGTGAAAACAGGTCTTCCAAAGTGCTGCTCTTGTAACAGTCATAGACTTTGAACACTAATCCAGTCTGTGTAGTAACTCACACGGTGATGCCATGAGTGCATTGCAGATAAAGATCCTGAGGAAAACCTTACGGTTGCTCCACTAAAATCAAACACAACTAGAGTGAGATATGAGGTCAGGGGAAGAAGTATCACTTCTCACTTCTTGCCACTCCCCATCTTTCTGCAGGGTGTGATTTCTCACTTAGGTTTGACTGTTGACTTTGGTTTTATGGTGCTGCTGTTCAGCAGAGTCGTAAAAAAAGGGGGAAGGGTCAAGAGGTTTTCAGTAACAACCCAAAGAAAGTTGGGTAGTGCAGTCTAAGAAAAACTCGTATTTTAAATAGCATTCTACAAAGCAAACATCTGTTTTCAGCTTGTTGTAACTTTTCTGCACAGGTCTGGCCAGAAAGCTTTTCAGGTAAAATAGACTACAAGAATTGAACTCAGCCTCACAGAATAAAAGTGGTAGTTCTTAATGAGCACATTCAGGTGTGGCAATCATCTCAGCTGCCGAGATGCAGTGTCTCAGCATTTGAAATGTCTGTTTGCTGGGTTGGTTTTTTTTGTAGTTACCACTGCAGGTGACCTCAGATTCCCATAAGGCTTGAGAAACTGTCCTTCTGAATGCTATGATTCAAGGCACCCGCCTCCTTTGTACACAGCAGAGATAATAGAGCTGCACAACCTAGAGTCATACACCGCCAGAGATGGAGAAATCTGGTTATATAGCATTCCCCTTTCCCTGGTGGTTCCTGAGCCTTTAGGATGCACATTTCCAGTTCTTACCCAAACCAAAGGATAGGGTGCTTATTTTGGTCTCATTAAGCAAACTGCCTTGCCAAATCCCCTGGAGACAGGAATTGCAAGTAAACAGCTTAAGGCACATCCAGTACTGTAACTGTGCTGAAGCCAACGGCATGCTCTGCACCAGGACTAACACAACCCAGTGGCAGGGGAGGCTGACAAGTACCTGCCCAGACAATGTCCACAGGGACTTTGCACTCTTCTTCACACAGCTGCAGGAAACCTGGAGCTTGCTCTCAGTGCCTGGGCATGGAAACCAAGTCCCCAGAGCACATCTGTAACACCTGACACAAAGCCTTTCTCTACACATTGATAATGCCTGCTTTAACCCAATTCCTCTGTCTCTAGAAGAATTAAGTAAATGCTGTAAAACCCCAGGAGTGTGAACTGAGTTGGGTGACAGGAAAGGATTTAGTTCCAGAAGGCAAAGTTCAAGTTTTTAGCATGAAACGATCTGAATACTCTTCTACAACATCCAGCCAAATCCCTCAATGGCGGATGAAACACTCAGGCTTTGGAAAAAGCCTCTCAAACTGTTGCGAGAAGAGCAGGTTTAATGGGCAGGAGAAGAGAAAACAGGAAAAAGATTCTAGTTAAACTTTCCACCTTTTAACCAGTGCTCACAGCTCACCTCTGCCAAAGCCATTAAGATTATGATCTTCTCCTGCTCAATGAAATCACAATATGGGAAGAAGTTACAAGGTATTTGTTCACCCTTTGCTCACCCACTGTTGCCCACACACCCAGGTCCAGCACCCTGCACCTCCATCTCGGGAACACTGCGGATGAGCAGTACAGCTTCAGCACCCTAGGCTCTTTGCTGCTGCAAACAATTACCTCAGCCAGTCTTTACCCCCTCCTCCCTGGTTTAAGCAAGAAGTTTATCCTCTGACTATATCAGCTGCTAAAATCATCTTCCAGTTAATTAATTGGCTCAATTTTGCAGCGTAGTTTAAACCCATCGGCAACCCCTTCAAATTTGTTAGGCAAGAAACTACAAAAAGGTTTCAGAGGTACCACCAAAACCCGCTGCAGACAAAAGGAGAAATTCAGAGCCACAGCTCAGGGCTTGTGGTTTTCTTTGAGAGCAGCCGAGGCACCACAGGCTGTCCTTAGACACTCCAGTGACTCAGAGATCTGGCGTGGCTCCTGAACCAGATGCTTTGTCTCAAGTCCCATCCCTCAGATACCTCCAGCATGAAGTATGCTGGATGCCCCACAAGCAGCATCTGCCCTCCCGCAGGGAAAAGCTGGCACTCACGATTTCAGGAATGAAGAGCACATCTGGGAAAGTTGTCAGGACATCCAGGCCTTTGGGCAAAGAGGTGGTGGAAGTTGCTGAGGACATTGCAAGCCTCTTCCACGGTGACTGCCAGTCGCTCCGGCTCTAGCTGCTGGAAGAAGCTGTCAAATGCAGCCTCCTTCCCTCCCTCCTCCTCTTCCTCCTTCCCTCCCCTTCTTCCTGCTCTTCCTTCTTCCCTCCCTCCTTGCTGGCAGGTGAACAGAGCTGTGAGTGGCACAGGTGTGGCCGAAACCTGTGACCAGGGGTTACGCGGTGGCTGACGGGAGCACAGGGGAGAGTTTTAGGAGATGTGCACAGCCCTGAGGCATTTTGAGCAGAGCTGTCTCTATGCAGGGCAAGTCCTTGGGTAACGGTGGTGGATGGCACTAACTTACGTCTGAGGGCAATAAGGAAGACCATACCCATCCAGCTGGGCAGCCTTTTGTCCCCTTTCTTTGCATTCTAAGTCAGATTTTCCACCACCCACATGAGTTGGCCACAGCAGTGGGCACAAATGGCAGCTGGTGGCCAGGACATGCGAGGACATGCCAGTTACTGGCAAACAGTGAAGCTGAGAAATGTCTCACAGGTAGAGATTCATGTCAAGACAAGGGCAGAAGATTGGACACACCAAGGTAACAAAAATGACTGAAAATAATTAGATCTTCCAAGCTATTTGGCTTCCTTTGTTTTATTTAGTGTTGGTTGGCTCATTGTTTTTTCTTAGTCTGGAGTCCACGGCAATATCATTCCCCTCTCCATAATATGAAACATTTCCTTCTTTTTAACATGCTCATTTGGATACCCAAGCAAAACTACGCAAGTCTGGAAGGTAAGGCCGAAGGTATGAAACATCAGCAAAAGAAAAGGAGCAATGCTCAAAAAAAAAAAAAAAAAAAAGCCCATTGCTGTGGACCAGTGACCCATGGAAGAAGAACCCATTTTGGCCAGGCCCTACATAAGATGCTTGCCCTTCCACAAGGGCACAAGGCTTTAGCATGGGATCTGGAGCAGGAGGCGGGATGGCCTCGCTCCCAGCCCCACATCTGGCACACTTGGCTCCAGTAACCACCACCGTCAGCTCTGGTCCAGAGCCTCCAGCCAGCCTGCTCACAGCTGCAACAGGAGACACATTCAGTCATTGTTGCTTTGCTCTCCATGACTGCAGCAGCTGGTGTCCAAGCCCTAGGGCAGAAATGGGATGCCCTGGGCAGCACCAAGTGTGGTGGTGAGGATGTATGCTCCAGCTACGTTGGAGTAACGGTGACATCTGCACCATTGGTGCAGATCCTTTTGGCTGGGAGCGTGATGGGTTCATTTTGCAGCACGCTGGCAGGTAGGAGAAAATGAGGTCTGCAGGTAGGAAAGGAATAAACACCTGCCCTGAATCCAAGGAATGAGTCTGGGGACAGCAAGTGCAAGAAAGGAAGATGCTGAGAAAACTTGCCCTTACAGAGGAAGCGGTGGGGCAGATGGTTGGAGGAGGACCAAAATCAGAAAAAAAAAATGGGTAAATGCTTTTAATAAGCAGATTAAGTGGGCAGGGATGGTCTTCCCGTCAGGAACCTCCCCGCCTTATTTTATACAACGTGCATAAGAACGTGATCAGGAAGAAAATGATCCTCTGGCATGTGTCTGAGCCCAGAGGTTTGGAATATCAAGCCTCTCTGAAAAACAATCATCACTAGGACTTGCTATAAGCATTGCAAGGACAACGAGCACCTGCAAAGTCCCTGGGCAGGACATGCCAGACAGGCTCCAGGGGTGCTCCAAGAGGCCTGAGGGGGTAGGTGAAGGTGAGAGATAAGTGGCAGAGCAAGCGCAGAGTCTCAGCGTTGGTGGAGCTATGAAGGGAACATGGGAACTGGCAGTGGCGTACATGAAGAAGGAGCAACTGTCTTCTGAGAGACAGGGACACCAGTGCTCGGTTTGGTTCAGCAGGGCTGAGTAAGCTCTGAACAACCCCTTCTTTGCTTGTTATTAGAATACAATTGCTTGAAGGTATTGCTTCTCCTATTTTGTTTCATGTCTTCCTCTGTTGACTGAGAAGCAGCGTGTTACTAAAAGCAGCAATCAAAACTGTTGGGACCTGACACACCATTGCAAACTTGTGACCTGGTTTTGTTGGTAGCTCTCAATAAAAGAAAAGTTTTCTTAGAATTGGGCTGTAACAATTGACTTTCCCCTTTAAGACCAGCTTTTTGACAAAACCAGACAAAAATCAGTCAAACCAGAAAAAAAAATTGAATTCTGTCAAGACTTCAAAAGTTAGCTTCATCCTCTTAGCAGAAGAGGTATATGAAGCACATGACATGTGATTCCCAGAGGACTAAGCTTGTTTATTCCTGAAATGTGCATGAGGAAAGAATGAAGTACAACAAACATAGTATTATCACAATCTAAGATTAAGAAACTTTGAGGGCCAGCCACTGAATTGGTCCTCTTTAGCTCAAACCAGGACATCATGTCTGAATGGTGCATAGAGTGAACTGAACCATTTGCAGACTACTGACAAGCAGAACATATCATGAATATGTATTTTATATAAATTCTTTTGAATACTTTTCCTTCATTTGTGCAAGCGATCTGCACAGCTGAGGCAGTGTTTGTTTGGATGTCTGCTAGATTTCTGTATGGCATTTGTGAGTTCAGAGCTTGTATAGCTGGTACACATTTGAAAAATGTCTGATTGTAGGTAGACGACAACTAGCTTGAGAATAGCTGGCAAACACTGACTTTCACCTTAAAACTAAGAGCATACAAAAAAGTCTGTAGGGTTTATGCTCCTCCATGTTTTGATTTTTCCTTTTCTTTCTTCATTCATCTTTTCTTCCTTTCCTTTCATGTGCATCTTTGACCCGTTGTAAGTACCTCTTGGGGTTAGGTATGTCAGTCTTCTTGACATTTTGGTTTCAATTTCTTCTTTCTTCTGTTGCTACATTTACCCAGACAGCTACCTGCAGCACCCTGAAATCAGCATCCTGCATTTCTGTTCCCCAAGAATGCTTCCCAGGCTCCTGCTCTCTGCAGAGTTCACTTCATTCCTGGTAGTCCCAAAAAAAGGCAGGTTGCTTTGCCCACCTGTTTCATCCAACTTATCATAACACAACTCTTTCAGCTGCTCTGTCCCCTACTAGAAGAACTACTCCTCCTCTCCTTCTCCCTCTCCCTCTCCCTCTCTGGGTTCACAGGAAAAGTCGAAGAATACCATACCTGTATCTCACAATTTGCTCTTCACAGCTATGGACTGTGAAGTCATAGCCCTATTCTGTCCCCTAATACAGCTTTGTATTTACTGCTTTGGTCTTCTCCCTTCTGGCCTCCCTGTGAACTCCAATGAATTTGTGGATTCACTGCCCAAACGGTCCCTCCATCAGGACTCCATTCCCACAGACAAGGATTCTTGGCTAGATATTGGCTGGCAAAAGCTTGTGGAGTTGTATGCAGGTGGAGATAGAGCTGTAGTAGTTCACATTGCTGATACCAAGCATATTTCTAAAATCTTTTCAACTTACGCAATTAGCAAAAAGCTAAGAAAGCTCTGTTGTAGCCCTCAGCCTCACCTCTAGATTGTAAATGTGCTTACTAACAGTAGAAACTAAAAGCTCACAATCCTGAAGAAGTAATGGAGAAAATATTAACCTGTTCTTGACCAATGTCTTTGGCTTGTTTTAGTAAAGAATGCCAAATGCTTTTTTTCAGTGAGAAATGCAGGGAAGTCCAAGAGAAGCAAAACTCACTGTGTGAAACGTGTTGCATGTTCTTACATGTGAAAGGTCAGCGCGACAATTACATGTACATCAGTTTATCCATTTCTAGAGATCACAGCCACTTAGTTGGCAGATTTATGCCTCTCCCAGACTATCACTACAGACTTGCTCTTCCTTCAAATTACCCTTCCTTTGGGAAGATGGTACAAATGGTGACACCGAGGTATGAAGGGAGGAAGAGGCTGTCACTTGGTGGTCTCTGTTCAAGGCGCCTGTTGTAAAAAACGCTGCCCCAGAGGAAATGCAAGAGTATTTGGTACACTGGATCTCTCCTGCTCTTCTCCAAGGCATCACAACTTTGCCTTGAAGAACTGTCTTGTACAACAGGGTCCCTGCACCCCCCATTCAGTAGAGGCTATGAAGACCTGAGAATTTTTACTACTTTTCTTGTCTTAGTTTTCTTGTCTGTGTCATTATTCAGTGTGCTATGTGCTCACTCCTAAATGCAGTATTGAGGTCGGTACCAACTTTGCCAGCTTCCACTGCAATGGAGTCACAGTGCACACTGGTGTCTTTGTTCCAGATGTCACCCTCTCAGATTGGGGAACAGCTCTTCTAAAAATCTAAAATGAAACGGTTAAGGCACCTCTGAGGACTTATTTTCAAGTTGGTCGTGCTCCCGAATTTGTCTGAAAATGTTGAGGACTACATGGGGCGCCCCCAGGAGAGCGACAGGGGTCAGCTCAGGTTGAGCCCACCCTCAGGGTGCTGCCCTCAAGTCTTCCAAAAAAGAACTTCTTGTGCCATTTCTGGTCAACTTTCAGAGAGGTTTTCACATCTGCCAGGTAGGCAGGCCAGATGTAATTGCTGTGGAAAGCAAAGAGCTCAGAAACATGTGACTTAAGTGACTGCGTAAGTCACACTAGGCAGGATTCAATCCAGCCTTTTAAATGCACAGGATATCTCCCTGACCTTGGCACCTGCAACATCTACAGTCTTTTATACCCCTCAGCTGTATAAGGTGTGAAGGACCATATTCCTTTGTTTCTTCTCTATCTGCCAACTGATAATTTCATTTAAAGCTCTCTGTCCTTTGCATTATGAGGTATATTCTGTAATTCCTTCTTCTCTTGCTTCACTCAGGATACCATAGATCTCCTTCAAAGTGCCTCTGACTCCTCCCTCCGTAGTACCTCAACTGCATTTCCTTCAAGTCCATTCCTCCTTGTTCTCAACATGGTGTACAGGAGTAGTGTATTCCCTGTGTCTTTGCAGCATCCTTGTAGATGTTTAAAGGCCTTTACACAGCTCTCTCCTGCCTTCTCCTCCTGACCCTGAACAGCTCCATTCACTCGATGATTAATCTTTCTTCAGAGACCATGTTTTCTCAAACCTTCTTAGTCACACTCTCCGAATGCCTCTAACTGGTGTGTATCTATCTTGAATGATGATCCTCATAACTGGACACTGTGTCAGTAAAGAAATAACAGGAGAGCCCAACCCAAGTACGACTCTGGGAGTGGTTTTCCATCAGTCATCAGTAATATGATCCAAACTAGTCTCCATAAGCCTCTTTGTGGGAATATCAGGTGAGAGGGTGTGGAGGCTTTCTGGAGTTCACATCTAGTTACCTGCCCTTTACAAGGTGTTATGCTGTTAGAGGAGGAAACCGATAATTTGCTCCTTTCACACAGACCCCTCTTTGTTGTAATTTTTATGTTGTGGTTGCCTGAATACACATGAACTATTGGATAATTTATTTCTTTGAGTATTTTCGTAGGTGGGAATTGAATTTCAACTCACTGCTTTATTATAAGGTGATTTCATTTCTAAATTAAATTAATAATTTTTCAATTTTTTTTTTTTTTTTTATTGATTCTCCTCCCACTTATTATCAATTCTTTACCATCCTGCCAAGACAAACCACGTTGCTCTGGGGACATGGTTGAACCATGTAAGGCTGCTGGAGTTGGTGCACATTCTTGCATCACAGACACATTTTCCTTTTCAGAAACCAGCCTGCTTGCTGTCCTGGTTTGAGCTAAAACAGAGTCAATCCTGCTCATTGATTTTACTTTTCAGCTAAGGGTTGAAGACCAGCAGGTGCCAACTGCTACTAAAACAGTGCATTGACATACCAACTGAGACTACGTTGATCCCATCCCTAAGTTAATGTGGCAACTAGAGAGCTAAAGAGTGATTAGCAAGGCTTACTTACCCTTTAACAGTCTTATATGACCAGTAGGAAAGCCTAATGGAGAATGGAGATTAACTGTAGACTATTATGGCTTGAATGAAGTTACACCACTGACGAATGCTCCTGTGCCAGACATGTTAGAACATTACTACAAAGTGGGGTCAAAGGCAGCTAACTGTTATGCCACAACTGACACTGCTAATACGTTTTTTTTATCTATTCCTACAGTAGCAGAGTGCAGGCTGCAGTTTGCTTTTGCCTGGGGTGGCATCCAGGACACATGGAACTGATTGCCCCAGGGGTGGAAGCACAGCCCTACCATTTGACATGGACTGATCCAGACTGCACTAGAGAAGGGTGGAGCTCCAGAACACCTGAAATACATTGATGACATAACTGTATGGAGTAACACGGAAGCAGAAAGATAAGAAAATGATTTTGCTGTTAAAAAAAAAAAAGGTAAAATCAAAGGACCTGCAGGAGAGATATAGTTTTGGGGAGTGGCAAGATAGGCACTGCCAGATCCCAGTGGAGGTGATTAAGAAAACACCACCTATGTCCCCATGAACTAATGAAAAGGAAATTAAAGCCTTAGGCATCGTGAGTTTCTAGTGAATGCAAATACCCAGTTAAAGAATCATCACAGAATCATAGAATCATAGAATGTGTTGGGCTGGAAGGGACCCTTAAAGACCACCTAGTCCAACCCCCTGCAGTGAGCAGGGACATCTTCAACTAGATCAGGTTGCTCAGAGCCCCATCCAGCCTGACCTTGAATGTGTCCAGGGATGCAGCCTCCACCACCTCTCTGGGAAACCTGCTCCAGTGTTTCACCACCCTCATTGTAAAGAACTTCTTCCTAATGTCTAAGCTAAATCTACCTTCTTTTAGTGTCAAACTGCTGCCCCTGGTCCTGTCACTACACATCCTTGTGAACGGTCCCTCCCCAGCTTTCCTGTCGCCCCCTTCAGGTACTGGGAGGCCACTGTAAGGTCTCCCTGGAGCCTCTTTTCTCCAGGCTGAACAACCCCAACTCTCTCAGCCTGTCCTCACAGGGGAGATGCTCCAGCCAGTGGAAAAGTCATCTAATCCCTCTCCCTGTGTTACCAGTCCTAAAAGCTTTCTCTAGCCTGCTTTAGAAAATCCTCCCTGATCTTGCCTAGGGCTGTTAGAAAGATCTGACTTCCACCTGATGCTCCACAGCTGCACTCCAAGGCCACAACTTTCACATTACCCATGGGAGGTGGACAACATGTCACCGTCACCCTCTTCCTCCAGTGTGTTACCATATTCCTCCTTTATTTTTTTTAGACTAAGCAACTCGCAGCACTGCAGACCCGGGGGTGGCCGTGTGGTCACCGGCCCTGCAGCAGAGCAGAGAAGGTCGCCTGCGTGGGGGAGCTGCCAGCTCCAGCTGCCCTCCTGGCGCTGCCCGCTGGGCTGTGGGTGTAGAATCGCTCACGGAGGCACCTATGCATTTTCCTCCCAAATGGCACGGCGTCTGCGCCACAGCAGCCCTCCTCTCCCCGTCATCCCTGGCAGGAGCGGTGGCCAGGGCCTCCTGCTGAAAGAGGAGCGAGACCTGCGCTGCAGCACTGATGCTCCCTCGGCGCCTCAGCTCCCGTCACGGTGATAACCGCACTGAGCGGTGGAGCGGCCCCGCGGGGGCAGATTCAGATGTGTCCCCAGAGGGTGCAAATACACCCCGCACCGGGGTGCTTTCGACCACCTTCCTCGGGTACCGCGGACCCGCTCCCGCAGCGGGGCAGGGCAGCCCCCGCAGGCCCCGCCGAGCAGGGCGCGGCGCGGTGGGACGGGCCGGGCCAAGATGGCGGCGGGGCGGCGGCGGTACTTCTGCACGGCGGGCCGCGGGCTCGAGCCCTTCCTCGCGCGGGAGGTGCGCGCGCGGCTCGGCGCCACGGAGGTGAGGGCGGGGGGAGCCGGGGCGGTCCGGCCCGGATCGGCGGCAATGCGGCCTCCTTCGCCGCGCTTCGCTTCGCGGCGTGGGCTGTGCCGCCAGACCGGGTCGGAAGGGATCTCTGAGCGGCGTCTGGTGCCGGCCCCACGTGGGCCGCTCGGCCAGGCCCTCGCCGCCCGCGGCGAGCCGAGGCCTGCGCCGCGCTCTTCCCTGTGAAGGGGCGAGCGGCGGCGGAAGGAGCTCGCGCAAAACACCGTCCCGCTTGGTTTGGTTTCTCTGTCCCTGAGGTGGACTTCGTCTCAGGAAAGGTCTTCTTCAGCTCGGAGGCGGAGCCGGGCGAGTTGAAGAAACTCAAGTCTGGGGAGAGGCTGTTTCTGCTGCTGAAGAAACACCCCCCGCTGCCGGCGTGCGGAGGCAAAGGTAGGCACCAGCCCTGCCCTCGGGCCTCCTGCCGGTCCCGGCACAGCGCGCGTGCTCAGGCTCAAGCTGAGAGAATAAGAAAGTAGAGCGTCTTTACAAATCAGTGATAAAACAAGGAGGGGAGCGTGTGGGTATTTTCGTGTTAGTGATGGAACAAAGAGGAGAGTGTCCTTCGAACGGGGGAGTCCCAGGATGCAGTCTGTGAGGAGAAGATAATGAGACACCTTGACCGTTAGGGCTGTTCATTCAGTCAGCAGCAAGGATGCTCTTCACTTCTGAACTGTGAGAAAGAGTGCGCAGGCTTCATAGGCCTATGGATATTAACTTCTTCGCCCTGGGCAGCATGAAGTTGGAGCTAATGAAACATGTGATGTGTGTTGTTGAGGGGGTACATGTTAAGGAGGAACACGGAACAGGGGAATCGGGCAGTCTGTGCCTTCTGAGTGCCTCAGCCAGGGGGGAAAGGGAGAGGGTCTCGTGAGGCCGGGAAATTGGGATAAAAGGAGGCTGCGTCCTTTGGCAGTTTGAGAGACCTCACTGGGACTTGGCAACCCCGGTGAACTTCCCCTTTATTCGAATGAAGTGAAGACTCCTCTGCCTTCTTTGTGAACACTGGCCTCTGGCAACGTGATTTTCCATACAAAGCTTAGAAAATTAATATTTTTTTAAAATTTTACTTATTTACTCTGGTTCTAATTGACAGTAATAAACTCTGAAGTATCTTTCACCCAGTGTTTTTTTCAATTTTTTTTTGTGTTGAAAATGGCTTTTTAAAGGTTTTAAATTGATATCTAACCCACCCACCTCTAAAAAAAGCAAAGCAAAGAAAGAAAACAGCAAGCACCTCACCCTGAAACAGGTCCAGTTCTGAACTTCTTGTGTGCATTTTAACAGTGAGTTGGTTTCCTTTAGGAGAAATGGATCCAAGAGTGCATCCAATGATACCTAAGTGTTCATGCACAGGTGTCTTGTAAATCTCAGCTACTCAAGTCACATTTTGTCAACAATGGAATAAGAATTTCAAGTTAGATGGATTATTTCTGTATGCTGCTGGGATCTTAGCTGGGAAATCACAGATGGCCATCAGCTTTAAGGATCGAATTTAACTGTGATTCCAAATTTTCATACAAGAAGTAGAAATACCTGTTTTTTCCCCTTGACCATCTTCAAGGTTTTTGAGTGAATTGGCCTCTGTGTTTCTTGTGCCTCTCTTATCATAGCTAGCTCAAGAAGAGTGCCCACTGGAAGTTTAGGTGTATGTTGGAGACTTTGCAGGATTGAAGGTGGGTCAATGAATAGCGTGGAGAGATTTCCTTTCTAAAAGAATAAACTTGCAGCTTTTTATCTGAGCTGAATCAGTGATTTGTGTTCATGTCTGCCTCTCCATCCTGGAAAATGTCTCGCATCGCAAATCCTGGACCAGGTGCTTTTGGAGGAGGATGGCATGGTAGGCTGGTCCTTCATTTCTGGGAATGGCTCTCAGAGGTGGTCTGTTTTGCTAGAGCTGTTGTATTGTGCAGAATTCAATCCCTGCACGATTTAATTTTGGTTCTGCAGAGTTTTTAATCAGAGGGATGCCTGTGTCTCTGCTGGTGGGGTTTGTGGGTTGCTGAGAGCACAGCTGTGCCTGTGATGGCTGCTCCTGTGGTTCCTGGATTTGCACATGGATGTAATCTGAACAATCCCTTAACCGCTTTTCTCAATCCAAAGGAAAAGTCAAATGCTGGGGCTGAACTACCTAACCAGAAAGTGTTTTTTCTTCCAGGTAGAATGCTGCATAAGATCAAAAGCCTTGTCACTGAGGAACCAAAGTATTGGTTGGATGTTATATCTACTTGGAGAAACCTTCACAGGTGTGAGGGGAAAAAAGACAAAGTCTCTCAAGAAAATCTATCACCTCTGAAGAGAAAATCAGAAGAAGAGACAAATATTGCAACCAAAAGACAGAAAACAGAACAAGTAACAGAAACCGTGTCTCAGGAATGTCAGATGGAAGCTGGAAAGAGGTGTGTGGTACCAGAGAGAAAGAGCAGTCAGGACTGCTGGAATTCCTTAGAGGACCCTTCCAAAAGCAGTGGAGAGGAACCTATTGTGCATGACAAGGTCGGCTTCAGTTTCAGAGTTTCTTGTCGCTGTAGTGGAGCAGTTGCCAAAATACTTCCGTCACAGGTGTGTAAAGTATCTGTGTTTTAAAAGAATTCAGCAAAGGTGAAAGAAGATGTATAGTTTGTCATTTCAGTTGTGTGTTTTATGTTTTAGAATTACAAACTGATTGAAGCTTTCTTCCTTATTTTCTCAAAAAAAGCCCTTAACCTGCATTTACCTTAAACAAGATGGAAATACAAGGGCTGCTGTTAATTTCAGGAGCCTGAGTATTTTTCAACTCCAGTCCCTTTTACTGAGGATAAGTGAAGGTTAGAGGTTGAAGTAGGTGGGTCTGAGGTGTGATCTGACACTGGTTTACAGCTGCTTAAAGAAAAATTGCAAGGACAGTGGAGCCAGACTCCTCAGTTGTGGCAGGCAGTGTAAAAAAAGGCACAAATCCAGAACTTTAGCATCTTAATTGGACTCTTGTTGAGCATTGCAGAAAACTTGTTTCCCAGGAGGGTGATGTAACCCTGGGATGCGTCCTGGCGGTTGGATCTTGGTCCTTGGGAAGCAGTGGTGGTGTAGAGACCTCCATAGGCCCCTTCCATTCAGCACTCTCCCATCTATAATGCCTTTCTACTGTGAGGAAATAACAAAAGAAACTATGTGTAGCTGTAACTTGTTTAGATTTCTCTTACTTGAAGATAGGGGTAGTTTAACTAATTATTTATTTATTTTTTTAGCTTCTAAAGCTAGTAGCTTAGGAAGGTGGGACACATAAGCTCACCAACACTAATGTGTGCTAAATTTGTGCTGTGTGAGCTCTCACATTCTGAAGGTAGTCAGAGCTTTCTAGATGTCATAAAAGCATTAAAACTGTGAGTTGCAGTTGTGCATTCACAGATTTTCTCTTAGGTAATCTAATTGACAGCCATCAAAGTATTTTATACTTTATACTTGATTCTAAAATTATGACAACTTTTGTTTTAACTTGGGCAAGACTTGAATTTCAACCTCCCATACTCCTGCTGAGTTATTAGTCATTTTGTCCTTGTCGTGAGTTCGATTCTGATGGGAGTTTTGCTAGTGGGGGGCGCACTGTGGGAGATGATTCTTGTGAAACTTTGAGAGCCTCCCCCAGCCCGAGTTAAAAAGTTGGACCCACCTCTGGCCAAGGCCTCTTGGATCAGTGCCTCTGTGATCAATATATTTAAGAGGGAAGGCCACTTCTTTTTTGTCTAGTTATCTCTTTCTGTCCTGTCTTTTGTGTTGGGGAGGATTTTTTCTGTTGGGAGGAGCGAGAGGTGAGAGGAAAGCAAAGGAACGTGGTGAGGAAAGGGGGCAGAAATGCACCAGAGCAGAGCATTTCCCTGGAGTACTTGTGATGCCAGTAACGGGATTGCCTGTGGACTGAGGGGATCAACGGTGGTGAGAACGTTCAGGATGCGCAGGGGTGTGTGGAGGGCCTCACGCCAGTGGGGAGAGAGAGACGTGCAGAAGCGGAGGACGTGCCTGAAGCGACCCACGACCCTGAGATCAGTTCCACATTGGTGGGACGAACTCACATGGAGGGAGAGGGTTGCCTCCCATGAGATGGGCGCCACGTGGCATCAGGGGAAGGCTGCGAGGAGCTCTCCTTCCCAGGAAGGATGAGCTGCCATGGACAATGAATAATGGCCAGATGGACCACACCACCCTGCCTGCCTTGTGCTGATCGGGGGTGGAGGTAGCTGGGAACATGGTAGAGGTGGGGATGAAGGGGTGGAAAATGTGTATGTAAGATTGGGTTGTATTTATTTATGTATTTCTCTCACTATTCTACTCTGATCTAGTCGATAACTGATGGTGGTAAATTAAATTTATGTTTTCTCCCAAGGTCTACTCTGGGTTTTGCCCATGACCATAAGTGGTAAATGAACCCTCCCTGTCCTAATCTCAATCCTTGAGCCTTTTTAGTTGAATTTTCTCCCTCCCCATCGCTGTGGGGGACAGGGGTGGGAGGAGGGATGAGCGAGTGGCTGCATTGTTCTTTGTTGTTGGCACCAGGCAGCCGGCTAGAACCACTACAGTCCTGCAGTGTGTTTGCTCTGCCCTCACTCCCTGCGCCCTGGTGTACCTCTTGTGGTCTTCCTATCGATTGTTCTCCGGAGGATAAAGACTCTTTATTTTCTTGGGTATTTTTAAGGATTGTGCAGTCAAGGCTGTGACCTGTAGTTTTCTGAATTCTGTGATTTTTGCTGCCTGTGACCGTTCTTCCCCTTTTAGGAGATCGGAAGAGCCGTTGGCGTAGTGCTCATGAAGCAGTTCGGGTGGCGGGCTGACCTGCGGGACCCTGACCTAGAGGTAGTGGTGCTCGTCTGCCAGGTGGCTTCTTGCTGCTGTCACAGCTGCCCCCACGTCTTTTGTTTGCTTCTCTGCTCCCTTTGCACACAGGACTCTGGCCTCTCTCTCCCCATTTGTCTTTCTGCTGCTGGATTTAACTAGAAATCACCTGGTGGTGCTGAGCAAAGCTTTTGGGTGGGTGCTGTGTGCATGACTTCCAGAGCACTGAAACACTGGCATGGCCAGCACAGGCCTGTGCGCGAGGGGAAGGATCCACGCAGGCACTGGCCCAGGATCTGGCACGCCTGTAAACTCCTGGACTCTGCTGCAGGTGGAGATCACCTCAGCCGTTGGGCAGCTCCGTAGGGGAAGAGGGCAAGCACCAAGGTCATGTTCTGGAGGAACCCAACGTGAGAATGCGGTTTATGGAAAAGCCTCCTTGCAGACCCTGCCCTGACGAGCAGCTTGCTTAAGGCACCCTCCGTGGTGCACGGCTGTCCCAGAGGTTATGGAAAAAAGGACTCATTGCTCTTGCCAAGCTGCTTCTCCGTCCCTTGTGCTTGGCATGTGGCAGCTGCTCTCAGCACTGGTGCTAGGAGCTCTGAGGCCTTCTGTAAAAGCTCCAGTTCCTCTCCCAGCTCTGGTTTTCTCAGGCCGTGCATCAAATACGGCTTTGTTGAGCCTTGAGTGGTGCTCTTGTCCAGATTTTTGTTGTGAAACTATTCAAGTGCTGAGGACTGGGATACTGCAGAAGCTTCTTGAGGAGAGATTACAGCCATGCAAGACCTATTGGGGAGCTCAGTCTTCTTTTGGGATGCTCTCTGTGGGTCAAGAGGACAATTTCTTTGAGGTGCTTATATTTCTGGAAGGATTACCCACGTCTGCCTTCCATCTGAAAGTGGTACTTACGGGTTTTTTTATTTTGTTTTGGTTTGTTTTTCTTAAAGGAGGGCAGTACGTGAATAGCTGAGTGCTAGTAGACAATGAAATATCCTGCTTGGGCTAAATGTTTTTATAAATAAAAATACCCATCGAGCATTACAAAAATCTGTTCCTTTAAAGATTCAAGATTCCTGGCTGACAATTCTCCTCACACTTGCTTAAATATTAAATCCTCTTAAAAGTGGCTTCCAGATTACCTAGTGTGATTTCTTCTCGCTAATCATAATTTTCTGAAGTGTCTATTTTTGTTCTTAAAAACTAGGATCAGAAGTTTGTAGAAACATCCTCTCTGTCTGGTCTAAATGAGTTAAAGCTATTGTCTTGTCAGGTTGGGAGTTTCTGATAAAATTTTTTCTTCTTTCAGATCTTTGTACATCTTAATGACATTCACACTGTGGTGGGGATTCCTCTTTTCAGGTAGGCATTCTTCTCGCCAGATTTGTCTTGGCAGTATCAGAGCACGCGTAATTTCTAAATAGTTTTGCTGTCCACAGATTTATATTCACTGGACTGTCACATTGGTCTTGTGGTCTGTCTGGAGCTTATCTGAGCCCATAGGCCAGACCTTGCATTGAGTTAAAAGTAGAATGTGGTTTCTATCTGTCTGCAGATCTGCAAAATTAATTTGGGTTTTCATGTTGCATGGATTTTTTGGAATAATTACGTGGGGTTTTCTTTCTGTTTGTTTGTTGGGTTTTTTTCTTCCTGCAGGCTTCCTTTGGCAAACAGAGAGTATATCAAAACAGCAGGACTGCGGTCAACAGTTGCATGGGCCATGGCATCTCTGGCTGAAATCAGTGTAAGTGAATGTTCGTGGCAGAGATGGGGAGTCCTGAGTGAAAGGGGGCAATGCTGCTTGTCAGAGCTGGAAGCTCTGAAGAGGTGTGATGATTTTAACGCCCCGTGTTCTAATGCGTGTGAACAGCCTTTGCCTCATCAGAGTGCACTGTCTCCTGCTGCTTAACCAGATAGCTGCTGTAATCCCAGGTCCTTCTCAGGAGAGGTGTTATTGTCTGAATATGTATGTCTAAATGCCTAGAATTTTTCACAGGACTTCAAACCCCTCCCAAGGGAAAACAGAAAGTGTGATATTTTCCACAGGTTAATTTGGTAGCAATATCCCTCTGCAGTCCAGTCATAATTCGTTTCCCTAATGGTCACCTGGCGGCTGGATGTGTCGCTGCATTGTCGTCAGGGAAACTTAATCCTTTTTACTGTGTTGTCTTACAGGCAAGTTTTGCCTGGTAAAACAGTGATTGTTGTTACCTACACTGGATTCAGTGGGAGCGTATAGGTTATATGTGCATCTGTGAGTAAGCTTTGTCCTGAGAGAGAAGTCTGTCTTGCTGGGGATGCAATAACCCCTTTATCTTTGTAGGCAGGTTCCTTTGTGCTGGATCCCATGTGTGGACTGGGAACGATTCTACTGGAAGCTGCTAAAGAGTGGCCGGTGAGTATCACAGTGGCAACAGGCAGGACCTTTGCATGATGGCCTGTAGTTGCATCAAGAAAAATCTGTACCAGAGTTACACCAAAGTCCATTAGTGGAAAGCTGAAGCTAAATTGATCTTTCTAGGCAGTAGCTAAAAGTGCTTTAGTAAAAATGGTCTTCCACAGGTGTGAAACCAAGTGGTGGGTGCTGGGAGCCTTGGGTTTATGTGAGGCAGCCATGGGCTTTTGAAACTGCCTGGGCTTGTCCTGGGGACAGAGCTGTAATGGGACACTGCAGT
The DNA here is from genome assembly GCA_020746105.1 of Trogon surrucura. Taxonomy (NCBI): domain Eukaryota; kingdom Metazoa; phylum Chordata; class Aves; order Trogoniformes; family Trogonidae; genus Trogon; species Trogon surrucura. The sequence continues at coordinate 114,576,988 of CM036618.1, read as the reverse complement.
CAGTGGTCAGTATTAGAGGCAGCATGGATGTTTGTAGCTAGCCTGGGTCTTGCTGCTGTGACATAGCCTCAGTATTTTTGCAAGTTAAAAATGTCTTGAGCATTCTAGAATATGAAAGGAATGAAGGTAGCACAGACTTCCCCCATTCCTCTGTGTATTGCTCTGGTAGTAGATCTCCCAGCAAGGGGTTTTTCTTGGAAGAGCTGTGCAACAACTCAATTCTGAGAAGGGTTTATAAAATAAACAGACCTGTTTATCAACAAAATGACTTTTCTCTTTTTCTCTGAACAGGAAGCCAGTTACTGGGGTGCTGATAGAAGTGATTCACAGTTAGAGGGTGCAGATGTGAATATTAGGACTGCAGGCTTGATGGACAAGATTGAGCTACTTAAAGCTTCTGTGAAAGGTATGTCCGTAGCCTTGCCGAGTGAGATGTTCAAAATATTCTGTGATTCTGGAAATATACATGTAGTATAGATTCTCTTGAGGTGATGTGTAGTAAAACTAACTCTCAACAATAGCCGAGTAGTGAGTCCGTAGTGCTAACGAAAGGGCAATTATTTGTTCTTCCCTTCCCAGTCGTGGCAACTTTGGCAGGAATAAACTCAGCAGAAGACAATGAAAATAATTGTCAGACATGGGCAGTAGTGGTCTATCTTAATGGTAAATTTGTGAATACCACAAAGAATACCAGCTCTCTGAGAGTTCTTGTTGTCTTACAGGAACAAAGGACAAATCAAGATAAAACGTGGCTTGTAACTTAAATTTACCAAATGAGTAATAGCGGGGACTCATTAAACTCAGCGTTGAATTGTTGGTGTTTTGCAGTAGGTGTATTTATGGTATTATGGTACATGGCCGGCCTTCATCACCACAAGGGTGCAGTGCTGCCTCATGGCCAAGAGAACTCACTATTCCCTGGGTGCAGAAACTCTGTCAAAGACACTGGCTCTGACAGAATCCAAATGATTCTGGCTGGAACCAGATTTCTGGGGGGAGAAAAGGGAAATGGAGGGGAATTTGACCTGTGGTTCCTTTCCATTCATACATGTGTATCTGCTTCCAAGCTTAGCTCTTCTGCATTTTGCTTGCAGTGATGCGCTGTGAGTTGGGAAGCAGCGGTTGGGTTGGAACTGTGCAGGCCCCTGGCCAGAGTCTTGCTATTGGGGCAGACATTGCTCCAGTACCAGGCAATCTGCAAGCTAAACTGTTTGCCTCCTCCGAGTCAGTTTTGGGGTTGTGGCTTCGCAGTGCCGCTTGTCAGCATAAGTACAGAAGGAGCTGTGACTCTGGGTGCATGACCCACGGAAGAGCTGGCAGTTTTGTAAGGGGAAAGGGCACAGGGCTGCTGTTCGTTTCTCAGAGAGCCAGATGTAAAGGCCTGCCTTTATCCTGCAGCATTGCCTTTGCCTTCAGAAAGCTTTGACACTGTGATCTCGGATATTCCATTTGGGAAGAAGTTCAGGATCACAAAAGACATACAGCTCCTGCCAGATATTCTCCAGGAAATGGAGAGGTACGTGTGGCCTTTGGCATGCTTGGCCTTTGCTGTAAATGTCACGATGTTGTGCAGTCCCAGGTGTTCAGTCAGCTTCAGGTTTGCCTTATTCCAGACATTCTCCAGCTCTGTAGTCTGATCCTGGGCAGGCTGTGAAAGTCTGAGTCCCTTACTTGTCCCTTTGAGGCTCTTGTGGCTTGTCCTGCAAGCTGGGGAAGTGCTGATGGCAGCACAAGATGAGCTTGCTGTGAGAGCCACACTCGCAAATAGTCTTTACAAGGCACGGTGGTGACAGGAAGGAGAAAGAGGAGAGGATGACCTTGGCAAACATAAAGCATGGCCAGGCAAATAAAGCAATAATCCTTTCTCAGTTGAGGTCTGCCAGCTTCAGAATTGCTTTACCAACCTGGGAAGCTCTTGTTGCCCTGGGAAGCTGTTCCTTTGTGGACTGGTGGGAGGCTCCTGAGACCCAACAACAGGGTTTGAAGGTGATACTGGCCTCAGTCCTTGGAAGAATACCAAGAGCAAAAAACTGGCTTCGTATTTCTTGCTAACCCAGTGGAAAGAATGCCCGAGGTCAGAAATGTCTGGGAGTCAGGGTAGGGCCCAGTTCTCCCATTTAGGAAGACTTACGGAGACAAGGAATTTAAATTCCATTTGGAGCTACAGGTTACTGAGCTGGCCACCTGACTTAGGTGCATTGTCAGCACCTTACTCGAGTGTGTTGTCAGATGCAACTGGCACCCGAAGTGCCAGCAGCATTGAGTTCTGCACCCGTGGATGAAGGCCGGGCAGGCTGAACACCTCTGCCCTTTATTTCTCCTGCACTTGCCAGAGTACTTCGTGTGGGAGGCACTGTTGTGCTGCTGCTGAGCCAAGATCTCCTCGCGCGCATGGATGGCCTTACCACGGGTGCTGGAAATGACTCTCCCCGTGCTGTTCCTGATGGCACAAGTGAAGCTGCCGCTGCAGAAGGCCTGAACGCTGATGGGAATTCTTCCTCCTTGGGGACCGGTGTCGAGGAATCCTTTCTCAGCAGCCGACAGACCCCTTTTAGGTCTCTGGTGCCAGATGGTGTCTATGGAGTTGCTCTTGGGAAGACAGATGCTTTCATATGCAAATACAGGAAGATCTCTGCTGCCGGGAGTCAGTAGCTTTCTCACACGGTGCTGAAGTGAACTTGGGTCCTGACACACTTGAAAAGCAGCGTGGCAGTGGGCTCGTGGAAGCCTGCTAATCCCCACGAACCCTGTGCCGTTTGCAAATTCACTTTGCTTTCTTTGCATGCCCTAAGCTGTTGCTTTTCTCTTTTTTTTAGGAGAGGTGGAAGACGCCTACTAGTGTTTCAGGTGTTTTTACTGTAAAGTACTGTAATGAGACACAGTCCTCTAATCCTTGTTTAGTCAAAAGCGCTCATTATCAGGCAGAGTTTCTTTAAGAAAGTCTTCATTTGCAGAACTGCAAAGCCAAATTTGGTAATATTAGTTGCAAATGGATTTTCACCTTGAGCAGTATGTTTTAGGAAGCACATCTTGTCTGAAGAAGTCTCCAGCTCTTTTTGAGGGCTGTGTGTACACTACCTTGCAGTCTCGTATTTTATTTTACAGCTCATTTCTGATGGGTTTGAAGTGTTGCTACTGAGATCTCTTGAAGTGGAAAATAAAACTGTTTTCTGTATTAATACTTGACAGTGTTTGCTTGTGCCCAATGGGTACGCTTAACTTTTTTAGGGTAAAGAGTCTTCTTTCTAATAGTGCTTTTCCTTACGTGGCAGTGACTTTCCAAGTGTACGTTTCTTAACTGATGTAGACCAGGGAAACTAAATACTTTCCTGCTTAAGATTCACTTGAGTGTGCTTACTGGAAAAAAAGGAATAATTGTTCCTCAAGAGCCCCAGACCCCTGAGGCTCCAGAGGAAGTCAGGAAAAAGGAGGAGTTTGTCCTGGTTAAGGAGGACTGGGTTAGGGATCAGTCTGAACACTTGAAAATCCATAACTCCATGGGCCCTGATGGGATGCACCCATGGGTGCTGAGGGAGCTGGTGAAGTCATTGCTAGGCCACTCCCCATCATTGGTAAGTTGTGGGCAACAGGAGAGGTGCCTGAGGATCTCAGCTTTGTTGTGAACTGAACACAATGCCATTGATGCACAGGCACAGGAAGAAGTACTACTGTAATCAGAGCGAAAACCTAAAAACTCCCCTAATGTCAATGCCAACAGTTATTTCCAGTAGCAGAAGACGAAGTATTAAAAACTTTTAAAAGTATAGTTAAACTATGAGACACCAGTAATGTTGGGAAAGATGTAGCTGAGAAGACTTTTTTTGAAAAAAACCCTACTTGAGTTGCCACAGAATATACTTCCAGAGAAGGTACCGGAAGGAATGCTACTGCTGTGCTAGACCTGTCCTGGACAGCCCTTGCACAGCCTCACTACCATTGACAAGCCAAACTTCTCTGCCAACTTAGATTCCATTGAATACCTAACACTCCAAGCCGAGCCCAGCTCCAAACTTGGAAACTGCTCCCCCAGGGAAGGTGCCAGGAAGGAATGCTAGCGCTGGCCTGCACCTGCCTTGGACATCCTTTCCACAAACGCACTGACATTGGCCCAGCTTCCCACCTGGGAGGAGGGTGAAGTGCCAGCACAATCACTTGGACAGAGACTGCCCAGTCTCCCTTTGTTCCCCCTTTGTCTCAAGGGTTGATCGTGCAGACACCTGTCAGGAGCGCTGTGCATGCTGGGAGGCTCAATTAACATTTGTGACTGAGATGTTCTGGAGAGCTGAGCAGTACTTCAGCAGGTCATGGATGGAGCCTCACGGAAAGCTGTCATCACCGCACAGCTCTGCCTCAGGCACTTTTCCTCCAGACAGCTACTACAGTCTAAAGGAGCAAGACTTCTGCTTTGAGCTTGCTAGAACAAGGATGAAAGGCAGGAATATTCATGTCTCAGAGCTATTGCTTGGTCTAGCAGCCTGCCTGAACCTTCAGGGATATCCTCAGAGCATCTCATAGACAGTGGAGCTGTTGTACTTGCTGTCTTATGATACAAAGTCTGTCAAAGTTTAAATTTCCAGCTGCTCCCACCACTGGGTGTAAAACTGTACCAGTGCTCCGCTCTCCAACCTCTCCCTTTGGAGATGAAGGTGTCAGGACTTCTAAATAGCAGTGAATGCTTTTACAGCATCTCCGTCCTTCACAGAAAACAGCATTGGGTAGTATAAAATTGCAGGCAGTGCTCAGTGAGTTCAAATATTCAGAGTTTGGCACAAACATTTAATAGCAGAATTCAAACTCAGTATGTTCCCTTTTAGTCTTATGTGGAAAATTAGTGCAAGTGATAATCTAATTGTACAACAACATGTTAAAAAAAGTTTATTTTACATTATATACATTAGGGAACATATTTCAAAGCATTACCAATCACAACAATAATGCAGGCCATAAATCACTTTAAATTTAGTTTGGTTTTAGTATACATTATCACAACAAAATATAAAGAACATATACAAAAAAAAGAAATCAAATGTGTGCATTTTGCTAAAACTTGGCATTTACATACTCCATTGGAAAACAGCAATCAAAAAATACTTCTGATCAAAACTAAGTTCCTGTGATGTGTAGTAACCATTGTATTGTTTGAATGAGGTAGTAACTAAATTATTTTGGCCATGTGTTAACATCCTAAATCAAAACAAGTGTGAAAATGGTTATAAGGCCAAAAAAAAAAGTCAAAATGGCAACATCTGTGAGCCATTTCCACCATGTGGAATGTTGCTCCTCCTCATTGTGATACGAAACTATTTAGTAAGACAAACAGTAATACTAACTTTTATCATTGTATACACTAATAATTCAAACACATATTGCAGTGTTACAGCCAGGTACCACTAGTCTGGGACTGACACCCATCCAGAAGCTATTTTTTTCAAGCATAGAGAAGTAATCGTAAGGAGAGTTTTAATTAAATATAAAAATACAGGTGTTTAACTTGTTTGTTTCACAAAACTACCCAAGTAAACTAAAAAAGGAACTCTGAAGCCCAAGTCATACCCACAAAGTCACAGCTTACTTTGTGACAAAAGACATCACATCTCGATACGCTGTGCAAACACGAACACCAGTGTGTTGCATCAAAATTAAAACAAGATTGTAATCTGATTACAGCCTTGGTTACAATTTCTAAAAGTTAAGATTTATTTGTATTAGTAAATTACATATAATAAAATACAATAGTGTTGTTAAGTGTACTATATTGGTTGCTAGCATCCCACTTGACACATGAGAAGTCCTTAAAATAGTACCCCGATATCATTTTTGCATCCTCAGTGACTTTTACATCTGTACAGGTAAGACACTTGTACTTAACAAGAGGACCGCGCTATCTACAGAAAAGTCAGTGTAGGTCTTCAGCAAGAAGTTTCACTGAAAAATACTGCATATGTACAAAGATTACATAACAGTAAATCAAGCACTTCTGTGGCATCATTAATGCTTACATGTCCATACCACAAACAATTCTCATCTTCCTCTCGTGCCACAATAAATTATAAAGTAACTGAAGTGGGGCTCCTGCAGCTTTTGTGCAATTTCAGCCAGCCAAGAATGCTGCTGCAGCAGGAGCGTTCTCTTGTCATGGTGAGCTGCCCGCCACGTGCTGCTCTCAGTAACTGTTCTCATGCCCTGCCAGGATATATAAATTACTGTTGGCTGTCGGGTTATCCGTCGGCCTACTCTCCAGCACCACAACCCTAAAATGAAAATAAAAAAGGCACAACATCAAGCAAGGCTTCTGTTTAAGAACATCCTTGGATACAGCTGTAAATACTCTTTCCCAGGATCCATCTGACTGGTGGTCATTGTTACTGCAGTGCAAAGTCCTTAAACACTATCTCAGACTTGGCAAACTACTAGTGCAAGCCAGAAATAGGTGGAAGCATATTTGGGGAAGAGGACTTTTTTCTTCCCCAAGGTGATGATTTCTAGTGTCGTGCTCCATTGTGAAGTCATACTCATTTTTAAATTGAGCTGTGCTGTCTCTCAACAACCAAGAGAAACAACATAATGAAGCCGACCTCCACATGCAACTCGCTGAAATAGAGACAATAAACCCCTCAGGTCAGAGATGAGTTATTACTTCCAGCTACCCATTATGAAAAGGTATGAGGTACGGCACATACGGCAGAATCCTCAGCCCCCTGCCAGCAAAAATTGCTGGTAGCTAACCGATACAGGCACAGAAACTTCACCGCTGGTGATGTTAACTGTAATATTAGGGCTGTGCACATGGGGAAGCCAAACGGAGGAAGGCTTTGATTGATGTGAAGCTTTTTTTGGTAGTTCTAAGATACCACAAGACAGTCCGTTTACTGCAAATGGCAAAGAGAGGAAATTTTCAGCCGAAAAATTAAAGCCCATCTTTCCACTTCCTATGAACGCATTACTGGTGAAACCATCGTGTCAGCACGGACACCAGAAAACAAAACATCTGGTTTTATGGCTGTTACAGAAGCACAAAGTTCCGCAAAGTAAGTTGAGGAAGTCAGTGACACTCTTAGAATAGCAGTTGTTGACTGGGCACGTCGATATCTGCTGGATCTGACAGACACGGTGCTTAGTGTCGTGCACAGCACATACCAAAGAACAGCTACGCTGGGAATTAGCAAGAGCTCTTACAAAACCTGAGCTGTCACATTGGGAGGACAACTGGTAGAGTTCCTTTAAAGTGAGATATCTAATTTAAGTATTTCCTTTGCATTTGTCTCTTGATCTGATATAGCAGAGTATCTGAAAGTAAAGATTTCACCAAGTTGAACAAAGAATTACAGCACAAAAAGGAAGACACTCCTGGAGATTGCAACTGCAGCCAAATAGAAGCTTGCCAGCATCGCTCAAGTACGTTTGGAAGTCCGCTTTTACAAATTTTTTTTTTTTTTTAAGAAGAGAAGTAAACTTGAACAGCTAAGGTAGACACGTACACAAAGGAATGAATAAGATGGCTTAAAAAGGAATTACAAGAAACAAGCAAACCCAACTTTCACAAGGTAGGAGGAACACTCATTATTCTTCTATTTTAGCATGCCACATTCACTTCTCTTCATACCTGTCAGATCCCAGAAGCCTGAATATCCTTGTATTATCAGAGATTTCTTGTGTGATCTAGACAATAAAAATAAGACAAGTGTTTACACGTTAAGTGCATAAGTGGTTTTGTTTAAAAAAAAATCAACCTAGAGAAAATAATTTACTATGACTGATGCTACTAATTTACTGCTGATTTAATGAGAATTTAATGCAACTGTCGCTTTTAAATGAGATCTAAAAGTTTTCTGTAATTCCTGCCACATTATGTGAATTCTTCTGGTAGCAACTACAAGCACAACGGCAGGGCTCAGCACCGCACAGCATCTGAGCTTCTGGTGCAATTCTCTTTACGGCCATGACTGACATAGGTAGCTGCAGGGTGCAATTTTTCTCGCTCTAGACACCCAGAATGGGCAAGTCGCACATAAAATGCATTTTGTTGAAACTCTCAATCATAGTAATGATGTAGCAAGTAGGAAGTGGTTACACAGGACAAAAACCTGACCAACATAACTTTCCAGCATGTTTGTCTTTGAAGATGATGTTAGTTCAGGTCCCCTAACCTAATGCCAGTTGCTTTAATTTGGGATGATTTGAGCTGCTTGGGCAGTAGGACAGCCAGGAAAGATAAGGAATTTGGAACAACTGGTGAAGTTTGTAAACATTCTTCAATAACAGATTTATAGACTCATTAAAAGCACAGCATTTCTACTAACACACAGATGCACAAGGTTTGCAGCAAAAAAAAAAAAAAAAAAAAAAAAAAGGAGTTGGGAAGCTAGTTATAGTGGTTTAACTATGTCTAAAAATCACAAGCTGGCTGAAAAAAAATCCTTTTTTGGACTATCTGACTTTTGTCTCCTGAGAATGGAAAATACTTCTTGTGAAAGCTGGGCACTAAAACTTCAAAGTATTCATAGGCCAAGGTAACAGGGAAGAGACTAAAAACCAATGGGCAACTCATTTGACACTGTGACAAAAAGCTAAAGCTCAGCAGTGGAGTGTACATCAAAGCCCAAATTTGGGTGTCCACATGCAAGAACTTAACGGACTGGTCCTTAAAGAAATTTAAGGTGAAGATCAATATTCCCAAGATTTAGGCTTGGATATTTTCTATGGCATCATGGTCTGGTTGGTCTGTTGTTGCTTTCTGCTTTGTAGGTTAGACTTAACAGGGACTTGTACTAATTCGTTTGTGGCTTATGAATCGCGCTTAGAATCACAGAATTGCCTAGACTGGGAAACACCTTTAAGACCATCGAATCCAACCATTAACCTAACACTGACAAGTCCTCGACTAAACCATATCCCTAAGCACTACAGCTACACAGCTCTTAAATACCTCCAGGGACGGGCACTCCACCACTGCCCTGGGCAAACCGTTCCAATGCCTTATAACCCTTTCAGTAAAGAAATTCTTCAAAATGTCCAATCTAAACTTCCCTTGGTGCAACTTGAGGCCATTTCCTCTTGTCCTATCACTTGTTACTTAAAGAAACTTCTCCCCACCTCTCTACAACCTCCTTTCAGGTAGCTGTAGAGAGTGATAAGGTATCCCCTCAGCCTCCTTTTCTCCAGGTTAAACCACCTCAGCTCTCTCAGCCGCTCCTCAAAAGACACATGCTTGAGACCCTTCACCTCGCTCTTCTCTGGATACACTGCAGCACCTCAGTGTCTTTCTCACACTGCAGCACCCAAAACTGCACATGGTACTTGAGATGTGGCCTCACCAGTGCCAAATACAGGAGCAAAATCACGTCCCTGGTCCTGCTGGCCACACTATTCCGCATACAGGCCAGGATGCCGTTGGCCTTGGCCACCTGGGCACACTGCTGGCTCATGTTCAGCTGGCTGTTCACCAGCACTCTCTGCCAGGCCCCTCTCTGCTGAGCAGCTCTCCAACCACTCCTCCCAAAGCCTGTAACACTGCTGGTAGTGGTTGTGGCCAAGGTGCAGGACTCATCACTTGGTCTTATTGAAAATCATACAACTGGTCTTATTCCATCAATCAAGTCTGTCTAGATCCCTCTGCAGTGCCCTCCTACCCTCAAGCACATCAACACATCCACTCGGCTTGGTGTCATCTGCAGATGCATAAGAGTGCACTCAATCCCCTCATCCAGATCACTGATAACATCCACATCACTGATAAAGAACGAGACTCCAGCTTCCAGGTCTAATCTAGGAAGTTACTGAAATGTTTCACTTTTTTTTTCAGACCACAGCATTATGCATTTATCTTCTGCTTGACTTACACTAGAAGCTAGAATTTTAAGCAAGATGCAGTACTCACCTCATTTGATCTAAAACTCCTTCCTTGCATGCCATGTTTCCAGAATGCTAACACGCTGTCTTGTAGACAGACTGGTAACAAAGAACAGTGGTTATCAGTTTTGAGGCATAATGTCAACTTGCGTTTTTAAAGCCAAAAGCCCATGACTGCAATTCTGAAATTTGTACATGTGTGTCTTACTGTATCATGTTCACCCACACAGATTGCAAAATGTCTCACAGGAGTTGCTAAACCTGCCTTAGAAGTAGCTGCATCTATATATATATCTGTTTGTTTAATGGGTGAAGTTTAAAAACATTCCCACCTAACCAGAAAAAGTTCTCCAACTGTCCTTCCATCTAGCCTTAAACACATCCTTTCCTTTGAACGGGAAACGCCTCCTCACTCTGATATGAGCAGAAAATATGTATTTAATTTTACTAGAAAAGTCGCAAGGATACTGCAGTGACATTTTTCACTTTCCCAGCAACTATTGCCTAATACGGTCCAGCAATAGCAACATAAAGCGTTGCAGAACCCTGAACTTCCCAGCCCTGCCCCTTGTCACAAAGATGGTGACAGGCACCTGCATTTGAACCCCTTCTCACACAAAGTGAAATGCATGAGATGGTGTTTCAAATGCCCAAAACTTGACAGGTAGCATCTCTAATTCTGTACTGTAACAGAAAACAAGTTAATCATAGAATATCTTGAGTTGGAAGGGACCCAGTAAGGATCATCGAGTCTAACTCTCTGCTCCTCACAAGACTACCTAAATCATATCCAGATGCTCCTTGAACTCTGACAGGCTTAATGCTGGACCACTTCTGTTCTAGTGAAGATCAAAGCATCCTCCGAGTTAAGAAACTTTCCTAATGTCCAGTCTGAACTTCCCCTGATGCAGCTTCATTCCATTTCCACGTATCACTGGTCACCAGAGAGAGGAGATGAGCACCTCTCCCTCTGCTGCCCCTCTTAAGGACGTTGTACACTGTGATGAGGTCACCTCTCAGCCTTATCTTCTCCAAGCTAACAAACCAAGTGATCTGAGCCAGTCCTTGTAAGGCTTGCGCTTGAGACCTTTCACCACCTAGGTCACCCTCCTCTGGACACACTCTAATAATTAGTCTGATGTCCTTATATTGAGGCCTCCACAACCACACGCAGTACTCAAGGTGGGGCCGCACCAGTGCGGTGGAGGGTGGGACAATCATCAGCCTGGACTGGCTAGCTGTGCCTTGCCTGATGCACCCCAGGACCTGGTTGGCCCTTCTGGCTGCCAGAGCACACTGTTGAGTCATCTTCAACTTGCCATCAACCCAAATCTCCATATCGCTTTCTGTAAGGCTGCTCCTCAGCCTCTCGTTCTCCAGATACAGAATCCAGCACTTGCTTTTGTTAAATTTAATAGGGTCAGTGATTGTCCAGCTCTCTAGTCTATCCAAACATTCAATATTAATAAAGAAATCCAACTTACCTATTGATTCAATCTGAAAGTCAAACGTGAGCTCCGATGACAGTTTGCGGCTGGATTTTAACCTGCCTTGCAGATTCACTATTTTTATGCAGCCTAGACAATAAATAGGATATGTCAACCAAGAATTAATCTTCAATATATGACCTAATTTGAAGACAGACAGTATGCATGTACATGCATACATATATATTTAGTTGATACTAAAACTTACAATCCAAACACACCAAAATGGTATCTCTCTCCAGCTGTGTTACATGTACAACACTTGTCTCTGTAGTGTCTATAAAAAAAATGACAGTGTTAGTTCATAACATAAATTAGCATGAAATCTGAAATGGAAGTTCTAGAGATTGAAACAATTTAATGGGTTAGTGTGTTTTTGTCTACTTGAAATAATCATCTTACCAGTGACATTTCTCTTCTCTTAGAGAGGCATGTCCACTTATCCATGTTGACTGTGACAGAAAAACTGAAGCTGTAATATTAAAGCTTGGATTCATCCATCCAGCCCTTCCAGCCATGTCTCAAAAGTAAACTCATGTGAACATTGTTCTCCCTTTATTCTCTGTTGGTGTAATTTAATATTGCTGTTGCAAAAAAGGGAGATATGGGAGACTGTCCACACTGTATCTGAATGCTGTTTCATTCCATTTTTCTTCTGCCATTATTTCTAAATTTTGCTACGGGCTTTTGTATTAGTACTTAATTCTTGCTGCTATTTTCAGACTTTCCATTCCCAGATCTTCAAAACCAGGGGTTTATTTCCTTCTCCAAACTCTTAAAAGAAGGGTTACGTTCCTCTCTTCTGGGTTACAGCTGCAGTAGTCTCCATCATAGCAAACATGGTGATCTGACCCATGATTAGTGGACATATCAACTCAAAAGAGAAGTGTAGTTTTGGTCCATTTGTTTGTTAACATTAAAATTACACAAAAAGCAGCTCTTACTAATTCAGCATTACTGCCAGTGATTCTGCAGACATTCTTTCATACAGAAAAGGGAAACTCATTAGATCTGTTAGAGATGAGAAATTAGAGCATGTTACTTAAAATACAAAAGCAGCTTTCAGTTAAATAATAAAATCCATGGCCCTGCTGAGAAGTAAAAAACTCCTCAAGGATGTTGGCAGAAATGTGCTCCTTGAGATGGTCCCTCCATCTCTTTTTTGCTATCTGTCTTGGAAGTTACACTTTTAGGATCTTAAGCAAAGGTGGATATACCCACGATGGAAGCATGCAACAGAAGGGCTGGAGGATACACATCTGTGCAACCACGTGATGCCATGTGGAGACACGCACTGAACTGGCTGAAGCTAACAGGAGACGGAAGGATGGTAAGGGGAGAAAGCCCCTGCAGTGAGTCTCTGCCAGCTCATTTTTTTAAAATGTCTTTATCAGACATTTACGAGAAAAAAGTCCAATGTCAAACAATGAAAACTACTATCTGATGGAAGCTATTTGTGACCATATGGTACACACTTTCCTTATTTAAAAAATACTGAAATATCTGTTTCATTGCATTGTTGGCTCTCCTGCCAGCAGGGGACAGGAATAAACCAATACAGAGGTTTAAACTGGAGTCAAACAAACAGGAGAAAATAACAACATAGAAACAACACAAGAACATGCAAATGCTTCAAGGATGCTAAAGAAGTATTTTTAGAAGGCACAATGCAATGTTAAATTTTCCACATTTAAAAAAAAAAGGGGGAACTGGGAAGGGATTACTATTAACACACTGATGCAGACAATACCGAGAGAAGAATGAAAACAGGAGGTTGCGGGTTAAAGAATTTCACTTCAGCGTGCTACTTTTATGGACTCTACTGAAGTCACACAGTTACATGTCCAGATGTATGAGTCTGAAAATAAAATGCACTAACTCTGAAGTGGTTAAGTGCATTAATTGGCCACCCACTGATGACTTTGGTTTTTGTAACTATGCTTTAAACTATGTCAAAACCCGACACGCTCTTCAGCACTGAGAAGACCAGGAACACCCTTCTAGTGGAAACTCAGTTAATTCCACAGAATGTCATCAGCCAGTCTCACACACATGTATATGCCAGCACAGGGCAAGGTATGGATCAACATTATGGATCATTATGGATCAACAAGGGCCCTGAGACTGGTAACAATAAAGCTATTTACTGCTTCTAAACCTGCAAGCTATGTCTCTCTAGTAACCTCACAACTCTAGATTATAGTAACTCTTTACACACTTCCTTCTTAAAAGAATTTCTACTATTGCTCAGATGTTGGCCTCACCCACAGTGCCAAGACCAGTGATGGACACGTACTTGGTCTCCTGCTACCCAGTGATCCTAATCACTTTCACTTTCCATAAACGTCTGAAGAATAGAAATATGCCCTCTTTCAGGACGAGGCTGGTAACACCATTTCTAACCACACTAGCCTACTGCAGGAGGGCCAAAACACACCTACGGAGATGCTGAAAGAAATTGCTCAGAGTGCAATTTTATTAAAATCTATTAAATAAACAGAAGTCATGGTGTCAGAGCAGAGCACAGTGGGTAAACAGTCAAGTACAGCCCCAAAAGTGTGTTTGTGAGCAGATACCCCTTTAAACAGAAAACTTGCAATCATTTAGATTTAGTGATTTAACCATTTGTCTCCTCAGAGGAAACTATCTTTCTAGTGCTTCAGCTATAATAGAACAAGAAGGAACTTTTCTGAATGCAATTAAAACAGCCACACAAACCTGTTTCTGTAAACCATGAAGAGGTAGAATTTGGGTTGACAGTCTCAAACTTCACCACCTGGTTGAAGTCTCTTCCTCTACTGACACCGACACAAACTAAAGGGAATTCCTGCTCAGGGACTACCAGCATTTCAAACAATCTCAGCGGACAAGGTACAGGAAAGTCTATGTGCTAGATTAAGAAACAAAAATAGTTATTAGAAGGGAAACAAGTTTAGTCTGAGTTGCTATTAGCTACTTAAACTCTGGTAAATTTTCTGCCATATTACTTTTAACATTACGTTTACTTCAGGTAACAGTAATTGATAGAGAGAAAAAGCCTGAGTTAAGAATTTTAGAGAGTCTTCACACTGATTCAGTTGAAGTAAGACAGGACGCCTTTCATCACGTGTCCTGCACAGCTGCCAGGAGATGACAAGAGTGCCATAACCATCACTGCCCGTCTACGGAGCCTCTAAGCCTTATATCCCAGGTTGATCAAGTTACAGCAGCTCCCTCTCTACAAACATGAGTCCACCCTGGCTCCATGTCTTCACGTGGTGTTAGGTGGAGAGGTAACAACAATTTCTGAACGCCTCCAGTGTCACAAAGCAGAGAGTTAAGTGGCCACCTTCTCTCTGGTATGGGAGCAAGCCTGCTGTTAACTTGTGGTATCACTCCGCTCTGCTATGTCTGTCAGTCAGAATTTAGTGCAACTAAAAGGCAATGTTTACGGAGAGAAAGAAGGGCTTTGTTCTTTAACTGAAGTGCACCACAAAAGCAACAACATCCCTGTGAATGTTTTGAGACAGTTGATATATGTTACACATTTAAATAGCTATTATTTTCAATGTAATTTAACAGAAACCAAGAGAAAAAATCTAGTAATTCAGGAAGTGGCTAATATTCTTAACAAGTCTTTACAAGACAAATAGAACGAAACACAAGAGTATTTCACCGTATCATAGGATTACCTTGATTAACATAAATTTTTGCATTTGTTCAACCCATTCTAACAAAACAATGCTAGACTGTAGCGCTCCACAAAGGTACTTGTGGCCTGTGTAGGGATTCCTCACTGCCAAAAAAGAAGAGGTAGATTACATTAGCGCATTAAGCAAACAGTAATTTTAAACAGTTCGCAACTAAACAATGGGCCATACAATTTGGAAAATACCCACCACCACCACCACTCTGATCTTTTACATAAGGAAGCTGCTAATAGTCAACATTCACACTACGAAAATAGCGACAGAGAGTACGCTGGAGGAGGGGCTGCCCTTCCACTGGGCACGAACAGCTAGTAGCTGGTGCTGAATAAGCCATAATAAATACAACTCTCTGAGGAGCACTCTGGTATGCCTCACCTCTCCAACTCAAAGTTTATTGTGTTTTTTTTCTAGGCTGGCAGTTGTAATTTACTATTTTAGATAGTCTTTTAAAAATACAGTTGTCTGCATATATATTTGAAGCATCTTACTTTACCATGTCAGTTAGCCTAAGCTATCCCCAAATCATCATGAGAAGCTGTTAAATAAAGGCTTCTTCTGTGACACAGACATTTATCCACCAGCCATTCAACAATCGCTGTCACTTGAGAACTGCTCGGCTGCCTTCCCAACACTGTTACTGCCCACATCCTCCTTTTAAAACAAGTCTTAACACAGTGCAGCTTTGACATTTCAGTAGCTGGCCCTTTGAACACACTGTAAAGACTTAGAGATGGCACTGCCCTCAAAGAATCAAAAATGCTCCTTGCTTTTTATTGATAACTGGAACTCGCGCGATTCAAGCCTGATGGTAACCTCTTGAAGTCACTCCATCCATGGAGATCAAGCTCCTCCCGCAGGCTGGTTTAAATTTTACATGTCTTCTGCTTCTCTACATTTCTTGAGAATTGACTTTAAAGATAAAGAGTGAAATGGGAAAGTTTTCACTACTTAAACACAAGGACTAACCTGAAGCAGCTTAGCATCTGCAAATGCTCAGTTTCATAATAATGACAAAAGTCTCTTCTCCTTTTGCCTCCTAAACCTGACTCAGTCATCACTATACTGCCACCATTTGTACTGCTTCTTGGCATTTATTCTGCAGATCTTTACTTACCAACACAACACTTCTGACACCATTTGGTGTCAGGAATTTTTGTAGACACTGCAAACTTCCTACAAAATAAAAATACAGAATTACTGATCAGCTAAGACAACTGAATGAATTTGCTTCTTAGAAAGGCATTGTTGGGAAAACTATATTTGCCCCCCCCACACCTCGGAAAAAATAAAAATAAATTTATCTGTGTATTTCTTCTAAAAATTACGTGCCTAAAACATACATGGTGATTCCTCTGTTAGCACTGAGATGCTGCTCAGTTATGCAATATTATGAATACAGAAGTCAGCAATGGAGAGGAATAGGTATCTCCACACCTTCAAGTGTCACCACTACCTCTTGCTATTTAATTACATGCCTGTATAATTACATTATACACATGCCTGATAGTCTAGTCTATCCATACTCCCATGAGCATTCTTTGTAATGCTGTAACTTACTGCATGTTGTGCTGGATAATACACAGGCAACAAAGTCCACTCTTGAATTATAATGTCCCCAGGACAAAGACATGGACTCAAGGGGTGTGGGAAATGACACAATGCTGAGTAGCTTGCTGGGCCACGGTGCTTGCAAACTAACAGCTTAAATTTTGCAAAACTTTTTATAGGCAGCACTGCATGCATTTCAAGAGGAGGTCTGAAGGAAGACTGGAAGGCAGCTTTGCAAGTTCTTCTCTCATGTGCTCCCTGAGAAATCATGAACACAATTACTTGGAAATTTATCATAAGCCAGCAAAGATGCTGTTATTTGCTGGCACCAGGAATGAACGTTTCTACACAGATCAGAAGATGACAGTATAGATATTGGCCACAGCAGCCTTGACAGTAAAAGTAACGAATTTGATGCTGTAGAAAAGATGAGAATAAGTGGAGCGATAGACAGACAGACAGATGCTGCAAAGGTATGAACTGGGAAATACCTGCACAGCATTTCAAGTGAAGCTCTCCAGGAGTGACTGATAATGAAAACTGAGTACTGGCCACAGATTTTGTTGGGAGGAAGTCATGGAAGACTTGAAAGGAACTGCTCAAGGCACTCAAAGGAAAGAAGCTGGACAGGAGGCTTATGACAGACGTACTTTCTGCTACTGAATGTTTGCCTGCCAAGTACTATAAATTGACCTTAGCCAATTTTGCAAATGAATATATGAATCTCACACATTACTTTGAGTTCTATTTTGTTTTGCATTTTCTCTAATGAAAACTTTGCTTTTAATGCATCTACGTTTTTTTATGTAGCACCCATCATCACAGGGACTTGCTGAAGAATACACTTTCTGGTCTGGTAGATTAAAAAAAAACCCCACAAAACCAAAAAGCTCCTCTACATGCTCCAAATGCACTACTGCTTCTGCCTGGCTAAATGTTACTACCCTGATGATAAGGGATAAACAGCATGATGGATTATCTAAATGAATCTTCCCTGCCTCTGAATGACTGGTTTGGCACGCGCACATTCAGATCGGGCTGCATTTTTGCTGAGAAGGACGTGACTGGACAAGAAATTTTCTGAGCTCTCTGCAACTTAGGTGAAGTGTCATCCCAGGCTTCATGTAGTCTAAGGTTTTCCTCACATGATCCTTATGATAATTATAGTTATTAGTCCACTGCTGATGCAGTCCTGAAGCCAAAGTCACCCAGCCAAAGTCAGTTTGGAATAGAAAAGAGCAGAATAGTGGTGCAGGCACACAGAAGACAACAATTCAAAGCACAAATTATCTCTTAGGTAAGTAGAATTTAGCCTCTAGGAGGAATGTAATTTTCAAGTGCTGCAGCATTATGTTTGCAGATGACTGAAAAAGAAGTCTTTCCTGAATCCAAGAATCAAATCTTAATCGGCTGTTAAATAGAACCAAAAGTAGCAGAGAATCAGGCCTACAATACAATTTCCTGAAAGAAAGCCTGTTATATGAGAACCAGCGATTCACTATATACTTTAAGAAGTACATAGTACTTTAAGTACTCTGCAACTAGACTGATGTTACTACCTCCTCCTCTTGAATTTGAATGGGCTCCTAAGGCCTGTCCGGCAGGCAGCACTGTACCCAGTCTCTGGGATTTTGTATGCGCTCGTTAGTAAATGAAACTGGAAGGACTGAGTGCGCAAAGTGCTGTAGGCTTCCGGGGATATAAGTACTTTCTACGATGGTCTCTGAAAAATGACTAGCCAACGAGGAATGTCGAGTCTGTACTCCATTTCCACTCTTCTCAGCTTTCAAAATAACCCATTCCCCCTGCATTAACAGAGCACATATCCTCACTTTTTCTTTTTTTTTAATAATAGAATGGAAAGATAGTGTGCAGTGTAACTCACGTAAGATCACAATTTCTACTTGCCTGAAACTTCACAGGGACAATACTGACCTTAGATTTTGGATGGCATCAAGTACAATCAGGATTTACCATACTAGACTAGACCTGAAAAGAGCTACGCCCAGAATCAAGAGGCTTCATGACAAGAAAGTAAGAGGTACTGAAAACCACTTCTCTAGTAAGAGTATATTCACATCTTGTTTCATGTAAATTTGGGGGTCTACCCTCTGATTAATGCCCATATGAGTTATTCAGGGCAGTCTGTGAACAGTGCTCCACATTATTTCCTGTTCCCAGAGTTTCAGACACATATCCTGAACTCCCAGAACTGAGATATTCTGATGCATCCGATGACGTGTATTTACCTGGGAAGTATTCGGTCAGGGAGTTTGTGTGCTGGAATTGCAACAGGTAACTTTTGCATTTGCCTTGCATAATCAAAGAGTCCTGGCAGATTATGAGAATAGAGCTGAGAAGCTTTACCTGGAAATTAGAAAACAAAACCACACTTCAAATGTGAAACCAAATGTTTACCAGCACTACCACTCAAAGGTAGCACAGTAACTTACCAGATATTGATAACAAGCAATTGTTCATGACATATAACCATGTACACCTTCGAGGGAATAGCTGATAAAGGAAAAACAAAGAACAAAAATCATTCATTTTGATATATACAAAATGTGAGCACATTAAGTTCATCAGTTAATATCTACATAGACAACAGGACAAAGCTAATACTGAGTTGCTCTTTGTAGCAGGAACTAGCTTAAGCCGAGTAACATTTACCTGGAATCCAGAGTTAATTCAGAGTAAATCTTAGGCACTATATTTAACATACACATTAATATTTAGACAGCACATTTTATATTCACATCTTCAATTTGCTACAATTAGCCCACAAGAGGTCATTCTAAGATCAATCCCTTTTGTAAAAATTTTTAAGACCCACCAAACTTTCTCCTCCAAACGAGAAAAGTTCAACAAAATAAACCTCAGTAAACAAAGGACAGTCAACAAACCACAGCCATTCCAAACCCTGTGATGGTCCAAATCTCTTGAAACAATTACAACTGGCACTTAAAGGGACTCTCCACCTGTCTATCGCTACACATTTCACTTAAGTGTTCAATGAACACAAGAAGTGGTCAAGGCAGAATTGTTATTTGTCAAACCCTACAGTTACTACAAAGATGTGGCTGAAACCAACAATACATCCTTAATAAATAAATAAAGAAGCAGTATTTTCTTCTGCTCTCATAGCTTCTGGGCCTTGTTGCCACAAAGGGTCATGGAGGTGGAAAGTATCAAACAGCACCAGTGAGGGATTAGACACACTCATGCCCAACAACTCCATAAATGGACACTAAAAGCAAATCTGCAGGGAATCTGCAACATCACTGACTCAGTGACTGCAATGGAGTCTGAGGGGAAGGGACAGCAGGCAACAGCCAAGCTCATGGGCACTTCCGACTGTCACTTTAGGAAACAGACTCTTGGGCTAGACAGACCATTCAGGAGGACATTTCTTTTGCTCTTAAAAACAAAATATCACTACAAAACCAAACAAATCCCTCCCCAAGCAAGAACACCCCCCTGCTCACTGCTGGTTCATTAGAAAGATTTGAAGAGAACTGTAAATTAACTGAAAGCTGCTTCTGCCAAAGAGCAAGATTCCTCTTGAAGCTGTGCTAACTCCTGGAAACATATTCTTCATGCTTTCTCCATTAGTGAAGTGGAATGTAGTGAAAAACACCAAGGATATTTTTACTCTGAACTATATCAGACCTGGAGAGCAAACAATGAAGTGAAACACAGAACCTGAAAATTCTATTATCATGAATAGTGATGTAATAAATGGTTAGCACAGAGGGTGCACTTCTATTCCTGACATCTTCTCATAATCTAAACACACTGTAAGAAAAAAACACAGTAATCATCTACCAGCCTGGCTGTATCCAAATTTAATGTGCAAGTTTGATCTTCTGTAGCTGCACAAGCATACTGTGACTTAGTAGGTTTGGACCTGCAGATTAGAGAAGAACAGTAATACTTCAAAATTGCAGCTTCGTTGACCTGTCAGTCATTCCTCTCCTTCCACACAAGAGGCTGTTTTCAGAAGCACCTCTTCTCATCTATAAGTGTTTATTAAAATATTTCCCTACAAGCTCACTAGGCAATGCACTAGAGAACACGATGCTCAGAGAAAGTAAGGATGGATATGAGACCACAAGTTTCACTACACCTATTCTGCTCGCCAAATTAAAAAAAAAAAAAAAAGGACAAAAACTTTCCTTGGTCTACCTGGCCTACAAGAATTATTGTATTAGTTACATTTGTCAGTGCTGCAGTACAGCAACAGAAGTACCTGAGCTAAGTTTCAAACAGCCAGCTCAAGCACCAGTATGATTATGGATTACATGGAGCTCAGTGCAAGCTAGCTGGGCCTTCTTCTCAACACAACAGACATATCTACAACGTCTGGGCCCTGGAAGATGAACAAACACCAGTGCCTCCAGCTTACAGTGTGAAGGCTGTCCTTGCAAATTCCTCCATCTTGATGGCAGATGCACAGCTCCCTACGTTAGGGAGAAGGCGGGAAAGAAAACAAGTCTCTTAGAGATTAACAAAAGAGCTGGAGAAGACACCATAAAGAAAAGCCTGCAACTGGCATTTCCCCCCCCCCAGTATTCCCTCAAAAAAATTAGTATTTATAAGATTCTGCAAAGACAGTTTTAACTGGGATTCAGTATGCTGAGTCTCATCCGCAAAGTTGCTTTTAAGACCCAAAGAATGGGATCCAGTGGATAATCCCTGCTTCCCTGTGCTGAAACACAATGCTCGTTGCAAATATTCTATCCTGTAACAAAGCTTCAAAGAAAATAGAAACTGTCATCCAAAATAGATCAGTGAAATTTCATACTATTTAACTGCAGGACAACATGGTTCAGCATACAAAAAACTTAAACGTGACTGAAAGCTATCCTCAATAGTAGACACTGAAGAAATTCTCAGTGTAGCTAGTGCCTATGTAACTGTGGTAAAGACAATTTTTACAAAAGTTTATTACAACTTTAATCTGAATGGATAAAAACACTGAAATGTCAAATCAGACCTATACCTGCTCCATTGACGTTTCATGAAGTTCATTGAGGTTCAGTGTGTAAATACCTTCTTCTGCACCAAATATCAAGTACTGATCTGCAAATACAAATGAAAAAAAAACCACAGAGTAATCCTGATATAAGGACGGTGAGAGTATGCAGCTTTTTACAAAAAAAAAAGAAAAAGAAAAAAAAAGAGAGACTTAAAACAATTGCACATATTAAAACAAGCCAACCTACCAACCTACAGTGTTTGAAAGCACGGAAAATTAATCTTGGTAAGGAAACTTCAATCTGTGGATGGGGCTGTTAAGACACTAGGAAAGATCAATCTTTTTTTGGTGACTAACAAGAAGAATAAAATCAGCAGTGATACAACCTTAAGCAAGAACTAATGTGAATAATTTCCTCATATATAGATTATCCTAAATCAGCATTTCCATGTATTCTGTGACATATTCGCAGCCTTCCTTTGGATTACTTTAACAGCAGCATTGACTGGAACATTTCCTCAGTAGTTTTAAGGTGTCTCACTTCGTGAACATAATTAATCTCCTGGATTGCACTCAGGCATGTGAACAAGACAGACATACTGAGAAAATGTCAACTGCAAAAGACTGGCTTCCATCATTTCAGTTTCTAAAAACCTAAGTATTTTCTTGCCTACTGGCTCAGTAGCAATTCTACAGAGCCTATAATCAAAAGGTGAAATTGCAGGAGATGCAAGCAGAATGTTACTAATTATTCCTTTCACCATTGATAAAGCATGAAAATGTATGCAAATATAGAGCTGCAAAAACCTATGGCACCAGAAAGATTTAAGGGGAAAAAAACACTTGTAAGAATCAAGTGAATTATAAAGAAATCAATCTCAACCAGGACCTCCAAAAGTCAGATTTTTTTAAAATTAAATTTGGATTGCCATCTTTTGGACCGAAATGTTGAAAAGTCTCGAATCAAAACAAAAAAAAACCAACAGGGTTTTACCTTTGATATGTAATTTATTCTTTTATATCATAGAATCATAGAATGGTTAAGGTTGAAAGTGACCTTAAAGATCATCTAGTTCCAAGCCCCCTGTAGTGGGCAGGGACACCTCTCTCCCACTAGACCAGGTTGCTCAAAGCTCCATTCAACTTGGCCTCGAACACTTCCAGGGATGGGGCATCCACAGCTTCCTTAGGCAGCCTGTCCCAGTGCTTCCTGTAGCTCCCTTTGGGAATTGGAAGGCCGCTATCAGGTCACCCCAGAGCCTTCTCTTCTCTAAACTGAATAACCCCGGCTCCCTCAGCCTGTCCTCACAGCAGAGGTTCTCCAGTCCTCTCATCATCTTCACGGCCCTCCTCTGGACCTGCTCCAACAGATCCATGTCCTTCTTGTACTGTGGGCTCCAGAGCTGGATGCCGTACTCCAGGTGGGACCTCACCAAGGCAGTGCAGAGGGGGAGAATTACCTCCCTCGACCTGCTGGTCACACTCCTTTTGATGCAGCCCAGCACACGCTTCTTGGGCTTGGGTTTTTGGGCTGCAAGTACACACTGCTGGCTCAACTAATACACTCAAGTCCTTCTCCTCAGGGCTGCTGCTCCCAATCTGCTCTCTGCCCAGCCTGTATTTGTGCCTGGGACTGCCTCGACCCAGATGCAGGACCTTGCACTTGGCCTTGTTGAACTTCATGAGGTTGGCCTGGGCCCACCTCTTAAGCCTGTCCAGGCCCCTCTGGATGGCATCCCTGCCCTCTGGCGCATGAACCACTCCACAGTTTGGTGTTGTCGGCAAACTTGCTGAGGGTGCACTCTATCCCACTGTCCCCATCGCTGACAAAGATGTTAAACAGCACTGGTCCCAATACTGATCCTTGCAGGACACCACTCGCCACTGGTCTCCACTGGAACATTGAGCCGTTTATCACAACTCTGAGTGCAACCATCTAGCCAGTTCCTTAGACATCGAGTGGTCCATCCATCCTTCCAGTCCATCCATATCATTCCAGTTTAGAAACAAGATGTCATGTGGGACAGTGTCAAATGCTTTGCACAAGTCCAGGTAATTACATCAGCTGCACTTCCCTTATCCACTGATGCTGTAACATCACCTGGCTGTAGAAGGCCACCAAGTTTGTCAGACCCCATTTGCCTTTGGTCAAGCCATGTTGGCTGCCACCAATCACCTCCTCTATAGCCGTGTGCCCTAGCAGCTTTTCAAGGAGGATCTGCTCCATGATCTTGCCAGGCACAGAGGTGAGACTGATGGATCTGTAGTTCCCCAGGTCTTCCTTTTTCCCCTTTTTGAAGATGGTGGTTATGTTTCCTCTTTGCCAGTTGGCGGGAATCTCTCCAGGCTGCCACAATTTCTCAAATATGATGGAAAGTGGCTTAGTGACTTCATCTGCCAGTTCCCTCAGGACCTGTGGATGGATCTCATCAGGTCCCATGGACTTGAGCACCTTCAGGTTTTTTAGATGGTCCCGAAGTAGGTCTTCCCTCACAATGGGGGGTTCTTCAGTACCCCAATCTCTGCCTATCCTCTCTGCAACTGGGGCACTGTGGCTGGAGCCCTTGCCAGTGAAGACTGAGGCAAAAAAGTCATTGAGCACCTCAGCCTTTTCAATATCCTGAGTGACCAGATCCTCTGCTTCCTTCTGGAGGGATCCTACATTTTCCCTGGTCTTCCTTTTGTCAGTGACATATCTATAGAACCCTTTCTTAATGTCCTTGACATCCATAGCCACATTTAATTCCAACAGGGCTTCAGTTTTCCTAACATGAGATCAACTTCTCTGTATTCCCCCCAGTTTGCCTGTCCTCTCTTCCATGCCCTATTTTGCATTTGAGAGTGTCCAGGAGCTCCCTGTTCATCTATGCAGGCCACCTGGTGTTTTTACCAGTCTTCCTCTTTGCTAGAATGCATAGCTCTTGGGCTTGGAGAAGGTGATCCCTGAATATTAACCAGTTCTCCTGGGCCCCTCTTCCCTCCACAACTTTATCCCACACAATTCCACTGAGCAGATCCCTGAGGCAGCCAAAGTCTGCTCTCCGGAAACTCAGGTGTATTGGGTTGGCCTGGCTGGATTTTGGCCAGGGGGGATTTGGGGGGAGAGCTGCAGGGTGGCTTCTGCAAGAAGCTGCTAGAAGCTTCCCGAGTTTGATAGACCCAATGCCAGCCGGCTCCAAAGAGGGACCCGCCCCGGTCAAGGCTGAGCCCATCAGTGAAGTGATAGGAGAGGAACGCCTCTGTGAAAACACATTCAAGAACAGGGGAAAAGAACTGTGCCACAACAGCTGGCACAGAGATGGAGGAGTGAGAATACGTGAAGACACCAAGGTCAGTGAAGAAGGAGGCAGGGAGGATGCGCTCCAGGTGCCGGAGCAGAGAGTCCCCCTGTCACGGTGAAGAGGGTTGTCCCCCTGCAGCCCATGGGCGGGGTGTAGATGTCCACCGTGGGGCAGAGGACCGCATGTCAAGTGGGTGGATGCCTGAATGGGACTGTAGCCCGTGGGAAGCCCGCATCAGAGCAGGTCGCTGCCAGAACCTGTAGCCCGTGGAAGAGGGAATGCCCACGCTGGAGCAGGTTGGCTCGTGGGAGTTTTGTGATGCTGCGAGGCACTCGCGCTGGAGTAGTTTCCCCTGAAGGACTGCGCCTCAGACTCACGAGGGGTGAGTTTGTTATGAATTGCCTTTCGTGGGATGACTCACGCTGCAGAAGAGAGCGTGAAGCTTGTCTCCCGTGAGAGGGACCCCACAATGGCCCTGGGGAAGAGTGAAGAGTCCTCCTCCGGAGTGAAGAAGCGGTGGAACCAACGTTGGATGAACTGACTGTAACCCCCATTCCCTGTCCCCCTGCGCTGCTCGGGGGGAGGAGGTGGAGAAACCGGGATTGATGTTGAGCCCAGGAAGAAGGGAGGGATGGGGGGAAGGTGTTCTGCTTTTAAGATCTGTTTGTTTTTTCTTATTTCTCACTACTCCTCTCTGATTTGTTCTCTTAATAAATGTAGTTAATTTCCCCAAAATCGAGTCTGTTTTGCCCGGAACAGTAAATGAAAGTGATCTCCTTGTCCTTATGTCAAACCTTGAGCCCTTTGAAATATTTTCTCCCCCTAGCTAGTGAAGAAGGGGAGGATGAGAGAGCGGCTGTGTGGGCACCTGGCTGCTGGCCAGGGTCAAATCACGACATTAGGCATTAGGGTTGTGAACATACTGCACACCTTTCTCACTGCGCTAAAGATCCTGAGCTCCACCATCTCTATAAGGGAGCCTCATCTAATCGGTCATGCTGGTCAGGTGGCCTGTAGCAGATGCCCATTACAATGTCACCTGCCCATGCCTTCCCTTTAATCCTGACCCATAAGGTCTCAGTCATTTCCTCACCCATTCCCAAACAGAGTTTGGTGGACTCCAACCTGTCACTGACATGAAGGGCAACACCCCCTCCCCTTCTTCCTTGCCTGTCCCTCCTAAACAGCCGATATTCTTCCATTCCCATACTCCAGTCACAGGTGTCATCCCACCATGTCTCCGTGATGCCAATGATATCATAGCCCTGCAGGTGAGCAAGTAGCTCTAACTCCTCTTGCCTGTTCCTCACACTACGTGCATTCACACCTCTTTGCAGGTGACTTGCTGGCTGGAAATTCCTTCTCCAGCACCTCAGGTGCTCTCCTTCCAGCCTGTAACCCATCAACAGCACTTGCACCTTCGCTGCTATGTGGATCTCCCTCTTTGTATCTCTGATGAGATGGCAGACGAAAGGACCTTGCTGGCACACTGACTCACTAACACAGATATGCCATGCCTATGTCTCACTCTAGGAGGACCAGTTTCATGCCCTCCCCTCTTCAAATCTAGTTTAAAGCCCTCTCAACAAGCCCTGCTAGCTCTTGCACCAAGATCCTTTTACCCCGTTGCGATAGGTGTATTTTATCTGGTGCCACAATGCCTGATGTCTGGTAAGTAAACCCATGGTCAAAGAACCCACAGTCCTGCCAACCACACCAGGCTCGGAGCCAGATATGGATGTGTTGGCACTTTCTATTAAGTCCTTTGTCAGTAAGTGAAATTGCAGGGATAGAGGAGAACACTACCTGTGCTCCGGATCCCCTAACCAGTCGTCCCAAGGCCCTGAAGTCTTTCAGCACTGCCCTTGGACTTCTTGTTTGCAATTCATCACTACCTTGGAAAATCAATACTTGATAGTAAATCAAAGCTGAAAACTGTGTCTCATATATCTTAATAAATAAAAAAACCTGAACATTGAACTTCAGATACCAGTGGCATAATTAAAGAAGAACTTCTGTTTACATGAATAAATCTATTTAACAGCACATCTATTTTAAAAGGAATAGTCTTTTTCATCTAAGCATTGTTGAAATCAGAGGAGAGGACAAAATGGGTAAAATGTATGTATTATACTACCTCTTGTATCTGGATTTATCCATGATGTTGCACAATGAATTTTTAAAGGGCAGCCATTGAAAACCTTTGAAAAGCAAGCACCCATCTGTAGAAGTGAAAACAATTTAAAATACACATATGGAAAATTAAAATGTGACATTTCCAACAGGACTATTTTTACTTAAAGTAGTAACAAAAGGTTAAGAGAAGTTTCATTCAGCATGTGGAAAACAACCTCATCCAGACAACAAGCAGACAAAGGGAATTTTTTAAGTGATTTTTCCATTGTGAGTAGGATCTTTCTGAACAAATATATCAAAATTAGCACTTTGGAATTAGATCCTAAATTAACAGTCTAAGCACATAGAGAAGTGACAAGCCTGAAAAAGTTTCCCAACCACTGACTTTAGGAAGTCTCAACAGAGAAACTTCATTCTTGCCGTATTTCACACATTTAAAATAAAATTCTGTATTATGCAACAATCAAAACGTTAGTCTCTGATTCTCTCTTACTTGCTTCAAATTAACTTATTTTCATTATTGACTGCTTCCCAAAGGGAAATCGCTGGTAGAAGATCCCACTCCTTACTCATCATAACCTTAATAAATTTGGTTTTGTATAGCATAATATAACCAGCCTCTCCACCTCTCCCCTAGTGAAGTGCAAGCATCTGCAAGCATTTATAAAAATACTTAGTAAATTTGCTTCAAGATAACAGAAAAGCGAAAAAACAACTAAACAAGAATCAGAACAAGATATGCCACAGTCATATCGGAACAACGATATGCCACAGAAAAAGAACAGAAGAAACTGAAATACTGGCAAAGGTTTAGTTGCTGCAGCAGGTTATTTGTTAAATAAGACTCTCAGGTGAGAGCACAAAATCAAGGGTGATTTCTGAAATACTGTACCTGCGGTTTAACATTTTTAAGAGATACTGGCTTTTGTCATTTAAAAAAGTACTACAAACCATTAAAAAATGTTCTCTCTTAGCTTTAGTAAGAAAACAAGTCCTACTTTCAACATGCATTTGTATGACTCAGTAATACTCACATGTACTTTAGGTGTGGGAGGAAGGCCATTACTAACTGGTTTCTAGAAAATAAAAGTTTAACAGTATGTTTACACTCACATGCACATATATGCATGAACATGCATATTCTCTCCTTGCATTGCAGTACAGCCAAAATACAAGTCTAAAGAATTTTTTTTTAGAATGTTGTTAAAAGCACTTGACAAATGAGCATATTAGGAGACAGTAAGAGGTCAAAGCCTAAATCTACATAAGAAATAGATGCAAAACCCTCCCTGCAGATAGCTGTGCTGTACATCTCTGTGCTAAATGGTAGGCACTAGGCACCTGTTAGGACACTCCACTGTGTCCAACACCACCTGTACTAGATCTGAAAGCCATGGCTGAGCTTTGGCTACAGTCTCATTTTTAAGCATGAGGTTAGGCTAGAGACCTCCCTTCCAGCTGACACTTCCACAACTCTGTGCAAGTTTGTTAACACGTCTCCAGTGACCACACATCACAAACTACCAATACCATCTTCTTTCATTAAAACCTCTACTATGATTCCCTGATACCTCCTCGTTAAGTGTAGTCTGTTGTGCAACATTTTCACATTACGACGGTGCCTGAAAGAATGCCACACCCAGCAATACAAAGGTTAAGCAATATTGCAGCAACTGCTGAATTGTTCAATACTACCATCAGTACCAGACTCACTTTCCTGTATCAGTATCAATTTCTCCTTGTAAAAACATGCTTCTGAAGAAATGCACTTTACAGGTAACACAGGAAACTTCAAACACACAACTTCAAAAGCCAAGTTCAAAGCAGCTCAGGAAATCATACTTTCCAAAGTACTGCCAGTACCACTGGCACTTCCTTAGAACAAAAATGCACACAACGTTGCTGCTCTATTTCCCCTTCCCTTCTCTCAAAACAGCGACATTTCCAACATCATCCTTAGAAGAAGCCCCCAAAGAGCGCAGTTTCGTGTTATATTTAACCCAATCTAACTAGAGATGTCCCACTCTCTCTCACATTTCCACTTTTGCATCACAGAAATAGTGAAGTCATTTGCTGCTTTGATAGAAAAAAAACTCACCTGGAAGAGGAGAAAGGGATACAAGAATATTCCCCTGCCTCAGCTCACAGCTGTATCAGATTACACATGGTGAAAACCAGCATTGCCTCCATGAGTACAACTTCACACGAGTATATGTAGCTTAGGTCTGACACTACATCCAACCTGGAGCTCCAGAGGCCAGAAGGCAAACAGTTTGCATGTCTGCACCATCAAGTTACATTTTTCCATCTTTATTCCCCTGAACACCCAAAAACCTGTATGCCTACAGGTGAGATAAGAGCAGGACTCATTTGTGAACAGCCCTGATTCGGCTCCTTTCCCAGGGCCAGCCAAGTCCTCCAGCATGCCATGAGGTGGCAGCATGCTTCTTAGCTTCCTCATTCACTTCAATAGGTACTGCTTAGTACAACACATTGAATCTCTCTTGGAGGATTTCGCTCTCATTACATGTCTCCCAAGTATGTGAATACAAGGAAGTAAATCTTACATACCCGTGACTGTGTTAGTTTCTAATGAAAATTAAATACTAACTCAGACTTCAGCTTAAGACTGGATCACAACTAGATGATCTAGCAAAATTGTGCTTCAATTCAAAGTAACAAGATGCTGTTCAGTACAATTTCTATATTAAAGCGTGTGCCCACTCCTTTTCACTGCACATGTAAACCAGTTAACTTTAAAATCACACTTAGAAGTTTGAACACCTACCAGTATTTCCTTCTTTTCTCTCCTCGAAAAATTAGTGTCTCTGGCTTCATTGTGCTGAAGTGGTGATCCCTCTCTTTCACCATTTAATTGTACAGAAGTGAAACCATTACCTAGAAAGATTAGTTTTTAAAAAAAGTGTTCTTCCACCTTCAACTCAAAAAGTAGACTAGCCTAAAACCAGTTTCAAAGGGTTAAAATTTCCACTTATGTCAGAATATGTTCCAATATCCTAATTTATTTCTAAAGTATACATGTTCCTACATCTACATATGTCTATAGAGCAGCACTCAATCTCATTCCATGGCTTTTGATAATTAATATAACAAATCTAACGTGGCCATAGAAAGAGATGCGGTCATGCTTATGAGGAAATACATATTTAACATATCTAAAGAAAAACTTGGCAGTAGCTAACGCTTCAATTATGGGTTCTTTATAAATAGCCTTGAGGCATTTCTTAGCACTGGTTGCTTAAGCATTACAGTCAAATCTGCAACACATCAACTGCAGTACTAAATATGTAGCAAGGAAGAGCTAGCAAGATATCAAGTAAGAGTCAGACATTGCTTAAAATAAGCCAGTCCAGGACAACTCTCAGAGCACTGGACTTTTGTAAAGGCATAAAAGGAACAGCCTGAGCAAACAGTAAACAAACGCAATTACCCCACCTAGGTCTTTACATCTAAAAGCGAACTTGAAAGTAAAACTCTATTCATGACATGTCAAATGACAAGAAAAACTGACACATGGGGCCAGAATCTGAAACCTACACGCACGAGAACTTTTTTTATTCCCGTGACGATCTTGATATACTACATTATAAGCCTGTTGCCTAGAAAAACAATTTTGTCACCAACAGCATCAAGCAGGAATCATGTCAGTGACTTTACTAGATGGTACATTTAACCTTTTCTTAAGACTTTTAGCATGCTTTCTTCATGCATTTTGGCTTTCATGCACTTTCTGTTACTTGCCCACCACAGAAAATAAAAAAATAATGTGTGCTTAGGTGAGCATATAGAAGTAAAAATCACATTAGATTATTTAAGAAATATTTGTATACTTCTCAGTGTCACTCTTATTACCTAAAGCATTAGATTTCTGTGGAGGTAATCGAGGAGGTGGTGGTCTGGGTGGAACCTGAGATGCAGATTTTGCTGGACTCTCTGATGTTGGGCATCTCTTGATTGTCCCTTGATTATCGTTTTCAGAAGAGTGAGTTTCTTGGGGGATAAAGATGGATTTAGGCTGAAAAAGACATAGTAATAATAAAAACAATGAAAAAAGATTCAAAGCATCTATACTACTTCTCAATGAGGAAAAAAAAAAAAAACAGAATTTTTATCCTGGAATTTTCACAAGTAAATTGATAAAGCAACATATTCTGCCATGCAAAGTTATTTCAAAAAGCAAACTAGAACAAAAAACCTAGTAACAAGGAAAACCTTGTTATTGACAAAGGATAAATTCAGAATCGTTATACGGAAGTCATGCATTACACAATTATTCGGCACGTGGAAATGTCACTGTTTATGAGTACTGATAACTAAAGAAGTCATTTAAGTAGAAACCAGGGAATATTCAATGATACAGCCAGAACTTTGTTTAAAGAATTCCAAACAGAGGATGTAACCACAAAGGGTAACGTTGTTTAGACACTAGCTGCACTAATGCTGCTTGTAAAACCCTTCTCAGATATGCAAAGACAGTGCAGTAGGGTAAGTAATGAAACCTGCAATTTTTGCCTGGAGAACCAACAGTCAGACAAAAAAAAAAAAAAAAGTGTGCTTTTTTATTTTTATTTTTGCTCATATTAAGCTAACGTCAGTGTGAAGAGATTCACTCACTCTCCAAGTGGCAACATGCAAAACGTAATCTGACCCAGGCATTCTTCTGAAGATAATCACTCAGACATCAAAACTTCACAAGCAGATGCTTTATTTGGCAGCTCTTTATTAAAAACTACTTGTGGCACTGAAGTTTTTACTACTTAGTTTATTCCTTCTGAAGTATCAGAAGTGCAGTTCGAAACGGTACTTTCACACTGACAAACACCCCACACTACAAGACTCCATGCAGATTTGCAATTAAAGGCGACAGACATACAGGCCAACCCTCTGGAAATACCCTTGACTTACAACTTGATTCAAGTCTTCAAGTCATGGCTCAAGTGAGAGAACCATGAGTGTAGTCATTTAGACACTTCTACATTTGTTTGTTTATTTCAAGTGCTCTTTTACTCTGGGCAACAAAACACCTTTCACTTACCTTTGGTGGTAAAGGTGGTGGTACTTTAGGTTTCATAGTAGCACTATAATCAAAAGAAAACAGGTTGTTACCCAGTGTCGCTTTCTGAACCTCATATTGACATTTTCAAAAGGATACAGAATTTTATAAGTGACATACAAAGATCATTAACTCGCCAGTAGCACTATTTTATGCAAAAAAAAAACCATGAATCCTTTCAAGCATTGTTATTGCTGCGTAAACCACCAATACTATCCGAAAAGTCAAGTATCAGAGATCTTCCCTAGAGAGTACAAAGTGACATGATCTGATTTGTTGAAGATGCACATATTTGCGCAGAAAAAAAGCCAGGATATGCAGAGCAGGCCTGATACTTACTCTGTTGAGAGGAGAGAGATTTAAGGTATCAGTGAGCTTCTCTAAAGGGCCACCTGTAGGTATACAGGGCAAAGGGGACTTTACAAGAAAACCGATGAATATCGTTCCTTGAAAAATGTACCACTGACATCTTCAGAACAGCCTTACACATGAAAGCAAAATCCATCTGCACAGACATCTTGGGAGAGACAACTTTTTAGCACAGGAACAATTCAACAGCTTGGCTCTACAGTGTAAAATATCAGCACAAAACACGAAACCGGAAGCATCAGGAACATTTCTCCTCTGCTGGTTTTACACGTTAAAGAATATGCTGCGTTTAAAAATAGTCCCAAATTCCTAAATGTTTTATTGTTTTTAAAAACTCTTACACTGTCCCATTTCCTAATCTTTTGGAACAGAAAATTATTTCCACTAAATAAATCAGGAATACAGCTGTGCAAGCTTGACACTCTTGCACAATATTTTATTTTTAAATTATGTTCCAAAGTTTTGGGAAAATATCCAAAGATATCTGTTTGCTTGTTTACAGATCAACAACTTGTCTGCTTTGCACCATTCTTGTCAGGAGTTTCTGTCCTCGTATCTCATCAGTTGCTTTTATTTCAGAGAAACTAGGACTTCTGAGAATGGGTTACCCTGTGTCATGCACTTCAGGGTGGTCAAAACGACCTTCTCTTCACAACATGAGACCAAGCTTAAGTCCTCAGTCACATATGCCCAAGCTCCACTTGTATTTTCTTTCATATTCTTCCCTGCATCTCAGACAGCCATCACAGTGTTACTGGGCAGCCAAATGTAAAAATAAAAAAACAACAAAAAAGCCAATGATTGGGCATAAACATGACACACGTCTGTGCAAAGGACTGTGTGCTCAGGTTTCAACAGCAAGGGTTATGTGTCATTTGTCACTGTTGATCACGCAGAGCAGTACGCCAAAAATCTGTGCTTTCCCAGCCTCCATAACCAGGAAGTTCAAGCACCATGAGCTTTGCTATTTACAAGAGAAGAAGAAATATCAAAACAATCAAAATTATTAAAGAAGAGATTATATTATATTGTTCCCTGAAGCGTGTGCGTTCTCTGCTGTTATGAATCATGCAGTGGCATCAGTTTGGACTAGAAGGCATACAGCTGCTTCGTTGTTTTTGTTCCGTATCTGAAGGGACAAATGACCGATGTCACATGTGCTCTTGAACTGCAGCTCCATCTCTCAGAATATAAATCAAAACAAAAGCCTTTAGTGGGCTCCAGAGAAAGATATTCGAAACCAAGCCAACAAATCAACATATTGCAGCGGAGCTTGAGGCCGAAGCAGATACCAAGAGAAAAAGCACAGATGCAGAACCTGTCTGACCCAAGGCTGAAGCATTCAAGGGTTACCCCTGCACTTATAGGAAACTGTAAGACCCTCTCAGTAGGGCAAGAGTGCCTAGGACAAAATACGGGAAGAAGCAAAAAACACTAGGACTTTTTGGAAGACCAGTACTGGCTGTTCTTAAGGTCAGACAAATTGGAACATCTTTGGAAGCTACAAGGTTCTTTCTCGTTTAACTTGAAAAAGAAAATCCACAGAAACACAACAGTGACAGAATCAGCAAAAGCCAAAGCTGACTGGAAGTTCTGATGGATCTCGTGCAAGGAACAAGAATCTCACAGAACTGGCTCAAAAAAAAAAAAAAAAAATATCAGTGCAAGCACTTCAAGACAAGCAAAGATCAAGATGTTACAAGCCTATATTGATTGCAAACAGAGCAAGAAGTGGCAGGAAAAATAAGAAACATTAAGCAAAAATGAACAGACACACACAAAAAAAATGCAGAGATTAGTATGAACGGAGGAATCAAGCTGAGCTGGCTTGCAGCAGTCCAGATATCCAGAGCATCTTCACTGAAGACTGTCAGAGTGGAGCTAGGAAGCCTTGAGTTATCGTTACCAAAGTCTATCCAGCTATGAGCAAAGCACATTCTCAGCTTGGTCCAAATGCAGAGCAGCAAATCAATCAGTAGCATTATCAATCTCTTCCTCTCAAACCACAGGGGCTTCATATTACTGATAAACTGTGTAATCCATAAAGCCTTTAAAAAAACACTTCAAATATAAAGAATTTCTCAAAGAATTAGCAAGGGAATAAACCCTGCTAAAGACTGACTAAAGACAGGTTTTCTTCTATACACATCACTTGTGTCAAACAGCAAACATGCTTGGGGTTTGAGAAGTTGATCATTAAACAATACAAGTTTAATGCACTTTTCACCTAGCTGAGAGACACTATCAGTAGCTTTACCGTTCTTTAAGGGAGCTGCCCCTCACACTCAGGACAGAGATAAAAAACACTGCCTTTGCTATGAAAGACCAGCAGCAAAATAACTGGAGAGGGGTAGCGGGCGATTTGGTTTTCTATAAGAGATGCCAGCAACAGATAACACATGTTTTACTGGTTTCTGGTATGAAGCAACAGCTTTCCAAATTATCCGTTAACAGAAAGTAAACACGAATTCTGTCTCAATGCATTCTTTCTTTGCGGCGTTTACACCAGACTCATTTAGGAATGTAAATTTTTACATATTGGCTGTGCATTTAAAATTGTTTCAGCTCTCATCTGTCAACCAAAAAGAGCTCAAAAATACTTATACTAGTGGAATTTAATATGAGCATAATTAATTTAACACATCTGTTAATATCGCTTTTGCAATCACCTTGCTCTCTCTCTGGTAAGAGAGGTAGCTCTATTCCAAAATTAAGCACCCATAAAAGCACCCTCTTAGCTAAGAGTGTGAACAGAACAAAATGAATCAATTTAGAGGACACAGTTACATATATATTTTATGTATTTTTAATGACCTTTATTTTAATATGCAGTCGTAAGTTCTAAAGAAGACACCAGGACTGAGGTGACACTAATGACTGGTTCAGTGTAACGACAGCAAGACTTTGTTCAATGATAGAAGATACGAGGACAACTGTATCAAGCAAGGAACAAGATTTTTTCCCCCAATTTTTCACAAGCGTATCAGCAAAATAAGAAAACTTCTGGTTACAGAATCTAGGAACAACACTAAAAGCCTAACTTTAGAATGCCAAA
Organism: Trogon surrucura; assembly: GCA_020746105.1. Classification (NCBI taxonomy): domain Eukaryota; kingdom Metazoa; phylum Chordata; class Aves; order Trogoniformes; family Trogonidae; genus Trogon; species Trogon surrucura. The sequence goes on along the minus strand of CM036618.1, from coordinate 114,541,519 downwards.
GAAGAAGAATAAACTTGAGCTATTAGGGATACAACAACAATTTATCTACTCAAGAATCACGTTTTTTATTTATTTATTTTTACAAGAAGAAAGCACTTACTGTTTAGCATCATCGTCCGCATCATCATCATCTTCTAAATGCGCCACATGCCCCCTAAGAAAATGAACAAGGTACTATGGCTGAGTGAGTTGTATTAAAATTATCTTGGCTACTGTGAAAAATTCTGAGCTCAAGGGCTACTATCTCTTTTACAGAATTTTACTGTCCTTTAGCTTTTTACCATTATTATTCTTTAAAGCACAGCTGCAATGCAGACAACTAAACCTCTCCCATATCCTCTCAGCAAGTACAAGGACAAACAACTAGTTGTGACAGACATAAGAAATCAACACACAAATGACTTTGAGACACACAAGAGGAAAAAAAATAAGAACAGAATTACCGCTGATGCAGTTCTTCTTCAACTGATTTTAAGAGACTCCTTCAGCATTAAATAAGAATAAGAACAGAGTTTAATTGTGGCACACAAAATTAACAAAAGCCAGGGCAAATGCTCCCATGACTCTATCAGTAAATAATCCAAAGCATGTTATTTCAACTGGCTTTCAGAACATATATCAAATACTCACATACAAATGAACATAGCTGCTTGGTTTTGGTTTGTTTTTGTTTTTTTTTTAAACAGAACTTACTTTCAAATGTGTTTATTAATGCACTGCTATTAAGTGCAGTGGTCGTTGTTCCTTGTACTCTAGAACAAGGACTGTTTTGCTTGATCCAGTTTAAACAAATCCATGATATCCAAGAAAATAAAAAAAAAATAAAAATCAGACTGACAAGGAGATTAAACCACTATTGCAATAAATTCATTCTTCTCTAGTTAATTTTGTAACATTCTGAACTTCATTTTTGTGTCTTTGCCTGAAAACACAGACAGGGAAGAATAGCAGGCAAACCACAGGAATGAGAAACAACAGGATGTCAGAAGGTATCAGTATTCGTACTTTCCCCAGCTAAATGACTGCATGAAAGTATCATGTACTATGCTTACATTTTCTGCATTTTTAAAACATCATTTAATTTAGCAAAGAAAACCTAGGCATCCTGATTCTGACATGCATAAACATAATTAAGAAATAGGGTGGAAAGGAAGAATTACATGAAAACTATTTCATATGATTAATACAACAAAATTATTAAATGTATGAACATGAAGTTAAAGGACTTTGCTGAGCCTGCTAAGTTTTTTTTATAGCATCTATAATTGAATGTTCCTAGTGCCCTACAACACGAAGAAGGGCATAAAGCAATGTCAAAGAGCAGCACTGGTACTTCCTAGATGGGGTAAAATTGTGCTCTGTGGGACTTATGTAGAATATTTTGTTAACAAGCAGACCAAGATCAAGACTCTTAAAAGGAAGCTTACAGCACCACAGAGAGAATATGGTCAACACAGGCTCAAATACTGAAAAGTACTATAATTCCGTATCATTGGAATCACCATTATTTTAGAAATAGTTATTTTTTTTAAATTTTAACTGATATAAACAAGTGGCATAATTTACTACATCCATTTCAGCTAATGTGTTTAACACACATTTGCAATCTTTATACGAAAACAGTCTTGAGTGAACTGAAGACAGAAAACACGGTTGCTTACTCACTTATTTGCACCCAAGAAGTAGCCACACTGAGGACCATGGCCATATTCTAGCTGTAGATCCTACAAACATAAAAGAACAAATCTTTAAGACGAACAAGTAAGCATCGAGCACAGCCCCTGTGTCACACTGCAGTTATCGCCACTGCCACACCTGAGCTACCAAATGAGCCGATTCCTCTGGCCTCGCTGGTCCCTAACGCCACTCTCAGGCCCATCACACCCAAAAATCAACTCTCTCTTAGTTTGCTGCATAACTATTTTTTTTTTAATTCTGACATTAGCACCTTCCTTGGACACACAGATCCTTTGTTCAAATAAAGCAGGCTGCAGAAAAGGAAATAAAGTGACAACAACAATATAATAGTTTAAAATCAACGAACAAAACCAAGAAAAACACATTTTTGTGATCTACCAGACCCCATACAGAGAACCAACACAGTCATTCCTCCTGGTACACTGTAGTATTCGTTTCAGATCGGCAGTAGTTCTGGCAGGGAGCCTGAAATGTCTTTAGCACACGAGGACATTAAAAAAATTAACAGAGGACAGTAAAAGTGTTTTTATAGCTCTGATTATAGCAATACATATTTTAAGGATTACTATATATGTTTTCATGTATACTTTAAGATCACCTTTTGTTATTAATTCTGTATTTTCAGTACAAAGCGCTCAAGCAATCATGGAGCACGGGCTACTTAGAAAAAGAAGTGGCAACAGGTGTCCAACATTATTATTCAATAGAAACTGTATAGCATACAAATTTAATGCATCAGTGGAAATGCAAGGATTATATTGAAGCATTATCAAATTTGCATCTGCCAGGAGGATCCTGGTAAAATCACATGTTATTTCTTTTCTTCAGGTGGATGACAACAGGAACAATCTGAGCATAAATTTGCTCCCAAAACAGCGAGTGTATTCGCCAGGAGAAATGACTTATTGATCACTTAAGTTAGTGATAAATGGAGGTACATTGCTCCTTTCCAGGAAACATTTTAAAGGTCTCCCAACATCTTCTGTCAAACAGGCCTCTTTCAGCTGCAACTCAGATCAAAAGCATGTTATCCTTCAGAAAGATGCCCAGATATCCAAGCTATAAGAGCAATAAACTTGGATTAGACAACAACTTCATGAGTTGTTGTCTAATCCAAGTTCATTTATCTGATCTCTCAAAAAGGCATTTTTAAAAGTGAAAAGTCTCGCAGTGGATTTGCCAGTGCTCCAAGCTGAAGCCGCTGCAGCTTGTAGTTCCAGACGGAACGGCAATCACTTCAGTACAAAGCTACGTATATTGTTTTCTATGCTGCGAGAAGTTCCAGGTTGGTTATTGCTCCCTCATTTTTGCTCTCTAAAGCTAAGTAGTAGTTTCCATATGGGTGTTTCTACCACAGCTGTCAGTAGACAAGAAAGATATTGTGGAAAAAACAGTATATAACTGATCATTACTTGGTGTAAAAGAATGCATAGATCAGAGGGTTGAATAAAAATTGCAAAGGTAAGCTCAGTGCTGGCATTTCCTGAACCTTGAAGAGACTGACTTTTCAGTCTTCATACCAACTTTATTACACATCTTTTGTCTACAATTAAATAAAGAAACCCCCAAACCCCATCCACTTCTACTGATCTGACTCACAAGGGTCACCCAACTTTCCCCCAGGTATCCGACAGTGGAGCTAGAAAGTTAGCTGACAGAAAAGAATGGCTTACAAGTGGCTGTGCCAGCGAGGAGGAAGGCTTGCTCCTCTCCAGGCACGTGTTCCAGGCTCTACAAGGGAGCAGGTGGAAGGAGTCAGGCCTCAGTCATGTGTATCTTTGATCCCACCTGCCAACCCTACCTTTCTTCTGCACAGTTTCATCCTCCTCCTGTGCCTCAATCTCAACTTCCATTCCTTGCTTCTAAACAAGCTCAACAAGCCTGTTTCCCTCAAGTAAGGCCATCCTAGGCCCTATGCGATTTCAGTCTCTTCATCCCTCGCAATTTCTGTCACCTTATCCCAGCAATTCCCTTCTGCTGGTCCTCACCACCAGCTGATGTACGCCAATCACCACAAAGAAACAGATCTATCTTTACCATGAGCACTTATATTACTTCTATGTGATCTCAAAAACTTCCACCTGTAAGCAAACTTATTTTGAGGATTCAGACTGTACAGCTGAAAATAAGACTGGAAGTACAAGAGGTCACCAGACTCACAAGCAAGGAGGTAAAACAGGTTGTGCAAGTCTATGTAAGAGGATGCTAGAACAAAGACTTAGAGGCTGTGGCAAAAAATAACCCCAGATCAGTATAACGAAATCTAAGATTTTCACTTTGAAGCGACAAGCACTTTGCCTAAGTGACGCAAAATCACACTAATCACATACTGGTTTGGATTGGAAGGGACCTTAAAGATCATCTAGTTCCAACCCCCCACCATGGGCAGGGACACCTCTCTCCCACTCAGCCAGGTTGCTCAAAGCCCCATCCAACCTGGCCTGGAACACTTCCAGGGATGAGGCATCCACAGCTTCTCTGGGTAACCTGTGCCAGTGCTTCACCACCCTCACAATAAAAAATTGCTTCCTAGTATCTAATCTAAATCTACTCGCTAAGTTTAAAACCATTACCCTTTACCCTATCATTGCACACCCTAATAATGAGTCCCTTCCCTCTCCTTCTCTCCTGCAGCCCCCCGTTAAATAGTGAAAGGCCACTATAAGGACTCTCTGGAGGGCAGCCTCATTATCGTTAGTCTTCTGACATATCTATAGAAGCTTTTCTTGTTGCTCTTAACATCCCTGGCCAGATTTAATTATATCTATTAATTTAATCAAAAGTGAGAAACAAAGACCTTATCTGCCCATTCTAATTTACACACTGTGTGATGTATAGCTATATATATATTGCATAGCAACGAAAGGAAAGCAAAAAGAGAAAATAAGCAATCCCTCATAAAACATAAGGAGCTTTTATCTGTTGCTAGACTTTTTAAGCCTCACTGGAATCTTCTTTATGAAAAATGACATCTGTCAGAATTACTTATGTTTAAATGCTATAAAAGGACAAAAGCATAGTTTAGATTCAGTTTACTATTGTGTTGCCTATTACTATTTCTCTCACCATGACTCTAATTGTATATATATATATTTATTTATTTTTTTGCCTTAACTGGCTTGTTAGTGTTCTTTTCATCCCTTTAAATATTCCTGCTTTCTGCTCCAAACATGGAGTGAAGTAATACATTGCTAGACAAAATCCTCATCTCTTGACAGATAAATACTGAAGAGCTTTTAAGAAGTGAGAGAGAGAGAGCTTTTAAGTGCAACATATTTTTTTCTGGTACTCTCCCAAATATAACCAGAAGTTAACTTTCATAAACCTTCTAGCTACATATTTGATACAAAAGCATCAGTAAGTACTGCATATATTCTGCAAACCCTCCACTGAGCTGTTTAACTTCATCAGAACAAGTAGTATAATTATATTTTTTAAAGCCAAAGAGAAAGGTATTTGTCAACAAACCAGAAATCTTATCAGTTATGGATTCCTATGTTTTGGTTTGGCCTGGCTGGATTTTGGCGGTGGGGGTAGAGCTGCAGGGTGGCTTCTACAAGAAGCTGCTAGAAGGTCCCCAAGATTGATAGAGCCAATGCCAGCCGGCTCCAAAGAGGGACCCGCCGCTGGCCAAGGCTGAGCCTATCAGTAAGGTGATAGCAGAGGAACGCCTCTGGGGAAAACATATTTAAGAACAGGAAAAAGAACTGCGCCATTAACAGCTGGCACAGAGATGGAGGAGTGAGAATCTGTGCAGACACCAAGGTCAGTGAAGAAGGACGGGGGGGGGAGGATGAGCTCCAGGCGCCGGAGCAGAAGGAGTCCCCCGGGTCCGTGGTGAAGACCATGGTGAAGCGGGTTGTCCCCCTGCAGCCCATGGGCGAGGTGCAGATGTCCACCGTGAGGATCACCACGTAGATGTCCACCGAGGATTCCACGCTGTGTGGGTGGATTGCCTGAAAGGGGACTGTAGCCCATGGGAAGCCCGCATCAGAGCAAGTCGCTGCTGGAACCTGTAGCCCGTGGAAGAGGGAATGCCCACGCTGGAGCAGGTTGGCCGGTGGGACTTTTGGGACATTGTGGGTGGCTCACGCTGGAGCAGTTTCCCCAAAGGACTGCACCTCAGACTCACGAGGGGTGGGCTGCCCCTCGTGAGGTGTCTCGCGTTGGGCAGTTTGTGATGAATTGCCCTTCGTGGGACGACTCACGCGGAGAAGTGAGCGTGAAGTTTGTCTCCCGTGAGAGGGACCGCACAGTGGCCCTGGGGAAGAGTGAAGAGTCCTCCCCCGGAGTGAAGAAGCGGTGAAACCAACGTCGGATGAACTGACCGCAGCCCCCATTCCCTGTCCCCCTGCGCCGCTCGGGGGGGAGGAGGTAGAGAAACCGGGACTGATGTTAAGCCCGGGAAGAAGGGAGGGATGGGGGGAAGGTGTTCTGCTTAAGATCTGTTTGCTCTTTCTCACTTCTCACTACTCCTCTCTGATTAGTTCTTTTAATAAATGTACCTAATTTCCCCAAAACTGAGTCTGTTTCGCCCGGGACGGTAAATGAGAGTGATCTCCCTGTCCTTATCTCAAACCCGGAACCCTTGGAAATATTTTCTCCCCCTGTTCAGCAGTGAAGGGGGAGTGAGTGAGCGGCTGTGTGGGTACCTGGCGGCCAGCCAGGGTCAACCCACGACATCCTATCAGGAAGAACAGATTAACATTAATTACTAAAAGATGCAACAGTTAGCTTAATAAAAGCTGCTACACCGCTCCTGCATCCCTGAAGTAACCAAACAACTTTATGAGTCTACATCAATATTTTCATTTAACATATACACAATACTGATTAGTTAACTAAAATTCTTTTTAGATCAGAAAACATTCAGAAGGAATAAATCTGAGTGACTAGACAGCTATTTTCCAAGAGAATCTAGGTATCTACAGCCAGTAGGAATGAGAAGAGGTCAATAATCTTGGTGTTAAATTGAAAATGCAACTCCAGATTATTCTGCATTCTACTAACATATTGAAGAAGGCACATATACAACATCTCTACTTCTCAGTAAATGACTAAGCAATTCCTATCACATTGATTTATAAAGGAGGGTATTAATTTTTAAAAGAGACTAACTAATGCACACGTTATACTCTAAATGCCTTTATTTCCATTACAAAATGCATTCTTTAATGTCTTTGGATAGCTTAACACATCAGAAATAGCAAGTTATATGTTATTTAGTTGGTTTTTTAAAACATCCTAAATATATTTCTTCCCTGCCACACAACCACTGTTCTCCTCTTCCTTATACTTCAGTTCTCTATGCATTTTTTTCTACGAATGTGCAACTTGGCACAAACAGCCCTATTTCATACCTTCATCATGCAACATCACTACTGTAACCAGCTACAGTGAGACCTCAATGCAACAGGCAATCGTACACAGCAGTTTTAAACTGATTCCTAGCACTAAAAATTGACTATCTCATTTTCTGAATTATTTTGCCAAGGCAGAAAAACCATACAGGGAAGGAAAAGTAAGAGAAAAAAACCCACCACATTCTCAAATCCTTAGACACTTTCCCCCTCCCATTTCCACTTACGTTCTTCTGATCATAGGGACCACACATCATTTCACTACCTAAAGCGAGATAAAGTATGAAGACTCTCTCTGAAATTCAGTGCTGATAGCTAACAGAACCCTAAACACATATTGCAACTAAGTAAGATGGGAGTCTTCATGGCTTGTAATAAAGGCAAAGCATATGTATGCATATGTAGTGAGAAGAAAACCAACTTGAAGGAAAAAAAAAAAGGAAAAAAAAAGAAAACGCTTCTGGGCAAAGTTCCCTATTATTACGTCCACCTCTCTAATTCAATCTCTTCCTAACAATATTTTAGTTATTATTTAACACAGCATAGCTACACAGATACATTGCATTCATTAAGCACTACCAAAAACTACTACAAATTTTTTCACAAAAAATATATTTGTAAATCAAAACACAAACCAACTACAACCAAATTATTTAAATAGGACCAAATGCAACAATGCAGCTGGCAAATACAACAGCGCAGACTGCATGCAAACTGCAAACCTCCTACTGAATTCTTTGCTAAAGAAGTCTAAAATGAATGCTAAGTTTATAACAACTGAAAGCAACTGTAGGTTGGAACCTGAGATATCAAATCCAAATTCTGTTCAACTTCTCTGTCACTTTCTAAACCAGCAGAATTTCTCACTGTGTGTGGAATATTTCAGGCTAAATTAAATTAAGTCCAATGCCGAAACATTTAATTTTGCCCCTAATACAAAGGGGGGGAAAAAAAGTCATTAGCTATAGTGTTACAAATCAGCTGGTATGATGCAGACTAGGAGGAACACATCCAAGGTGCCTGAGGTAGCTGGCCAACATTATGAGACCACTCTCTTACGTTCTGACAAAAAGAAGAGCGGGCTGCTAGTCAGAGGAACCTCACCAAGCTCGAGGAGTAGGCAACAAAACCCCATGAGGTTTAACACAGCCAACTCAGAAGCCCTGTAGCTAGAACAGATCAACCTCAGACACAAGAGGCAGCTAAGAACAAGGAGGACAACTCTGCAGAAAAGGCCTTGGAGGTCCCAGTAGACAAGGAGGGGACTACATAGCAGCAGCACACACTTGTGGTGTAGGTGGCCAACCACAGTGAAGCCAGAGGCAGTTACCCACTGTTTGGCACTGCGAAGGCCACATCTGCACAGTGTCCAGCCCGGGTCTTCCCAGGACAAAGACGCTGACAGACCGGAGGGAAGCCAGCAGAAGGCCACTAAGTAGCCAGCAGAAGGCAAGTAAAAGCAACAGGAAAGTCAGAAAGAACAGAGCTTTTGCAGCCTAGAGAAAATAACCGCTGTCTTCAGCTATCCCACAAGGTATTACAGAGAAGACAGAGCGAGATTTTTCTCAAATGCCCAGTGAAAGGACAAGAGGCAACAGGACACTAAAGCCAGCAAACTCTTGGCCTTAAGGAACCGACTCCTCCCCATGGGCGCAGAACAGCCCTGGGACAGGGCCTAGAGATCCTCAGTTGTCTTCATCCTGACATGGGTTCAAACTTCAACAGGACAAGTCTAAAGTAATCTCTGGATCTAGCTCAGAAGCTGCCCCAGTTTTTACAAGGAGTAGGCCAGATACCTCCAGGGTTCCCTTGCCACCTCATCTGTTTGGGGGGAGATTCTCTGCTGGTATAATAAGATAGGCAGCTCAATCTACCTTATATGAACTGGAATTATTTTTCAGTTCACTATTGAAAGAAAGATCTTTTTGCCATGATATATCATTGCAGACCATGAAAATATTTTTATTCACTCAACATCAGTTTTTGTTTCGAAACAGAACAATACTAAATTCTGCTTCTCAGAAATGGGGATTCTCGGACCAGAAGCAAAATTCTCGTACAGATTCCCCCTGACAGACCCCACCACTCGTAAGTACAACACATCATCTGTGAGAGGTGGATGCAGTTCCACACACAGTAACGGCTCTGCAGATGCTGGGTTTAACAGCCCTTGCTCTCAGCTTCCTTCTATTCCATGCACCTCCCTCCACCAGACTGACCCAGCCACTGGCAATACCACACATGGAACCCAAATGGACAAACAAATGGTGGAAAAAACAACCTGAAAGCAGCTGCACGTTCTTCCTCAAGATGTCTTATACCTGAGACTGCTTCTGAACAGATGCTTAATTATAACAAAAACATTTCAGCTGACAGAAATGTGGTCCTACTAAGCCAATTCATGTAGAATCCAGAGACTGTCAGAAAAGTGGCTGATGCACAAGATGAACGGTCATACATTTATTTAGCCATTAGACTTTCAGGTGCTTCTCCTGATACTTACTTTTATAGAACATTGTTTTAAACCATTTACTGAGCTCACTGAAAACACAATGCTAAGCTCTCCCATTTATTTGAGTCTGTATCCAAATAAAGTATACAGAAAGACAGTGAAAAATCTGACAAGCACTTGTTTGAGGTCTACACTATGTAAAGTCTAATGTGCACATAAGATTAGACTATTTTTAGAGTCAAGCGTACCTCTGCTGCTTCTGAGGCAAAGGAGGTTGTCAGAAAACAGCTGCCAAAACACAATGCAATGGAATAGGAACATAAGGAACTTGAAATGACAGGAAAGAGCATGTGCAAGAAAATCTCAAATGATGGACGGTTCCCAAGTAACTTCCTGAGAAACTTATTGTCTAGTTGCAGAAAAAGCAAAAAAAAAAATAATTCTATCCTGAAAAACAGAGGACCCTTGTACTTCGAGCAAAACATTCTGTTATTTATTTAGATGCGAATCAAAGTGGTATATCTGTAGAAGATTCAAGAGAAGTCCCTGTCTGCCATTTGCATGAAGGGATACTGGGGTTTGGACACTGAACCTTCCCTGCAAATAAGACTCGTACTGAATTTCTCCATCCTTCTGGCACATCCAAGTGACTCTATCAGGAGCCCATAGACAGAAGGAAGGGGAAGGAAAAAAAAGAGAAGAATGATTTTTAAAGGTAACTACAACACAGGTGTCAACTTTTTAAAAGGTAATGTGCATGGTGATGGAATAAGCTGCCATATGATCCATCCAGTTGTGCAAAATGCTAGGTAAAAATACTCTCACTTATCAAATTAGCTTTCAACCTCAGGTGTGTATCTTTTATGACTCGAGCTGCCCAAAACATGTCTCTATTTTTGATAATTTGGTGTTTTTTAAGGATCTTAGAGATGCTTAGTTCTGCAAAAGATTTGATGCTTATTTTATAAAACCAATTTTAAAAGATTTTATTTTTATAAAACCCATACGCTGTTGTTTTAGAGAACCAATAGAACAGCATGGGAAAGAGCCCAGCAGTAGTAGGTGATGTATTATGCTTCTGAAAAAGTACAATATTTTGAAAAATCCACACAGCACTTCTCATTGAACATGTCTGAAGCCCATACTGTCAGAGCAGGAGGGGGAAGCAGGGAAAGGAGAGACACAGAGAAAGAAATTCTGATTACTGTGTCCTAGTCCACCACAGAACAATGAACCAACTACTAAGTATTTCTTCTAATCTCCAGAAGGATTAGGTTTTCCTGGAAAAATCTCACAAATGGGTGAGGCATTACCACCAAATCCCAATTATCCTCTTCGAGTCATGGTGAGCACGGGCAGTTGTGAAGAAAGCAGTGAAACACAGAAGACGCTGTCACTTGACTTCAAAAATCCTCTTACAATTATGACAACAATTGTACTTTATAAGTATTATAATCATTTTTAAAGAGTGTACTGAACAAAAGAAGGATGGGACAGTCCAGTTCGGAGACATGTTCCCATTCATCTTAGACCCACAGATACTAAGCTAGCAAGATGTGTGACAACACTGAAAGTAACCTGGAAAAGACAGATTTTCAAAAGCGTGAAAAGACAAAACCAAAAGCAAACCAAACCAAAAAGCCAAAACCACGCTCCCAAAACCAGAGCAATGACACAGGATGGTGATGTTCCCACAGTGTACAGAGAAATCTAAGCTACTGATCTCAAAACAACTTGTGAAACGTTTTTATAATCAAACAATACAGGAAGTTTCTTCCAAGAATGGGGAACAGAGTTGAAGCTCTCAGTAACTATGGTACTGGCAGATTAAAATCACAGCAAGTCAACTGATGCCGAAGCAAACAAAAGAAAAATTGACATAAAAAAACCTCACAAGACATTCTCAAACACCCTGGTTTTCCATTTTCCCCTCAGTGCGCTTACATTCAACACCCAATAAGTCGAAGTTATCAGAATAATGTTCTTCATCTACTACAGAATATTTCTTCATTTTTTTCAACTGCATGTGAAAATGTCCAAGATTTAAAAGAATTACTTTACTAACTACATAGTGCCTAAAGAGCAAAGACATAAGAAAATGCACTTTCTACAGTAATTTTTACACTGCAAGGCTAAACAACCACGTTTTTTAATAGTGCAGTACGAGGAGATTGGGAAAAATATATCAGACTAGAAACAATGCCAAATGCCACTGAAAACACTTATGACCCCACTTTCTGTTATTTGTATTAAGTGTACATTCATTCTGTAATGTAATTACCATCTGGAGAATTCAGAGACATATCATTTTACAGCCTTTCACTGGACTATTTAAAGGAACTACCAGACAAAACATGAAGAGAATGTCTCTTCTATTTTTAAACACCCTCCACAAAATTAATAAGTTATGCATTTTAGGGCAGTTAAACAAAGAAATTATAATGAGCATGTAATACTGAGTCTCTTCCATAATAGGGATTCAACTAAACATGAACACACGTTAAATATTTTCAGTATCACACATACTAAGTATTCCTTTCCACATTACAGAAAAACACATATAGACTAATCCTTACATTGAGTAGCTTTTACACAGATGAAACACCAGCACAACAACAGGACAAAACATTAACTTTGAAAAAGGAAAACAAAGACAAAACTAACACTGACAAAGAAAGGCATAAGATGAAAAATACCAGGTTAGATCTTGCAGTGTAGTATATTTCTTCTGAATTGTCCAAAAAATCGCTACTGTCAGGCTGTTCATTAGACAGAGATCAAGAAACTCAAGTTATTTACTTTGTGACTGAAAGCCAGGTATACATAACAGGTAATTTTCTTGTTAAAAAAAAAAGTTGTTAGCTGAAACTCAAACCATGTTAAGACAGTCCTGGGGATGGGGGCAAAACACAGCTAAGGGTATGGTCACATTAACAAACACTACTGATTTCACACCAGAAATAATGAATTACCATTCGTCACCTGAGCTGTGGTAATGACCGACAAACTGTCTCAGTAAGAGACAAGCGTGTCCCAGGTCAACATATCAGTGAAGCACTGACAATAACTCATCACACTGCAGCCGTCCAGTCCTTTGGCTTGTGAGCTCACACCCGTAAGTAAACAAACATAAATTTTAAGCATGCTTTAGTGAGACAGAAGCAAAAGGGTCAGATGAACTGCTTGAATGAAAGGGGGCTTGCGTTGTTATTGTAGGAAGACAAGACGGGCATCTCTTACTCCCACTTCCATTCAATACATTTTCTCTCCCAGAACATGCAGATTGTTACAAATTTGTCCCTCAGCTCGCTCTGTGCTAAAGGCTCTTCACTAGAGCACACATTTTTTTAATAGATCTCATTTATGTTTGACAGGCCAATTTAAATTGTCCGTTGGTTCTATACCTAAAGACAAAATACGGCTTTTCTCTGGTCTCTAGACCAGACATCATCATCTTCAAAAATCACAGTTCCGTTTTATCTGGAAAGGACATATCAGGTCCACACGCTTCATTCTGATATCACCAGGGGAGCAGTTAATTTCCCTCTTCAGAAAGATCCAAATAAGCAGTTATAGATCTTCCTTATAGACAGGGAGATGAGGCAAGTGCTTTGGACAGGTTTCAAATATACAAACTCTGACAGGAATAGACAACACTAAGAGATTTCCTTATCAGTAGAATGAAACTGGATCATTCAACTCCCTTCTTGGAGCAGTAAGAGCTTCCGAGATTCCAAAACGCAAAAGTCCTGACTGCTAATGTACAAGGTAGGAAAAGGCTCGGTTCCTGCCTTCCCACAACATCTGGCAAAGAACTGCTCTCAAAAACTGTGCTTTAATCCCTGCAGAAAAATCTCTCTACTCAGTTTAGAAACTCAGGTTCCTAAAGCGCACTGAAAGCACCTCTCTGCACTATGAAGTTACCCCCTAACTCATTTGTATGGTCAGTGACTGATAAAAAAAGAAGAGCTTTTAAAACTTCAGCTTCTCCATTAATACTTTTTTTACAATTGTAATTATGTGTGTGCAGAAACAAGTAAAATTCTTAAGAAGCAAAAGCACTGTAATTTGAACTATACAGTGCTACTGATTGTTTTTTCTTTGTAATCCAGACAATGCAACAGCAAAGCCAGGATAACTTGGAATCAGATTTAAAATAATTTCGAACTAATTAATGAGTTTGTGGCAGAAACATTGACTTCATTATCATATTTAATAAACACTCGTATAACCAGTGCTCCTAAATGATGTTGTTATGCAGTTATGTCAAGGTCTAAATAACGTATCTGAAATAGTTGCCTAAATTGTTCTCCTTTGTCTCCAACAGGCACCAGAAACTGCAGACTACCTGACCAGCCAGTTGCTGAGGAAGAGCAAGATTATACACAACCTCACACACCCAGAGCCAGCTGACCCAGTACCAAAGGACAAGGCACTGGGAAGGAGATTTTACTACAACTACAGAGCAATGTAAGGAAATGTGCATCAGATATCCCACTCATATGTGGTTTGTAGATTACAGAAGAGGAAGTACATTCCTAGGTACACACCCTTCCCACAAACTAACTCAGAGCAAAGCCAATGTCCCTCCCACCTATGTACTAAGTCAACTTTTTTACTTTAACACCTGCCTTAAAAAAACAAAGAGAACACAGAAGTCTGCAGTAGGGAAGCAAACCAATGATTTATCCAGGAATGTGAAACTGCCCAAGTGCACAAACGTGGAAAGCAACAGTCTCCATAGAAGAGAGGACGCTACTGCTATCCTGTGTGTGAGACAGCACAGACACCTTTTCCCTCGCTGCCTGAGTTCTCGTATCCCTTGTATTAAAGGAAGAAAACACTGGCAACACACCTTTACAAAATATGCCAACTGGCAGACTCAGTGTGGCTCAGGTGCGATGCACGGCCATGGAAAGATTGTTTGCACAGGTAAATAACCGCACAAAAATTATTTTTTTTAAAATGCATCATATCTCTTTCCAAGGCTCTAAATTTTTTTTTTTTCCATTATCAATCATTGTCAATACAAGCACAACAGAGAGAAACATTTGAGTACTCACAGAAATTCTACAATTTAAAAAAATAACTCTATAAATAAAGGGAATTATATACTTGGCAATGAGGTGTAAAGGATAGAGGAAACCCACAAGGCAAAAGGCTGTTGCTTAGCACATACATCACACCTGTCAAGAGTCCCCAGATAAGGGTCTTACTGCATGTTGTGTAATGGCACCAAAAATTTTAGGACCGATATGTAATGACTTGTCAGAAAAATCACTACCAAGTTTAGTAGTGCTAAGGAAGTATGCTAAACATCTTGGAATTCTCCTCCTCTGCGTGTATTTGCAGAGAATAACATGCAGAGCATAGTCCATGCTGCTTGTTACTCACAAATTCATGATGTGGCTCTGTCTCTTTCCTCAAGGGTGGATCAAATTTTACTTGACCGACTAAAGAGAAGAAAAGGAAAACAAGAATTTAAGTTGGACTGTAATTAGACAAAATTCAGCTCCAAAGAAAAGAAAAATCCAGTTTAATGAGTGCGTCATATCTCCACTGATGCAAGCTTCTGACATACCAAACTCCCGCATGCTAGAAACTAATGGGCACAGAAAGAACTGTATCATAAAGGCAGCACAATCATCATTTGCCCCACCTACTCGTTAGAGGGATCAGGAAAACCATTCAGCAAATATGACAGTGAAATGCCCTCTTTAGAGGAGCAATACAGCTGTAATTTATAGGGGGAAAAAAAAACATATCCATTGTGTGAATTCACTCTTGAATATGTTCTGGGAGATTAAGTAGCACTAAAGAGCCTTGAATGAAGTTTGGGAGAGCTAATCACATCTTCTAGGACAGGTCTTTCGCAGACACTCGTCCCCTAAATTTTAGCTTAAGAAAAGACTACTGAAGCTCCAAATACTGTTCTGATTTAATTCAAGCAAACGAATGACTACAGTTTGTGGGACGGAGTCTGCTTTTAGTGGCCAGCGATTAACCTCCTCCCTTCCCGATTTCTATATGACTGTTTCAATTCAAAAGCAAAAACTACAAGAAGATACTAAATCAAGGAAGAAAAATAAACAAAAAAAATCATCTTCTGCCATTCTGTTACTCAGCAGAATCCAGCATCACTCCGAACACGCTTGCTGGAGTGGCATATGAAGCTACACCAACCAGCTCTCAGAAGAGCTCGGGTTGCACCTGGTTTAATTAAGATGATGCAATAGCGAGACTTGCTGAAGTGCTGACAAAGGATGTATTTAAATATTTTACACTACCATTTGTTTGCAGAGTCATCTAGAACCTGTGTCTGTAATTGAAACAGCGTAAGTTTTTATTTTCCTATATATCACTGAAAAGTGTTTCCATGTATGTCAGATACACAGAATACCCATTGAAATAAGTGAATATCAGTTATTTAAGAGTATTTCACATGCTTACAGTTTATTTCAGAGCGTGTCTTTTCTTCTCTCACGTTTCTACTTGTTGAATGAATTCTATGAGGCACTACAAGAGGCTAAAGGAAAAAAATAAAATATCTCAATACCAAAATTACTCACTTGAAATCCGTTATTGTGTACCTAGTTTTTCACAGGTTTCTTGAGCATATTAAAAAAGAATGAAATCAAGAGAAAGCTAAAAATAAAGTTTGCGTGTATATTCTTATATACTCAAGTTAGATTTATTGAGAGACATTTTACCTGTAGAGTGTCTTCAAGATGAGAGTTTTTAAAACACTGGATTTAAGCAAATAAAGACAATGCCAGCCAGCACTAGTCTGATAACACTTCCTTTTTGCACCTTTCAGTTTAGGGTATCGGTAGTTTCCAAAGAAGCAGTAAAACTAAATCTGACTTACTGGTAGCATTTCCTTCATTTAGATAACTCAGTCACTTTCAAAACTTCTAAACTAAACCGATTCGTAAAACACCATCAGTTTGTTTCTTTAAGTAGGTGAGAAGTTAGTCCGAGTTTTTCAGAGCTGAATGGAAGAGAGTATTCCTGGTACTCGTGTGGTGTGTGGCAAGAGCAATGTCATTATTTCTAGAATTTCACCTTCATTTTTATCTTTCATTTCTATTTTTTCCCTGAATTTTCAGGGAAATCTACTTCTCTTCAGGATGAAGTGTCACAAACTTTAAGACTTGGCTTTTTTCTCTTTGTCCCTGTTGGATTTTCTCTCTTCTTTCTCCATCTACTGCTGCAGGTTCTCTCAGAAACTACAACTTAAGGCTTCTTAACAAGAGCACAAGACCAGCCGACTGCTGTATACAACCTGGTTGCAAAATCATCATCATAAATCCTAACAGTGTGCTCTCAGCATGTCCTCTGCAACGAAATCTTCATCTTTAGGAAATAAAGTTCATCCTCCACAATGTTAGCCCAAGTCACCTCTGAAAAGCGCGTTTGCTATGTTTCTGTGTTGAATACGTGGCAGCAAAACAGTTTTTGATTAAAGGACTCTAACACAATAGTGTCAGTAATCTGACATGCTGGTATGTTAGCTTTGCTTTTATATATACTAATTATAATCTTCACTTGGCAACTTTCAACTATGAAGTGATGACAGAGTCAGAGAACGTCAACTGTTGCAGTATCATAAAGAGTCAGGAGTAGCTCAGCAACTCTCTTCATCCCTGAAATATCTGAAAACATTATTTCCCTTCTGCTCTTGTCATCACACACACTACTACTTTGCTTTCATTAGGGTCCAACACACATACATAGTGCTTTACCTACCATTTACATTCACTTTCATCTTTTTTCGAAACTGGAGAGACTTAAAGATTGTGGGTACTTATTTTCTCCCATGCACCTCACAGGTAGTTTTCCATTTCTTGTAACATGTCAACTCTCCCCTTCCTCAGTTCTGGTTTGTCTGTTGTGCATCCCTTTAAGTTTTAAAAATGGTTTGCTATAGCTCAGGATGTGTTTCAAGGTTTGACCTGGTTTTCTACTTCAGTATTTCAAACACTTCAGGTACTAGAAGGGGGTTTATTTATAATCTTTTGTGAAGACGCATTGCCTGCTTACCCATGATGGGTGCACATCTGTAATGTCAGCACCAGGACCTCAACTAGTAGAAGTGTGAGTATTTCTGCATTTGCAATGATATTGTGCGAGTTCCTTGCATCTTGCCACAGATTTTTGAACTGCAGGACAGGTAGAGCCTGCCCTCACATCTCACATGACCAGAGAACTACTGGAAGAAGCAGTCAAATCCTCATCTCTTGGTCATCAGGAGAGAGCCCTCAAGTCACCTTGAAAGACCTAAGCTGACAACAAACCGATACAAACAGCTGACATACGAGCTGTGCAAGAGGACAAAGGAATGCAGGTTAACACACCCTGACACAAGTGTCATTTGAGCACAATTTTAATCACGTACAGATCTCAAGAGCAATCTTATCCCCAATACTTAGTATGCTGAAGATGAAATACAAGCATTTCCCTCTTTGCTACCTCTCGCCTAGTATCATGTCCATCATGAGAGTCACCGTCACAGAAACATGGTGACCAAGCAGTTGCTAACATCTCCAGAAGTTTTTGCTTATGGACATGAAAGCAGAGTCCCAAACGGAAATCCTATCGTTGACTGAACAGGAAACTAAATGAGGTCCTCTACGAGTTGTGGTAGAGAAAAATACTCAAAACGTCACTTATAGATACTGGTGTCAAACTAATAATGTCTGTATCAAGGGGAGACCTTTCTGGTTATACCCAAATAACATGACAGCATGCTTTTAGTTTTGTTTTTACATATTAGATATTTCATCTTTGTCTGCATTTAGAATGATTTAAAAGACGTAGTACAGCACTCCTCAAAGAGCTGACAAATTAATGTCCTAATCTTTACTTCACTCACACAACTCATGGGGAACAGGAGAGCATGAGGAACACAAAGTGGGGAGCAACTCTGAAGCTCAAGATTCTCACCAGTGTTGTTTGTACGATGTCAAGTTGCTTCTTCTAATTTTTGATGGATGCATTCTGGTGATTGTCACAAGCATAGGAGTCAATCCCCAAATTCAGATTAATATCTCCAGATACTCCGGTGAGCAGGCAGGTACTAAAGCAAGTTCGACCATGTATAAAAGGAGCATGTACACTTCTTATTCCCTTAGATTTGTTACAGGAAAGACCACAATGCCAACAACTGCTTTGCCTACGGCAGGATTCTGCATTTGAAATATAGACCTTGCTCAAGATCCATCAGATAATTCATTATCACCTACTTCATTCACAGAGAAGGGTTCTCGACTTGCTTATTACAAACTGTTTGCACAAGAGTCACCATCAATCTCATTTTGCAGGTGGATTAAATGCCTCAATGGAAAATTATCTGGCAATGTGGTTGGGGAGAAACGAAGAGACATCTGTCTATCCAATGAAAACAACCCAGCACCACAGGGAACAGTGTTTGAAGCTCACTGGAGAACTCAAGGCCATATGATGAGCAATGGTGGAGAAGTATCATTACGGCTAGCACAGAAGCCTATGAATGTAGCAGGAAACCCTCGGCAACATAAACAATAAATAAACACTTGAGAAGAATGCATACCAAAAGACACACAAGCAGCTTGCTTGTCCTATATACTGTGAGCCAGTCTAGCTCCTGTATAAATGATGCATTTTCTCTCATCACTGCTGTGACGTTCACTTCCTTATGGGATAACTCATAAGTAATACACTGAACAATAGAGGAGCCTTCTGAACACTCAGGAGTGACACAAAAGAGTGAGCGCTATTTTGAAAGCTACAAGTAACTGTCAATAAAAGGTGTGCTGAAGTGACTCCATACAGGAAGAGAAGAGAGATTCTCTACTTGAGCAACCCAAAGGGAACATCAAAATTCTTACTGGAAAAATATACCAGTGACACAGGCCAAAGGTACACTGGGGTTTCAGTACAATTTCCAGGAAAGCAGGGAAGACTTTCGGGGCAAGCTACTGATCCGAGTAGCTCACTCCCAGGAAGCACACTGAAAGCCTATCTTTTTAGGGCAGCTTACAAAATCTTCAGTTTTCTGGTTTCTACAGAAATATTTTAATGGGCCTCAGAGCTCTCTATCACCACTGAACAGAGAGAAAACAAAAGAATGCCTGATCCTTAGAGCTGATGGTAAGGTGAAGATCTGTGTTCCTCAGTGCTGTCTCCACTGGGAATCAGACATCTTTCTTTTAACACTGACATGAAAGTCAACCACATTAAGGGTTGTCCTGTGTGTTTGACTTCCCTAAATATTTTTTAAACAGAAAATTTCACTGAGTATGCTCCTCTATTCGCAACTGCTTTTAAAAGTACTGACCATTCAATTCTTAACGCTTTCCTCTCCTCCTTTTCCATTTATAAAATATATAAACATTGCACTCCACAATAGAAAAAAAAATATATATATTTCAGTTTGGTTTATTTCCACATTTATTTATTTCAGCTTCTAGGGAAGACAGACTTGGTGCATGTCAATTCGTCTTTGCTGTTCCAAAAAGGTAAAAGCATTTAACTTGTAAAAGCCGAAAACTTATATTTTCAAGTAGCTGCTTCTTTTGAGATTATTTTCCCTTGAAGGCATTTTTAGCCTAGCTTATCCATAACAAAGAACACACAAGTATGCGATTAAGAAATCCATGGCATTTGTGTCAAAAGGATTAATTTTTTCCCAAAAAAAAAAAAGATCATCCTTTAGGGAACTGTAAACAGACGGAAAGTCTGCCCTAACATACAGTTAAGTACAAAGACAGGATGCAGTAACAGAGTATCTGTTTTCTCTTATTTATGAAACACTTCAGTCGCACACTGTTTATCGTCTTACATAAGCATGCTATTTTCTCCCAGCTGTTAAAGCAGAAAACCAGAAACTTCGCCTTTGACAAAACCGTAACTGAAATCAAGTCTCGCAGTGTTCTACAACAGAAAACATAATCTGCAGGAAACACGCAGCAAACCATCTGACAAAAACAACTACAGGATCACTGTCACCTTCTCATGAGAAAGTAAAATAGGAACAACAGAATAAGTTCTACCGAGCTATAAGATGATTTTTATGAATGCTTTCTTTGTAGACGGATGGAAACAATCCCACAAAGAAACAGAAAGCAGAATGCATGACAGAACTGGAGAAGCAGTCCACAGTTACTGTTGCAAAATTGCTGAAGGACAAAAATAAACAAAATTTTAAGGCATTTACATCTCTCTCTCTTTGACCTTCTCTCTCCCAGATATAGTGAATTTTCCTAAGTGCCTGTACCTGTGACAGTAAAAGCAACCCTTGAGACTACTGCTAGATCAGAAAACATTCTGTGGCTCAATAAACCGTTTAGCTTCGTCAGCAAATGAAAACTTAATCTGATTCCATAATTAAACTGTATTCCTACCTCAGGATCATCATCATCAAAATCAGGGTAAGTGGAATGATCAGGATTATTCATTTTATCCAAAAGCTCAATAGCAAGACTTCGGTTTAATGGCTGGGTAACAAACGGATGCTGAAAGACAGAAGAAAACCACACTCACATATCAAAATTCCAATCACTCCTATTAAGCATAATTTAATTTTTTAACTGAAAAAAAAATCGCATATATTAAATTTATACCTGTAGTAGCTTTTCAGCTGTAGGTCTTTTCTTAGGATTTTTTGTAAGTGCCATTTTCACAAAATGATGGAAACTATTGGACCTGTAAAATGAAGTAGTAAACATTAGAATCAATTTCCCAGTGAAATACAAGATCATTATCTACTGAAATAGAAAAGTACTTACCATTTCATTTTATCCTTTAATTTAGGAGGCTGGAAGTTGCTTTTTGTCATTAGAAAAAGTGCTCTGAAAAAAAAACCAAACTAGTATTTCTGCGGTTTACATTGCAATACGTATATGAGATGAATTACTAAATCTATTATTTGATTGGCATGAAGAAGTCCATCAGTTTAAGACGTGCCACCAGGATAATCTTACACACTCATGCACCAAAAGGAGTTGTACATTCAGAACATCTACATACAATTCAATACTCATATAGTCCCTCCAAACACCACAAGCACATGTAGACACTGCTCCAAATGGATTATTTATGAAGCTGTACTTACACACGAAGCTTTAAATCTTTACTAACCTCATTGGATGTAGGTCAAACATTGGAGGCTGAAGTTCAGCAAGCTCTATAGCAGTTATTCCAACTGCCCACAGATCACAGAGTTGGTTATAGCCACCTTTTCTTTCTACTGCAGCAACTTCTGGCGCCATCCTAAAGGGCAAGATATTTTTAGATAAACGTCTTGCCACAAATTGAACGTTCTTCTGTATGCAGCAGTTTACTACTCTTTTCCCTACAACTCTCAATCTATAAGCATAGAATATACATTTCTACGTGTGTGTGTAGCTATAAAATGTATATGTTAAGTTTTCCTCAATCACCTCCTGGTAACTAATAGGCAGTTTCCAAAACAGCTATTTAGCAGTAAGAGAATAAAACCACTGTCTCGGACCTTTTTTTGCAGTCACACAACAAATCACCGCTCAACAAGAGAGGAGCCTAAGGTATAATTATTCAACTACAGTAAAATTCAAGTAATATCCAAATTCACACATTACCCCAGAAAGTGATCAACTGACTTCTGAAGAGAAGAATTCTTACCAAAAAAAGTTACAAAATGTCAGCTTTCTTGTATCCTGAAAGCATGAGACCTGAAGCCTGATTGTTACTTCTCCACAGAGCACTCCCTGTTTGCAAAGGTTACCTTTCTGCAAGGTCAGAAGACCTCATTCAAGTTCACAAAATAGTTTCACATCTTCAGGTGACAAAAACTAAGAAACATAACTGACACATAAATAGGAATATCTAAAGGATTCACTAGGCATTGTCACAGGTTTTGAATGGTCAAAGTGAATTAAGCCTTGATTGCCCTACAGTCACATCAGATGGTAAACATGTCAGTACTTTTTAGCTTTGAACGTTCTTAGTCCAGATCACCTGAAAAGTAGCAGAGGAAATGGAGATGTGAGTCAATAAAGGTTAATACAGATGAATATCAGTTAATGAGTGCTCCAGGAAAGCAGTAGGCAGCACCTCAAATTGATGTATTAATCACGGACATCCCTATTTGTAGATCTGAATTCACCATCAGGATTTCAAGTTTGCATAGTTACACTACATTCACATAAATTTCTTCAAGAATTCATAAAAAACACCCCAACCACTCTAAATCAAAAAGGAGTTACCATGGTAGAGCAGGAGCATGAGTTAACTTGGAAAAGACACGGACGAGGAGCACAACAATAAATAAGAGGGTGACTCGAACTACAGATGCTGCACAGCAGTTCTGCCCTTTATTCCTCTCCCATCCCAACACTACAGCCTTACCCGTCCAGGCATCTTTTAACAATCACCCAAACCTTCACACTGTTTCCAATCAAATTTTCTTCTCCGTGTCCTCAACAATTTTGCTCCCTTGCTTTTCCTCTCAAATCTCCGAGAAGCTTTGCGAAGAAAAGCTGATGCTTTTCATTAGCATTTAACCTACATAATGTTTTCCAAGTTAATGTTTAAGGTTATGACATGTCATTTGAGGAGCTTGGCACATTTTGGAAGTTACACAGTGGTACAATCCAGGACTAAATTCACACAGACATCTTAGGAAAGAGAGAGACATAAACCAATTACACAATCATGACTGATGGGTGTTTGCGTTATTCTGAAAGGGAAGTGAATCCTTGCCTTGATTTAACACTGCAGAAGAATGCTAAAAATGCTGTGCTTGACTATTTCAAGACTGAATACTTGACTGAAGGGTTGTGGGTTTTTTTTCCCGTTATATACATTTTTATCTTCTACCTACTAGGCTGTCAGATAAAAGAATTTTGAATATCTTTCTGGGAAACATACAACAAAAGTGCTATTTTACAGTGAAGAATGTGTGTTCTTCACTTTGAGGTGAAAAGGTATCAACTACATCCAATACAAAGAGAAAATAAAATGCTAAACTCTAGAATACATGAACTATGCAAATTAGCCTACTGATGGAAGAATAAAGATGCAGTACAGATAGAATATAAATGTGTATTTGAATTTAATCAGTGTAGGCAAATAAGGGGGGGAAGAAAGAAAACTTAGAGGAAACATTTCACAAGTTGCAAAACAAATGAAACATCAACTGAAGAACTGCAGAACAGATGTATCTAGGGTAGAGAGGAAGAAATAAAAAAAAAACGAAATTAAAAATCAGGGAAGAAAAATATTTAAGATCAGAGTTAAAACCAGGAAAAATTGTTGATAGCTTTTAAGTTTGACTAAATTGAGATACATTAGCCAACAACAGTGATGGCAGCACACAGATAGCTTTTCAATTCTTCAGAGCATTAGAGAATTTTCTCTGATATTCAGCTAATTCAGGATTTAGAATGACTAATACAGATATGACCATCAGAAAGTCTGACACGGCCTTCAGTGATTAGTCTACCCACAGAGTGACAGAGTGCTTTGATGACGATTTTTCAACGGTATTATATATGTTACTATTATATTAATGGCCAAGTAAAACACAGTTACCAATATGGTGTGCCAATGAATGATTTCCTTTTGGCAATTGTAGCTGTAATCTGCGCAGATACTCCAAAATCAGCTATTAAAAAAAAAAGTAAAAAGAAAACAACAGTTAATAACTAATTCGATGTAGTTAATTGTTAATGAGTATATATGTGGTTTCCCCACTCTAAAAGCTTCTTAAATATACTGAAAATATTTAATAAAAAATACATAACAAAAGCAAATAATTGAAACTTCACGTATCCATCAGTCAGCCCATCTAAATTCCCTGGCAAATATGCAAGCTGCACACAAACGCACCCCTCATCAACACCAGAAAGAAGAGGCTAGCACAGAAGCCCTAACAGTTTCATGTAGTGCTTTAATATGATAAAATACAGCATTTAGTATCATCCAAGAGACTTTTTTCAGATAACCTCTCAAGGAACATTTCACACTTAAGAACTCTGGATCGTACATTTCATTAAAAAACTTATAAAAATCCCTGATTTGAATTCTAGCTCTCTATTACAGCATCAGAAAGTCTTTTACCTCAGTGTTCCAAAACTACTGCAATTACTCCTCAGACACTACTTGAACGGTACAATTGGATATTACCAGCAAGAGAGAAAGAATTCCGATATTCTTTAATTCCTTACACAAATCATAACATTATTAAATGAAATACAGAAGACTGCTTCTTAGAGCACATAAAAATCTGTTAGCAATGCCAAATCGTACTAACTCACCTAATTTCACATGTCCATTATCCGTTAAAAGAATGTTAGCTCCCTTAAAAAAAAAAAAAAGAGTAAGCATACTTGAATTACAACATACTGATTCCTCCGATAGCATATTTTTTTAAAAGTTATGTGAGATCTCATGTCAAACTAGGGGTCAAAGACCAACCAAGGGTTGTGTATTCAAGAAATCTGCAGCCTTATCAAGGAAATGTTTGTGAAATTAGTAAGCTGCCATAAAGAAACTTGCATATACAAGGTTTCTCGTTAATTTTCAGTTTACTGGGTTTTAGCCTATGGTACTACAGAGTTTCCATTGTATACAAAGACCCTCTCAAAAAGCAGAATATTGTGATTTGCCTATGCTGATGAATTCTTACTTTCTTCTATTTACACTAAGAGGAAACAGGAACTCTAAAGGTCAAAGAGGAAGTAATTTGATTTTCTTTTCCTATGTAGGAGCTGGTTTTGACTTGTTTGAGAGCGATGATAATTATAATGATAGTCTTAAGGACCTCCCTTGATATTCAAGTGTTTAGCAAACAAGTATTTCCATCATTACGCAACAAAGATTTTGCTAGTGCTCGGTCTGAAGAGTTCACTTTTGTATGGCTGTACTTACCACTCTCCTTCAGTTCAATAATGAAAACTAACCCAAAGCAGCAGTGAGTATCAGAAAACCACAACATAAAAGGGCTGAGAACAAACGTCATCGAAAGACTGAAACCTGGTACTGGTTGAGTTGAATGAAGGCTGGAGCTGGCTAAACCCAGCTCCAAATGTCAGCACTGCCCATGAACTAGAGGGAAAAGCAGCACAGATGGGCCTCCAAAAACCCTAGAATTTTTTACAGGTTATGGCTCTTCACAGAGAAGAAAGAGTCAGGCCTGCAGTAAAACACTGCTTACTTTGGCAAACGTTGCACAAGTATAGTTCATGAGCCTTACAAATGGAGCTTGTTAAACAGAATGACAGTCCAGTTAGGGTGCTCTTGACCTTGCTCACCTTTCAAGGGTAACAGGACAGATACTCTAAATACGTAACTTAGTTACTGAGGGAAGCAAACATAACGCAACAGGCAGGAGATCTGCAGATGAAGATAGTATTTTTCCATGCTTTTAAAAAAAATAATTCTCAATGTAAGGACTGTAAGCATTTTTTAATCGGCACAGTTCTTTTGAGAAATACATATCTATGCTCTGTATCCTTACAAGCATCATTTTGCATTCTACAAAGTATAATGAAAAATGTTTAAAATCTTGTGTCCAAAGTAATCATTCATTCAGAAATTATTTTTATCAGTGCTCAAAACATGAATATCCTGCAGTTAATGAGAACAACTTGGAATCAGGCTGCATTACAGCATCTACAGTTGAATCTGCTATACACTGTGTTTCTAGTCTGGAAAAAAAAGAAGGAAAAAAAAAAGAAACAACCCACACAACACAAAGGAATACGGTAATTTACTGCCAAATTTCCAGGAGGAAGCCTGCCAAGTTTAAGCTGGAGTCTGAGCAAGGAAGAGTTTGGAAAAAAAAGCAAAAAGTAGCAAAACTTCAGGGACAGAAAGCCCACCAGAAGCACCAGCAGAAAACTGTAAGAGAGCATAAGAGTCTGAACAAGTCACCGTTGTTGAGACGAAAGTTTAAAGAAGTCAGCATTAAAAGCCTGATTTGTGGTACCCTCTAATTTTAGGATCTGAGGGAGGGGACAGAAGCAGTCTCCAAGAATCCCGCAGAACAGCAGGCACGGCCCTGCAATCTGCTCACCAAAAAAAGAGCCAAGAAGCCAGAGCAGCTGGTTCAGAGACATACCCTTGGTATGTTGAGCTTCTTAGAAAGGTGTGGGAAAGAGCAAACCTTTCCTTCTGCACAGAGCACACCTTTTACAGCCATGCAAACACGTGTTGCTCTGGACACCAGGTGATGACTAAATTTTACAGCACTGGTCGAAATTATGCATTTTATAGAAAGATTTTTTTTTTCTCCCCTTGCGCAGAAAAATTTATTTTAACAGACAGAAAAAGAAAAGTGAATTTTAGTGTTTTTACTTACCTTTATATCTCTGTGCATTTTTCCTTTACTGTGAAGATAATATAGCCCCTGCATAAAGTATTTAGATAGCAATTTAGTAATTTTATATACATTTCTTACTTAATTACTAGATAGGATCCAATACAATCCTCTAGTTGACTCACTGACAGACGAACATTTTTATGTTTCAATGTATCTGAACTGCATTCGCACATTCAATATATGTAATGGCATAATATCTAACACACAAAATAGATGGAAAGAATACCAGCCACCACATCTATCAAAAGAAAAGCATTCCCAGACCAACTTTTCTGTTGGACACCGTAACTGTGGCCTTTTTAGATCAAGTTAATTACTTTTAAATTGCCTAACAGCTTTCTATTCGGCAGTAAGATCACCGAAGAGCTAGTGCAGTTACCTCCCATATCATTACACACTTCAATTAAGTCTGGAAGTGTGCTAGCAGGCAGCGCTTCGGGTCTGACACAGGAGCAGAACTCTCAAGGATTTCTGCAAAAGCATTAGGCTGTGTCTTTCTGGGTTTCAATGGCACCGCATTCAGGCTTTCATGAAGTGCTAATCAGTTACAAAATTCAACTCCTTAAATAAACTAAAAAAGGAAAAAAAAGCCTGCTCGCCGACGTTTTAATCTTTTTCGCTGGGGGAAATACTAATAATACCCAGTCGGTCCAATAGTTTTTAGAGAGTCCTCATTGCAGGCATGTGTGCAGACTCAAAAACTGGACTCCACTTGCTTTTGCTACAGAGCATAACTAATCAAAGCGTCTACCCTACAGCTGCAACAGCTGGCATTACCTAGAAGAGACCCATGGACACCCCTCAAATTTACATCTCTGGATGCTAGTGGCACAGCAACGATCCACTCCTTTTTAACATTACCCTGGAAGAACGCAAAGTCACCATTTCAAAACTGCATGCCTGGAGGGAAGTACTTCAAAGGACCTAGATTTTCAGAATCAGTCTCATTGATACCAACCAGAATGAGTGTTTTTTTAAAACAGAACATTTAATGGGCTTCTAAATATGGAGATCAAGCACTAACTTTAGGCATTCAAGTGACACTCTGGATTCATGGAAACTGATGGTAAAATTAGCATTGGACAAACTACTTCTATGGATGAACAGATGGCTTATATTCTCAAACTATTTAATCGGAAAAGTGACTGCTGTACCGTAAGCTACAAGATACCAGAAACTATATACATCATAATCAGTCAGAGTGTTATAAGCACGAATTTACAGATGACTTGAAAATATACAAAAATGGGTCCACGGATAACACTTAAAAGATACACACAAATCAGCAGTTTCTTTCTCACAAGCAATTTACACACACTAACCAAGAAATCTTCTCACACAATAAAAAAATATTTTACAAATTACATCCTAGACTATTGAAACACTCCTCCATATTCCCGAGAAGATTATGGAATTGGTGGATGGACTGTGAAGTGGATAAAGAAATGGCTGAATGGTCACACCCAGAGAGCAGTGGTCAATGGCTCAATGGCTGGATGGAGATCAGTGAGAAGTGGTGTCCCTCAGAGGTCTGTACTGGGACCAGTGCTGTTTAGTATCTTCACCAATAACACAGAGAGTGGGATCGTGTAAATCTGCAGTTCACTCCTAGCTAAGCAGTGTGGTTGACATGCCCGAGGGACATAACACCACTCAGAGGGACCTGGACACACTTGAGAAGTGGGCAAATGTGAATCTCATGAGGTTCAAGAAGGCCAAGTGCAAGGTCCTGCACCCAGGTTGGGGCAATACAGTTATCAGCAGAGGATGGGGGGGATGATGGGATTGAGAGCAGGCCTGCAGAGAAGGAATTGGGGGTTCCCCTGGATGAAAAACTGAATATGAGTCAACAATGTGTGCTCACAGCCCAGAAACACCTGGATCACATCAAAAAGAAGTGTGGCCAGAAGCTTGAGGGAAGTACTTCTGCTTTGCTACTCTGCTTTGGTGAGAACCCACCTCGAGTACAGCATTTAGGTCTGGAGACCTCAGCACAGGAAAGACACAGACCCATTGGCACACCACAAAAGCAAAGAAAGGCTGAGACAATTGGGGTTGCTTAGCCTGGAGAAGAAAAGGCTCCAGGAAGACTTTGTTACAACCTTCAATACTTAAAGGGGGCTTATGAGAAGGGTGGGGACAGACAGCAGGGTCTGTTCCAATAGGACAAGGGTGAATGGTTTTAAACAGGAAGATGGTATAAGGAAGACTTTTTTTTTTTTTTCACAAGGGTGATGAAAGATTGAACATGTTGCACAGAGAAGCAAGAGATGCCCCATCCTTGGAAACAGTCAAGGTCAGGCTTGATGGGGCTCTGAGCAACCTGATCTAGTTGAAGACATCCCTGGTCACTGCGAGGGGGCTGGACTAGGCAATCTCTTAGGGTCCCTTGCTACCCAAACTTGTAAGAACAAAGGGTTTAAAGGCTGAAAAACCAAAACACTCCCAGATATCATATGAAAGACTTTACCAGAAGGGAAGAAAAACCACATGTCCTGTAAAATCAGAAGCCAGCAATTTCTGGCATAGCATAGGGCAATGGTAAGTGGCATGGCAAAGAAGTTGGCTGAGGGACAGAGCTATCTTGAAAGTGTGTTTGAGAGGCAGCAGCTCTCAACTGACAGCATTCAACAGATTTGCATTCACTAGAAGCCAAGAACTGTGCTCTCACATGGAAGCAAGACATCCAGCAAAAATGCCATTTCTGAGTAACTTTTACTGATGGACCTTTAATTTAGGAAATTTAATTTAGGAAATTAACTGGACCTTTAATTTAGGAAAGGAAAATGAAAGCTAGCATACCTATGAGGAGAGGCTGGTGACCTTAACTTGAACATCTCATGTACACAGGCAATTTTTTTCCTTATGGGCACAGATCAATTATTAGATATGCAAAACAGAGTCTTTATTTCCCTTCAAACCTGTAATAACTAATTTGTGCCACAAACATGGATTAATAAATATGCTGCTTCCTCCTTTAAGAAAAAAAAAAACAAACAAAAACCAATACACCAGAAATATGATGACAGTTTTCTTTAAACGATCTAGGATAACTTGAGGTTATGCAACTATACATGTAAGTTCTAGGCTATAATACAGGACCTTTCAAAAGTCTGAGAAAAATGCTAAACCATCCAAACACTACTTCCAGGGCATCACACATATTTGTACCTTTAGTTTTAGCTTTTAATACTTCAACATTAAAAGTCAACCACAAGAACTGAGAACACGCTACCTGTAGTGTTTCTCTGCTAACATACGCAATCTGCTGTTCTGAAAGTGGTCCAGTCACTGAAATGGAAAGGAAGAAAAATAAATTCTCAAAATCAAGTAAGACACTCCCCATTCCAAACCCATACCTCCGTTTCTATTCACAATGATAGGATCTCATCCTTGAAGTCTCAGAGTAAATGTGCCTAGACTCTCCCCCAGACCACAAACATCTAGAAACAGTCTAGAAACCACTAACTCCCCCCATATATCAATCTCAAAGTAATTAAGAGGAAAAAGAACGAGAAGCAGTGATTTAGCACAACTCTTTCCCCTGCACAAACCCCTTGTGTCCTTCTATGCAGAGCTGGACTTCTAATCCAGTGACTCAGAGCTACAGCAAACTCTGCTCAGTCCCCTTTGAGCCCTAGGAAGTTCCTTCTACCCTTTGCGACCTGCTCTCTCCTTTGGTTCCTCACACGGCCGTGTGACCTACTCTCCCTTCCATGCAAACATGTAACCTCCTCTTCTGCAGCTTCTCAACACTTCTCTGCACAAGCTACCAGCACTGGTGTTCCTGGGCCTGCCACACCACGTACGTTTGCAAACTCCCCCTCTGAGAAAGCCCAGCAGCTTCCCAACTGAAGGAGTCTTCCTTTCCCCCTAGGGTCCCACTTCACTCAAGTCTCTTTAAGGAAGACCATTAAATTCTGAAGCAATTCGTAAAGCAAACACCGAACAGCAAGCAAGGAATGACCAGTGACTTGTCCCCAGTCACTGGACTTTGATCCTGAAATTAAAGGACTTTAAGACCATGAAACACAGTCCTCCCTGCAAGTTTCTCAGGTTTCACAGAGAAAACAAACAGAAAAGTTGGATAGGGTTTCTCAAAGGAAACTGAAGAAGTAAGGAGTTAAAAATTAAACAAGATTTAAGCACCTAACTGCTTAGTCTCTCCCAGGACCATAATATTAATTAGTATACACAATAATATATATCTTCACAACATGGCTAGATCTGTCTTCCCTTTTCTGAAAGAAAAGATTCAAACCCACATAAAACTAAACATGCACCCAGACCACATGTTTCTAGTCACACGTTTATTTTGAGAAATTTAATTCTGATTAACTTAAATGACTTGAGATTACATATGCCTACAGTTCAATTGGAATAAGATCCTTTGGAACATAATTAAGATCAGAACAGAACTTTCCACTTTCTATCAGCAGAGAAGCCAAAAATCAGTTGGAACAGAAAACGGCTCCTGTACCAACACTCTGTTCAGGCATTTATGTGGCACAAGTTCATCTCATGCTCTACAGGTGTTCCACGTAACAAAGCCGATTAGATACCACGCCATTACTGACATTAGTAGAGAAGTGAAGGATCAACAAGGCCATGCTCAAATGATTGCACCATGAGCATGGTGTGAACTTGTGAACTGGTGCCTTGTTTTACTTGCCATCAAGTTAACTGCAAAAAAGCATACAAGCTGTTTAAGCACAAGAGAAGGATGTGAAGATCCTAACGTGAAACCTTCACTGACATAGATAGATTTTACTGTATGAGTAGATATGATAGATGATATGAGTAGTATGATAGATTTTAACTGCCTGAGAACCATGGAGAACTCATGGCATACTCCTTCCCTAAGCAAGCCTTAATTCCAGAGCAATAAAATCACTCAAAATTTGGTCTCTTGAAAACTAACAATCAATTGACCAATACTCTCTTTATGCAATAGATTCATACACACCTCGTTTCTTTGATCACTCACTGCACCTAAGCCTTAAGCAAATATATAGGTCACCTTTGCTTTTCCCATCATGGTTCCAGCATAAAAAGAGAGAGCCTTGTGGTGCTACAGCTATACAAACATGCAGAAGATCACTGTTTACAAAGCAGAGTATCCATGCTTACCCACTTATCTAGGTATCTGTAGGCAGTGCTATAGATTATACTAAGGCAAAGTTCAAAAGCTCATGAATGTAATGGTTATAAGAACAGACAGCACATAATTTTTTTTGTTTTTGCAATACAATATTGTCTAATTTTACAGTCTTTAAAATGTAGTGATGGGTATACGAGCTACTGAAGGAGGAAGGAAATAGCTTCTGCTGCTCAAAAAAAAAACCCCAAAAATATAGCTAATTTTGTTTTCAAGTAACAAATCCAGCCAATTACGTAAATACATAATCTAAAATTGACCTTCAATGGATTATTATGGATACCAAATCTAGGATTCCTCCTCTCCGATTCCAAAATACTAATCATCTCAATTTTTGAAAATACGTTTTACTTAGATTTTAAGGAATAACAGCCTTGACATACCATGATAAATATCCTGTAGAGAGCCACCTCCACAAAACTCCATGCAAATCCACAGCTTGTCTCGTCTAAAAAGTGAACAAAACCATTCATTAGCTGTCAGCTTTGAAAAAAGTATCTACAAAAGCTAAAGGACTCAAACACTATAAGGCACAACAATAAAAGCTCTGTATTCCGAAAAGGACAAGTCAAATAATTAATATGATTTAATCTTTATGCAATACTTCACTGTCAAAATAGTATCTAATGAAATACAAAAAATATTCCAGGGTTTGCTGAAGTAATAGAAATAGTACTAGTGAAAAGTATGTACTGATATTTGTTAAAGATCTACTATGAAAAGGAAATACATTTTTACTGAAAGAGAAAAACAGATGTGAGTTCTTACTTCTTCCTCATTTTCACTTCTCCACATATTTCAGAGAAGAGGCATTAACACCAATCAAAAAAAAAAACCTAAACCAAAAAGCCCAATGGATACCTCTCAACCCAATTTCTTTCAAAACAAATGCAGCGAAACTCCAGTGCGTTCATCAAAGCTAGGCAGAATGGACCCCACGCTGTGCATAAGTACCTTCTAATACCTACAGCTATTCTTGATGACAGAGGTCAGAGGGAAGCTCTGTTGATTCCTCTTACTAAGGATATCAATTCAGTTTTACTTACTATACCTCTATAAAAGGTGCTTTCCAATAATATACAACAAGCTGAAGTTCTGAGAGGTACCTTCTATTATAGACACTGAATTCTATTTTCACTGGTAAGACAGATCTATCACATGTGACCGCAGAAAGATATTTTGGACTTTCCTTGTCCCTTCTCACCATCAAAACATACAGGAAAGAAAAATCGCATACAAGGACCTTAGGGCAGACTGAGACACAGGACAACCAAAGGAGAGACTGATGATTGTTCTGCAGCTTGCCCATGACCCCTGGTCTTCAGTTTCTTGCATTCACAGAATGCTGGGACACTCTTGCAGGCAATACCAACTTTTGTGGAACCGTTTTGCCAGGCAATGATCTAAGTGCTGAGCTTATCCCCTGAACTGCAAATTGCACGATATTTCCCACCAGCAAGTAACAGCTACAATAGCGGCTGTGTCAAGGAAGAACTGCCGTTCTTGCATCTCCTCACCTGTGACGTCCATAGTCCACATGGTGCTCAAAGCTACACCCTGGCTGCTTCCTCTAGTGATAGGAAAGGTATTGTTCAGGCATTACAGGAGTTTTAAGGAACACAAGTCCCTGGCTGTTAACTCCATACGTCTCTAGGGATTAATTAAAGTATTGTTTGAAATAATATGAAGGCTTTCCACTGAAATAACTGATCAAAGTCAGACACAGAAGCAATGTGACTATCTGTGAAAGGAAACAGAATTAGCAACGATAGCTGGGGAACATGAGTGAGAAAGAAGCACTGAAGAGACAGACGTCTACAAGTTCCTCGTTTATTCCCCACAGTGATGCAAGACTCGGACAGGGACACTTTTGAGGGCACTGGGCTCACGAAAGCCACTCTTTCCCATGTGGCTGCACTCTCTTTAATGCCAACAGTAGCAGTGCAAAAGTGGGAAAAAGCCAGGACAACCCCAGCAGCCTTGGGACAGCAGCAGAGCACCCACAAAGTGAGAGACATGAAGTAGGTAAGTGTTGGTAATTCACAGCTTTGCTTACTGGGCATTAACTTCCCAGTGTGAAAAAGCCCTACGGAAAAAAAAACTAAGAAGATCAAAAGAGGAGACTGCATTTCTCATTTGCTATATAGCCTTTTATTTCTGTGCCTAAATGCTCCAAGATAGGTGAAGATCCACGTAATCAACAGTAACAGCGAACACAGTTGTGTCTGCAAAACATATGGCAAGCACTGCAAACAAAACAGAATCAACATTGCCACTGAGTGCAACTTCAGCACCTAGGCTACCAGCGAGGCAGAAATTCCACTGTCTGAAAAATCCACACTTACACAGAAGAAAAGCACAGGGAACAATATGCTGCTAAGTGCCAAGTATAGGATGATGGTATTTTTCTTATTGTTCTTAGCATTGAAATATACTTGGAAAACAACAGATCAGACCATGAGAGGCCTCAGAGACAGACACTCAATTGCCCAGACAAAGGAGAAGCACTACACTAAAGCAGGGGAAGGGGATCAAGCAAGAGCATGAGAGAGTGCCAAAATACAGATTATATTTGCCAGAACTTAATTCTGGGTCTACAAAGGTGTATTCTGATACCCAGAGACAAGAGAAAACCTGGTTTTTACAGAAAAAGCACCCCCAGACTGAATACAGCATCATGAGAAGAGTAGGTACCGGTTCAACTCAAAAATTTTAAAGTAGTTTAATGCAACAATAGTATTTGTTCAGTCTGTTTTCATATGAAACCTTAAAAAGTCATTAGAAACAGCTTTTTATCAGTTATACTAAGCAATCTGTTCCCACTATGACTCGTTAAAGGAAGCAGCTGGTAAGACAACTGCACACATTTGTCAGTGCTTCTACAACGCAAATAATCTCACCTCCAGAAACAAACGCAAATGGAACCATCACATTCTGGTTAGAAGTTCGTATGTGAGAAAAACAGCCTGGAGTAACTGCAATAGCACTGCAGAGTCACAGTCCTCAACTCTGCCATCCCTCACGACTTTCTTCTACATTTGTCTTCTGAAAAGGTTTATAACAACAGCTTTCACGTTCGTGAAGCATGCCAGACTTAATGGCACACATCAAGAAAAGTGTCAACATAACTTCCTTCCCAGTACTGAAGACAGGCACGAGTAACAGTGGAGAACATCTTCACATAGAAAAAAGGGGCTCTCTTCCCAAACAAAGGCAAGCTTTGGGGTTGGGAGGACGATTAAGGAGGTGCGACACAAGACACTACTTGACCCCAGCCATACAGCTTTGAGAAAACACTACATCCATTGAAGAAGCTTAGTCACCATAATAAAGAGCTTGCAAGTACTCCTGCCTTTAGGAGATCACAAGGTTCCTTGGGAACTTTACCACCTGACGATCTGTAAACCACTGTCAAACACACTGATAACTCCACAGAATTCTCAAAAAAAATTTTAGCATGACTTTGAGGTATGGTGCAGTTATTAAGCACTGACTGCTCATGCACAAGAAAAAGCTTGCCAGTACTGCACAGAATGGAAATTACAATCAGTTTAGGTTAACCTGCAAATTAACTTTAAACATTCAAAACCGAATTGCAGACACTCCTATCTTGGAATACCAAGTCCCTACACGTACACGTACTCTATCTGTAGGCACACCCACACAAACGTGTGCATAATGCAGCTCACAGAGCAGCTCAACATTACAAAAGCATTCAGGCTGCCA
Source organism: Trogon surrucura (assembly GCA_020746105.1). NCBI lineage: Eukaryota > Metazoa > Chordata > Aves > Trogoniformes > Trogonidae > Trogon > Trogon surrucura. The sequence goes on along the minus strand of CM036618.1, from coordinate 114,505,781 downwards.
AGACAAGCACCTTTCAAGGTATGGGATGCCGGAACAGCACGGCTAGTGGATTTTATCTTTAGACTTTGATCCCTTCCTGCACAGGTATACATGTTAATACAAGCAGTACAGCAATCACACTCTCCAGCCTCGCTCAGTTGTAATGTGCAGCTGGTATTCATCTAATGAGCTAGTCAATGGCTTGCTTTCCTCTTCATTCTCGTACTTCCACTGTATTTCCACTTAATCTTATTCTGAAAATATTTTCCCTCTCGGAAGCTTCCTTCATCCTCCACACTAAACTCTGTCTGTGAAGCATTAGTATGACCACCCTCTCCACTACAGATCTTTAAAATGACTTTAAGCAAACACAATTCAAAACAGGTTCTGTTAGCTTGAATCACATCTGTCAGCATGCAATACTTCCAATCATCAGATAAAACCTACCAAGATACTTGTGTCGAGAAAGATGCAATGAACCCCACCAGGGATAAAATGTGGTTTCAGTGAGTGTCCAGGGCTATTCAGGACAGTGAAGACAAGAGGCAAGGAAAAGAAACTCCTGAGGACAGCATTAGTAAGCTGAGCTTCTGCAGAGACCTCTGCTTCTCCTCTAAAATGTACTGCCAGATCTTTGTCTCTTCCCCAACACTTCCTTCAAGTTCTGGCACACTCACCTTAGCCAATTTCAGTTTGCTCCAACTACACAGACGTTCAGCATCAAGGTCACTAGAGCACCACAAAGTGCTCCACACTTGCCATTTCAACATCCTGTCCCAGCTCATCCCAGAGCCAAACAAGGACTGCTCAACGACAGCCAAGCAAGCCAGGAAGCACGCGTTAGCTCTTCTGTAGCACTGCAAACATGCACCAAACCAAACACTGCTGGCTAGAATAGAAACTCTAATTAGAATTTCCTAAGCTCCAGCTGATCTAGATTGAAAGAAATGCAGTATTTCAAAAAATAACTTGGTCAAATTTGAAAGGATTTTTAAAAGGAAAACATGCACTCCACATTTAAGAGCCAAATTCTGTCATATACTCTGGCTTCCAAGATGGTAATTTTTTGTTGAAAGGTTCTCAGGGATCAAGATTTTTCATGTGAAGATACCATCTGTATCTTTCCCTCCCGATACAAAAAACACTTGGCCTGTATTGCTGAAAAGCTTTCAGCTGCAGCAGATAGCCACGATAGAAAATTTCAGGTGGAACTGCTGAAGTCTAGTACACATATGAATAACTCAACTGACATCTTCCCATTGTGAACAGGGTCCAGAAATTCTGGTAACACGCAGAGCTACTCTGTCCCACCTCTACTGTCCCCAAGTAGACAGAAGACATGAATATCTGAAAGGAGCAAAAAGCCTTTGCTGTACAGAGCATCACAACTTTTCAGAGCCTTTCAAAAGCTGTTAATTACATGGCATCATATGCCTAAAATTATGATACTAGGTAAACAACACTCAGTATTAAAATGTCCGGTCCTTGAATATCAAGTAGTAAAATATTTGTCAGGAAGTATTAAAAAGAATTATAATGGCAAACATTATCAGAAACTGGCCAGAACAATTTGCATATACTACATTAAGTATCTTAAACAACCACAGCTCAAAAGAGAAAAGCAAAATGTAAAGGAGCTAAAATGTCATTTTTATATTTCAAAACAAATCCAAAACACAAATCACCGTGGGCTTCTTTAAAGGCTCCACAGGTTACACTTGTATGAAATCATCCTTAAAGCTTAACATAGCACGGTTAGTCTTATGCAAGGAAAAACCCAACAATTTTTTTCCTCCTCATTTCCCCATAACATTCAATCCTGAATTCCCAGATAACTTTACTTGCTAACATCAGTTAGGTCAGAACATTTAATAACTCTACCTGACACGTCTCAAAGTTTTGCAAATTTAAGAGACATTTTACTGAAACAGATTCAAAAGGTACTTTATACACAGACTCTTTCTTCATACTTGTCATACTTCTGCTTCATTTTCCATTTATGTATTAAATTCAAAACTTTTAAATAACAACTCATTTCCAAGGAAACAAGACTACACGGTCACTGGAAGATTTTGCCATGAGAAACATTTATATAGAGACACCATAGAAAACAGAACAGATTTTAAGGTAAATGAAAAAAATAATATACAAGTGGTAATACCTATTTGGTAAATTATGTTTTGCCTAAGTCACATTATAGACCTGTCCTTTAGCAAGGAGATAGAGAGGTATTTTTAAGTGAGCAAAACAAACAAAACATACCTGAGATAGCTGCCAAAATAGGCAACAATGTTTGGATGTTTACAGTCTTTCATCATAATGATTTCCTGCTGCACAACAGCAAAATCTTCTCCTGAAAAGCAGAAGGATTAATATTTTCATTGGCCTGATTCATAGTCACATCTCAACTAGACTTTCACTACATGTTTAACAAATAAACATTTCAAGTAATTAATTACCTGCCAGTTTCACAAACATATAAAGCAGCTGTAAATCAATATTTATTAGCAAGGGCTCAACAATAAGCAAATATATTCTTAAGAAGTTTCATTCTGGCCCAGATGGACCTCACATCTGCCCTTACGACATTGGCCATAGCTCTTTCTAAAGTCTTGATTTCCCTCACGACTCCACTGTGTCCATGCGCATATGCCCTGCCAAGAGCCCAGGTTCCTAAAAACATGACAAAATTCTGGGTTTTTTGGCCAAGTGTCCAATACTCATTAGATCATCTTCCTGAAGGGAGGGGAAAAAAACCCCACACATTCAAGAGTATGCTGCTGCAATTTTCAGTAAAGTCAGTAAGCACGTATTTTATGGACTGTGCATAACGTGTCAAGATAAAACACTGACAAAGATGTGGCATTTATCCAAGTGTTACTGTTTGGTACCTTGGTTGTCTGTCTTTTAGAAAAAGGTTCTCACGAGATCTGTACTCTGAGAAAATCATGTATGAAATTGAAAATACAACAGAGAGATTTTTGGTTTGGGGATTTTGTGCAGCAATTTTGTATGCAACTTAAAGAGGGAAAGTGAGAAAGATATCAAATGTAAGCAAATGATGGTAACATATTTGATGGTCTTTTCATTATTATCTTTTTAAGAAATACACTTCAAGTGGGGGTTTTTTTGCCTTTCAGTATCCTGCATTGCAGCTCCTCTGAAATTTCCTAAGTCAAAAGGGCAAATTATAGCTAGTCTAGTGTGTTCTTTCTAAAGAAGTTCACCTCAAGTTTCTTTAGTTACTAGACATAAGCAGTTCACAAAAAACAACTCATCCTTACTCATTTCACAGGTGAAACAAGCTTGAAGGCCTAAAACAACCATTTAACCTCATAACAAACTTAAGACCACCTACAAGCAAGTTAAAAAAAGGAAAATTCAAAGTATGCCAAAACTCTCATTTCAGCGAGCTGCCGTAGCACACTTAAAGAGTTTTTAACCAGAAGCCAAAGCTATTGTCTAAAAAGTTGAATATAGACATTAAGCTCATATTTAGCAATTGCTGCAATCCAAAATCACTTCTCAAATACAGCTGTTAATAAATTTCAAATGTAACAGAACTGGCCAAGCTATTAGCTAGGAAAATGTGTTTTAAGTTTCTCTTAATACATCAACATACTGGTGACATATCCATTTGGTACTTTTCAAACCAGAAATCTGATATTCACATGTATTTTATTTAACGGAAAACAAATTTCAAGCCACAAGCTGCAAGTTAACTTTGCAACACGCTGTCTGCTACCTGCAGATCATTGCTGATGCCTTGCTGTATCCTGGCTAGACCTTTGAACATGCAAATACAGAAGAGCAAACAGGAAATTATTTTCACATGCTGACAGGTACTTCCATGAAAGGACACGACTCTTTCAGTATTTGACCAGTGTTTTAATTGCATCCAAAGTATTGAAGTACCAGAAGCTTTAGAGTAAGTGCCTAATCACTATTAGCCCTACGTCTGCCCACTGTCACCAAATCTGCAAAGCTTGCAAATAAAAAGTCAGCGCCACAGGAATGTGGACACTGCCCGTCTGAAGCTGTGAGTCAAGCCTTTACCATGACGGGAAGAGACAAGTATAGAGAGAAACTAAGCTGGCAGAGCACAGAGGGTAGCTAAAGCACATTCTCTGTGTACCACGCAGGTATGCAAAGGCATCACAAATACTTGATTTGGCTGCAGGGTGCCAGTTCTCCCCATCAACACAGCACGAGAGCAAGTTAACCCAGCTGCAGTAGAGCCCCAGGCTCCGTCCACAGCTCAGAGAACGCACACAGCACAATTCTCCGAGTCCTACTCGGCGCAAACCATGCAACACTCTTTTAAACAAGTCACTTCATATTTTTGAATAGTCAGCCAAGTGAAAATTATTTTAAAGGTTGACATCACCCAAGTCCTTTGAGCCTGGAGTTCTATCCCCACTACACAAGTTTCCTTCCCTGTTTCATCTTTACAGTTCCATAGGGAGCCATAGCACAGCTGCTCAGCTGAGCTGTGCTGCTAACCCGCATCATGCACAGCCAAGTCCTCCAGCGACAGGAACTGACATAAAAAGCCAAAGCAGCAAAACTGCACAAGATAACCTGAGACCACCGCTTTCGGTGTAAGCGTGATGAACACACACTTTCGGAACTATGCAGTAACATACTGTCCTGTCTTTAATTTTTAAATGCACATGCATTACACAAACACATTTTTTATCACTTCCGGAATTTTAAGAGGAAAAAATGGAAGAAGCTAACAACTTCTTTCCCTTCTTGCCCACATTAGACGTGAAGGATCAAACCAGGTAGTAGCTAAAATACTACCGCCCATTCCCCAACCCTGAATCTTGAAAGGGAAGACCAACAGTTACAAGTTAAACAAAAAGTTGATTTTACTTCCCAGATTACTGGTCTCTTGTTCAATAAGTGTCCGTGTTACAAAAGTCACAATATAAGCACAGTTCAAGCATAAATCTACCTACAGTGAGCTCCTAATCAGTCTCCAAGAGAATCTGAGGAAATGTACTCAATTCCTGGATACTGATGCCCACCTATTAGTTCACCCTTCCTGCTTTTTATTCCTTCCTCTACACTTTTCCAGGTGAATTCTTTTCTGCCTTGCTGTTTTCATCACTTCTTTTGTTCTGTACAGAATTTTGTATCATATGGGTTGAAAACATAATATAAAAAACCTCACAACTCTCTGAAATTTTAATCAGCTTTAACATCTTGCTTGTCATGCTTGTTATTTTTTAGAACAGTGTATTTTGTCCTAAACCAAAAGGTAAAAGTTATCCCTTCTTTCAATAAATCGACTCGATTTAGTACAATTTTATCTGAAGCAGAAAAATAATTAGTTTCAGTGGCTTATTTCTGTTAAGAAACACTTACCTGGTTCTAGTTTTATTACTTTAATCGCTGCTAGCTCACCCGTGTTGACATTTCGAGCCTACAAAAAATTAAAATAAAAAAATTTAGAAAGCAGAACACAGCAGCCAGCTCTTCATTCTCAGCCGGACATTCTCTGACAATAAGGAGTCAAAGAGCAACCAAGGTACACAAGGGTCTAAAACAGTTAAGATTTTTTTTTTCCTAAATACACTGTGTATTTTTATTTGCCTTGCAGCATATATTTTCATTAGATAAGCATCATTATTGAGTTTGGTTATATGCAAAAGCATTTACTTAAAATAACCCCTGTCTATGATTAATGACAGCGTACCGAACACCAGGAACTCTGTAGCTAACATGCTTCAGCACACATCTGTAGCAAGCACTCTTCCAACAAGACTTCTCATCTTGAATTTATTTTCTAACAACAAAGCAAGCTATCTCAAAAAAAAACCCCACAAAAAAAAAAACAACAAACCACAGAACACCACACAAACAAAAACCAACCAAGCACTAGGCAGCTAATTTGCACCAAGAACTGAAACTTTAAGTACGGTCAAGAAACTACGCTGCCTACAACAGTCCTAATTTATGACAGTCCTCAACCACACCGTTACTGTTGCGCTAAAATCCATAAACAAGCCGACCACTGAGATTCTAGTGCAAAGCACTTACAACACACATGGATCTCACAGCGGACAAGTAGGACCCCGGGAGCATCAAGTGCTGTACCCGGCAGCGTATGTGACTGCTTCCAAGGCTCCCATGAGAGCCATGCAAAGCTTCCTGCTCGTTTCACTACGTGCCCCTTGGTCCTTACTCTCCACAACCAACAGGATCCTCTCCTTGCTGTAAGGGTGCAAAGACAACTAGCTAGCAAACAAAGGAGTTGGAAAACATTCCCTTCATACACACAGCAGCTCTGTGGCCAACCTCAGCAGCAATTACTCAGCATTTTGTACAGGGTTTTGTCATGCTAAAAGCCCACATTCTACCGAGCAACCAAGGACTCTAGATTTTTTTTTAAGCCATTCGGAAGCAACATAAATGACGGTAACGGTAATAATTATTTGCTCTTCTAGAACTGTTGCATTTGACTACTAATTGAAAACTGGGGAGCCATTTGCCCTGCACTTTCACGATACCTCTGTGCCCCCACATGCACGCAGCCACAGGGAGAGGGCAGCAAAGCTGCTCCCCAGCACCGAAGCAGCAGCTCCTGAAGGATGTTCAGCTACAGCCTCTCCTCTCTCCAGTGGAGTCTTGGCACCCGGAGCCACACTGTGCTGGACGACAGCTTCACTGAATGCCAAACCCACTCTATCCCCTAGACAGGGCACAGAAGGTGAGAGCAGTCCTGCTTTTGCCTCTTCCCCCACCCACTTTAGACCTAAAAAGGCCAGAATGACAGAACTTAAAGATGCAGATAAGCACCCATCTTTTACATGGCTGACGGTCTCATTTAAGTCACTTCAGGAGCCCAAGGGCTCACATCTTTTACTGACTGGCCATGAGGCTCACTAAATACCATACAACACTGATTCTTAACACAGCAGCTCAAGAGCAGGTTGTGGAACAACTGGAGGGAGAAAAAAACCCTTCGATTATAAAAAAATAAACAGCAATATAGTCTGGAAATAAATGCATTATGTATTCCTGTGCCTAGAGATCTACCCAGGTCATTCCTAACACAGCTGATCTCAAACCTCTCACTGTTACTTGGCATGGCAATGTTCTTCTGCAATGCTGGGAGTGTACCAGCAATTGCAAATAATTTGCAAGCAAATGGTTACGTACAGATCCCAAGACCAGTAGAAATCCTGCAAAAGTCAAGGAGTAGTTAAAACTTGATCGATTGTTGAAAAAACAGTTTAAAAAAATCTTCTCTGCCAGCCTTCCCTATAAGCCATCATTTGCCCACCCCACCAATGGCAGGGTCTCTACTCATCCCTGTATGGTGGAACAAAGACACTAAAGACATTAAGAACAAAATACAAGCTCCTTTTATCTGTGCCAGAGAATGAAGACAACACATGAGAAAGTGGCACCACCAAAGCATGAGCTAAGATTTTAATTCCTTACTCCTTTTCCCAATATGTTCTTCTGATAGCGAGAAACACAGAGGCAAGATGTTCACGAATCGAAGGTCAGCATTTTTTACTCTCCAAGATTAACAAGAAAAAATACCGAAGCTTTAATGAAGACCTGAGATCATCAGGAAGCCTTGTTAATACTTAAACACCTGTTCTGAGGAAACTTGTAGTAGTAAGATAATCAATGAGACACAACTATAGTGGATACAAGTGAGGAGATCCTGAAGCAACGCATACTGCATGCAGCTCAGATGTGCAAGCCAAGGTGGAAAAATTTCACAGGCTTCAGGGACACTGCTAGTCTAGCGAAAAAAAAAAAAAATGTTTGCTTTTCAAAATTTTTTTTTCATTTTTAGCAATACAGTGTCCAGTTGTCAGAAATTTCTTTCTCTGAGTATGGCTTCATAAGTCACTATGCTCTTCAGAGTGCTTATTGCAACTAAAGCCAGGAAAGAGGGTGGGTAGGAGTTAATGACAATTTTGGAACAAATCTCAATAAAACACGTAAGAATACTCATCACAGAGTCTCATGTGATAGCCATGCCAGAAAACTACCAATAATAGACAGAAAAATCTATAGATAAATCTACAGACACGTATGGAGCAGGACATGCAAAATCCCAGCCAAAGCAGTCGATTCTGAGCAGCAGGCACCCTTGCCAAATCTGAGCTCTCCACACCTCATAGCTGATTCAGCCCCCTCTCACTGCAGAGGGACTTCTTCTTCAACATCATGTTCTCAAAAGAACTGCTTAATACCATGGGTAAAGTAAACAACCTGAATAAGCTATCACTTTGCATCCTGCTCCTTTTGGGTTAGTAGCACTGAAGGTGTCAGAAGCAAGAATATTAACTGCTTTTGGTAATCTGGGTATAACAAAAAAAAAAAATCACCCTTGTATCACTACAGTCAGGATTTCTTGCAAAACATAGGTACCCCTGAGAGGTTTATAAGATCTCATTAAATACCTTTGAAATCATCAGCTGTGAAACAATTCTTTGCCGAAGCTCACAGGAACAGAAGACTGAAGTACTGTATGCTTTTCAAGACACGTCGGAGCTGGCTCCCACTCTTCATTTGAGGGTGCTTGTGTATGTACCATGTGATAGCTCAGCAAGTTGAGAACACTGCCTTATGCTTTCATTTAGCACAATTACACCGCAATTCCCAATTACTTACAAATTTTGAGAGTGGAGCATCAATAAAGAACAGCTGACTAAAAAGCAATTCCAAACAAGTATTTTTGATTTGGTTAATGCAAGCAAAAATTTCAAAGACGCTCACCTAAGAAAGCACTCATTCATTATTTTTTTCCTACTTGTACCTTCAGCACTCCAACTCCCATTGTGATGATGAGGTTAACAGCAACAGCCAAGAGTTCTTCCTCCCATCCCTGTTTCCATGTGTAGGAGCCTGCAATTAATTTCTTCACATGCAGATTTCACTGTCAAAGGGAATTCACCACCCAGGCTTTCCAGAAGCAAAGATTGGCCTACAATGCCTGTAACTACATGCAGTCATTTTACTAAATATGCATAGCATTTATACAATGTCTGCTCCAGAAAACCTCATTCTACCAGTAGCTAGAAGAGCGATACTCTACCAGAGATACACTGTCATAAACTGGGGAGGAGTTTAAAAAAAACCCACCAACACGTAAGCTGAAGAAGCACTACCTAATGAAACAGGAAGAAATTACTAGTATCGCTGTGACAACAACAGGATATCAGATAAAAATGCCATATAAAAAAAAAGTCACCCACTAGAATTAAAAGCTAGAAAAATCCAGGGTTTGTTACTGAATTACACGAAGTTTCATTAATCAAAATGCCTCACAATTGGAAAGATCTTATTACTCTAAAATAGAGAATGAAAGAGCAACAGAGTGGGGCAGTACTCCAATGAGCTTTATTTGAGAAATATCAGCCAAGCAAACGATGTGCATGGCTGGACTTGATGATCTGAGAGGTCTTTTCCAACCTCAACAATTCTGTGATTCTGTATGTGTCTGAAAAGAAAAGGAAGGAAAGAAGAGGAGGAGGAAGGCTAGTATTTAGCACGGCCCCTAACATACACTACAATTGTGGACGAGAGGTCTGTGCAGCTGAACCAGTATAGACAAAAAAATCCAAGGTCCAAGGAGGTAAATCTCTTAAAAAGGTTATATTTGCCCTTCAAGTAGAAACCCGTAATATAAAGCATATAATGCTGCAGCAAAAAGTAGGCCAAAAAACCCAAAAACTCTTAAGACAGTAATCACAGAATCATGTTACGGGTCGGAAGGGGCCTTTAGAGATCATCTAGCCCAATGCCCCTGCCAGAGCAGGATTCTCTAGGGCAGCCACACAGAAACGCATCCAGGCAGGTGTTGAAAGTCTCCAGAGAAGGAATATGGGGTAATGACAGGGCACTTCTGTTTTTGACTACTCCCTATGTGAATTGTTGAACAAAATATGGACGAGCAATTTCTAAACAAGCTGTTACTTCACAGGATAACTGGTCCCAGGGCACAGGCAGGCTTCCTGACTCAGATTAGCACCACTTCCCAGGAAAATGCATCCAAACAGCTTCCCAAACAGCTTTCCAATTCCCATGCTTCCAGCCGTACAGCCCTCCCCCTCAACCTCCCTCAAAATCACGTAACTCACCCAGGAGCTGATTCAACTCTCAAGCCAGGAGAAATCCACCTGCCTCTTGTTCTTTTGTGTTATTTTTCTGCCAGGTTAGCTAACCATGCTGGCCCAGGCATCACACTGGGCACCAGAGCCAATGCAAGGTAAGCAGCAAGACAGTCAGGAGCAGGGTAGGGAATTGCCCCTCTCAGACAACAGCAAGCTGTTACATCAGTTCAAGCCCATCCTATGAAATCTCAGCTGCAATTAACAGGAATTGAACTACTAAAAATTACGCCAAAAATAATTAGGTTCCACATTCTGTTAGGAGGTGTGATACCAAAATGCAACAAAACTATGATTTTAGAAAGCAATGCTTTGATAAAACTGATGTTAAATAAAAAGATTTGAAACTAAGGCAAACAAAAATCCTTATGTAAGGCATTGATTACTGAAACCACAGTCACAGAAGCTAAGACTTGTAGTACTTAGCATAGCAGAAATGGGATGGCAAAGCACCTACCTCCTCTTTGCCTGCCCAACAAGCTTCAAAACACAGTAAAAGATCCTTCAAAACACAGATGTTTATTCCTAACAAAGTCAAAAGGAACTTGAACAGCTGTAAGGTCAATCAAGAAGAAAGGACAAATAAAATGCCTATCAAAAAGCACAGAACTAGAAGGCACAGTTTCAGTATTTTGGAAGCAGCACAACTGTAGAAACGATGCCTTACTGGATCACCTCAGGAAAGAGCACATGGAGACAAGAAATTTGTGCACAGGACTCTGTAAAATGGGAGACTCCTCAGGTTCATCTGTTCTGGACATGTCCTCTTCCAGCAGCACACTGGAGCACTGTCAGGAACCAGACTCCAAAGCACAGTTGACGGCAGAACGGACTAACAGTCACCAGGTGTTTCCCCAGAGATACCCACAGACTCTCTTCTGTGTGAAGCAGCTGAGCTGGTAGATACATGACTTGCCTCACTACAACCTACTTCCAGGCCAAAAGTCATGCTTTTTTTAAAAATGAGACCTCAAGAAAAGTGCACCCTACCGAGTTCTGTGTCTTCATTTGTTAACTGGATGAAGCCCTAGCACGGATGTCTTTCACAAGGTGATGAAAATCTTTGCAAACGTCCAGCCACACTAGACGAGTGATCTGTCAGATGGCAAATGAAGTTCAACCTTCAATTAAATCAATGATTTAGTTTTTCCTCCACTATGTGCTGTGATATACATTAGTCACATGAACCAAAGAAATGGATGTACAATCATCTCAAAATATGCTTCAAATCTATGTGCAGTTACCACCAAAATCAAAGGTATTAGGATGAGGGCAAACAGCAAAAATATAGCATTACTAATAGTATGGTCTCTGTTAGAATACCACATGGACCACTTGTAACTCAAACCCTAGAAGAATGGCATAAATTACAGAGAGCCTGGGAACAGGGATTAGAATGGCAGCTTCATACCAAGAGACAAAAACGTCTTTCTAAATGCAAGACGGAGTAAACTCAGAACAAACTAAATTAAGTAACCACCTCCTTTAACTCTAGGAACGTTTCCTGAAACTGAGTGGAGAGGATAGTGTCTCTTTTTCAGAACCAAAAAGCCATAGCTCTTCTTCTACACTTTGATGGCCATGCTACATAATTAAACTCTTTGCAATACTGGAATACAGAAACACAAAAGACAGAAATTACTTGTGTGGCAGCAAAACTAACTTCCACCCTTTTTACTAGGTATCATTTTGGATAAAAAAAAATTGACAGAAACAGAATATGAAATTCAAGATCTGTCCTGACATGTAATTGCAATCAGAAAGGCAATTTTGCTATCAGTTTCTAAACTAGATGACTTTAGATGAAGCTAAATTACTTGACAAGTAAGTTTACTGAGACATAGAAATAGAAAATACTGAGACAAAGCAATAGAAATTAAAATGGGATATGCAACACTCAAGATTATTCAACCCACAAAACATACTATTAACAAATTTTCTGTGTTTTGCTAGATATATCAACTATTCAGCAAAGTAGTAATTCAATTTCACTAGTAACTTTAGCAGTCTTGAGATAAGACATCTCTGGACAAGGAAACAGATCTTAAGACCTGTGTTTAACTTAAAAGGAGAATTTACAAGTTTAATTGTCATACTAACATTTCAGCCATCTATTGTGGCAAAAGAGCTTCACTGGAAAACATTTTAAAACACAAACATCATCTCTCTTTCAGATCATCACTGAAAACAGTGCTCCGTCCAGTGTTTATGGCCTGGGGATATGCTAAGAACTAAGCAATCCAGATAACCCTTAATGTCCTACAACAAGCTTGCACTAGGTAGAAGAGACACATTACTGTTGACTACAAAAAGCTAATGGCATGGGTAAGTTACCCATTACCTTTCTTGTCATGCAGTCATTATCATCTTCTCCAAGGCTTCTCTGAAAGCTGAACTTGGGTGAGAGGGCAGACAACAATAAAAGTATTGGTTCAAGTCAAAAAATCAAAAATCCATAGTTGAGGTGCACTAGCGTGTTTCTAGGTACCAGGTAAACAGTAGAACTCACAGCAGCTGGAGTGTATCGATATGACCCATATGCCCCTATGTTTCAAGTGTCTGTAGTTCAGTCCACACCACAGGCTCTTCAAATTCAAAAATCTTCAGCGTAGAGACTCTGCCTCTTTGGGGTTTTTTAAATATATAAAAAAAAATTTCCCCAAATCAAACACTTAATCCGTGCCCTGTTGTAGCTCAGTTCAGCTAAAACAGAGCAAGGAAGTAGACGCCAGCCTGCTCTGCCTTCAGCTCCTCAACACTTTGCCAGAAAAGCAGGTTACAGAAAGGTCAGCTTTTAGCAAGAATGTCAACGTAACAAGATTGTCATCATATTAAGGCAATAATCCCTACCTACCAACAGCAGAAACACCTCCCTACATGGCTCTCCCTGTTAAGGGAGGAGGAAACCACAATTTAGAAAGAATAGTTTGAAGTTGTCTGAGTGGATCCAGTGCTTGGATCCACTCTGCTGAAATCCCACAACTGGTGACTACCATCGTCACAAAGCTAACTTCAACTTCACACAATTATCTCATCAACCACAAAATTCAACTACAGATGACAGGATGAAGCGAGTGAAAAAGGCTTTACAAAACCCCTTAAAATTTAAGAGAAAGCCCTAGTAAGCTCACATGTGGATGACACTTAGGACTCTATCACTTCCTCTTTGACATATTAAAAGTAACGAGCTTTCATTCTTATTTTTAGGCTACTTTCATGCTCCACCTTGAAGGCACCTTGGGCAAAGTGAAACGGGCAAAAATCCACCCAGGAGAAAAGCACATCTCATTTTACCCTACACTGCCCACAGCCTAATCAGAAAGCACTTACCTCTCTGTCATCTAGAAGAAATACATAATTATAATACCAGCCTAGTGTATACTGGTCCTGATACATCACCTTCTGCCTCAGATGTCACAGGCAGATTAAAAACATAAACAAATTTACTCTGAGGGAGGAGAGAACTTCTGTCTCTCAAACAGTGCCAAACACTAGCTGTCCACAGAGAACCACACTGAAGGCAAGTACGATAATCATCAAGAAATCCAATAAAACTTAACAGGTTTCAGATGCACAGTGGTACTGAAAAGGTAAATGTTAACTTTATGGTTGGAAGTAACGTCCTTAAAACTAAGTCATAAATGCGGATGACTTGGTTAATTCACATCCATCAAAATCATGTACAGAACAATGAAAAAATCTGATAAGACACCAGAGTCAACATGCCACTTAAAAACTGCAACAGAAATGGAGCCAAGCACATCAAGAAACCGGTTTGCATAAAAAAACAACAAAAAAAAAACCCACAAAAAACGAATCAGAGCATAAGGCAAGTAGAATTGGATAATTAAAACACTGGCATAACACAGAAATAAAGAAAGCTGGCAAGGTGAGGAAAACAACCCAAAACCCCCTTTCAATTAAACAATTAATAAAGCAGGGAGTTAGCACACTGAGAGCACAGTAACAAGAGGATTTAGGTCCTGAAACTTTCATAACATTTAAGTGAGCCGAGATTAAACCAAAAGCGCTGCAATCCAAACAAGACTTCATTCTAAGCACAATCGCTTAGAGTCAAAGGCAGCATCAGCACCAGTTTTGTGAAGCTCGGATTGTGGAATGGTTCTAAATGTTTCCCTACAGTCCTGTCTAGCCAATAGAAGTTTTCTTAAAAACACACAGACCCACCCTGTGATGACAAAAACAGACGAGAAGACACTTGAAAAGCACAACGTTGAAGTGATGGTTCCAAAAGTCTGCACACAGCAAACTTCAATTCTCCCATCTGCTCCACCACCAAACAGGAGCCAGTAACATCCAGTGTCATCCTGAGTGACTGGCTGCTGCATCCCATCAAGCAAGAGCGATAGGGGAAAAAAGCATCTAGTGAGAAGCAACCTCTCAGGCTCGTTAGGACGCGATCAGTCAGAGGCCTTAGAATAAGGAGGATGAGCTTGTTCAGTACCCTTGTAAAAGAACATAAACCAAAGACAAATTAACAAGGATACTAGTGATAAGGGCAACTAGCAAGGAACATCTGGTGTCGAACCCCCTTGTGTAATTTGATAACAAAACTTCTTGTGAAAAAGTGCTGAGAACAACTAGTTTTGGGACGAAGGTAAAAAGTTCATCGTGAGGAAGACATACGGCCCTCATCCCTGAAGACCCCTGCCCAAGACCACCCGGAGGCACTGCGCAAGCGTCAGGAGGAGGAGCTGCTGACCACCGGAACTGATGCCTTTTTCGGGATAGCTCATGAATATGTGCAGGCGTCTGATGAATATGTAACTTATAACCAAGGTAGCTGCATGGCTCAGGTGTGCACGTTTTTGGAGGAAAATAGTCCCCTGTGCACCCAGTGCTGATCAAAACATACCTACTTTATAATCTTCTGGGTTATAGAGTCTTTATTGCGCGTGTCAAGAGTTCAACTGGACACACAACAAAACTTACAGAGAAAAGTACCCAAGCACGCTATAAAGCCCCAAAACCCAAACTTAGGTTTAGCTGCTTGAGCTTTGCTCTTTCAACGTTTCTGAAGCTAGAGCAGAATCACAGCACCCCTCTGATCTCCCCAGTTTGCCCTCAGGCTGGCCAGCCTCACATTTTAGAGACACGAGAACAAAACACTGGTATGTCACAGAATCACAGAGCAGTTTGGATTAGAACAGACCTTAAAGACCACCCCCTTCCACCCCGCCTGCCATGGGCAGAGACACCTCTCACCACACCAGATTGCTGAAAACAGACGCCAGCGACGGGAGCAGCAGCAGAGACGAGGAGCCCTGCTCGCCTTCAGGCACACCAATTTGAAGCGACAACTGGGGTGGAAGCGAGCGACCAAGCGTGCGCTTCCCGCACCCACACAGCCCCCGGCTCGGCCTGGACGGGAGCCGACCCCCCCAGGCTCCGCCCGTGAAGCAGACGCCCGAGCCGGTCCCCAGCAGCGGCACGAACCGGCTGTCGGGGCGGCTCCACGGCCGCAGGTCCCGCACGGACGGCCCGGCCGCCCCCAAGCAGCGAAGCGGCCCCCGCGTGTCGCCCCGCCGCGGGGCCGGCGGCAGGGAGAGGTGCGGGGAGCAGGGCCCCTCCGGAGAGGAGCCGGGCGCGGCCAGGCCGGGCACCCACCCGGAGCGGGGCCGGTGCGACGGGGCAGGCCCTGCGAGAGGAGTGGACGGGGACGGCCTCGCTGTCCGCAACGGCAGGAGCCCCTCAGCGTGGGGGAGGGCGGGGTGAGAGGGGGGCGTCTCCTGGCGACAGAACCCCCCCTTTGGGGGGGAGGGGTGGGCGACCTGTTGCCGGGCAACGGAACCGGCCACCGGCGGAGAGCCGACACCCGCCCGCCGGCCCGCGGTGCTGCGTCTACCTTGTAGACGTCGCCGTAAGTGCCGCTACCGATGCGTTGGATGAGCTCGAAGTCCTCCTGGGGGTTGCGCCGGGACAGGTCGCACACCCGCCCGCCACCTCCGCCGCCGCTCATGTTGCCGGGGGAAGGCCTCCCTCGGCGGCGGCCCCCCCCCGGGGCCGGGGGAGGAGAGGGGGAGTGAACCCGACACCGGAGCGCTCACCGCCTCCCCCCAGCCCGCTCCACCAACATGGCGCCGCGACTCCGCAGGGCGCAGGCGCGGGAGAGACCGCCCCGCCCGGCTCCCTCACGGCGAGCCCTCGCGGCTGCGCGGGGCGACCCCGCCTGCCGCGAGGCCCGGTGGGGCGGGGCCGGTTCCGCCGCGGCGCCTACCTCCGCCTCCGCTGGGCGGGGCGAGAGCCAGCAACGCGTTGTGTTCCGCCGCTTCCCGTGAGTCCGACAGGGTCTGTAGTGGCGGCGTTTGGCACCGACTACCGCCACTAGACCGACCCGTGGCGGCACCGGCAGCGCTTGTGCGGTCATCTCTGCCGCGCCCCGAGCCCGCCGCCACGCAGGCCGGGCTGTGGCGGACCCGCTGCGACCGGAGCATCGACTCCCGTCTCGACAGCCGCGGGGCGTGAGCGGTGCTGCCGGCGCCGGGACCCCCGAGTTCAGCTTCTGTGCGTGCAGCCGCGCACCCGAAAAGCCAGTCCCGGGCACGTTCGCCGGGCCCCCCCGCTAAACGGCAGCGCCCGAGCGTGCAGCCGGCGCCCCACAGAGCCGGCCCCTGGCACCGGGAGCGATGCCCACTCCGGAGCCCAGGCGGGCAGCTGCGGACCGGAGAGTTCACCAGCCGCTGTGCTTGCGGCTGGGGGCCCCTCCTTAGAGCCAGCCTCCCACCCCGCAGCACCCGGAGCCCAAGGACCCGCCCGTACTCGCCCCAGGGACCACCAGTCCCCTCCCCAGGTGCCCAGTCCCTGGTGTTCGGCTCGGGACGATTCCCTGCACGTCGGTGCGTGAGAGCCCAGTGCTCCCTGCCCTGGTGCTCAACAGTGGGATCCCAGCACCATCCAGTTGCCTGCAGCCTCTGGCGCCAGCCCCTGCGGGAGCGCCTGGAGGCCTTGCTGGCTCTTGTGGGGTATCTGTCCTTCCCCAGTGGGGCTTAGGAACCCCCTCTTACACTGGCACTGCCAGTCCCACTTCCATCTTGCACACAGGGTTCCAACATGGAAGAGGCATGTTGGTGCTTGCCTCCATCCCTAGGCATGATCCTGCTCTGGCAGGGGGGCTGGACTAGAGGTCCTTTCCAACCCCTAACATTCGGTGATCCTATATCCCTGCCCCTTTCTGTGTGGGGAATAGGCACCAGACAGCTGTGGGAACCCTTTTCCCCAGATGTGCAACCCCTGGAGCGTGGCTCTGGTTGTGTGGGTCACAGGGGACCTCTTGGTTTCTTCCCACCACAGTCCTGATGCCTGTGACTATGAGTGAAATAGGGATTGGGATAAGGGGAGGACTTTGGGCACAAAGATGCACCATCTGCTCACCACCCCGCCCGCCTCGCCAAGAATGTTGGCATGGGGGGGGGGGTTCTCCTCTCTTCTGAGGAGGGGTGTGGGGACGAGATGCTGGGCATGGCCCCATTTCAGTACGTGATTATCAGAGCAGAGAAGGAGCTGAGAGGGTTGAGCTCTGGCAGGGGTAGCAGTGATGGCTGTGCAATTCCGTAGTGTGTGTCAGTGCATTTGTCCCTCCAGCAACCCAGGGCCGTGCATCCCCGTCCTTGGCTTTCCTAGTATCAGATTCAGGCTGCTGTGATTTTTTTTCTGGCACGTGACCGAGGTTTTTGGGGCGTGCTGTTCTGCTTTCTGCTGCAAAAGAGCTGTGACAGGCGGCAGGCATAGATTAGCTGGACAGGGCTGCCACAGATGCTCTGAGAGCCGATCCAAGGGGACTGGGCTCTGTGACAAGTTTGGAAGTAGCAGCAGCTCTGAGTGAGTTACCAAAGGAAATGTCAGGGAGTGTGAGCTCTGTCCGGAAAGGCTAACAGACATCCTACTGGAGAGCACCGATAACTTTGTCACCCGCCTGCTTTTGCCTCTTAGCCTTCATTTTTATCTTATTAGAGGGGAAATGGGCTCTAATTGTTCCTATGTTATGTCCTTGCCAAGTTCTGCTTCAGTAGAAATGGTTATGAATGAAGCAAGCAGGGTTACTTTTCCCCTGAAATTGTGCTTTCTATTCACAGCAGCTGCCTGCGCTTCCTCTGCTCCTGTAAAAACACCTACGGGTTTCTCTGGGAATATCTGTGTCCCTTCTCTTTGGTAAGAGAGACAGATGGAGCTGAGAGATGTGTCCTCTGTTGTCTTCTGAAACAGGTCAGAACAAATGGACGTTGGGCGTCATTTGGTTCCCCAAGCTTTGAGGAGACTTCTCCCACTTTCACTTTTTCCTCCTATTCCTTAGACGTGGCCAGGGTAGCACAGTCAAGCCGTACGCTGCAGGGAGGCAGTCTGGGCTCCTCTTCACCACCACTCAGAAAGGCCAAACAAATTCAGTGAAACTGCATTTGGGTGTTAAACATTATTATGACAGTTCAGCCAATGCTCTTGGTTTAAGAGTTCTTCTGCTGATGGTGGGGATTCGCTGTGACGTTTCACTGCGATGCCTCCAGGCATCACGAGCCCCAGCTATAGTGAGTGGCACCCCACAGCCACAGAAAATACCTTGCTGAGGCTGGATGCCTTGTTACTTCCAGCTGTACTCACAACCCCTCCATCCTGCTGCTGCTGCTTAGATACAAAATGCCACGTTGCGCTCTGCAGCCCTAAATCCCAGCCACCGCTTGAAGCGAGAGTGCTGGCTTCTTGGCCAACGTGCATTGACAGGCTCCACCTGGCTCCAGCCAGGTGGCACCAATACAATTTGCCACAGTTGGAGACCTCTCAATGCAGTTTGCCATGGCTGGAGACCTCTTCCCACCCCTCCAGCAACTTCTCATGCCAGATGAAAGGACAATGTGCTGCACCTGCTAACGCTGTGGAGGGAAGGTGTGGGCAGTGGAGCCAGCCTGTCCCTTTGCTTTGTGGGACTGGAGCTGCTGCGAGAAGGAGGATGTTCTTACAGGAACCACAGAGCACCTACTTGAGCCCAGTAGGATCAGACATTGACACAGGCCAAGTGTTTTTGGGAATGCTAAAGGCTGCCTTGGTCAGCGGAAGAGCTGAGGTTTTTGTTAGACAGGGCAGTTATATGGTGGTTGTCAGCTGTGCTCCAAAGAAACACATGACAGAAAGTTTAAATTTAGAGGGCCCAGATGGCTCCAGGTGTGAGAGGACCACATACACAAATCCCATACTGGTATACCTTTGTTGCAGTCACTCCTGCAACTCCAGAAAGAAGAGCCTCAAATTTTTAAGGATGGCTAAGAATGTGAAAAAGCAGCAGTGCAGACTGGACATCATTCCCCTCTCTTCAAACGTGAAGCTTTTATGCTGTGCTTCACAGTAAAAAAGAAAATTAACCTTTCCAGCATGATATCGACAGTCTGAAGGCTTGGCTTCTTCCATGCTCTCTTCTTCTTTAACACCTCCCCAGAGCAGCTGTCCATCCCTCAGCCCCTCCTGACCACATCCAGCATCTTTTGGGTACCACTTCCTCTTGGCATCCCACATCAACTCCCATCTGTTCTGGGATGCCTTTTGCTGGTTGTTCCCTGTTCAGCTGAGCAAGCCCAGCTCCACCTTACTCCCAAGCACCTAGCACCCTCCCTCAAGGAGGATGAGACCATTTGCACTTCACTTACGGTTTATCCACAAGTGGCTGCGTGTCCCAAGACTGCTTTTTAAAGCAGCCACCTCCCTGGTGTCACACTGAGGAGCAAGGGGCTAGTGAGTGCTGATGCTGTCATTTGCTGTGTGAAGAACACAGAGGGCAAAAATGTCTTTTTTTTTAAGGGAAATGGTGCTCCAGGGTAACGATGTCTGAACTGGCAAGGTAGGGCACATCTCTGTGGCATTTGCCAGATGGTGGCCCTTTGGGCATACCAATAGGTCTTGTGGTGTGTGGCAACTGGAATCCAGCCAGAGCCCTGCAATGCTTTTCCCCTGTTTTTTCCTCTCCTGTCTTGCACAAAATAAAGCCTGTGTGAGGTCCAGATTGCCTTCCCCTTCCTTGTCTTTCCCCTGCAAGTTCCGTGGCTCAGCCAGTGCTGCCACCAGCCAGCACAGGCTGCCTGGGAGAAGTTTACTGATAGCCAGTTTCCAGCAAGCAGGGTTCCTGCCCGTGATTTTGCATTAGTCAGAGCATTGTTTCTCCTGTGCAAGGCTCTTCTGGGAAGGTTTTTGCTTTGCCAGGAGAGGCACAAGTTAGAGGAAAAAAAACCTGTTTGCCTTTGCTCAGCAGCCCATCAGTAAGCATTTCCCCGTGTTTCTACATGTCTGTGTGAAAATAGTCACCTGTGTCTTTCAGAGAGGTTAGGAGGGGCAAGAGAGAGGGAAGAAGTTAGGCTCCCATGTAATTGACAATGTTTTATGGGTGTTGCTGGCCACTGGTGGTTTCCAGAGGATCCTGGACACAAAGAACTGGGAGAAACTGGGCAGAGCTGATTACTCAGAGGAGAAAGGGTAGGCAGGAGCTGAGCAGATGGTAAAAGGATGGGGAGGAGGAGAGTAGGTAGCAAGAACTAGATGGAAGAAGGGAGGTAATTCCCAGCACTGGGAGGGGAGGCTGGTTCTGATTTTGATTACCTGGTATGGGAATGCCTCATCTTCCTCTCTGGTAGTCATCGCTCAGAGATGCGCTGCTATTAAGTGCCACTTTTCCCAGCTGGTACACTTGTCCTGCATCCCCTTCAACCTGACAAAGATGATTCACCAGGATGAAGGGCATCTGATCTGTAAGTGTTCACCATGCTCTGCCTTTCACTTTAGCTCATGCTCTCCCTTTCACTTAAAAAACACAGCAATGAGACATTAGGTTTGTCTTGGTTTGAGCTAGAACAGAACCAATTCTCTGTTCAGTGATTTTACTTGGCAGCTAAGTCTCTTGTAAGAGACTGCACTTTCTGAAGTTAACAGCATGTTTCTGCAGACAGGATTCTGCTATTAGAAGTGATAGCAGTTGATGCTTATGGTTTCTACTAAGGATTGTTAAGCTCTTGCTTATGCCTGCTCCTATAGAAACAAATGTCACTGCTAAATCTTGTGTACCATGTTGGGGTGCCGGGAAGTAAAGAGGTCACAAGAAAGTAAAAGGTCGCACCTGTAGGGAGAAGCGGACAGTACAGGTGACCCAAACCTGACCAAAAAGTATTCCATTCCAATCCATGGATGTCACATTCAGTATAAAGCTGAGGGACCACAAGGGTCAAGCCCTCTTCTTCAAGGGCCCGTGTCTGAGGAGGACTCCATCAGTTCTTCTGCCTTCAATCCCAGTCCATGCGTTCCTGAATTCAGTTCCTGAATTCAACTCCTGAATCCATCTCTCAGTTGTCACTGAATCCAGTTTGGGTCTTCCCTGGTACCTGCCTGCCCTGCAGCATCAGTGGTGACCTATCATTGTTGTCAGGGGAGTTTGATATTCAGTCTGTATGTATTTGTATAAATTTCAGTACTTTCTTATTAATAGTATTATCTTTTATTTTCATCGTTACTGTTTCATTAAAGCTGTTTTAGGTTTTTTTGCATTCCATAAGTAGCTCCCTCATTCCCTTTCTCTTCCCCTTCTGGGATGGGAGAGGGGATTAACAGAGCGTATCTGTCACTTTAGTGGCCAGCCCAGCCTTAACCCTTGACAAGTTTGCAAAGGAGAGGGCTGAGGCAGGATCCCACCCAGGCCCAGCCATCAGCAATTTTCACCTTTGTTTATACTTGCAGGCTGCTACAATCAGTCCTGGAAAGTGTGAGCATGACACACAAGATTTTTTAAGCTGGTTGAATGTAACCTGTTCTTTCATGACCAGATCACCTCTCCACAGGTCTGCAGACACCAGCCTGAAAACCCACATTCCACTGTCACTGGAAAAGGTCCAGCAGGAGACGAGACTGGCGACAGAAGCCACATGCTGTACAATTATGACAGAACCTGCCTGCATGGAAACTCCCTGGCATTTAGAAACTGGAGCATTTCTGCCCATCCAAGTTACTTTAAATTAAACTCTAGAAGGAAATAGAGAACAAAGTATGTAACACAATGTGTCTGCCCAAAGCCGTGCTGCGTCCTCATCCTGAAAGTCATATGTCATATGGTTACGTGGTTCATATGATAGCAGGCAGTTGATAGCATAACTACAAAACCCCTAGTTTGTAGCAGCCTTGCTATAGTATCAGCTACTACTTACACAATTACTTTTTTGGTGGGTCTGCCTGGAATGGGCCAGCTGCACTCATGGTTATGACTAGGTGTTCCACAATTTCCTCCTGCAGTGGAAGGTTTGCCTGTAGTAGCAGCACCTGCTTTTAATTTCTTAGGTTCAGTGGAAACAGGCTTGAGAAGGAACATAGGTGGATTCCTGGGCACGGCTGCAGCTGTTCTCCTTTGCAGATGCATCGCGGCAGCAGCCAGCTTCTTTTGGGAGGAAAGCCTCGTCCAGCACGCTGCAGCTCTGTTGTTCCTGACAACAGGTAACATGTTGTTTTAGCATGCTAGTAATGGGTGAAGGCTTCACCAGGTTTCCCTTGGGCAGGCAGCATGCGCTGCCAGTACGTGGAGCTGTAAAATAAAATACAAGACTGCAAGGTAAAGCATATACACAGCCCTCAAAAAGAGCTGGAGACTTCTTCAGACAAGATGTGCTTCCTAAAACATACTGCTCAAGGTGAAAATCCATTTGCAACTAATATTACCAAATTTGGCTTTGCAGTTCTGCAAATGAAGACTTTCTTAAAGAAACTCTGCCTGATAATGAGCGCTTTTGACTAAACAAGGATTAGAGGACTGTGTCTCATTACAGTACTTTACAGTAAAAACACCTGAAACACTAGTAGGCGTCTTCCACCTCTCCTAAAAAAAAGAGAAAAGCAACAGCTTAGGGCATGCAAAGAAAGCAAAGTGAATTTGCAAACGGCACAGGGTTCGTGGGGATTAGCAGGCTTCCACGAGCCCACTGCCACGCTGCTTTTCAAGTGTGTCAGGACCCAAGTTCACTTCAGCACCGTGTGAGAAAGCTACTGACTCCCGGCAGCAGAGATCTTCCTGTATTTGCATATGAAAGCATCTGTCTTCCCAAGAGCAACTCCATAGACACCGTCTGGCACCAGAGACCTAAAAGGGGTCTGTCGGCTGCTGAGAAAGGATTCCTCGACACCGGTCCCCAAGGAGGAAGAATTCCCATCAGCGTTCAGGCCTTCTGCAGCGGCAGCTTCACTTGTGCCATCAGGAACAGCACGGGGAGAGTCATTTCCAGCACCCGTGGTAAGGCCATCCATGCGCGCGAGGAGATCTTGGCTCAGCAGCAGCACAACAGTGCCTCCCACACGAAGTACTCTGGCAAGTGCAGGAGAAATAAAGGGCAGAGGTGTTCAGCCTGCCCGGCCTTCATCCACGGGTGCAGAACTCAATGCTGCTGGCACTTCGAGTGCCAGTTGCATCTGACAACACACTCGAGTAAGGTGCTGACAATGCACCTAAGTCAGGTGGCCAGCTCAGTAACCTGTAGCTCCAAATGGAATTTAAATTCCTTGTCTCCGTAAGTCTTCCTAAGTGGGAGAACTGGGCCCTACCCTGACTCCCAGACATTTCTGACCTCGGGCATTCTTTCCACTGGGTTAGCAAGAAATACGAAGCCAGTTTTTTGCTCTTGGTATTCTTCCAAGGACTGAGGCCAGTATCACCTTCAAACCCTGTTGTTGGGTCTCAGGAGCCTCCCGCCAGTCCACAAAGGAACAGCTTCCCAGGGCAACAAGAGCTTCCCAGGTTGGTAAAGCAATTCTGAAGCTGGCTTTTCCCTTTGGAAACTTCAAAAGGTCTGTCCTTTCTGTCTTCCACTGATCCTTAATGGCTTTCAAACTCAGGAAACAGGAAAGTTGATCATTGTTTGCAATCCATTTTTCTTAATACACGACCAAACATTACACTTGGCTTCAAAAGAGGGGCTCTGCTCACAGCAAGGGGAGTCAAGAGTCTCACTGGTGGAGCTCTTACAGCAACGGCCTCTTCCTCACCTCCATCTTCCCAAGGAAGTATTTTGCTTGGGTTGGCCCAACAGAGCAAATGAGACCAGAAGACAAGCGTGGCCAAAGGGAAGCACAGCCAGTGTAAGCTGGCATAAGGTTGCCCTGCCATTCTGTGGAGCTGCCTCACCTTCTTCACCATGTTCCCACCACAATCCTGCATCGGGTGAGCGAGATCAACACTCACTGAGACAAATCCCACAGAAAAGGCTTGATTTCAGCCGAGCGAAAGAATCAGGGAGCAGATGGTTTGCGCTGCCTGTTAGAAGCAGCCTGCTATTAGTTTGGCTCAACTCTGCCACAAAATGACGGGGTGAGAGTTGAAAGGAGGCATCTAAAAGCAGACCAGGTGGCTAACGGGATATTCCAGTGCAGGATAACAGAAAGGAAAATGCACACCACCACTTTCTGGTCTGAGATCCTTCCTGCCAAGGCAGCCTGGTAAAAGCTTGGTTGGGAACCCAAAAGGAAAACCTATGATTTTATACAAGCAGACCTCAACTGAGAAAGGATTATTGCTTTATTTGCCTGGCCATGCTTTATGTTTGCCAAGGTCATCCTCTCCTCTTTCTCCTTCCTGTCACCACCGTGCCTTGTAAAGACTATTTGCGAGTGTGGCTCTCACAGCAAGCTCATCTTGTGCTGCCACCAGCACTTCCCCAGCTTGCAGGACAAGCCACAAGAGCCTCAAAGGGACAAGTAAGGGACTCAGACTTTCACAGCCTGCCCAGGATCAGACTACAGAGCTGGAGAATGTCTGGAATAAGGCAAACCTGAAGCTGACTGAACACCTGGGACTGCACAACATCGTGACATTTACAGCAAAGGCCAAAGCATGCCAAAGGCCACACGTACCTGTCCATTTCCTGGAGAATATCTGGCAGGAGCTGTATGTCTTTTGTGATCCTGAACTTCTTCCCAAATGGAATATCCGAGATCACAGTGTCAAAACTTTCTGAAGGCAAAGGCAATGCTGCAGGATAAAGGCAGGCCTTTACATCTGGCTCTCTGAGAAACGAACAGCAGCCCTGTGCCCTTTCCCCTTACAAAACTGCCAGCTCTTCCGTGGGTCATGCACCCAGAGTCACAGCTCCTTCTGTACTTATGCTGACAAGCGGCACTGCGAAGCCACAACCCCAAAACTGACTCGGAGGAGGCAAACAGTTTAGCTTGCAGATTGCCTGGTACTGGAGCAATGTCTGCCCCAATAGCAAGACTCTGGCCAGGGGCCTGCACAGTTCCAACCCAACCGCTGCTTCCCAACTCACAGCGCATCTGCAAACTCACATCTGCAAGCAAAAATGCAGAAGAGCTACGCTTGGAAGTAGATACACATGTATGAATGGAAAGGAACCACAGGTCAAATTCCCCTCCATTTCCCTTTTCTCCCCCCAGAAATCTGGTTCCAGCCAGAATCATTTGGATTCTGTCAGAGCCAGTGTCTTTGATGTATCATCTCCCCAGAGTTTCTGCACCCAGGGAATAGTGAGTTCTCTTGGCCATGAGGCAGCACTGCACCCTTGTGGTGATGAAGGCCGGCCACGTAGGAGGCTGTGCTGGTCAGAGCGAAACCAGCGTGTGAGAGAACGTGAGTGGATTCTTCACCCCGCAGGATGCTCAGATCTCGACTGGACAAGGCTCTGAGCAGCCTGACTCAGCCACGGGGTCAGCCCCACTCCGAGCAGATGACAGAACTCAAGACCTCCCTGATTCCTTCCCACCTTAAACCTGCTCTGATTCTATGGCAGCCTTTCCAGAACTGGCTGGAGATACTTCTTGGATCAAAACTTAGAGCACAACTGTATAACAACTTCATTTACTAAGGGAAGGACAAGATACCTACAGTCTTTCCCAAAACTTGTAGAAATAACAGCCTTTGACCAGTGATGACACCATTTACTTGTTCAGTCTTATAAAAGCTTGACATCAAAGTACCTTCCATTACCCTAGAACACAAGGCAAATCAGAGCTTTTAATTAAGAAATAAAGCTACATATATTCTTTTCAAGAAATATTTTTATTTTTTACTATTCTGGTAATAAATAAACATTGCAAGGTTAAGGCATGCCAGATGAAGCCAATATTCATCTTTTCTGAGAAGTCACGGCAAACCAAATTAATCTGTGGGTTTCTTCTGTTTTCCCATGGGACCACCACCCCAAACAAAATTTGAAGCCTAGACAGTAAGAAATCTTGACATTTAGCACACGTGTTGTGGTTTATGTCCGGCCAGCAGCTAAGCACCATGGAGCCACTCACTCAATGTTCTCCCACAGTGGGGTGGGGAGGAGAATCGGAAATAAATGGTAAAAACTCATGGGTTGAGATAAGGACAATTTAATAGGACAAGACGAAGAGAGAAGAAATAGTAATAACAATACTACTAATTAAAAAAAAAAAATAAATTAATCAAGTGATGCACAATGCAATTGCTCACAACCCGGAACCTGATTCCTAGCCTGTCCCTGAGCCCTGAAATCTCCTCCCCCAGCCAGTTTCCCCAGTTACACACTGAGCATGACTTACGGTATTGAATATCCTTTTGGCTGGCTGGGGTCAGCTATCCTTGCTCCTAACTTCTTGTCAATATTGACTATCCCAGCCAGACCCAGGACAATATGTTCATACAAGGACTAACACCTCTTGTGAGCAGGACCTGGGATTACAGCAGCTGTCTGGTTGAACAGCAGGAGACAGTGCACTCTGATGAGGCAAAGTGTGTTAGAACATGGGGTATTAAAATCACATCTCTTCAGGGCTTCCAGCTCCAACTCTGATGAGCAGCAACCCCGTTTTCATGCAGGACTCCCCATCTTTGCCATGAACATTCACTTACACTGATTTCAGCCAGAGATGCCATGGCCCACGCAACTGTTGACCGCAGTCCTGCTATTTTGATATGTTCTCTGTTTGCCAATGGAAGCCTGCAGAGCACAAAAAAATCAATGTAAGGTAACACTACCACTACCCAGAAAAGCCCATGTAATATGAAAGAACAAATGAACTGGACAAATCCGCAGTCACACAGACAGATAGAAACCACAATCTACTCACTGCAAGGTCTGGCCTATGGGCTCAGATAAGCTCCAGACAGACCACAAGACCAGTGTGATAGTTCAGTGAATATTAAACCCGTGGACAGCAAAACTGCTTATGCCTGTTCTGATACTGCCAAGACGTATCTCGTGAGGAGAATGCCTACCTGAAAGGAGGAATCCCCACCAGAGCGTGAATGTCATTAAGATGTACAAAGATCTGAAGGAGGAAAAAAATTACCTCAGAAACTCTCAACCTGACAAGACAATAGCTTTAACTAATTTAGAACAGATACGGATGATGTTCCTACAACTTCCGACCCTAGTTTTAAAGAACAAAAGCGCATGCTTCAGAAAATTATGATTAATTGGAAGAAATCAACTGGGTAATTTGAATATCACTTCAAAGAGGATTTAATATTTAAGCAAGCTGGGAAGGAATTTTATCAGAAATCCATTAGCAAGCACTTGAATCTTCAAGGGAACAAATTTTTGTAACATTGAATAGGTATTTTTAATTATAAGACTAATTACCCTGGCTGAGATAAGGTTATCCACTGCATATTAGTTACCAGCACTCAGTTATTCCCACACACAGCCTTTTTTTCTTGGGTTTTTTTTTTAAGAATAAAAAAACACAACAGAACACAAGTACCACCAAGCAATATTTCAGATGGAAGGCAGACGTGGGTAATCCTTCCAGAAATATAAGCACCTCAAAGAAATTGTCCTCCTGACCCACAGAGAGCATCCCAGAAGAAGACTGAGCTCCCCAATAGGTCTTGCATAGCTGTAATCGCTCCTCGAGAAGCTTCTGCAGTATCCCAGTCCTCAGCACTTGAATAGTTTCACAGCAAAAATCTGGACAAGAGCACCACTCAAGGCTCAACAAAGCCGTATTTGATGCACGACCTGAGAAAACCAGAGCTGGGAGAGGAACTGGAGCTTTTACAGAAGGCCTCAGAGCTCCCAGCACCAGTGCTGAGAGCAGCTGCCACATGCCAAGCACAAGGGACGGAGAAGCAGCTTGGCAAGAGCAATGAGTCCTTTTTTCCATAACCTCTGGGACAGCCGTGCACCACGGAGGGTGCCTTAAGCAAGCTGCTCGTCAGGGCAGGGTCTGCGAGGAGGCTTTTCCATAAACCGCATTCTCACGTTGGGTTCCTCCAGAACATGACCTTGGTGCTTGCCCTCTTCCCCTACGGAGCTGCCCAACGGCTGAGGTGATCTCCACCTGCAGCAGAGTCCAGGAGTTTACAGGCGTGCCAGATCCTGGGCCAGTGCCTGCGTGGATCCTTCCCCTCGCGCACAGGCCTGTGCTGGCCATGCCAGTGTTTCAGTGCTCTGGAAGTCATGCACACAGCACCCACCCAAAAGCTTTGCTCAGCACCACCAGGTGATTTCTAGTTAAATCCAGCGGCAGAAAGACAAATGGGGAGAGAGAGGCCAGAGTCCTGTGTGCAAAGGGAGCAGAGAAGCAAACAAAAGACGTGGGGGCAGCTGTGACAGCAGCAAGAAGCCACCTGGCAGACGAGCACCACTACCTCTAGGTCAGGGTCCCGCAGGTCAGCTCGCCACCCGAACTGCTTCATGAGCACTACGCCAACGGCTCTTCCGATCTCCTAAAAGGGGAAGAACGGTCACAGGCAGCAAAAATCACAGAATTCAGAAAACTACAGGTCACAGCCTTGACTGCACAATCCTTAAAAATACTTGAGAAAAGAGTCTTTATCCTCAGGAGAACAATTGATAGGAAGATCGCAAGAGGTACACCAGGGTGCAGGGAGTGAGGGCAGAGCAAACACACTTCAGGACAGAGTGACTATCACTCAGTAGGAGTACAGAAGGCTAAGTTCAAGTCCTGCACAAGTTACAACAGAAGTTGTCATAATTGTAAGATTATATACATCACACAGAAAACATAAAACCCATGAATGCACAACTGCAACTCACAATTTTAATGCTTTTCATTTTATTTAGATTAAATCTGGCTAGGGGCATCAAGGGTAACAAGAAAAGCTTTTATGTGTACATCAGTGACCAAAGGAAGAATAAGGAAGATGTGGTCCTCTCCAGAAGGAAACAGGGGACCTGGTCACACAGGATATGGAAAAGGTTGAGGTATTCAACAACTTTTTTCCTCAGTCTTCACTGGCAAGGGGTCTAACCACACGGCCCAAGTTGCAGAAGGTAAACACAGGGACTGGAAGAACGAAGAGCTGCCCTCAAAGATCGGGTTCAAGACTGTTTAATGAATCTGAAGGCGCACAAGTCCATTGGACCTGACGGATCCATCTGCGGGTCATGAGGGAACCAATGGATAGAGTTGCAAAACTGCTTTCCATCGTATTTGAAAAGTCATGGAGGTCTCAGGAAATTCCCACTGACTGGAAAAGGGGAAACATAACTCGCATTTTCAAAAGGGGAGATAAGGAAGACCCAGGGAATTACAGGCCAGTCCGTCTCGCCTCAGCGCCCAACAAGATAATGGAGCAGATCCTCCTGAAGCCTCTGCTGATGCACATGAAAAATGAGGCCATTGGTGGCAACCAACATGGCTTCACTAAGGGCAAATTTGGCCTGAGAAGTTCGATGGCCATCTGTGATGGGGTTACAGTGTCACTGGATAAGGGAAGAGCAACTGACATCATCTCCCTGCCCTGGATTTGTGCAAAGTGTTCAAAACTGTCCCAAATAACATCCTGGTCTCTAAATTGGAGAGACATGGATTTGATGGATGGACCACTCAGTGGATAAGGAATTGGTGGCCACTCCCAAAAAGAAGACCTTATTGCTCTCCACAACCACCTGAAAGGAGGCTGCAGTGAGGTGGGGGGGGTCAGCCTCTTCTCTGAAGCAACAAGCCATAGGATGAGAGGAAATGGACTCAAGTTGTGCCAGGGGAGGTTCAGCTGCAGCCTCCAGCAGGTACCTGCACTGGTTTGCCTGGGGACAATCAGTGGTCTGAAACTTGCAGGAGCAGCTGCTGGAAATGCAAACACCGGGGAGCTGCATGCAGAGCAAGCACCAGCACATCTGCCAGCAGCAGATAAACACCACGAATGGCATCCGCAGTAGCCTCCTACAGAGTGGTAGATAGGTAAACCACCTTCCCTGGGGTCAAACATGTTTCTGCTACTGTGGCAAAGCTTTGCAAGACCAACCAAGTTCAGCCCCCTTGGCCAAGAGGGAAGTTGGGTGTGATTTTTGCTGGTTGAGTCCTCTTCCCATGTCTCTTAACGCACAAATTTAACTCCCCTCCCTGTACCCAGCTCTACCTGAACTTTAGCAGAGGTTTATCACAGCAACTAAATACCTCCTTATCCAAGCACTTCTGTGCAGGAACTTCTATTCTCCAGACTGTTGTACAAGGCAACATTCTCTTCCTCCTTTCCCACTTACTTAGAGAGGACAGAGTGACAGCATGAAGTAACACAGGTCTCATGAGTCACGTATAGTCCAGTCCTTGGGTGGGCCCAAAAGGAAACACTCCAACAGTAGGAAAGGTAAAATTCTCTCACCTACCACAGGGTTACTTAATAAACTGCTGCTGTCTCTTGGCTGGAGCAAAGCTGTCTGTGCTCCAGACTATGCTGGTCCACAACAAGTGCTCAAAAGCACTAAATAAAGCAGAAATTGAGATTCCACCTGGGTACCGTCTACATGACATCAGACATGTTTAGTTTTTAAAGGTTTTGGGCTAATTACTATCAGGAGGATTGCAAGTTGCCTGTAGAGAATGTGCTCTATGTTCAGAGAAATCACTTAAGGTTAATTACCAGGGGGAATTGTTACAAGGGAGGAAGAAAAAAAAAAAAAAAATCAGTTACGCTGTCATTAAATTATCAGTACTGAATGACCTCACTACAGTGTTACTACTCATATGAATGACCTGCAGTGGCTACGGACCATGCAGGATTCTCTTATACACTTTGCAGGTTTTCTAGCAAGCTGATCAGCTCACTTCCAAATATAACTCTTTGAAGGAGGTGATCAGCAAGCTTTTTCTCCCCATATGGAACAGATATTTTCAGCGAAAGTCTCAAGGCCAGCTTGAAAAATATGGTGTCAAAGAAAAGGCAATAAAAAGTTCATAGTCACTACCAAGGATTGCTATGCAGAAAGGCTTTTGCTTATACTTGCTCCTGTAGGAACTAAGGTCAGTGCTAAATCTCGTGTAACACATCAGGGGTGCCAGGAAACAAAAGGGTTGCAAAGAAGCAAAAGGTCGCACCTGCAGTGGGAAACGGACAGGACAGGTGACCCAAAATCGACCCAAAAGTATTCCATTGCATGTACATCATATTCAGTACAAAGCTGAGGGATCATGGGGGCCAAGCCTTCTTCTTCAATGGCCAGCACCCAAGAAGGACTCTGTCTGTTCTTCTGCTCTTGATCCCGATCCTGAGGTCCCGAATCCAGCTCGTGTCCGGTTCCCCTCTGCTGCTGAGCCTGGGACTTCCCCAGTGCTGCCTGCTCTGCAGCATCGGTGCGAATTGCTCTGAGGCAGCTAGGTTCAGTATTGGTTTAGTTTTATTTTCCAATCTGTAAATCCCTCTGCCTTTTTTTTTTCCTTCTCCCTTCCCTTTCAGGGAGGGTGAGCAGTTAATAGAGAGTCTCTGTCATCCATTTAGAGGCTGGCCCAGCCCTAACCCTCAACAGTTAGGGTTAAGTTTACAATTTAGGCTTAGTCAGTGTTAGGGCTAGGATTAGGGGTTAATGTTACTCATTCATGTTGTGGTTGGGTTTAGTGTTAGTTATTCAGGTTTAAGAGATATGTTTATGGTTAGCCATTAGCATTAGGGTTAAGTTTAGGGGTTAAGGTTAGGATTATGCTTAGGGTTAGGTTTTGTGTTATTCAGGGTTAGGGTTAAGTTTAGGATTTGGGTTAAAAGTTAGGGCTAAGGTTTGGGTTAAAGGTTAGGTTTAGGTTTAGGATTAGTCATTCAGGGTAACAGGGTCAATTTTTAGGTTTAAGGCTAGGATTAGTCACTTAGTATTTATGGCTAGAGGTTAGAATTTGTGATAGCATTAGGGGTAGTTTTAGGTTTAACCATTAGGGTTAGGTGTTAGGGTTTAGGTGTTATGGTTAGGGCTAGTCACTTATGGTTATGTCACAGGGTTATTTATGGTTAGATGTTAGGATTAGTCACTTAGGGTTAGGTTTAGTGTAAGTGACAGGGTTAGACTTTATTAGACCTGTTTTTTGGAAGTTCGTTCTCAGCTTAGGCTTAGGGTTCATTTTAGACTTTAAAGTTAAAGTATATTTATGTTCAGCTACTAGGGTTGGGGTAGGTTTAGGCGTTGGAGTTACAGCTAAGGGATTAGAGCCATTAGGGTTAGGGGTAGAGCTAGAGTTATAGTTGTGGTTAGTCCCTTATGGTTAAGGCTACTGTAAGTCACAGGGTTAGTGTTAGTCATTAGGGTTCATGTTATTAGGAGTAGTATAAGGTTTTTTTTTTATTAGCTTTAATGTTCCATTTGGTCTTTAGAGGTGGGTTTAGGGTTAGTTTTAGGGTTCAGGGGACATGGTTAGGGTTAGTCATTTAGAGTTAGGATTCATGCTATTGTTAGAGGTTTGGTTTAGGATTAGTCACTTTTGGTCAGGGTTAGTCACAGGGTTAAGCTTAGTCATAGAATCATAGAATGTTAGGGATTGGAAGGGACCTCGAAAGATCATCAAGTCCAATCCCCCTGCCAGAGCAGGAATGCCTAGACTATGCCACACAGGAACGTGTCCAGGCAGGTCTTGAATGTCTCCAGAGAAGGAGACTCCACAGCCTCTCTGGGCAGCCTGTTCCAGGGCTCCGTCACCCTCACTGAGAAGAAGTTTCTTCTCGAGTTTAAGCGGAACCTCTTATGTTCCAGTTTCAGCCCATTACCCCTTGTCCTATCAGTGGTTGTCACCGAGAAGAGCCTGGCTTCATCCTCGTGACACTCACCCTTGATATATTTGTAAACATTAATGAGGTCACCCCTCAGCCTCCTCTTCTCCAAACTAAAGAGCCCCAGCTCCTTCAGTCTTTTCTCATAAGGGAGATGCTCCACTCCCTTAATCATCCTAGTTGCCCTGTGCTGGACTCTCTCCAGCAGTTCCCTGTCTTTCTTGAACTGAGGGGCCCAGAACTGGACACAATATTCCAGATGGGGTCTCACCAGGGCAGAGTAGAGGGGAAGGAGAACCTCTCTCGACCTACTAACCACCCCCCTTCTAATACACCCCAGGATGCCATTGACCTTCCTGGCCACAAGGGCACAGTGCTGGCTCATGGTCATCCTGCTGTCCACCAAGACTCCCAGGTCCCTTTCCCCTACACTGCTCTCTAATAAGTCATTCCCCAACTTATACTGGAACCTGGGGTTGTTCCTACCCAGATGCAAGACCCTACATTTACCCTTGTTATATTTCATTAAATTTTTCCCCGCCCAACGCTCCAGCCTGTCCAGATCTCGCTGGATGGCAGCACAGCCTTCTGGTGTGTCAGCCACTCCTCCCAGCTTGGTGTCATCAGCAAACTTGCTGATAGTACTCTCTAGTCCCTCATCCAAGTCATTGATGAATATATTGAATAATACTGGTCCCAGTACCGACCCTTGAGGCACTCCACTGGATACAGGCCTCCAACCAGACTCTGCCTCATTGACCACAACTCTTAACCTAATTAAAAGGAGGAGCTGGGACTAGACTACTAGGTGGGTGAAGAGAGAGAAGGTAAAAACTCCTGCATCACTGTAACAGCTGAGTCATTAGGTTTAGGGTTACTCAGTAGGATTACCATTCACGTAAAACAAAACTGTCAGGCGGACTCTTCAGTTGAGTCATGCTTTTCAGATTGGACCCCCTTGCATTCCAAACTCCTCCTCAGAGAGGAGATTAGGTGCATTTAGATCCTGTCTTAGTCACAGTCCTGGGCAACGGTTTATGCTTGAAGGATTATATGGGCACAATCAATCGTCTACATTGCTTAGTTAGAATTTCAAAATTTAGCATGCTATAATTGCTTATCAAGAACCTGTTGCAGTAAGGACTTTTTCAACCCTGAGAGGTAACCTTGAGAGGCAACCCTACTCAAGAGGAGATCCCGGCGTGCAGAGCATTGCTATGCAGAAGAGCTCAACCTGGGCTATCCTCTATTTGTGGAGAAAGATAATTGGCTTATAATGGTATTTACATGCCGATTACAGAAGTTAGTTTCTTCAAATTTGGCTTAAGTCAGACATTGTGCAAACTGCATGAGCTTCAACAAGTCAAAATGCAAGGTCCTCCACCTCGGTCGGGCCAGTCCCAGGCACAAATACAAACTGGGCACAGAGTGGGTTGAGAGTAGCCCTGAAGAGAAGGATTTGGGGGTGTTGATAGACGAGAAGCTCAACATGAGCAGCAGTGCGCTCATGCAGCCCAGAAGGCCAGTCCCATCCTGGGATGTATCAAGAGCAGCGTAGCCAGCAGGTCAAGAGAGGTGATTCTTCCCCTTTCTTCTATTCTTGTGAGACCCCACCTCAAACACTGCGTCCAGTTCTGGTGTCCCCACCATAAGAGGGACATAAAACTGTTGGAGCGTGGTCAGAGGAGGGGCACAAAGATGATCCAGGGGCTGGAGCACCTCTGCTATGAGGACAGGCTGCGGGAGCTGGGATTGTTCAGTCTTGAAAAGAGAAGGCTTCAGGGGGACCTAACAGCTGCCTTCCAATACCTGAAGGGATCCTAGAGGAAGGCTGGAGGTGTTCAAGGCCAAGTTGGACAGAGCCTTGAGTAGCCCGATCTAGTTGAGAGGCGTCCCTGCCCATGACAGGGAGATTGGATTACATGATCTCTAAAGTCTCTTCCAGCCTAGGCCATTCCATGATTCTATGATTGACCAGCATGGTGGTTAGGTGGGCATATTGTTCGTAAAAGCCCTTGGCCAATGTATCTTTGTCTGTCTACCTCAAATCCACTTTGAGTGTTACGCAGCCATCACGACCAGACACATCCATTATAGCCTACTGCCAGAGGTGCTACTCACTTGAAGAGTTATGTAAATGTTGGGGAGGGTGGTGAAGGGGAGGGAGCACACAGCCACAAGGACTTCCTCTGGTAACAGGCTTCCTACCTAAACGATTTATCATTGAAGAACTTACTAGACATGAAAAGACTACAACAGTCACAGTTGTTGCCATACCCTCACTACAAGGATTGTCCTTCTACCTTCTCTTCACATACTACTCAACAATCACACTTCTACCATATTCCACAAAAAAAAACCCTAACCGTAAATGTAAGTCTACCTGTAAGCAAAATCCTAAAACTCCAACCCTATCCCTAAGGCTAACTGTAACATTAAATCTTATGACTGTATCCATATCCTAGAAACTAACATTTAAACCTACCCCTAAAGGCTAAACCCTAACTCTAACTAAAATTTTAACAGTAACCTTGTCCTTAACACTAATATCTCACCTTAAAGCTAAACCTAACTCTGGCCCTGAGCCTAAATGATTACTTTAAAGCTAGCTTTAACCTTACCCTAAATTTAACCACAATGACCAAAAAATAATCCTAACCCTACCATTAACCCAAACCTTGATGGCAGTAACCTTAGATCTAACTACTCACCCTAAATATAACCCTAACCCTTACACCCAAACCCTTGTCTTAAATATAAACCTAACATTCTATGATTCTATGATTCTACCCTAGCCCTGATTCTAATCCTAAATTAAATGACCATAAATACTAATCATACCACCTAGCCCTCACACTATTCAAGAGTAACCCTAACCCTAAACCCCAAACACTATCCTAACCCTAAATTTAACCCTAATGATGGTAACCCTAACCCTAAACTCTACGCTAACCCTAATGACTTTAACCCAAACACCTAACCCTAAAAGTAGGTTGCAAGTGTCTTTGGACCTGGCTGTGTCTAGGATTAGTGTCTGAGTGAGTTGAGGGATAACGCAAACCCTAAACCTTAAACCCGAACCCTGACCATAATCCCAACCCTATCTCTAACACTATTAATTCAACCTAACAACCGTAGGACGATCTTGTTAAAATCTTCCAGTCCTTCTTTTGAGTCTTCAGCCAGTAGAAGTCACTATTGATCGTGTCTTTTCATCCTGGCTTCCTGATCTGCAGGGCAATATCCACTAATGTGCGAGCAACTCGCTCTCAGTTTGACAATGCTGGCAGATCTTAACCTGAATTTTCTGTCTACCTCATGCTAGGAATTCCTTCACGGGGTGTATGTTCGTTTTCAGTGGTAAGGCACTAACGAGCTTCTTGTGGGGAATGCCCTTACAACATTCACTCAGGTTGTTACTAATTCTGTCCTTTTCAAATTTGGCAATTTGATGGCCCTGACATGGCAACCGAGTCCAATGCAAAAGTTCTTCCTTCCTCCAGTCAGTGAAAGGGTATTTGGAAGGGAAACATTCCATTCCGAGACCTGAGTCTCACCACAAACTGCTTCTGGAATCACCACAACTGCTTTGAGGTCTATAATAGATGGAACTTTCTCTTCCTTTCCTTCTGGAGTAACCCACAACTTTCTAAATGAATTCTCCACAGCTTCTTGATGAACTATTAATTTCATAGCATCATCGGAGAAGCTAGCAATTTTGCACAGTCAATATGCAGTGCTTTATCTTTCCCAAGGACTGAGGTGAGGCTCTTGTTTTCTGGATTGTCCTCCTTGGCAATGGAAATACTGTTTTTTTTCCTGTCACTGGGAGCATCCTGATGGGTGTGACCTGTTAAGGATGGTGAAGAGTGGCCTCACAGCAGCTGCTAGCTCCTTCAGTACTCTTGGATGCATCCCATGGAGGCAGGGAGGGAGAGACAGAGGCAGGAAGGATTGAGGAAGGGACATCAGGGAAGGATCAGGGAAGGAAGGAAGGAGGTGCTGAGGGAAGTAGTGAGAGAAGAAAGAAGATAATTAAGGAAAGAAGTCAGGAGGGTGGGGAAGTAAGCAAGGAGGAATAGAGGAAAGCAGAAAGTCGAGAGAGCAGGAGGGCAGGAAAAACGGAATTGAAGGATATAAATAGGTACGTAAAGTGAGGACAGAGGGCAATAAAGAAAGAAGGAAGCAGGAAGGAAAGTAGAAAGAAATAAAGGAAGGAAGAAATAAAGGAAAGTGTCCTGGTTTGAGCTAGAACAGAACCAATTCTCTGTTCAGTGATTTTACTTCTCAGTTAAGACTCTTGTAAGAGGACTGCACGTTCTGAAGTTAACAGCATGTTAACTTGGTCCTATAGGAACTAAAGTCACTGCTAAATCTTGTGTAACACATCAGGGCACCAGGAAGTAAAAGGGTCACAAGGAAATAAAAGGTCACACCTGCAGGGAGGAGCAGACAGTACAGGTGACCCAAACCTGACCAAAAAGTATTCCATTCCAATCCATGGATGTCACATTCAGTATAAAGCTGAGGGATCAGAAGGGTGATCTTCTTCAACGGCCAGTGTCTGAGGAGGACTCCATCAGTTCTTCTCACTTCAATCCCAATCCATGTGTTCCTGAACCCAACTCCTTGAATCTGCTTCCCAGCTGTTGCTGAATCCAGTCTGGGACTTCCCCAGTGCCTGCCTGCCTGCCTGCCCTGCAGCATCAGTGGCGACTCATTGGGGGAGTTCCAATACTGCTTTTGTATGTATTTGTATGTGTTTCATTATTTCCGTACCAGTACTATTATTGTTTCATTAAGCTGTTTAGTTTTGGTTTTCAGCGTCCCCTAACAAAACCACATCCCTCCCAGACGATTCCCAAGGCCTGAGAAGAGCCCTGTATCTTCAAAACAATCCCACCAATGTCCAAAATCACCCCTCAAGCCCCGATAGCAGTCCCACATCTGCCTTCTGCTAGGCACTTGCTGTTACCACCTTCATCGACACGAAGTAATCTGTCCTGTATCTGCTCCCAGAAACACCTGCCCCATCACTCTGTGTGGTCTGGTCCCTTGCACTCTTTCCAATCCCTCCCCTTTCCTCTTACTGTTCCCTGAACTGTCAAAGAAGGAAAAGTCATTTTGCAGGGTAGACTGCATGGCCTGGGTGAGCATCCCAAATGCATGCCAATCTCACAAAGAACTCCCAGGATGACCATATCCAGGTCACACCCTCCTCATTTGAGAATGCCCTGCTCTCCCTTCGCCCCCATGTCCCCCACAGACAACAAGGAGGCTTGTGCCAGAAGAAAACTCTTTCTTTTTTTAAACAGAACGTTTTTCAACCCTTGTTCCTTGGGGTTTTCTTTTTTTGCAAAGATAAAGTATTATTCAAACAACCTCTGCATATATATATATCTCATATATATGTGTGTGCATGCGTACATTTATACACTTAGAAACAGCCCTGCAAACTTGTATCACTCATAGCAGCCTGTCCTGCTTCATAGCAGAGAAGACAACTCCAACAAACAGCTGTGCCCCTCAACTAGAGGAATGCATTGAACCACATCCAGCTGTGGCTGCGGAGGGAATCCCACCAGCTCCAGATAAGAGGTTTTGACTTGAGTGAAAACACATGACTTTAATGTACTTCTAGACACTGGCAGGATTAAACAGTGCCGTGCTAGGACACATGCCACACTCACCTGCGCCCAGTCCGTGGGGAGAGCATGCCCAAGGACACTGAACAGTCCTTTAACAGGTGGCAAGCAGTCCTCACACTTTGCAGCTGGACTGTAACTCTCCAGCTCAATTAGATACCTACAGGCAGAAATGGAGACAAGGAAGAGAGGTGAAGAGATAGCTTTCTGACAGGTGGCCACAGTAACACAGACAATCTGTCCAGAGCAATGTTTCTGCATATTAAAGGGAAGCCACTGAGCAAATAGCCCCCAGAAGGAAACGTCTCTTTGTTCCACCTGAGAGTTCCTCACTGTCTTTGAGGAAAGATGCTAAGACAAACTGGTTAAGACAGAGTAAAAGCAGAGGTCCAGGCTGGCAGGCTGGGTGACAGCCCACTTCTAGTCATAGGCATCATCATCATCAAAGTAGGAGTCACAATCAAGGTTATCTGAGTCATCATCAAACAGAAAGTTGTCTTCATCAAGGTCATCGTCATCATCATAATCTTCCTGCCACTGTGGTTCATACTCCTCCTCTTCAACCTCTTTGCCACCTTCATCTGTGTTGGGGGAGTCACAGAAGATGATACGCTTCATTCTGTGGAGGAGAAGAGCATCAGAGCAGAGCCCCAGCTGTGAACAGCAACTGCAACCCAGCACCTCATCACCCTCCTCCTCCCTGCTACATCACCCTAAGAGTGGGACTCTCTGCAGAAACCCAAGAGAGTCCAGGGAGAGCAACTTCCATAACCAGGTTTGCCAGTGATGGAGCTCTCTTGACCACAGCTGCATAGCAAGCTAGGGTTTTGCTAGTCACCCACAGCACTGTCATTTAAGTTGTTATCTCAAAATACAACATAGGATACCAGTAATCAATAGCTATTACTAACTCTTTTGTATGTCAGCAAGCACAGGAGAAAACTCTGGTCACCTGCTTTTCATCCACACTCACCCACCTTTCCTTGTTGTCCCACTAAGAAAACTCACCCTTGACAGGCAGGAGTTGAAGTAGGCACATTTGAGAGTTTCACCTTTCTCTGACCAGGATCTGCCAACGTCTGGAGCCCAACGTGGAAATCCTGCTGGCATGAAACAGCCACAAGAGAGACACAATATATGATTTGGGGTGTATTTTGTGCTCCAATCCCCTTCCCTCCATACATACAGCACTGACAGTCTATCCCCCCAGGTGATCAATCCCCTTTCTGGGTTCACCCAAGTTCAAATTAGACCAGAGCAAGACAAGCCACTAACAGGCATGTGAACTTCACCTGTGTGGAGTGCCAGAGAATTGCAAAGAGGCGTTCCTTGATCTGGTGTACCAACTCCAAACCAGCGCTGAAATGCTCTGCTTTCAGGAGCCGAAGAGAAGAGGCCAGGTCCTGGTACTGCAGCAGGGTTTCCTCTGCAATTCAAGGTCAACAAAGTCATGCTGCTTCCCATGCTCTTAAGCAGAGATAGAGTCCTTTGGCTCTGATTATGAAACCAGTCACAACTACTCAGGTCTCCTGTACACATTCCTCTTTCAGAAGGGAACATGTTGTCCTTCACTGCATCAATCTCCACCAGCAGCCAAACTGCTTCAGCGGATTTCCCAGAAATGACATCAGGAAAGGAAAAATGGGCTTGGAAAAGTGAGAGAGATCAGCTGGGTGCTGGTGTGTACGCTACTGCCCCACTATAGAGCTGCCACCCTTTGAAAGATACAGCTGGGAATGTTAGTCTCTATTTTGGAGAGGCTGTGGAACTTACCCAGGAGGATCTGCAGAGCATTAGTGTGCAGCTCCAGGCTCTCAGTCTGCTGTTCCACAATATCCATGCTCTCAGTGTCCTGGTTATAGTAGCTATACACACAGGAGTAGGCCAGCACCTGGAACAGGACAGACCACGCTGTAAGCATCCTCTCTCACCTTTAGAGCGGTCAAGAAAAGAGTAGCATCAAACTCTTTCCAACTTCATGATGTATCAGTGGCTGAGAGAAGCCTGGCAGTGCTTCTGGTCTGTGGTGTTAGCCCAGTGAACCATTATGCCAAGTGACAGCAGTGCCAGGCTACCCAGAGCTACCCACATCATTGGAAATGAATAAGTAATTATTTTGTACAAAGTCTCAAATAATTGACTGTTCCCACCTGCAAACCATCATGCAAACACAGACTGTAAATGTATAACAAGCAAGCAGAGTCAAAACAACCAGCACATAGAATCTATGCATTGCTGGGCAGCCCAGGTTGAACTCAAGTGGCAATGAACTGAGAGAACTAAGCCCAAAGGGAAGCTGGCATAGTGCTATACAGCACCAAGAGCTCAAGGCAAAGGCTTTTCAACAAGTGACAAACTCCCATTATGAATAAGTGACCCCTAACACCATCCAGGTACCCAGCAGAAAACAAGAACAGTTTCCATTTAAAGAAATGGTGGCAAGAAAAGCCAGCAGCAGCAAGCAACGGTGATAAGTATCCTGGCAAACACAGGAGCTACCAGAC
The DNA here is from genome assembly GCA_020746105.1 of Trogon surrucura. Taxonomy (NCBI): domain Eukaryota; kingdom Metazoa; phylum Chordata; class Aves; order Trogoniformes; family Trogonidae; genus Trogon; species Trogon surrucura. The sequence goes on along the minus strand of CM036618.1, from coordinate 114,464,572 downwards.
TAAAAGACAAAATGGGGTCAGACACTCTTGTTCCACTTGCCTCTCAAAATCAAGTCTGCCTGCATGGACAAGGTGTATGCTGCAAAGGCAACTCCCACCTCCTTCCTACATTTCAGGGGACAAAAGAAATTGCAGCCTATGCTGTCACAGGCTTACTGCATACATCCAGTGGCTGTGCTGCAAATCCTTCTTAATGTGGCTATCAGGGCACGCAGTAGGTAACTCATGAAATGAAGTTAAGAAAGGAAAAGTCTTAACATGAGTATCGAGATTGACTTTTCTAAGTGTAACACAGTACCAGGATAGCTTTTGATAGGTAAATACAACCAGGGGGAAATTTCAAATTGGAATGGACAAAACTCAGTATATGAAAACCCTAAATATAGATGCTTGTGCTGACTCCATGGTGTCAGCCTAAGCTAAGCTCCAAATGCTATGACCTGACTGTAAGGAACACTGCAGACAGAGCCCAAGAGTGAGAGGAAAGGCAGACATGAACACTTCTCCTGTCCTGATACTATTCCTCTCTCCCCTTGTTCAGAGCAGAGCAAGCTGGGCAACTCCTTACTTTAAGAAAGGCATAAAACACACCAACAGAATTAGGCCTAAACCTCAGTAAGCCTGTTATGCAGCCTTACCTTCCGTGCCTGTTCTAGTACTTTGCAAGCATCAAGAACAAAGGTCAAAGTTCTAATTTTTGGCATCTCGCTGATGGATGAAATCCTGTTCCTCAGATTAGTAGCAAATTCCTGCAATAACCAATGGAGGGAAACAAAAAAGTCAATGTCAGGCTCCACAAGATCAAGAAAAAGGGCACCTCCCACACAGATAATTGCTAAGCAACCTGAAGCATCCCAGAAGATGCAGGCAGCGGAAGAGCATTTACTGCACCCAGTTATGTCATCTCTACTGTGCCGACACTTAAACCTTTTACAGCCTCTCAGCTCTAGACAGAGTTCAGTCAACAGTCCTTTGGCTGACATTGCTTCCAAGTACTGCATCAGTTTGAGCACGTGAGCACGACAAGTGTTCAGTTCCCACAACAGACTTGGTAGAAGAAAGGAGACAAGAACTACCCCTTACATCAGAGCAAGGGTGAAATCCGAAGCTTGCTTCTCAGCTTCAGGTGAAAAACACTGAGAGACAACAGAAACGGTTGCGCTCACCATGGCTAAGGCAACAGAGTCAGCATCTGCAAAGGAAGGAGGAGGCCTTACCCTTGCGTGATGATGGAAGGTGCACCTCTCATTGTAATCCTGAAAACGCTTCTCCTGCCAAGCTGCTTTACTCACCTGAAAGGAAAGGTAGAAGTAACTTGTAGTGATTTCCCCCAAGTGGTAGGGTTGCCTGGAAATGCACAAAGTCCAGAGTAAAGGTCACAAGTGGAGATCCTCAGTCTCTCTCTGAGAGAGCAGGTGCATCTGAACACAAGCATGAACCACTGGGATATTGCAAACCACTCACCATAGCAGAGCAGTTATAATAATCCTTGTGAGTTGGCCTCCAGGGCTTGAGGCAACGCCAACAGAAGCCATGATTACACTTTGCACATGTCATGCTGCATGGTAGGAGAAGAAGAAAGTGAATCACTTGGTCCTAACAGCCACTTGCAGGCAGTTCCTCCCAGTGCTCCCTTACATCGCAGAGCTGGAGTGTGTGATCCAGTCACTTCCATCCACCTTAGTACTATGCATTTCCCTGCATGTATTTTTTAAAGCCTTTGTTGGAACCAGATGACACTTAAAACCAATCACTGTGCCTCTGAAAATGAGCTGGATAAACTGTCAGCATGACCTCACAGCACCAACTCACCAAGTACTCAAAGGGTGAATCAAGCATTCCACAGTTTGAAGCAAGATCCACATGTGCACCTCACCTCCTCCCTCAGTAAAGCAGCACTCCACAGTGCAGAAAGGCCCTGCACAGCCCTAGGGCCACACACATGTGGGGATAAATCACAGCTAGGCACTAAGGGCCATGCCAGTGGAAGAAAGAAACAAACGGCGACTCCTAAGAACTGACTTCGAAGCTGGAGGTAATTCCCCTATCATGTAAAAAGCAGCCACAGATCAAAGCCAATTCGGAAGAGGTAGCTAAAAGAAAATTGCTTAAAGTTATGGGAACAGGCGCGTATGAAAGAAAAAATAGGTGCCAAGCTATCCACTCTCCTAAACTGTACCTCTGTATGCCTACAGTGGATTCTGAGAGTAGACAAGTGTGCCCTAATAAAAAGATCCTGCAAAATGAACTTTGGTTCTACTATAGAACTATCAGTTCTGAATGCTGGGGAACATTCTGCTTTTCCTAAGAATTAAAAAGCACTCACTCATTCCTCTAAAACCATAACTCAGTCCACAGTCAAACAAACAAACAACAAAAGCACAATGGACCTAACTGTGTATCTTTGCCCTCTCTTGTCTCCAGTAGCAAACAAAAATGGATACTCACTGCAGGCACCCCTCATTTTTCTCTATCTGAGCCTGGCAGCTTGGGCAGTGCTTCGAAATGAGCTTAGCCAGATGTTTGCTTTGGGCGTCACTTGTCATTCCCTCATAGTACCCGTCATCATCCACCCACTGAGACATGTGACTGCAGCTGGCAGGATAATGGGCCTGAAAGAGACAGACAGTCAGCCACACAAAAGCAGAACAGCGAGCACCAAACTGAAGATGGTATTGCCCGTGACTGAGGTCAGCCTCACCTCTGGGAAGTTGCAGTTAAAGCAGGATATCCAGGAGCACTTGGAACAAGCTACCCCATAGCCAAGTCCATCCTTCAGGAGGATCTGATCACAGCCTTGAGGGTTGGTGCACCATGTCAGGTTGGAGCAACACTCAACATAGCCTCTGAGAAGGGCTTTTTCATACTGGAACGAGAAGGCAGGAAGGAGATTTAAGGCAGAGAAGCTGCACGGTTAGGCCTTACAACTGGGGTCTGGTGCCTCTGGGCTCTACATCTGAATGAACAACTGCTCACAACAAAACAGCCCTATGTTAGTTTGCTCTTTCATTCCCTTTGTGTAAGCGCCCCCCCATCTCATGTCATATCTGGAGGCTGTTTCATATAATCACAGGACAGCTGAGACTGGAAGGCATTTCTGGAGATAAAAACTAGTCCAACTCCTCCAGCTCAAAGTAGGGATGCTCGGGACCACGTCCAGTTCGGTTTCGAGCATACCCAAGGACAGCAGCTACAAGTCTCTCCACCCAACCTGTTCCAATGTCCCATTTACCCTTAACTGTTTCCAAAAAAAAAAAAAAAAAAAGGTTACTTATGCTTAAATGGAATTCCTTGTATTTAAATTAGAGCCCACTGCCTCTTATCCTTTCAGTGGCTCCTTAATCCCATTTGTGTATTTACATGTCAACAGATCCAGCTCTGAACCTTATCTTCTCCAGGATAAACATTCTCTGAAGACATTCAAAACCTGCCTGGACGTTCCTGTGTGACCTGCTCTAGGTGATCCTGCTCTGTCAGGGGGTTGGACTAGATGATCTTTCGAGGTCCCTTTCAACTCCTGACATTCTGTGATTCTGTGTGGTCTCATCAGCACTGAAAAGGTGGGAAGCACCACCTTCCTCAATGTGCTGCCAATGCTCTTCCTAATTCAACCTAAGACGCCAGCAGAGCTTCTTTATCCACAAAGGCACGCTGCTGACTTAGGTTCAACTTGTTGTCCAGCATGATCCCAATTGTTTTGTCCTGCAGGGCTGCTTTCCAGATGTTTGGCCCCTGACACATACTGTTTGCATTGGGTTATTCCAGCCCAGCAGCAGGACTGACACGATATTCTTGTTTGATAAGTCCTCTAGCTTGTTCAGGTCCCTCTGAACATCAGCACAACCATCTGGAATGTCAACCAGTCCTCCCCATTGTTTATCATCTAAAAATTTGCTGAGGGTGCTCTCATCATCCAGGTCATCAATGAAGATGTTAAACAACATTAACCTTACTGCCAACCTCTGGGTTACGTCACTAGCCAGCTGAGCTTTCTGCCCTTGATCTTAACCCTTTGAGCTCAGCAGGCAATCTCATTATCCATTCATCCAGCTTGTACTTCATCAGGTTTTTTCTCTGAGGAAATTGTGGATGAAGGTGTAGAAAGACAAGACAAGCAACATCTCCACTCATCCATCAAGCAATCATCTCACCATAGAAGGTTATCAGGTGCTCTTTTTAACTTTTCCTGATTCTGAGTTCCTCAGCATGCTTTTGCTCAGTTACATGATGTGCAAAGGGGAAGGTGACTCGCTCTGCCCACAGCCTCTAGACATTACTGCAGAGGACAAAGCTAACTGGTTATCAACAAGGGACTGTTCAGGTAGGGACCTGGGAACACAACCATACTGCACAGAGTAGCTTAGTATGCTCAGTTACTACAGCATAGGGACTATGCAAACATAAACAAAGCTAGAGAAAGTTCAGAAGAAACCCTGTCATCTTCACAGCCCTCCTACAAAGATTTCTGCATACCTGGAGAGCTGCTCTAAAGCCACCAGGCACAGAAAGGACAACACAGGTCACGACAAGCACTAGAGAGAAAACATGCAAGCTCTGAGCACTGAAGGGTTCACAGGGCACTCATTCATTTCTCTCATTTATTCTCTCTTATTTATTCTGTCTCTCAGGCAACCTAATCCAGAGCGTGCACTGACAGGCTGCAAGCATGTCAGTCAGTGTCACAGCAAAATGCCTCGGAGAGTCAAATTCTCAACAAAGCCGCTTCGTACTTCTCAGTCAACATCTGTGTCTGTTGTCATTTTGTTGATAGGCTGTGTGATCATTTCTGCCCAGACACCACTACCCAGAGAGATAACATGGGTACCTGAGTCCACAGACAGCACAAAATCACAGCCTTCACAGAGGCTGAATTTCACAAAGCCTGATGTCTACAGTTTTGCTCTATCCTGTTTTCTTGGTGAGAAGGAGGAGACAGAAATGCACCTGCTGAAGCAGATCTAGAATTCCTACTGCAACCATAAGAGAAAGAGCTGCTCTCAGAAAGCCTAAAAGGAGAGCGAACAAGTGTCCAACAAAGGTCTGGGGAAAAAAACAATCAAAAAGTTGCCAATTACTGCATGACACTGACCGACAGATCTTAGAGGACCCACTGCACACATTGGAGTTAATCCAGGTGTGGAGCCTATGGCATGATTCCCAGCAAGAAATCCCTGGGGGAAGAATTTAATAGCACCTCTGAAGAACAGACTCTTAATCACCTTGAAGGAAACAAGGCTGAGAGAAAATCTTTTTCAGAAACACGACAGGGTTTATGTTTTGTAGAAATACAAGCATGAAAAGTTTAATCTCAAATATTCCTGTACTAGCAAGAGTGCACCCAGCAGGCAAGGGAAGGGATTTCTCACAGCTACTTGGCACTGGGAACACAACTGGATACTGGGAACAGTTTGGGCTCCCAAGTACAAGAAAGACATTAACAGATGAGAGAAAATGTCACACATAGGCCATCAAGACAGGAGGGGTTTGAGCACAGAATGTACGGGGGGGAGGTTGAGAGAGCTGGGTTTGTTCAGCATTGAGAGGAGGCAGCTCTAGGCACTGCCTAGAGCCACCTAAATATAAGATGCAGAGGAGACTGAACCTGAAGCAGTATGTTTTAACCTCAGCTTTAGATATTCACACAATAATCTGGCTAGTTTGAGCACAGGGTTGGATCAGAGATCTTCACAGATCAACGCAATCTAAATTATTCTATAACTGTATGTGTGACTGCATGAAGCATTAACGCTCCAGCCATACCACTAACTCAGGAAAAAGGGAGAGAGAATCTCTCAGTGAGAGCATCACAGCAACTTGTTAAAATTGGCTGCAATTTGCACTGACCTGCAACAATATTTTTTTTTATAACACAGCCATAGCAACAGGATATTAAATGCTGCTCTCAGACAGGTGTGACTAGAGGATTTGTAAAGCCATTAAAAACCAACTGCTCAGACACATTCTCCAAGTGTCTCTTACAGAGAACAAGATACTAAAGATACATTAAAGGAAATGCTTTTCTGTTGCCTTCCCTATTTCAGTTGTCAGTCTGCAAGCTCAAACAAAATTCTAAGACAGAGTAGTCTTTGTGGCTATTGTTCCTTTCTCCTTAGGACTGTTCACACAAGGATCATAATGACAGTAATGAGCTGGAAGAGCAGGAGAGTATTTGCTGAGAAGCAACTGCTGGTGGAGATCTATTAAAGTTGTAAGTAATAAATAAAAACTGAAAGAATAGGGAGAACAGTAGCTTCTGCCTCAGAACAAGCAGCTCCTGCTGCCCCCTGTTGACTGAGGACTAAGCTGAGCAGAGCTCAAGAAGACTAGTTTAAAGGATGTCTGTAGACTCATACAGAGCAAAGATTTAGTCTGACTTGTAATCATCTTCACAAAAACCTGAGGTGCTCAAAGCCAGAGACTGATGGAAGAGACATTATGTTTGGGGTTACAGATGCAGCAATAACATGGAATTGCTCAAACATTTTCTCTTCATTTGTCCTAGATTTTATAATTGCTTCCAGCAATTCCTGGTCCTCAATGAAGGAGGCACCTGAAATGTTGTTTTCTGGAGATATGTTTAGAGGAAATACCACTGTGCTCTTTTGCTTTCCTGAGGAGCTGGTACTGACCATAATGAGAGACTGCAGCCATCACTGGGCAGAAATCTGGTCTGCCTCAATTATCACACTGCCAGTGTGACAAGGGGAAAAGCAGCAGCAAGATTATTTGCTAGTGCTGACCAAAATGAAAACAGCTTGGACACCCAGTAACCACGTCTCCTACTTCACCTTGGCTATAATCTCCTCGGAGGAAACGATGGAACAAATGAACGCTGCAGTCGGCTGTGCATGGCATTCAGATATGGGACAGGTGCAGTTGACAACCATATTCTGTTCAATGCGAGTTGTGAGGTACTCATTCCAACAGGACTGTGAAGGCAGAAGAGTAGAGATCAGAGATAAAGAGGAGTTGCACCCCTTGGGTACATGTGACCTTGGAAGCCCACCCCACCTAGAACAGGCTGCAGGAAACCACCACAAACCATAAGAAGTACTGAGAAGCACAAAAGCGAGAACAGAATAATCAGGAGCTGAAGGAACAAGAGAGCTGAGAAAAGAGAACATATGAACTCTGTGAAAATCACCTGGTAGCAGCTTCAGACAAAGAACAGCTGCTCCAACCAGACAGCAGCAATTCCCTACCAAGTTACAGGAGGCAAAGACCCCAGGAGCTTCACCTTGCAGCAGTAATGCATGCAGCAGAGGGTTGGTGGCTTCTCAGTGGGACACAGCTGGTTCACACAGACTGGGCAGTGGGTTCCTGGGCTTGGCAGGGGCTGGGCATTCTGCACTTGCAGTCCTGAAGAGATGAGCAGGGTCTCACGGTTCTCCAAATAGCACTGGATCAGAAAATCTACATTCCACCTGCAGTGCATGAGGAGGTGTCGAGCAACATCATCTGGGATGCTCAGAGTATCCTGGACCTGCTGTACTGTCTGGTTCATGAGCAGCTTTGCCTCCTCTGGACTAAGCGTGTGCCCCATTGGCACCTGCAGCATTGCCATGAGAAATTCCTGCGACCTGCTTATGCCAGGATTCAACCTGACATGGAGAAACGTGTCATGTCCATACAAGGTGGAGACGCACACCCCTCCACACCTGCTGATATGCATCCCTACCCATACAGGCAGTCTATGCTGTCCTCATCCGGAGATGCCTCTGGTGGCCTGCTCTGGAAAACCATCTGTGCCTGGCCCCCAAGAGGTGATGTGGGTTCAGCAGAGATGTATTCCACAACATGAGGCCTCTCCTCCTGACGCCGGAGATAGCCTTGGTTCAGCAAGTGCAGGATGCAGGACAGCACGTCCACGCTGTGGCAGCAGAAGCTCAGGAACTCCAGCCCTGGTCCCAACTCACCCTTCTGACAGGCATCAATCACCTACAGCAGCAAGGGAGCCCCTCACTGCAGCGCGGTGCAGCACTCGGGCAGCCCCCTCCACCCCTCGAGCCCTCCATACCCTAAACACCAGGTTGTCAATGTGCAGCTGCTTCTCCACCTTGAGGATGCGGGTGATGAGGCAGCAAAGGATGTTCCTCTTCCTTTCCAGGGCGCTGACCTCAGCCCGCTCTGCCCGCAGGTACCTCTGCCGGGGCAGCAGCCTCAGGTGGCGGCCAGAGGCCTGGGCCAGGGCCGCCTGGTTCAGTCGCAGCACACCTGGAGCTAGCACCCGGCCCAGGGTCAGCCAAGCCCCAAGCTGGGCCCTGAAGGAGCCCCAGGACACACGTGTGGCTGTTGGACCCAACCCTGGGCCTCCCGCTGCAACAGCTGCACACACAACCCCCGGCCCCGGTCCCCAACCCCACACGCACCCCTGAGCCCCAACCGCCCTCCCTGACACATGCCCCACAACCACCCCACCTGTGGCCTCAGACCCCTGGCCGACACACGGACCCGCACCCCGAGCACCGGCAGACGCTCGCCTCAGCCCACTCACCCCCACTACGAGCTCAGGCACCCCTACCCCAGCAACCACCTGGAGCTCAAACCAGCCCCTCCCCGGGGCGCTCCAGCCCCACGCTCACCTCCCGGTGTGCAGCTCCGCACCAGGACACCCTCGCCGTGGGTCAGCGGGGCCAGGGCGTGCTGCACCAGGTCAGCAGGAAGCCCTGTCGCCTGCAGCAGGGCCTCCACAGCCACCTCCTGCAGGAGGGTGTGGGAGGGCAACGGCCAGCCGAGACCCACCGGCCGCAGGCCCAGCCAAACGGGGGGCTGTGCCCAAATGCCACCAGACACCCCTCCAGAAGGGAGGGCACGGCCCTGCCACGCTCCAGCAGCCGCCACCTCCCACACCCCACCGCGGCTCCTACCTCAGCGCTGTTGAAGCGCAGCAGGATGTGCATCTGCAGCGTGGACACGTGCAGGATGCAGTCTCCAAACTGCAGCTCGGCACGGCCCAGCCACGTCCACTGCAGCCGCCGGGGCTTCGCGCACTCCCAGCCCAGCTGGCTCTGGCCTGCCAGAGGTGGCATCAGTACCAGGGCCAGGACCAGCACAGCCCGGTGCTTCGGCCACCTCTTGCCAAGCAGCAGCGAGGAACCAGGCCCTGGCGAGACGCGCGTGCACGCCCACTGCCGCGACACTCACTCTGCCTGCAGAAGTCGGTAAACTCTGCCAGGGGAGAGCTCAATGCCGCCGAGAAAAACCTCCTGGGTTCATCCATGTAGCAGAACGCGGAGACAGGCCAGCAGCGCGGGGACAAGACCAGCACCTTCACCTCCGGCACATCTGCCACTGAGGCCGTCCCCGGTCCCTGGGCACGTGGACACACGGGCAGCTCAGGACAGGCTCCGGGATCCCAGTGAGGAACAAGGGCAGCCCCAACCTCCCCGCGCTCACCTCCTCCAGGGCCGTGTCCAGCTCCAGCAGCCGCCTGTCCTGCTCCTGCAGCTGGAAGAGGTAGAACTGCTGCTGGAGTTCCTCCGACTCGGCCAAGTTGCTCAGCATCTCTTGTGGGAAGCGGCTGGGGAAGCACAGCCCGATCTGCTCCACGATGGCTCCTTCCAGCCAAGACGGCCCTTGCGCCAGGAGTCGGTCCCCCAGGTAGTGCCTGCCACAGCCGCCACCATCATGTCAGGAGACGTCCCAAGCCTCATGGCCACCAGCCACCCACCACAGGAGACAGAGACGGCCCTGGCGCCAGCCTCACCCCAAGGCGCACGGCCCAGCAGCACCCACCTCCCCTCCGTGCCGCCAGCAGGCAACATGTCTCCAAGGACCCGCACGGCCCTTCCCTCCACATGCCAGAGCCAGGAAAAGCAAAGCGGGAGCACCATGGCCACAGCAGGCCAGGCTCGGCCACAGCCTCAGCACCGCCTGTACCTCCCAGCCATGCCTCACCGCACCCGGCCCTCTGCTCCCTGCAGCCACGGCACCCTCACCGGTAGAAGTGCTCGAAGGTGTGGGCGAGCTCCAGGCCGCTGAAGACGACGAAGGGCTCCAGGATCTGCTGCAGCCACTGCTGCGTCCCTGCGCCACCTGTGGCCCCGTGGAGCTCCTGGATCTGCCCATCGAGGTAGCGGGCAAACTGCTCGCTCACCTGTGGAGGGACAGGATTGGCTGTGGAGGGGCTCCCCGGGCAGCCAAGGACCTGGCTGGGGGCACGTCCCTGGTCGAGCAGCTGAGAGAGCCCAGGGTGCTCAGGCAGGGGCCAAGGTTGCCCAGGCACCAGCCTGAGGCAGGAGCACACAGGGGCTGGGGTCAGGCCATGACCCGCAGTCAGGCTCCGTCCAGGGCCCCTGCAGGGCAGGGCTCCCCAACTTGCTGTGGGGTAGGACATCGCCCACCCGGAGCTCGCCCCAAAGCCTTGGGCCAGGTCACCCTCCCCGGCCTGCGCCCGGCTCCCTCGACTCACGTGCAGGGCAGCAGGGAAGGAGAGCTGTAGCAGAGCCCCCGCAAAGCCCTGGCCCAGGGCCAGCACGAAGGCAGCCTGCTGCCCAAAGAGCTCCTCCGTGGCGCCACGTAGGCGCTGGTACAGCCCGCAGTATCGCTCCACCAGGTCTGGCGCCTGCTCTGCTGCCTCCAGGAACCGCTGCACCTGCAGAACACATGGCACAAGAGGTGTGAGCCCCGTGGCAGGATGTGCTCCTGGCCCACAGGAACGCCCACAGCCCCAGCCTCGCTCAGCTGACACCACCTGCCCCCGTCCCAGCCAGGGGCCCAGGAGAGGCCCCGGCACTGCTGACCAAGAGCTTGCGGCAAGGCGGCAGCACAGCCCCAGGGGCTGGGCACGGGCTGCGGAGGCAGGACACAAGCGCAGCAGCTGCCCTGCAGGAAAGCAGCAGCCCGACACCGTCCCTGCCTCTCGGCCCGCAGCTCCAGCCCGTGCCCTGCCAGGCTGCAGAAGTGTGGCAGGGCTGTCCCCTCTGGGCCTCGAGGAGGCCAGGTACAGCCCCACACCCTCCCCACACTCCCAGGATACTGCCGGGTTCCCTCCCTCCCTACACCCAGCCGGTGCGGGGTCCCACGCGCCCTCTCCAGTCCCCACGGCCGGCCCTCCGAGCTCTACCTGCTGCTGCACCACGTTGCGCCAGCATTGTGAGATGCCCCACAGGCCGCTCGACTTCTCCAGAGCCACCTTTGCAGCCCTTACCGGCACCTTCTTGTTCTTCGTCTCCTTCTCATCTGCAAAGGGACAACCCCGGGCTCGGCACAGCGCCACGGGCGGCCCCCGCACCCTGACCAACAGCAGCCTGCCCCTCTCCCTGGAGCCACAGGGCAGAACAGACACCGGGGAGGCACGGCCACTGCGGGGCACGGCCTTCCCCAGCTCGGGAGCCTCCTGTGCCACACGGCTGACCCCAGAGCTCCCCAGCCCAACACTCTGCACCACCGCCCCCCTCCCAGCCCCACGGGAGGGCAGCCCCTCGCTCACCAGCTGCTCTCGCCTCCTCCGGCTCCGCACCACCGGGGTCCACGTGCACTAGGAGCTGGGTCAGGCGCCGCACACGGGAACCAAAAGTGGCACCACGGCTCGGGGCTCGGCAGGGGGTCTCCACGCTCTCCAGGTACTCGCTCAGAAGCCAGGCCAGGGGGCTCACGCCGTGGGGGTCTGCGAGGCCAAGCAGGCTCAGAGCAGGGTGCCTCAACCCGGGGCACGGCACGCACAGGCCCCGGAGAGCGCAGGGTACCTGGGCTGGTGATGCTCTGCACCAAGGGGTTCACCAGGGCCTCCCAGCACGTCCTGCCCAAGGCTCGGGCCGCCTCGTCGTCAGGAAGGAAGCGGTCGGCAAAGCCCTGCTCGTGCTGCAGCGCCTGGTTCAGCCTGCAACAGCAACCGCGCAGCACACGGTGCTGCCGGGCATCTGCCAACAGCCAGGGAGATTCCCAGGACAGCAGAGCGCGGCAATCGCTCCCTGCCCTGCCCCTCGCCAGGCACGACAGCTCAGCGGCCCCACTCACCCCCAGCAGACAGTGCCCCTCACTAGCCCCAGCCCTGCCAAACTCCGGTGCCGTGCGGGGAGATTCTACCTGTGCCTGACCAGCCTCTGCCAGCTTAGGACGTGCCAGCCCCTGCAGAGCGGGGTTAGCCATGCCCATGTGAAGCAAGAGCCTCTCCCTGTCCAGGTGGGACACCCAGCTGCTCCTCTCCTGGCCCCACAGGCCCCTCACGGGCTGCCAGCACCGTCCACCCAGGCCCTGGACACCAGGGACAGCACAGCACAGCCAGGAGACAACTCACCTGCCAAAGAGCTGCAGCAGTCGTTCCCGGTCCCGGCAGATCTCCTGGCACCAGGCATGAGCCCGAGCGGTGCAGGAGAGGAACGTGCGCCGGCACAGCTGCTCCTTGAAGATGGGCCAGAACGTGGGCTTGGGACCCAGCACCTCGATGCCACGCACACGTGTGTCAATGCCGCCCTACGGGAGAGCGTGGCCTCAGCTCCTCGGGCACAGCCCTGACGCCCCACGCTGCCAGCTCCCTGGCCCAGCTCCCCGCGCCCCCACCTGCTGGCACCGCTTCACCCGGATCTGGATGACGGGCCAGAAGCGGCTCATGTTCTCCAGCAGCACCACTCTGCTGTCCGAGGGCAGGATGGTCACCTGCAGGCAGACAGCGAGTCCTCAGCACCCCAGCCAGCGAGTGCCAGCCACGCTGCATGCTCCCCGGGCCTCGCTCCGCCCCGTGACAGCCACGGACTCAGGCCCCCCAGCAGCCCCTACACAGCCCCAGGGCACCCCCTGCCAGGGCCCCACTCCTGCCCCACAGCCCCAGCACACCAGCCCGCTGCGGACAGAGCTCTCGTGCCCAGGTCTCCAGCATGCGCTGCCCACAGCCTGGAGGACGCCCCCCTTGCGCAGCTCCTGCCACCCCACCTCCCCGGGGAACACCTCCCAGGGACCTGCACCGGGGCAAGATCCTCACGGGCACAGCAAGGACCAGCCCACCGCTCCCGTGGGACCCCGTGGCCCGAGCAGCCCGCACCACACTCACTGCGTTGAGCTCGGTTCTGATGGTGGCAGGGCTGTCTCCCCCCAGCACCACGACCCGGGCCGGCATGTAGCTGGAGTCCTCGCTGGCCACCAGCATGCTCATCTCCCTGCAGCACAGCCAACACGGGGCTGCCCAGCAGTCCCCACCTCCCTGCCCCGGCCCCTGCCAGACCCACACGCTGCTGCTGCCCACATCCAGCAGCCTCAAGGACGGGCACCACTGGGGCAGGGCTCACGCGGATCCCCAAAGCCCTCCCCGTCCCTGCACAGCCGCTGGCCCTCCTGGCCCCGAGACCCCCAGCCCTCCCGGCCCAGCCCCACCTGACCACCACACCACACTGCATGTGGACAGTGATGAAGTGGGAGCCGGTGCTGCCGTTCGACTCCCAGTAGGTCTTGGGGTTCCTGTCTGTGAGCTTGCTGGCCCGGTGCGGGTTGGAGGAGACCTGCACCTTCTCCCAGCACTTGTCCTCCTTCACCTCCACGCTGGAGCCTGTGGGGAGAGCACACGGAGCCTCCAGCCGACAGGCCAGCAGCACGCGTCAGGCACAGGGGTCCAGCTCCCGCTCCCCGCACTCACCTCGGCACAGGTTGCGCAGAAAGACGTCAAAGAAGGGGATGCTGATGGGCCGGCGGCTCCGGCGGTGCTCCTCAATCTGCCCCAGCACCAGCTACGGCATGGGGCGAGGCTCTCACCACGGGCCCCGGGTCCTCCTCCCCTCACCCATCACAGGGCTACGGCACGCAGAGGGCACGGGGCTGCCCCTCGGTGCTGGGGACAGCCCCAACACCCAGAGCCCCAGCGCCGCAGGACTCCCCAGGCCCACCTGGATGCAGCCGGCCAAAATGCTGCTCGTCAGCTTCTTGTAGAGGCTGGCATGCTTCTCGCAGTCAGCCACCAGGTCGAGCAGGGCTGGTGCCAGCGACGGCGCCGTGCTCTGCTTGTCCAGGGCTTTGGACAGAGCCTCAGGGATGCCCACGCGGCACATCACCACCACGCAGTCCTTGCTGGCGCTGGCCAGGCGGTGCAGGAAGTCGACCACCTCCTGCACCACCTGCCGAGCGAGTGGCCGTGAGCTGCCGGGAACACGCCAGGGCCCAGCAGTGGGGAGCTGCAGCGCTCCGTCCCCTCTGTCCCGACACCCCCGCAGCGCCCGCGAGACCCTGGCCGGGCACGGCACCGGACACGCCGGCCACCGGGACATGGCCCCGGCCGCGACAGCTGCTCCCCATCTCTCCCCGCACGCCGGCCACAACGAGGCCGGGCCGCTGCAGGCGGGGACCCCGTTTCGCCCACGACAGGCCCAGGTGACGCGCGGCACCGCCAGCAACACTGCCCTGGCCTGCCGGGAGTCCCGGGCACCCTCACCTCCCGGTCGCTGCTGTGGGCGCTCAGGGAGGACAAACAGGGCTCCACACACTCGTGCCAGGGCAGCACGTCCTCCTGGTAACCGTCCAGGAACTTGTTCAGGATCCTGAGTGACAGAGGGGGCCCACGCAGCATCAGGCACACCGACAGCGGTGCCAGAGGCAGCCCCACGTCCCTGCCCCACCTGGAAGGCCAGTACCCCACGGGGATGGGGTCTCCCCAGGCATCATAGACACCCCACCAGCACCCAGGCACATGTCCCTCTGTCCCCACATGGCCCCAGGACACCCCAAGCAGCACCCGTGTACGTGCTGAGGTGCCCCTGCCCCAGTGGAGAACAGCCTCACCAGCACCCACAGACAAGTGCCGCGTCCCCCCAGCTCACATGCCCACTGCGGAGGCCCCAAATCCCACCACATCCCCCGGACCCACCTCAGGACGCTCAGGCTCACGGCCTTCTCTGCCCCCAGCAGCTCGAAGCTGCGCAGCAGCAGCCTGAAGCACCTGCAGTCCCGCAGCAGCTGGGCTGCCTCGCCGGAGGGGACGGGGCCCTCACGGCAGAGCTGCCACTCCAGGGCCACCACCACATCCTTGGACAAGGTGCCGTCCCCCAGGTCGTCCAGCAGCGTCCGCACGTCCCTCAGGTCCAGCGGGGCCGCTGCACCTGCCATGACAAGGACACGCGGGCACGGTCCAGGCGCTCCGTTGAGAGCTGCCCGCTGCGAGCTCTGCCCTGGCTGGCGAGGCAGCCCTGCCCACTGCGCCCGCGGGGCCGTGGCATGGCAGGGGCGCGGGAGGCCCAATGGCTACCTGCTGTCCCCATGGGCAGCCGGTGCTCTGCGAGGCGGTTGATGGCACCGAGGGCCAGCATCGCGTGAGGGCAGCTGCCGCTCTGCCCGTCACCCCAGCAGCTCCGCAGCACCGCAGGGAGATTGCAGCTCACCAGCTGCTCCGCCAGGACCCGGTGGCAGTCCAGCAGCATGTTCACCACCAGCAAGCCGTTCCGCACACCCGAGGAGCCCCTGTAGGGACACAGCGATGTGGGCACCTTCCTCTCCCAAGCACTCACAAGCCACCCGCCTGCCCTGCCTGCCCCGCTGCCCCCAGCCGCTGCCTCGCTCCGCCCATACCCTGGCACCCTCTGCATGGTGCTCATGGCAGCGGGGATGGCGCTCAGCAGGCTCGCCGAGCCCTCGCTGGAGGCAGAGCCAATGCTGGCAAAGATCTCCCGCATCATCTGTGCGTCGCCATGGCTCAGGGGCAAGGGCTTCCCACCGGCACCTCCTGGCTCGCTGGCCGCAGCTCCCACCAGCACCTTCAGCGCCTGCAAGGGCAAGAGCAGTCAGGCCGGCAGCGGCCGCCTCCACCACGCCTGGGTAAGCCTGCGCCCTGCCCAGCCGGCTGCAGCATCTCCTCTGCCCCACTCACCGCCAGGCCAGCGTGCTGCACCAGCGCAGAGGAGGGGTGCTGCTGCATGCAGGCCAGGACGGCTCGCACGCCCCCCTCCGTGGCAAACAGCACACGCCAGTCGTACTTGGCCATGAGCACGGCCAGCAGCCGCAGCGTCACCACCACCAGCGCCTTCTCGGCCACCTCCGTGCTCAGCAGCTCCACTGCCACCTTCACCAGCTTCTCCCTGCGTGGCAAAGGACACCTCATGAGGAGCTTCCTGCCACTGCCACTGGCGTGCCTCGGACCCTGCCAGCCACCTTCTCCCTGCCCACGTGGCTCTGCCACAGCTGGGACAGCCCCAGCAGTGACCCTGCCTGGGACAAAGGCACACAAGACACACCTCGCTTCTTGCTGAGCACGCAAGGACATACTGGCCTTCCCACTTCCACTGCCACCTCCAGTCTTGTCTCCCACCCGGCTGACACCACCCTCCCCAGCCTGCAGGGGGACGGGCAGCACCCCACGGCTCACCCAACACTCCTGGTGCCCAGCCTGCCCTGGGCTTTGCCGACTTGCTGCTCAGACTCGGCACCCTCCTCCAGGATCTTCAGGATGTGCTTGAGCCCGGCTAACCGCAGCCCCAGCTCGCAGCCACTGCTCTGGATCACGTCCACCACGGCTGCAATCTTGGCCAGCGAGCCCCTCTCGCTCGCCCCCTTGCAGCTGCCCAACACTGGTGGGAGGGAGGCAGAGACGCAGGCGTCAGGGCAGCAGTAACACCCCCAGCAACTCCTGGGGTGCCACGCACCCACAGTTCCAGCACTCACAGGCTCCCCCCTCCCCAGGCAACCTCTGGGCACCCAGCCTCCCACACCCTGCCCAGAGCCTTCCTCCATTGAGGCAAAGGAGCCGCCTCCAGCACCGTGCGTGTGCCCCAGCGCGCAGCAGGCAATTACCTTTGGTCTGTTCCTCTGTCACCTCCGGGAAGAACAGCCCTTCCCTCTCCAGGAGCTCGCTGAACAGCTGGGAGTCTGACTTGGCCACCACAGCAGGGGCTTGGGGCGGCACTGGGGCTGCAGCAAGGTCATCCCTCGCTGCCTCAGCCACCGTGGCTTCGGGGCCAGTGCTCCTGCAGCCGGCACCCTCTGAGGACACCACGGTGCTCCCCACTCCCTCCTGCTTGGCCCCTCCACTGAGGAAGTATTTGCTGTAGATGTGGGAGCCACGCAGGTCACGCTGAGTGCTGCCCTGGCACTGCTTCTCCAAGACCTGCAGCACCTTCCGGGCCAGCTCCACAGGTACCGACAGCTGGATCAGCGCTTCTTCACCCACCTCCAGCAGCTGCACAGATGGGGTCAAGTTCACTCTCACGGACTCCCTGCAGACTCCACGCCCCTTGTGACGCCAGTGCCGGGACGGACAGAAAGGCTGCACTGCCGCAGGCCCTCAGGGCCCTTCCACAGTGCCACCCTCCCCTGGCTGTGCCAAACCCAACCACCCACCTGCACTCACCACCCAACCCCAAATGGCAGCATCATCCCAGGGGCTTGCCTCACCTGCCCAAACCTCAGTGGACGGTCACTCTGCCAGAGTCATGGGACACAGCATTTCCTCTCATCTCTCCTCATCCCTTGCCTGTGTCCAGCTCCTCACGCTTCACCAACCACACTCACCCTTCCTTTTCAGGCCCATTTCTGCCCCGTTCAGGCCATCCCTGCTCAGCTCATGCTTGCCATCTCCGCCTCCAGGTCTAGTCCCTTCCCTAATGTTCTCGTTCTCCCTCCCACCCGCTTCCCAACCATGGCCTCTGGCCCATACCTGCTCTCCCTGGTCCTGCTGGATGAGACAGATGATCTCTTTCTGCTCCTGCACTTCCAGCTTCTTCACGAAGAAGAGCAGCTCCCACCACTCGGCACGGCTCAGGGTCTCTGCAGCTTTGGTGGGCTGCTCCCCCAGGTAAGGCAGGGAGTACAGCCCCCCAGAGGGCTTCCAGAACAACGGCTGCGCAGCTGCAGGGGAGCAGAGCAGGGAAGGCCACTGTCAGCTCAGCCAGTTCCCCCACCCTCTGCTGCACACCCCACGTTCCAGGGAAAAGAGCTCATGTGGAGTGTCTGGGCAGACAAGGTCCCCAGTCTCCCACAGCCTGCTGTGGAAAAGGGAGGTGACAGGAGTGCAATGAGAGAGGGGCAACATGCTGGGAGGAGACTCCAGAAGCTGCAGAGATTCACTTGAACCTCTCTGGGTTGTAGAACAGAAAAAACACACACTCAAAATGGGCACTTATAGCTCACTGCTCCCCCAACCTGTTCCTGCAGTGGCCGAACCAGCCAGGGCAACGCACTTGGACCCCAGCACCTCAGAACCCACAGTGCCACTGTGCAGCTGCAGAAGGGGAAACAGCTGGCCCAAGGTGCTAGAGGAGTCAATGGATGGAAAGTTAATTCTGCCATGAGCTCCCCTCTTTTCCAAATGACTCCTGCTGACTAACGGGTCAAATACTTCTAGGCAAAAGTAAAATGAGACTCCACAGCTACCATGCTCCTTTTAGCTACTGCATCCAAAATGAAGAGAGGGAAATAAAATCCATTATGTAGGCTGCTGGTAATTTAGAAATAAGAGCTGAATCAACACTTGGCGATATGTGCTAAGCAACAACTTGCAGCTCTCTCTACAAATGCAATGTGGGAGACACTCATCACCTCAGGACTCAACTGGAAAGGGCCAAACTCACTTCAAGTGACTCAAGCGTGCTAAGAGCAATTACATCCACAGCTGATTACCAACAGTCAGTCCACATGAGCTAATTTATCCAACTGTCAAGATCCAAGGCAGCAAGCACCTACTTTTTCAACTAAATTTCTATGTGGGATATAATGACTGGAAAGAATTTTACAAGGAAGTGAAACAGAGCCCATGCTGCTACCAAAATCAGAAAGATGGAGAAAAAAAAACGCGAAGTCTAACAAAGTTTGTTTTAAACTGGCCACTTCAGACTTATGTGCAGTTAAGTCTTTAGTCACAAGAGGTGGAAGCCATCAAAGAAGACAACTTTTCAACTGACAATAAGAATATTTTTCAAGTGGCTAATTAGCTCCTGATCTCATGTATATTCTGTCTCTTGCAGAGGTTAAATCCAAACCCCTCCACCCAAAAGATGTCCTACAAGATTGTGGGTGTGATAAAAGTGTTATTTTAATAGGTTTGCCTGGCCAGAGTCATGTCAGTCACTGAACAAGAAAGGGGTGTCTGAAGTGTAGATTTTTCCATTTTTTCTTCTCCCAGTGCAAGGGCAATTTCAAAGGAACCCAGGAGATTCTGCAGTTGTCTTATGAAAACAGTACATTTAATGCTTACCTTGCCCAAACCTGAGCAGTATTAAGTTAAATAAATTTCTAGCACATTAATGCTTCTAAAAACACATTGCTTATTTAAGAGGATCCCTAAAAGAGCTTAATCTCAGAGACATCCTACCTTCTTATTTTGGCCGTTTCTTAACCTTATTCAAACACACATTTTTGACAGTTGCAGTTTAAAGGGAATGTTATACTTCTTATATATCCCACGCAACCACAAGTCATGTATATACTTAACCAGCTCTATATGGTCATATAAACTAAAAGCTCACAGAGCTTTCTAAATTCAACCTACTAGTTGCT
The DNA here is from genome assembly GCA_020746105.1 of Trogon surrucura. Lineage (NCBI taxonomy): Eukaryota > Metazoa > Chordata > Aves > Trogoniformes > Trogonidae > Trogon > Trogon surrucura. The sequence continues at coordinate 114,445,168 of CM036618.1, read as the reverse complement.
ATATGCTTTAGCCATATAAAGTTCACCACTCAAAAGTATGCCACAGAAGAATCAGAGAGAGATGACACAGTCACACACGCAGCACACACAGCACATAATCTCACCTGTGTCTAGATTAGAGCTCTCTATTGCACTGTGTTCTTTTTCCAGAGCTGCAGAATTTTCCCACTCGTCTTCAAAGCCAATAATCTCCAACATGTGCCAACGCATCCAGGTGGTCTGACCTGTTGACTGCCATAAAACCTGTGGGTAAAATAGATCTAGATGATTAGACTTGCTCACTCATTCAATCCTCACATTACATTTGGCCTCCACTTTCCCAAATATAGCGAGAGAGCAAGCACTGTTCCAAGTAGAAGACCACCTAACTCATATATAGATTTTAACACATACGTCATCAAATCTTCAAGCATACCATCTTTTATTAACTTGCTCCCCTGGTTACACCCAGATCGTTATTTAAAAAAAACACCAACTTTGCTTGCAATCACTACAGATCTCATCTGGCACAGCAGCAGTAGTTAAGCATGGCCATTCCAAAAGCACTCAGCAGCAGGTGCCTTGGGAAAAAAATACAAAGGAAGAACGTAACCAACTGTACCTCATTGTAGATGAACTGGTCTTGAGGCACAAACCACTTGGTGAATGCAAATGTAAAGAACCTACTCTGACTCTACCTTCTATTGGTTATGCTTTTACACCATGGTCATTCACCAACTCTCTCATGTAGGTTTTAGGCTCTTGACAAGCATGTTTCAAAGATGGCTTTGTCCAAGTTACTTCTCAAAAAAACTGGTTTTTTATGGCTTCCCATAACTGGTTTTACATTTAACCTCTGAGCAGAAGGATGACCCAGTAACAGCAAGTATGACATATCAGTAACTTAAAAAAAAACACCAGTAAAAAACAGAGGCTGCCTGACTGACTGAGCTCTTCTGGAGTTACACCAGTGCTACTAGGACTGCATTGTGCTGGAGAGCTGAAGAGATAAGGTGCTGAAAGAGTTTAAGAAAACTCTATATGGAAGGAAATTGAGTTAAATTCTACATACGACATCAATTAGTCTGCAATGAATCCCTGACCTAAGCTAGGTATTTACCAAATATTATCTCAAAGGAGTCATGGAAAGATAAGACTGAAGGATCAGACACAAGTCATTTTTTTTCCTTTGGAGAAGCAAAGAAAACAACAGGAAACAGAGCAACAAAGGAATGATGAGAGGAGGTAGGAAACAGACTCATGACAGATTGGCCCCAGTCAAAAATGCATATTATTTGCATTTTGCACACAGAAGACTGACAGCAAGCCTCAGGCAAGGTGAGCTGCAAAAGTAGAACTAATTGAAAACAATCAAAGTTTTAATATAGACCAGTGAGAAGCATTTCTTGCAACTTGAACTCACTAGTCACCAGCAGACAAACTGTCAATACAAAGAAAGTGTGATACACAAGATACAAAAGAGAAACAGAGATAAAAAATGAGTTTCCCTTCAAAGAGAGACTGATGGCAAAGGCCCAGAAAAGCAGAGGTAATGATTGTATTATAAATTGTATTAAAAATACAATTTTGAGATATTGGCTTCCTGGTATCAACCTGCAGAAAAAAAAAAACAAACTCATCAAATGGTTTGACTCACAAGTTTCTCACATAACTCTGGGGGATTGCTACAGGCAAATACACACATATGAACATAAAGAGCAGGGTAAAAATTAACACCCACAAAGACTGCAGGTATGTTGACAACTTCCTAATCAGACTGAAGGACAAGGAACACTAACAGTGACCAAAATTAGGTACTTGCAAACTTCTTCACTGAATATTTACTACCATTTAGATCTGGCTTTGCCAGTGGTGTGAGTCTTATGGAAGATTGTTACTGAAAATAAGCCTGAAGGGAGCAATTGCAAGTTCATTCAATCTAATTAAATTGAAAAATGAATGAAAAATCACCTATGCATGGTCCAAAACCAGAAAAGTATTTTACTTGAATACTGAATAAACACAAATGAAACCAAAGCAAATTGGTAAGGGGGGATAGAGGGATACAAGTCCGGAAGTTGTCACAACTGAGAGAGAAGCAAAATTCAGTTTGGAGGAGAGAAATGAAAGACATGCCAAGTAATCTGCCAGAGACAGTCGGAAAGCAGGAATGATTTAGGTTATTCAGTGGTGTTTCCATGTGAGTGACAAACACTAAAGTCACTGCTTCTAATCTGAGAAAAAAAAAATGATTAAATGAATCATCACTACAGCTTCATGACTTCAACTTCAGTAGTTTGCAAACCTTTAAAGCATCTTTTAGTGGAAAGAATAACTGGAAGTGTTCAAGATAAGTAATAAATTTGAATTAACAGGTAAACCTGCTTCACATTTCAGTTCTGACAGACTGATGGATTAGCTCTCTTTGCTGATGTAACTGATTTTCTAGATTAAGAAGACTGACTTCAGTTGTCAATTTCAGCAAAGCACACGATGTCAGGTGGTAAATTATTAAACGAGAGAAGAAAGTGATTAAGTAGAGAACTGTGGGCAGGAAATCTGGTCAACAGAACCCAAGAATTCAGGAGTATGAGGGGGAAAGAATGGGACTAGAAGAGAGTGCAAATAAGATGGGTAAGCCATACTTGCACAGCATGTGCTGCTCCGACAGTCTCAATACGAGAACATACTGGTTATATCCATCACCAAACAAGCAGGTAAGGGTGGAAGCATCCTTCTTGCACGTGCACATTTCAGAGCATTTTAACCTGCTAGTTTAACTTAAATCTGCAAAAAGTGCTCGAAAACTAGAGGGCAGTTAAAGAACCTGGATCGAAGTAAGTCAAAATTACTGAAAGGCAACTGGAAAAATGTGTCCTAAAACCAGTTCTCACTGAATAAACAGAATATCAGAAGGAAGAATTAGTTTGTAACTGGCTGAGGGAAAAAAAAACACAACCCAAAGAACATTCACACAATTTCCCTGTGCACAAGAAAGCAAAGAGAGACAATAGAAGAAAAGAAGTAAGTCAGTGTTCAGTGTTTCTAACTGGCTAATTTTTATTTGGCTGTAAACAAAAACAATGGCATTGCACAAAAAATGGGCTGTAGCCCAAGAAGGCTAGAGAACCTCATGCTTAACAAAAACTGACAGCAGATTTAAAGGAGACAGTCTTCAAACATGCAAAAAGTAATGTCAAATTCTCTCTGGAAAGGCTGGAAATGAATTTTAAATTGCAGCAAGAGAGATTTGGAAAGAGCATTAGGGAATTATGCATTTCTACAGCGAGGCTTTTCAGCTATTGATTTTTGAACATCAGCAACACAGAGCTTTGCACTAGCACGGCACTTGAGTCTATTTGCAGGCCATCTATATTTACAGGAATAGGTTTGAAGCAGTGTCGTGGTTTAACCCAGCAGGCAGCTAAACGTCATACGGTCATTCGTTCACTCCTCGGCCCCCCAGTGGAATGTGAGAGAAAACTGGATAAAAACTGAGCATATGTTGAAGTGGCACCTGAAGTACAGCTACGACCAACTGAAGTGGCCTCAGACTCCTTATTTATCATCTGCAAGACCAACATATGCATTTTCGCAAATATCTTGGGAGGGAGAACACAAAACACAACAAAAAAATCCCAAACCCACAACTGCACACACTAACATTTGCAGTGATTACAGTTTCTTGTTTCCCTGGTTGCTATCACAATTTAATCAAAGGATTTCACAAACTGAATTATAGCCCTGTTCTCAGCCAAGACAATGTTGGACTGAGCAGAGGACACCAGCAGTGACAGCCCTCTATCTGTGGATGACAGTCAGCTAAAGCTCGATTTTTAAGAGAATAGAAATGATGCCTCCAGCTGTAGTCTTTGGGAAGCTCATAAGCATGGCCAAAGTGTGAGATGAGCAGTCAGATAGCAGAAATAACCATACGCAGATTAGAGCGACACACAAAGCCCACCAGCTTCCCCACCGCATAGTCAAAACCTCATCTCTCATTGAACATGCCCAGCCTTCACGACGGAGAATTCTCAAGAAAAAAGTCTAGGCAGGAGCAACCACCTCCCTGTGCCCACAAAAAGGCTGGAACAGCACTCAAATGCTCTCTCACCCGCAGGCTTGAGTCCAAACCCTGCAGTTCCAGCACCAACAGGATGTTCCAGGAGTGGCAAGAGCTGGATGCCTCAAGCCAAGAACTAGAGATCTACGACGGGAACCTTGTGGCTGGTGTTTACCACAGGTTGCCTGATTAAGGGGAGCCTATGGATGAAGCCTTCTTATTCCAGCCACAGAAATGCGAGATACATTACTGGACCCATTGGTCACCCCCACAAGTGAGCTAATCACAAACACTAAAACTGGAGGCTGCCTGGGCAGCAGCACTAGGGCACTGGTGGAGTTCACAGTCCCAGGAGATATGGGACAGGCAAAAAGTGAAGTCAGGATCCTGAATTTCAGGAAAGCAAACTTCCAGCTGTTCAAGAAATGACAATGGGACTGCCAGGGAAACTGCACTCAGGGACAAAGGAGCAGAACAGAGCTGGCAGATCTTTAAGGACACCTTCCCTAAAGCCTAAAAGCTCTTGATCCCGAGGTGTAAGAAATCAAGCAAGGAAGGCAAGAGACCAGCATGGATGAGTCATGACCTGCTGGTCAAACTAAAGGGCAAGAAGACAACGGAAGGCACACACAGTGGAAGCAGGGACAGAGATCCTTGTAAGAGTACATGGACACTGCCCAGTGGGGTAGGAATGGGGTCAAGGCAGCCAAGGCACAGCTACAGCTGCACTTGGCAAGGTACGCAGACATGAGTAAGAAAGGGCTTCTGTAGCTATGTCAGCCAGAAAAGGAAGGTCAAAGAAAGTGTACCCTGTCAATGAACAAGACTGGCAAACTGGTAAGAAAAGATAAGGAGAAGGCCGAGATACTCAAAGTTTTTGCCTCAGTCTTCACTGCCAATCTCTCTGCCCACACCATTCTCAAGGCAGGGACTGGGAGACCAAAGTCCCTCCCACTGTAAGAGAAAATCAGGTTTGTGACCACCTGAGGAGCCTCAACATACATAAGTCTATGGAACCTGACAAGATGCATCAGACTCCTGAGGGAATTGGCTGATGTAGCTGTCAAGCCACTCTCCACGATATCCGAAAAGCCATGGCAGTCATGTGAATGTCTGTATGGACATCAGTGATCAGTGGTGTCCCTCAGGCATCCGTACTGGGACCAGTGCTGTTAATATCTTCATCAGTGACATAATCAGTGGGATCAAGTGCACCCTCAGCAAGTTTGCAGATGACACCAAGCTGAACTGAGGTGCCTGAGGGACAGGAGGGACAAGGATAAGCTCAAGAAGTGGGTGCATGTAAAGCTGACGAGGTTCAACAAGATCAAGTGCAAGGTCCTGCACCTGGGCTGGGACAAACCCTGGTATCACTACAGTCTGGGGGACTAATGGATTGAGCGCATCCTTGCAGAGAAATATTTGGGGGTACTGGTAGATGAAAAAATGGACGTGTGCCAATTGCATCCTGGGCTGCATCAGAAGTATGGCCAGCAGGTCCAGGGAGGTAATTCTCCCCCTCTGGTCTACTTTTGTTAGACCCCACCTGCAGTACTGTGTCCAGCTCTGGAGCCTCCAACACCAGAAGGACATGGGCGTGTTGGTGCAGGTCCAGAGGAGGGCCACAAAAACAATCAAAAGGATGGAACACCTCTCCTATGAGAAAAGGCTGAGATATTTGGCGTTTATTAATCCTGGAGAAGATAATGCTCCAGAAAGACCTTATAACAGTCTTTCAATACTTAAAGGGGGCTTATAAGAAAGATGGAGACACTTTTTAGCAGGGCCTGTTGCAACAGGACGTGGCGCAATGGTTTTAAACTGAAAGAGGGTAGATTTAGACTGGATATAAGGAAGAAATTATTTACAGTTAGGATAGTGAAACACTGGAATAGGTTGCCCACAGAGCTAGCAGAAGCTCCAGCCCTGGAGACATTCAAGGTCAGGTTGGACGAGGCTTTGAGCCACCTGATATAGTTGCAGACATTCATGGTCATTGCATGGAGGTTGGACTGCATGATCCTTCCAACCCAAACTATTCTGTTTCCTCCCCCTCCTCAAGTATTGAGACCTGTTGCCTGATCTCTGGCACCATCTTAGCAACTCAACTGCAAACAGGCAGCTCTAACAGCTCTTTTCAAATTTAAGGTCTACTCACCCAAAGAGCATCTTTAATTGGAAATATAACCCAGCATACACTCACAGTTCAAAAGAAACAGCTACGTAGGCCATGCCCAACCCAGTGAGAACAACAGTATGCCATAAGTAGTCACGTACATACCAAGGCTTAAGACATTCAAGCACCTTTTGCTGTGTAACTCATTAGTGCCAGCTAGTCTGTTCCCAAACCACCCCAAGATCAAACAAGGGCTAGAGACTGTTCCTAGGAGGCAGGATATAGCCACCTGTTCGAGAGGCTAACAAATCTTAGCAGGACAGCCCATATTAAACCAGACTAGCCTTCTAAGAACCCACACTTCCGGCTCTGGAAGTTGACTTCTTGGCTAAGGCAGATGTAGACAGTGTCCTACTGATGGTACACCCATTGCTCAACTTCCTGCACATGAAGACATCATCAGTCACCCCTGCCACCCCAGCCAGACTACTACCACTAGTGACCTACCTGCAGTGTGTGCATGCTATTGGTGCTCTGAAGAAACTCGCCTTCCTCCCCGGCTCTGACATCACCACAGTCCTCCAGCAAGCGGACCCGCATGCCACGCACCAGGTTTGCCTGCAAGTACTCCACATAGCCACTGCGGTCTGCGAAGTCCGACGGCGTCAGGAAGGCACGACTCCGTTTTTTACGGGGACCCTGGTTTGAAGTGAGCGCAGGCATTTGGGCAGCAGCGCAGGCTGTGGTCTTGGGCTGGAAGATGGAGTGGGTGGTGTGAGGCCGCAGCTCCTGCTGGGACAGCAGCTCTGGCTTGTGGCTGTGGTCCCAGCCCATCACATGCACCAGCTCCAAGATGAGGTTGGCCATAGCCATGCTGAACTCAAACTCCTGCTTCAGGCGGCTCCTCTCCTCAGAGAGCAGGCCGGGCGGGGCATGGTCCTGCTGCTCCGCTCTCTGCTCCGCGCCACTGCTGAGCTTGTCCGTGAGAGAGGTGACACACAAGTAGCGCTTCACCAGGACAAACAGCAGCTTCCCGGGGATCTGCAACATGCACAGCTCTCAGACTCTCGCCTGCAGAGTGCCTCCAGCCCCCGGCTCGCTCTGAGCCACCAGCTCAGCCACAGTCAGGCTCCTGTGACAGCTCGGGACCAGCAGGCACCAGCAGAGACCCCTCAGCCCAGCCACCATCCTCCATCTCCCTGCTCAGAGACAAGGCTCTCCGTGTGCCTCTCCACCAAGCCCAGCCTCAAGCCAGTTCCTGTCCCAGCTCTCCCAGTACCAAGTCCTGCTCAGCCACCCACTGCCAACTACACCCTGCCCCAAACAAGGACACCAGCTCTGGCTCCCCACGCTCACCCCTCCTGACCCCTAAAACCCACAGAGTGGCAGGGCCTGCTGCTACCTGGGGAAGGTGAATGCCCTCAAAGGACATGCACTGCTCTTCAGAAGACATCATCTCAGCAAACAGCTCCAGCAAGGTGTAGCGGCCGTTGAAGTCTACATGCTGCTCAATGCCATCCTGTTGGCTCAGGGACAGCAGGACATAGGCCCGGCTCTCTGCAACAACAACAGAAACTCTTCAGGCCCCATAACAACAGCCCTCACCCCACCCTCCCTGCAAAAGACAGACTTGCAGGCATAACCTAGAACCGTGTTTTACCCTTTAATCCACCTTGGCAATGTTTTGCCAAATAACACTGTTTTTCCCACCTCTAAAGCTGCAAGATTCCCCAAAGCAGCAACCCCAAATAACTGACTCCAGAAGAGGCTCTCGGGAAGAAAAAAAGTTAAGTTTTAACCTGAATCAGCCCCTTGTCTGCCCCACTGGAGAATCACACAAACTTGGGCACTAGGACAAGGAAACACAGATCTCTTGTGGGACACACCACCACCAGCAACCTTCCAGGTGCACCCAAGCCTCGTTGGGCACTTCTGAGTCACGGCAGCTCCTCTCAAATGTGAGAGGACCAGGCCTTTACCCGCCACGGCCAGAGGAAAGGCTCCCTGTCAAGAACAGTCCAGAGCCTTTCCAACTGACAGCATGTAGCAGACACCCCAACACTCTGCCAAGCCCCTTGGCATAAGCCATCCTAGCAGTTAACCAGCATCCCAGCTCACAAATCCATCAGGTGAAAGAGCTCCCAAGTCCTACAGCACCCCAGACAACCACGGCCAAGGAGCTGCTGGGAAGCTCCAGTCTGACTCTTCCCGGAGACACGCTGCTTCCCAGGCACCCCAACTGACAAAAGCACGGGCCCCCCTCGGTGGTCCAGCGGCACCGAGCAGCAGCAGCCCCCACCTGCATCATGTGAAGCCAGGGCCCTCAGCATCCTGCCGGCGCTGCAGCGGATTTGCTTCTCCTTGTGGCACAGCATCTGCATCAGCAAGTCCAGGGCTCCCGTCTCTTTGAAGGCACCTGCCAGCGAGGTGATGCTGGCGTACGCGCTCAGCACGTGGATGGTGTTGAGGATGGAGGACTCGGGGGCCCCGGCCTCGCTCATCTGCCGCCCGGCTCGCTGCACCAGGCTCCTGACGTCGGCCTTCATCTCCAGCAGCGAGGCTTCATCCAGCGGGACGTCGCCAGCGAACAGGTTGGCTGCCTTCTCCTCCTTCACCCACCGCCCTTCCAGCTTCCCCTGGCCCAGCAGTGCCGGGCAGCTGGCACAGACCTCTTCTGCAGACATCCACATCGAGAGCTTCTCTGGCTTGGTCTCCGCAGAGGCGGCATTGCTGCCTCCCACGGCTCTCTCTTCCAAGCTGACGATGCTCCACTGGATCAGGTACTCAGGCTGCCCATCGTGGCCTGGCCGCTGCCGCAGCAGCTCCTCTGGGCAGGCCTGCAGTTTGGGTCCCAGGGGCACGAGCAGCTTGCCATTGTGCCTCTTGTTCACCATGACAGGAAACAAGCCTGCAGAGACAGAGATGAAGCAGAGCTTTTATTTCTGAGCTGCACGCCACAGAAAGTGTGAGCAAGCACCTCAGTTGCTTGCCAGTAGAAGGGTCTGTGACACAGCTTTTGATCCTGAGATCCTGCACCCTGGATCTGAAGAAAACCCCATTTTGCAGAAGCTCACATCCCCCCTTCAAGAAAATGAGCCAGTATTTCATACACAAATCCTGTTCCCAGTATTACTGGCACACACAGAAAGAGGTTCTCTTCCAAAAACCCAAGGCAAAATGGGCCTACTCGGGTCCTCCTGTAAGACAGCAAGTAACAACAGACGACCTGGTTCCTGTTCTCATCTCTGCAGAAGCTGCTGCTTTTGCACTTCTGTCCTCCTTCTTGCTATTTACCATTTTTACCTGTTCAGACTGCAAGTTTACCTAGAGCTCAGGACTCCCTCACTGTGGAGCTGGACCTAACTTGAGTTATCACTGAAGAAAATAACCAGCAATTTCTCAGATCAAGTTCATATACATTAGATCAGGTCACTATCTAAAACCCACTGAATCTTTCCTCCTTGGCTTCTTCTCAGATATTCTTTGCCTTCACAATTGTCTTGATCTGAGATAAATCAGAACCAATTCTGTTCAATGATTTTACTTTCCAGCTAAGTCTCTTCTAAGAGACTGCACTTTCTGAAGTTAACAGCATGTTTTTGCAGACAGTGTCCATTCCTAGAAGTGATAACACCTGATATTTACACCCACTACCAAGGATTGGTATGCTGAAAGGCTTTTGCTTATACTAACTCCTACAGGAACCAAGGTCACTACTAGATCTTGTGTAACATGCTGGGATGCCAGGAAGGGGTCACAAAAAAAGTAAAAAGGCTCCACCTCTGGGAAGGAGCAAACAGGACAGGTGACCCAAAACAGGCAAAAGTATTCCATTCTGTATACACCATATTCAGCACAAATCTGATGGATCACAGAGAATAACCCCTCTTCTTCAAAAGCCAGCATTCAAGGAGGGTTCTGTCCATTCTTCTGCTCTTGATCCCGAGTTCCCAAATCCAGCTCCTGTATCAGTTCCCCTTTGCAGCTGAGACTGGGGCTTCCTCAGTGCCTGCCTGCTGCATCACTGGTGACCACTGTCTGGCAAGAGTTGGGTTTGATATTGGTTTTGTATATATTTGTATATAGTTCATTATTTTCATTAGTTCCTTATTAGTACTATTATTGTTTCATTAAAGCTGTTTAGTTTTCCTTTCCAATCCATAAGCCTCTCTCCCTTATACCTTTTTCCCTTCCCCTTTGGGGCATCAGAGGAGTTAGAGAGCACCTCTCATTCATTCAGTGGCCAGCCCAGCCCCAATCCTTGACAGCAATGTTTAGGCGATGGACAAATTCAACAAAATGAAGATTGCTACTCTCTGCCGCCTGATTGTTCTGCATATTTTAGGATTACAAAGAAGAATCCACGACACTTCTCTGCTTATGAAAGGCGAAGAGCAGCATGAAATAATTTGCGGTCTGAGTGCAAGCAACCAGCTGGCCAGCCGTAGACAATACCAAATGGACTGACTTAAATGCGACGAAGGATGCCAGACTGGAGTGTGACAAGAAGATTCTTGGAGGAGCTCAAGAAGGGGGTAGTGGAACACACAAACAGGCCCTCTTGTTGTCACTTACACATACCAGGAAGAAAAGCAGTGACTCAACATGCTGGCGAGCTGATGGTAACACAAGTCAGTCTTATAAAAAGGAGTTAATATACATAGGAAATAATCAATCCAGGTACAACCAAAGAAGGTACTGACTGCCAAAGATGATGATAGGCACATTAAAGATGTTTCCCAGGTGCAGAAAGAAGCAACCTGATCTGCCAAGAAATTCATACCTACCTTCACCTGTGCCTTCCTCAGAGTTTGCAGCAAGCCAGCTGGGAATCTTCCTGCAGCCTCTCTGTAATAAAAGGACCAAGTTGATCTCCCGTGCTTTGCAACAGTGCTTAGATGCCACACCATATGCCAAACAATTGTTTTCCCTCTGTTTGTAGAGTGCACAAACAAACCCTAACCTGAGAAGTTCACATAAAATAAAAAACACAAGCAAAGCATTATTTTGTTTGATAACTTCACCCCGTCCTCAGATCATGGCATTGAGCACCAAAAAAACCTCTTCAGTGCAGAGCTATCAGAAGGGGTCCAGACGGATTTGTGACTAAGTGGAGGAGAATTTGGATTTGGAGAACCTGAAGAAGCAGCTGCAGCGCTTGTGCCGAACGAGGCACACCAGGGCCTGGGACAACCCCCAGGCAAACTGTCACACCGCCTGCGCACACACCCCGCGCTGTTCCAGAGCTGTGGCCAGCGAATTCCCCAGCCGCGACCTCGGGCCCGCAAAGCGCCGCGGCACCCGCTCGCCAAGTGCGGCCGGAGCGTCCCTCCCGCGGCAGCCCCGAGGCGGCGGGGCCGCAGCCCTGCCCGCAGGCGGCGATGAGCGGCGCCGCCAAGAACGCCCCGTCCCGGCGGTGGCCGCCGCGGAACAGACGCGGCTTCTTTCGGGCCGTTCGGGCCACCCGAGCAAGCCCTCCTGCACCCCCCGGGCCCTTCGCTCACCGCCGCGCCGGCTGCCAGGCGCCGCGGCGGGAGAGGGACAGCGGGGCACGGCGCCGGTGCCTGGGGAGGCGGCTCGTCCCCCGGCACGGGGAGGAGGAGATGCCCTCCCACTCCCTCGGGAGGTCTCGGCCCCCCCTCACCGACAACAGCCCCGGGAGGGGCGGGGAGCGACGGCGAAGACGAGAGCCGCGGCGCGCGGAAGCACCAGCCGGACCCGCTCCCGCCGCCGCCGCCGCGGAAGGGACCGGAAGCAGCACCTCGACTGGCGGCTCTCCACTTCCGGGTTCCGGGCTTAGCGAACCACGCCCACTACGGGTGGTGGCGAGGGCCAAGAACACCTCCGAGCTGGGCGGGTGTCGTTGGGCGTTCCGCTCCTGCGGGCTGCCTGCACTCCAGGCCCCAGGCTCAGGCCGCACGGTCTCGTTTCGCTCGGTCCCCGCAGCCCCGGGGGAGCGGGCCGGGCCGCGGCCCCTCACCGGGGGCTGAGAGGAGCCGCCCCGCGGCGTGAGGCCTCCCCCGCCCTCCCTGTTGTGGCGTGGGCCCGAGCCGGCTGCTGAGGGCGGGGTCCTGCGGGTGTCGGGCGGCTGAGAGCCTGTGGTGTGCAGCGTTAGCCAAAACCCACAGCGCAGAAACGTTACAGAATGGTTAAGATTGGAAAAGACCTCTGAGATCACAAATCCAACCATCAGCTCAACGCCTCCGTGAGCACTAAAGCCGAGGTGCCGTGTCCTCACGTGTTGTGAACACCCCTGGGGATGGTGACTCCACCACCGCCTCGGGCAGCCCGTTCCCAAGCTTTCAGTAAAGAAATTTTTCCTAATAACCTAAACCTCCCCTGGCACACCTTGGGGACTCTCCATTCATCTCATTTGGCCTGCTGCAGTGAGACCTGCCCTCACACTCGGCAGGTTTGGGGTTGTAAGACTGCCCTGTTCTCCGTGCTGCTGGAGAGGCAGAGCCAGTTGTGGTTAAGTTTGGCTATTTCCAGTCCCTTTCCCCCTTTGGTGTCACAATGATCTGTAATGCCTCTACCATAAAATTAAACTCTTACACTTTCACAGAATCACAGAATGTCAGCGCTTGGAAGGAACCTCGAAAGATCATGTAGGCCAACCCCCCTGTCAGAGCAGGATCACCTACAGTAGATCGCACAGGAACGTATCCAGATGCGTTTTGAAGGTCTCCAGAGAAGGAGACTCCACAACCTCCCTGGGCAGCCGGTGCCAGGGCTCTGTCACCCTCACGGTAAAAAAAGTTTTTTCCAGTATTTTTATGGAACCTCCTATTGTAGAGGAATTTCTTGTGGAGCAGGGGCGTGGTATCCCTTTAAAGGTTTTGGACAACCCAGCTTAGGCCTGAACAAAGGCTTTGTCCTTGGAGCTGCCTTGGGGCATGGGGAGGAGGAGGTTTTATCTGTTTTGTGAAGAGCCTCGCCGGGGGGAGAAGGGGGGGCAAGAGCCGCCTGCGTAGTTGAATGGCACTATCCAATAAAACGCTGGCGCGTGTAAACCTGTAACTGACCAACTCTGTTAAGGGGCAGGTGCATGGACACTGCTGAACTGTATATATTGAGCTGTCCGCAGCAATAAAGGGAGGACGACTTGTAGCCATATTGGTGGGATGGTTGTTAACTTGGCCGGCTCTCCGAAGGGACCCGTCTTCATCCTATGTTCAAGCTTTGTATACATTGCCCCTTGTCCTGTCATTGGACGTCACCGAGAAGAGCCTGCCTCCCTCCTTCTGACATTCCCCCTTGACGTATTTATAAACATTAATGAGCTCACCCCCTAGCCTCAGCAGGCATCTTGCCTGCAACACTGGAAGTTTTTCTGTGGTACTCGTGTGCCCTGCTATGTCGTGCTCTGATGATGATACCAAGCTTAGTCAGTTGTTTATCCTAAAACTAAAGATGATGTCTGTGGTATCTTGCTTCGTGTTAGGAGTTTTATATATCATACATCAACCCCTGTGCACAAGTAACATGGGTTTCACGGTGCTGTACCGCAAGATATATCTGCGTAGGCATGCTAAACACAGGGCTGGCTCCCCTTCCGATGGGAAAAGAGCTATTTCAGCTGTGTTTTACTCCTAAGTACTTTCTGTATGATCTCCTATTCTGCTACGCTGAGATATATATTTTTTCTCCAAATTGCACTGCGAGGAACAACGAAGTCACTCTGCCACACAGATTTTTATCAGTGCTAAGCTTTTCTTCCATTATATTGGTAACTGCTCCAGGGCCTGACACTATGTAGAGGCTAATAGTTGCATTTTTAGCCAATATACTGTTGACCCAGCAGCACTGATGATTGTAACAAGCCCTTCTCCCTGTGGTTTCTTTCCTGCCTTTAGGCACTTTACTGAGCCCCTATGTGCTCTCAACTTGGCTAGTAACGCCTCTGCATTTTGGCCTTTGAATATTGCTGTATTTTCTCATAGCAGTGTTCTGTAGGTAATTTGTCTTGGTGTTGGGCTTCAGAGAGACAATAGTTAAGCTCCATCCATCAGGTGTCCAAAAGTAATGGACTCGGAAGAGAGGCAGGGAAACAACCTCATTTTTGTTTGAGACCTGAATCAGATGCCTGTCAATATATATCATCCACTAGAAATAATATATAATCCACCTAGGGTCAGGCCATCTTTTCTTTGATGTTACAAGGGCAAAAAAATCCTCTTCCCAGGCCTTAGTTACTGCCTAACTACTCCATAAGCAACATGGGCTGTTTGTCCTCTGTGTTTTAACTCTTGCTTGAGGTCCTCCTGCTCCTCCCTGCTAACGCCCACGAAGTAGAACAATTCTTTTTTCCAAAAGTCCCTGTTCTTCCTTATTCCTTGTATTGATTTTTCTTGACTCAACAGCAGAGCTTTCAGAAAGGACAGCCCTCACAGCCCTGCTGTCGACCACAGGCCCAACCACCGGCGTGGGGACTCCCAAGCAGAAGTCCAGCTGGTCACGTCTCACCTGTACAGGAGGCAGCAGGGATGGAGACTTTTGCAAAAAGCCCCTCTTCGCCCCTCACCCTCCACAGTGCACAAACAGGTGCAGGAATCTGCCTCTGGTCCCCCATTCCTTGGCCCTAGGGTGTGTGTCATCTCCCGCAAAGCATGGTCAAGATCCCAAATCTGTGCACAAAATGATAACATTTATTGAAAGAGTATTTTTTTTTTAATACAAAAGAAAGCTCTGTACATAGTACTGTGATTACTTCCACATCCTTCCAGAAACACAACCCTGGAAACTGGAGGGGAAAAAAAAATAATCCCACACACACTTATGCGTACACACACGCACACACGCACACACACACAACCCTCAAACCGGTAAAATGAACTAAAAATGTCACCACACAATAAATGCCATTTCATCCCTGATACACAAGTGTTCTTACAAGTCTGCACTTAAATAAAATACACCATTAGCGTTTAACCAGCAGTTGCCTTTGGGGAGCCAGGGAGGGGACGCAGTCACACCTCGCAGCAGCAGGGCACTCCTGCCATCCCGGCCCAACAGCTCTGCTCCATAGTGCCGGCACGCACCAAGCGGAGCAAAGCCAGGCCACAGTGATGTGCTGGGGCAAACCTCAACCCCATCCTCCTCCCTGGATGAACTCCTATGTACCCAGCCTTGTTCTGGAAGCATCACTGAGCAGCTTTCAGACACCTGGCCACGGGGCCTGGCCCAGCACTCCCACATGCTCCGAGCTGCGGGGTACGCATCGCTCTCGGACCAAGGATCCTAAACGGAGGCAGTGTGCAACACCACTTACCAGATGGGCCACCCCACTCCCTGTGAGCCCTTCCCAGGCTACATAAAAGATTGAGGGCTGAAAGACTGCTCCAGGAGCTTTTTTCACAAGGCAGCTTGGAGGGCTTCACATCTGTGCACTAAGAACAGGTGGAGACAGGGAACTACAGCCCTGATCATCAGCTAGGAGTCCAGGAGATGCTACCTACACAGTGAGCAGGGAGGGAAGGGACCAGCCACTACTGGCCACTCGCCGCCCAGGGCAGAGTGGGGATGCCCATATCCCCTAGGCAGTCACAGGTAGCACTGCTGCCCGCCAAGAGCAGTGACAGAACAGTCACAGGAGCAGAGGTGGACAGGGCAGCCATCAGAAAACCCAGCCCATCTGTGGCTCCTGGGCACAGTGCAAGCCCTTTGCTCCCAAGGGACGGTTTTCCCACTTCTACAGAACACTCTGCTTTACTCGCTTTCTGCCCATTAAGCCCAAAATGATGGGTATGGAGTCCTCAGTACAGGTAAGTGAGAAACAAGCATCCCACTTGGTTCAGCTTGATCCCTGGCATATGCTGGTGGGTGGAGAGCGCAGCTTAAACGCTAATGCTGAGGGAACATGTCCAAGGTTACAATACAAACTCAAAAGCAAGGCCCCTTTCCTGCCTCCACGCCCACCCACCCCTTTCCCATCCCCCTGGTACAAACCCCATGAAAACTGTACAGGAGCCAAACTTTTATTCCTTAAAGAATTACATAAATACTGAGTTTAACACTTAGAAAAATAAAGTCATTTTCTTTTTTTTTTTTCTTTTTTTTTTTTTCTCCAAGGCTTCTTTTGTCTTTAACTTAAAAAAAAAAAAAGTTACAGTAGCTGCTTCTTCCCCTATGGTTCAGCAGCTTCTCTCACTTGCTCACTCTCCCTCCAGGAACAGGGCTAGGTAGCAGAGCCATTCACAGCAACTCCCATGCAGGACCAAGCATGCTCCAGCCCTTCTGCCCTGGCCTTGCTGAGCCTGCACAGGCATCACAGCTGCTCCTCCACAGCCCAGGGTGGCCTGCAGGTCACCCCGGTGCTCAGAGGAAGAGCCTGCCACCTGCCCAGCACCTCAATGCCCCGTAGGCTCTTCCCTTTGACACTTGAGTTGTTTCTCCACCTTGCATCAGACAGAAATTTAGAAAGCGCTGGCTGGAGCTGCAGGGGGATGTGGGAAAGACCCGGCCACGTTCCCCTGGGTGTACGGAGTCCGCAGGCGGTGCGATGGCTGAGAGGAGAGCATGGGGCTGAGCCGGCCACAGAGCCCCCCAGGAACTCTCCGGGGGCATCGCTGTGCTCCTGGGCCTCCAACCACCTCAGCCATGCGACAGCAGCCGCTGGGGCAGAGCCGGTCGGGTTGTGAGCCTGCCAGGCAACCCGGCAAGGAGGCACTGAAGGCTCACTGTAGTGCATACGAGGAGGACGGTGCCCGGCTCTCCAGAGATGCACGTGCAAGCAGGCCACTCTCCCCAGTCCAGAGCCCAGGGCAAGTTGCTTCGGCCAGCACCTGTCACCCCCCACAAAGGCACATTGCTGAGGCCAGCAGCACAGCCTCAGCCCGTTCCGCTCCGAGCTGCGCCCATGGGAAGGCTCTGGGTCCAACCTGAGACCCACACAGAGCAAACACTTGTGGGTGAGTGACTTGGAGCACCCAGAAGGAGCCAGAGCCTCCAGCCAGGAACAGCCCGCAGTATTTATTTACAGCGCAGAGCGATCCTCCCCTCAAAAGACAAGTTTCTTTGGCTGGCGTGAGACAAGCGCAGCTACTGCAGCATCCGAATGCCCCCGAGCTCTGCACAGCCCCAGCACGGCTCCAGCCCAGGTGGGTCCTGCAGCCCCACGCGCATGCCTGTGTGTAAGAGTGTGTGTGTGGGTGCGTGTGTGTGTGTGCATGTGTGGATGAAGGAAACGTGAAAAGGCAACAATAAATAACTGGTGCAGTCTGTACGAGAAGAAATTGCTGCCAGCCCCGGCACTGGCGTGACAAGCCAGGGACAGCACAAGGCCAGCAGCAGAGGCCTCTCAGTCACTCTTGGCGCTGTGCGAGGTGTCCAAGTTGACCACCTGCAGCTCCGTCAGGCTGTTGCCACTGCTGCTCTGCTGCCCGATGACAGCCATCTAGAGAGAAAAGGGAGGAGGAAGCACTGGGGGACAGCATGCTCTGAGACCATGTGTGCCAGCAGCCGGGGTGGCTCTGCCCTTTCTGGGCACCTGTCCAAGGAGGGCAAAACTTCCTCACCCAAGGGTGAGTGGCACCAGCAGATTTCCCAGACCTGAGGACTGGCCCTACCCAAGAGCCTGGGTCTGCCCAGAGCCACAAAGGATGTGCAGGCAGGGGCAGAGTACAGACACACCTTGAACACCTGTGAGTACCGTTCTGTGCCTACCTGGTGAAGCTGGACAGCTGAGACTGGGATCTGAACGGTGCCTGATGGGGCTGTCAGGAACACTTGGGGAACACCACCTGCCACAGAGAGAGTGAATAGATGACACCATCCCTTAAACAGCGCTCCCCCACAGGTCCTTCCTCTGAGCTCCATGGAGCTTCACAAGGATGAAGGTGCCTGTTCACATGCATGGAGGCATCCCAGAATAAAGCCACATGCGCTAGTTTTGCAAATGCTGGAAGAAGTAGCCACAACCCCTCAATCCAAGTCTTGCCTTCATGGCCTGATGCTTCTTTGCCCCCTCATGCAATCACACACCCTCTCCAGTGTCTCCTAGCTCCCTCCACTGCCTGACCCAAATGCCACCCACCTCAGCAACCCTCACCCTTTTTCCCCAGCAAGCAGTTCAAGCGGTCCTTTACACAGGAGAATGGCAGGATCTAAAAGCACGCATCAAGCATCACCCTTGCCAGGCCATTGTACAGCCACTAGGACTGCTTAAGAATAAAATCATCTTAAATTAATACACAGCATAAATACATGCGAGACAAGAAAAATCAGGGTGTCAGAGCACTTAAGGGAGCCCTGACCCAGACAGCTGTCTTACCCTGATCCTGGACCTGGCCGTGGGACACCTGCATCGCTGAAGGCGCCTGTGAGAAAGCGTTGAGGACTGCAAGTCCACCGTCCGCAAGGCCAGATGTGGGCGCATACATCACCGCATGTGGGCTGGGGTACATCATGTGGCCTCCCACAGTGGTTGGCACAGACGACGTCATGATGGTTGCCGGGAGGGTCACTGGCACCAGGACAGACTACATGTGAGCCACACGAAAGGAGTCTGCTACACTCACAGCCTGCTCAGCACCCCTCCCTCAGCCACGCTTGGCATGCTGTCCTGAAGCAGTAAGTGCATGAGGATACCCACCTTGTTCTGTCAAGCCCTTGGGGAAAAGCTCCAAGGAATAGGCAGGAGAACTCAAACCTCCACACTCACTCATGAGTATGACAGGGCAGAAAAGCACAGTAGCCAAATATTCCAGCACTGAATTCAACTTGAGATACAAGTTTCCTGACAAAGCTTTATTAAAGCTGTTGAGCTGCATTCAGGCACCTGATTTTGCTGAAAACAGAGGTGTCCTTTGCATATACAGAAAAAATTTCAAGCAGATGTGAGTCCTAGCACAATGCAATGCTGGCTCACTGAGAAACAATTTGAAAACTGGGGAACCTTTCCCCAGCTCCATGCTGCAAGTAAGAGCAGATGACATATCTGAAGAGGCTCTGAAATCCCATTGTAAGGTGCCCTATGTACAGCAGCATCTATCTACCTAGCTATAGCACAGCACAGGGGCTGGCAATAGTGATAAATACACCCAAGGAACTGTGAGAAAGGCTGGGATGGAGTTGGTCTGAAGGATCCTAGGCAGGGAGCAGGCAGGAGGTCTACTGTTACCAGCTTTGGTTAGGAAGACAGAGCATGCTTACCACAATGTCCTAGTTACCTGTTCCGCTGGAAGAGGTCTGGGTAAGGTCAGTGCTGCTGTCACTAGAAGGAGACGTTTGCTGCGGTGCCTGATGCACCTGGATTGCCTGGACTGGGACTTGCTGAGCCATGGTACCACCTGGGGAGAGAAAGGAGCCCGTAAGCACGTGGTTAGGCAGGGATACAGCCACTCCGGGCCACATGAGAGCCCCCCCAGTCCTTCTCTGGCTGCATACAGCTCCACAGCGTGGCTCTGCACTCTGCTGGGGAAGGCTAGCCAAAAGCTGAACGTGGCAGAAACCAGGTCTTGCCCCAAAGAACAAGCCAAAGCCTGCTCTTTCTTTTTACACCGTGGTCAAAAAAGAATTAGCTGACCTACAGGGCTCCAGAGAGGAAAGGAAAGGCCACAGAAGCTTTTGTCCAGCTTCCAGGCATGATTCAGGTATGCCTGGGCTCTCGTCATCATTCCTGGCTCCCCCAAGACACAGCACAGATGATGCTGGGAGGAGAGGGCCCAGCACATGCCACCAGCACTGCAAAGCTCTTCTCACTGCACCAAGCAGAACTGTGAGAGCCCAAACGCCCAGGCTAGCCTGGCCCTGCTACCTTCACACTCCAGAGCCCAGCTCCATCTGCCACAGGGCGCTCGAGGAACAGCTATCTCACACAGTTTGTCGACATCACAGCACCCTACAAAGGGGTTAAGAGACCACTGCGTCACAAGATGTGCACCCCAGAGCTGCAGGGGCACGGCCACACAGCCTCCAGCCCAACCCACTCACAGCAAAGCTCTTCAGCTCCAGAGATGAAGCTCAGCACAGAAAGCTCCCCTCAGGCTCAGGTCCTTTCTCCAGAGCAAGGGATGCCGAAGAGCAGGAATGACCAGCCACTTTAGACGGAGTGGGCATCTCCCCACACATACCAGGGATAAATGTTCATCAATTCTCTTGGCTCCTCCAGATCACAAAGGAAATAGACTCCCCTTGCATGGGATCACACTGTTTGCCAGGGCACACGGGAGTGGTAAGGGCTCCAAGAAAACCCACAGGCTATCAGGCTCATCGACTTGAGCACAAACAGGCACGACACAAGAAATAGCGTCTCCCCAGAGCACGTCCAGCCCCAGTACAGCACCTGGAGAGCCTTGACTCAGAACAACAAGGAATTCCTACAAGGGACAACGTACACAAGGCAGTACTGCAGCACCACTCCCTCCTCTGCTCTGGGTCTCTCCTAATTTATCCTTCACATTGTGGTTCAGTGACTGACAGCAGATCCAAATACAAAAGCAAGGGCAGCTGCTCAGAGCCAAATGAGAGCACTGAAAAAACACCCATTGGGCATCTCAGCCCCTGTGGTCTCCTTCCATCAACCCTCCCAGCAGCACAGTTCAGTCTCAGCACAGCTGCACCAGGGACCCATCTCCTCTCCATTTGCCAGCCACAGGGCAAGTCCTGGAGACTGCCCACCGCTGCTTCCCTTGGCCCACATCCCCCAGGATGCTGCTCCTGCCTACGCCAAGCGTTCAATGCCCTGTCTTCCTGTCTCTCCCCTGCAGCTGCAGGCAGGGCACCCTGCACTCTGCCTCCTCTGTTCTCCTACCTCAGTTGGGTGTCAGCTCTCTGGCCAGGACCAGGACACCCCCACAGATGCCTCCATCCCCCCACCTCAACCAAGCTGAGGAGAAGCGAGTGCTGACCTGTCAGCGACACAATCTGCCCTCCAGCTCTGGCAGGGAAGCGGAAGACTGTCTGTTGTGCCTGCTGCAGCGGTCCAGCCATACCCGTGACCACCTGGCCCTGCTGGCTGGAAAGAGCCAGGGAGTGCGGCTGTAACTGAGTGAGAGGAATGGTAGGGGTCCCCGGAGAAAGGGAAGCACCTGCCAAAAGGAGGGAGAAAGAAAGGCTTTGTCACCACCAACTCTTTTCACTCCCTCCAGGCTTCTTGGTGCTGCCCTGGGGTCCCAGCTCAGCTCCTTGCCACCAGGCCCTTCCCAGCAGCAGGGCCAGCTCGCAGCACTCTAAGGAAACAGTCACTACATGACCCTTCTCCAGGCACTAGCCTGGCTGGGCTCAAGCAAGGAATCTCAGTCAGGTTCACCCTACAAGTAGCAACCACTCTGCTTCCTCTTGCCACTAGATCTCCTCTCCTCTGGAGACGGCAGCAACACACGTCAGGTGCAGAGATGGATGGATGCAGTCCTCAGCCCCTAAAGGCACTGACCTGACATGAGCGTGAAGCTGGTGGGTATCGGCATGAGGCCCCCAGATGTCACTGCACTGGTTCCAGTAGTCTTCAGCACTGTCCCGTTGGCACTGGTGACGGCATTGGGGCTGATGCTGGCAGACACTGGCGCCAGGTAATTAGTGATGGGGAATGACGGGCCGCTGCTGACCTGCATGGAGGTCGAGGTGGTGGGGGCTGTCTGGATGGTGGACGTTGTCCCCGGCAGGTTGGTGACAGTGAACGCTGGTTTCAATGCGTCCTGAGGAAGGAGAGATTGTGACAACTCAGACTAGCCCTTGTATCTGGTCAACACCTGTTTACGAGCCCAAACCAGTCTCTGTAGGTTGCATATCGATGCTAAATCATACCCCCACAGGCTCCTGCCAGTACATGGAGCACAGCCAGGGTAGCTGAGAGGAGCTGCTTGTACAAACACAAGGAGACCGTGCCTAATAATGCAGCATGAGAAGAGCTGGAGAGAGCTCAGCGTAAACCTTGGATATGAGCCCAGGGCCACATGGGTCCCCTGAGAGACTTCCCCACAAGACACCACGGGACAAAGAAACTCTTCCCCTCCCCAGGAGCCCCCGAGGCCTCCAAGAAGAGAGCAGTCTCTTTTTGGCACACAGCAGGCAAAAGCAGTCCTTTCAGGGACAGAAGTAAAGGCAAACACAGCCTCCTGTCAGGAACACACACCACTTCCCTTATGTCAGGAAACACATGGCCAAGAACAAGTCGAGAACTGGCTCTTAAAGGCAGCTGCACACTGAAAACAGCAAGGGAGAGGTGAGTAAGGCCAAACCGGGACACCAGGGAGGCCCAAACCCAGCCCTGACAGCTGCTTTGGCAGGCCCTGGGGAATACCTCTACAAATCTCCTGCAGGAGAGAACCTAGCCAGGGAAAGCACCCATTTTCCAGTCTCCTAGCAGGAGATGGGACACAGGACAAACACTTCCAAGGGACCCCACGTGTTAGTTACAACCAGCACGCACCACGGTCCTGCAAGGAGTGCTGGAGCTCTATGCCTGTCTGAGGACAGCATTGCCAGAGAAGTTGAGTATCAGAAGGAAAAGGGACCTGCGATGGGCCAATGCTAGCCTGAGCGCCTGGCCTCCTGGCTCTGGGAACAAGGGAGGAACGCGTATGTCAGGCTGCAGGGCACGTAATATCCCAGTTTCCACAACCTCAAAGCATGTGGCTGGACACGGCTTAGATCTGCAGGAACCAACCAAGCCCAGCAGCACAATCTCCGCTGCCCCTGGTAGGCACACCTCACCTAACACATCTCCTTCCCTCAGATCCCCTTTGAGATGCCCTGCGTTTCCATACCTCCTCTACTGCCCTGTTCAGCTGGCCAAGGGCAGGCTGCAAATACACTGCTCCACAGGAGACCATGCCACAGGCCACGAGAGACCTGCTGTCCCTGTGCCCTGCCACGGCTGCCGTCACGCCTGGGAAGAGTTAAGGCTGCCACACTCCCACCCCTCCCACTGCAGGCTGGTGGGCCCAGCTCTCCCACGTGCTAAGCCTTGTTCCCAGCTTGTCAAGCTGCCAGGAACGAGGAATTCACAGCTCAACGAACAGCTAAAAAAGGGAAGGCAGCCCATTTTGGACAGGGGGAGCCAATCCCGGGCACTCCGCCGTGCCCCAGGGCCTGGGGAGGGAGGAGAGCCACGTCCCTCTGCCTTGGCACCATAGTCCCTGAGGTCCAAATTAGAAGAGGCACGTGATAACAGAGCAGAGTCCAGCAGAGGCACTTTCCATTAGCTCAACCACAGACTCCTGCCATCCCACATGGGACACAGGCTCTGGGTACCCTTCCCACATGGGTGACAAGGCAGAGCTCCCACCAGCCCATGGGAGCCACAGCAGAGCAGGGGTTGGTCCTGTTTCCAGCTGGAAAAGTCAGGCTCACTCACATCCAGACATAGTCCTGAAGCTGTACACCGCTGATATACAGCCCCCAAGCAGCCAGGGCACTTCACATCCCCCCACACTCCATCCTCAGGGCTGGAGGATGCATCCCAAAAGATTCACAGCACCCTACTCAGGCCCAGAGGCAGAAGGGCAACCCTCAGTATGATCAGAACAGCAGAGGTACTTGGGAGGGATGCTATGCCAGCAGGCTTGAACCACGCACGTCCATCTCTGCCCCCTCAATCCGCCATAGGTGAGACTCAGACTCCTTCCACCTGTGCTGTGTTTCTCTTGAGCTGCAGTAATAGCTCCCAGTACAGGAAGACATCTGGGAGAGACCTTGGGACTGGACACCCTTTCCCTTCTTCCCACGTCTGGTATTTCTCAAAGCCCCTGAGTACTTCAGCTGCCCGCAGCACCCCACAAAGCCCAGACTACATGCACAAGGCCAGCCTTCAACGGGAGCCAAGGCATGGGTCACCTTCAGCAAAGATTCCCCAAGGGTCCGTGGCAGCACAGTCCGTGCCCTGAGGCAGCACAGCAACACCTTCCTCATCCAGGTGCACATCCATTCCCCACCATAGCTCACTGCAAACTTCAGCTTGCAGAGCAGTGCCTGGGGAATCAACACACGGCAGAGAGGTGTAGCACAGCAGCAGGAGATGTCTGCACAGACTCACACCACTGTGCGTGCTTGATAACCGCACAGGAAGCGGGGACCACAGGTCACGGCCCAGGCCACCTGATGCCCATCCTGGACCACAGTGGGGTCTTGAGGACAGAAAGGATCCCACTCCACAGCTTCTGGGCACTACCTGGGACAACACTGTGTAGTATGGCCCAGACCCACCAAACCAACACTATTACGCAGGTGTTGCAGGACAACCAGTCTTGGAGATACATGGGAAATCCCAAACTGGTCTCCAACACTTGGTCTGCACTCCAGATGGGGTAGAAAGTTTCACCCTTTCCCCACTCCATAAAGAGATGACCAGATGGGGGCTACTCCCATGCTCTCCCCACAACCTAGAGCCCCTGAGTTCCCTCCAAAATTCCCTCTCTCACATAACCACACAGAGGAAATTACATGAGGGCACTGAGTCCTTTGCAGCCTGCAAAAGATCTGGCTGGTCAGCACATAACTATCATTGTGAGGATATAGCTGCTGTCTTCAAAGTGCAGCATGCCCCATTCCCAGCTACAGTCAAAGCTCAGCTCCACGGCAGGGACTTCAGATTTGGCATGGCAGGACCAGCTCGTAGCTGCTGCTGGCTGTAGCGCAAAGGAACGCCAGCAGGCTGCTGCTTGTAGGTAACAGCCTGGCTGCACTGCTCCTGCCCTGCTGCAGCAGCTGAACACCAGCAGGTTTTTTCCAGAGGTTCAGGTAGCAAGAGTTCAGGTGAAGGCCAGGGAGTAACAGCCCAGCCCTCTTAGAGCATCCTACATGGTTGGGCCTGACAGTCCAGGAACTTCATTTCCTGCCATCCCCTCCAACGAGGCACCTGTAACCCAGCCCTGTGTACCACCCACCCCTCAGCAAGGATACCAGCTACCTAGCACAGCCCACCCACAGGCTCCCTTCACCCTCAGAGGGCTTCTTGGTCTACCTGAATTGGGCTGATCTCTGCTAGAGCTCCAAATCAGGCTTCCAGCCCTGCAGAAGGCAGGGCAGGACCAGAGAGGGTCAAGATGGGACTGTCCCCAGCCCTAGGGCTTGCCATGACATGAACTCTCAGCAGCCCACAGGCAGGTTTAGCAAGAAAGTAAAGCAGAAGACGGGGCCACAGGGCTCCCTCTAGCCCCATGTCAGACACTGCCCGTGCCCACAAGGCACCCCACACTAAGCATCATCACTCATGAGTACTGAGATGGAGCTCACAGGGTTGCATTAGAAAGCAGGTAGAGAGCAGTCGTGTTAAGATCTCCTCTGCCTAGCAGCTGCATGCCAAGAGCATGCTTCCTTTGGGGCCACCCAGCACTACTTTCAGGGAATTTCTTACAGGACGTGATGTGGAAAAGCCCCATGCCTGAGACAGGTCAGCTGCCACGCACAGCACTTCCTGCACCTCCAAATTACTCCAGGCACAGGTAATTCATCTCATTACAAAATGCCCACAGGACTTGCCTTTTGATCTAGGAGAAACCTAAGAGAAACAAGTCCTTACAAACATTGGTTGCATGAGCGAGAAATTCTAGTGACAACGGGAGCCTCTGCCTACTGGAAAGGGCTGCCACAGCTCACACTAGGAGTCAGAGGCACCCAAGGGGATTCACATCAGACTAGGACAACCAGAACTGTTGTTGGGCTCCCATCAGCCCAAAGCCTTCTCAGGGACTCTTCTGGGCTCCAGCACAGAGCTCTCCAGCCAGCAATACCTTGGCCACCAGAGCTCCTCCACCTGCAGTTGGTCTGGGACTGCCGATATTTCTCAGGGCTCAGCAGCAATAAGATTTTGCCTGGTGCAGCACGGGGAAGAGGGCATGGAAGAATGGTGGCTGCCAGGTACCCAGCAGCACTATGAGCAGAGCTGTTGGGCTGCCACAGGATACAAACACAGAACCGATAACACCCCTGCAGCCTCTCACATGAGACATGCTGAGCATGTCTCAGGGCTGCACTCGCTGCCTTTGAGATTGCAAACACCCTTCTCCAGGCCTGCTCTGCTTTATGTTTTTGTGGCTACCGTATGGCAAGGATGGTGCTGCGGCTTGTGTACAGCTGGCTGGAGGGCTCCTTGAACAAGGCCACAGTTCACCTGGACGGATGTTTTTGCAGCAAGCCCAGTACCCATGCCCAAGTACAGCAGAGCTGCAGCAACTTGCAGCACCCAATGGCACTCCACACTGTGGCATAACCCCCAGTTCAGCATGTCATCCCAGCCTCGCACCACAGATTCCCCTGCCTCCCATTTCCAAGCGCCTGCAGGCCTGAGCACCAGCCTGTGAAGGAAGCAGCAGGGACACAGGAGACAACACTCTTGCAACAGCTCTGAGGAACAGCACCAAGGGATGCAGAGACAAGACAAAGCCCCTCCAGAAAAGGGCCACTGCCAGACTCTGCACCCACAGGCAAGCCCTCTGCAGCACCCTGGGCGAGAGGCCACAAGTAACATGGGCAGGCAAGGGCCGGCACCTGGAGGGACACCAGGCAGGGAGCAGAAACGGTCCGTCCAGCCAAATGTTTCCACTCCCCATGTCCTCCCTGCCCCCTTCCAAAACAGCACCAAAGCAAGAGACAGCTGCAGCTTATAAGGAATGTGAGGGGCCCTGCCAGGGACTCTGGCGAGGGAAACCAGGCCTTATAAGGCCATGGAGGCAGAATCAAATTTTTATCAATGAGTGCAAGAGCATGGAGACGCCCGGGGAGAGATAACAGCGCCGAGAGCTGGCCAGGGGGGTGGGCTGGGCCAGTGGGGAGCCCCCGCTACAAAGGCCAGGGCCAGGACACCTGCACACCCACTTCCCTCCCTCTCTGAATCACCGCTACCACCAGCCAAGCGAAGGAGCCAGCCCCAAGAGGCCACGGCACAAGCTCACTGGAGTCACAGCAAAAGGGGCCCTGTCCTCAGTTTCCCAAGCTGCTATTGGGGCTGGGGATGATCAGGGCCCCCAGCATAGCTCCAGGGGGACAACCGGTGCCCCCCAAGGTGCCCATGCATGCAGCTGAGCACAGGAACGTTACCTTGGTCTCCCCACTGCTGTCCGACTCAGACACCTGGTAGGTGAGGTCCGTCTCCTCAAAGCCCGTGGCGCTCATGCGCTGGTCAGTGGTTGGGTCCGAGCGTGGAGGCGAGTCTGGGGAGTTGAGGCACGTTTGAATCAACGCCTTCCCCGTCTCACTGGTGATCATGGGCTGCAGCTTCCGCGTGGCAAATGTGTACACGTGGCCCGTCTCACTGGCCACCAGCAGCAGGACTTGAGTGCCGGTCAGCGTGGAGAGCTCATAGGCCTGCCAGGAGCACAAGAGAAGAACAGCAAGTCACCGATTTCAGGGACACACACAGCATGGATCAAGAGTCACATCCTTGCACTCCCAGCACAGCCCTCCTTCTGCTCACACCTCTTTCTGGCTCCCTGTCACCCCAGAGGAGCTGTGGCCTCTAAAAGCAACTCAGGATTGGTTCCCTACAGGTTGAAGTGTCCCATGTTGTGTTCCCATCTCCTTGATCATGCCCTTAGGGCATGTGCATGCCAAGAGGCCACAGGAAAAAAGTGGTGCCCTCAAGAGCATAGCCTGAGGACACAGGGACACTTGGCTGGCCCCATACTGGAAACCTCACTTGCTTCTCAAGACATGTCTGGATGCCTCCCCCTCTCACCTCTGCTGAGACACGTGAGAGGATGCTACCCAGCCCACATGTCTCTGCTAACTCTTTCCCCCCAACCAACACCCCAGCTGGGCCAGCACCCAGATTCCCCTCTCAGTCTTGGCAGTCCTGAGCACAGCTGCACCCAAACACCCCTGCAGTGAGGCTGCTGTCCGCTAGGACTATCCTGTGGGGTAGGAAGAACGCTCAGTGGTCTCAAACAAGCCACCAACAGGTAGGACGGCCTCACTCTGCATCCCACACAGCCAGGACGTGCCTGGCGGTACCCCACAGCCATTCTCATCTTCCCAGGGTGCGGGAAGCCCATCCCAGCTGCAATGGAGCGCTGCCCAGTTGTGCAGAGGATGCTTACGAGCACCAGCGGGGACACGGGTGAGCCAGCGGCACCCAGCTGCGCACAAACCCCCGCCAAGCTCCCGATCTGCCTTTGCACAACGGCTCCAGCCGCCAGGAACCGCGGAGAGCACTCTGGACCCGCCGAGACACGGCGCTGCCCCACGGAGCCAGCCCGGTCGGGCCCTCGGCGGGGCAGGGCAGCCCAGCCACGCCGCGGCACCCAACGGAAGCTCGGAGAGAGGCGCCCCGACGGCTCCGGTCAGCTCCGGCCCAGCGCTGGAGGCCGCGCCGGAACGGGCCTTCCCGGGCGCACCCGGCTTCCCCCGGCGGCGTGACCGTACCCGCCCTTCCCGCTCTCGCCTGCCCAAGTCCCTGCCCGAGGCCCCGCGGACACCCGGCACCGCCGGCGGCTCCCGCGCAGACCCCGGAAGGAGCTGCTGCCGGGCCGCCCCCCCGCCATGGCACCGGGAAGCCGCCACCGTTTCCGGGCACGGCCCCGTCGGCCGGTTCACCGCTCGGCCCGGGCGCGCACCTCCCGGGGGCCGCCGGCCGCGGGACAGGTGGGTGCCGGCCGCCCTCCCCGGTGCCCCGGGGCCGCACCTTCTTCATGATGCCGGTCTTCCTCTTGCTGAAGGTGGTGTAGCGCCGCAGCTTATTGTCGATGAACTCCATCTTGATCTTGACCCGGCCCCGCGTCTTCTTGCCGGGCTTGGCGCCGCTCACGGCCCCGCCGCCCCCGCCGACGCCGCCGCTGTAGGCGGCCGCCGCCGCTCCCGCCGCGGGCCCCGCCGCCGCCGCCGCCGCCGCCTCGGCCAGGCCACGCTTCACGCCGCGCCGCTCGCTGCCCAGCTCCTCCTCCTCGGCCGACTCCGAGTCGCCCTCACTGCCGCTGTACAGCGCCTCCCGCTCCAGGCGGCCCCCGGGCGGCCCCGCCGCCGCCGTCCCGCCGCCGTTCGCCCCACGCGGCACCGGCGAGCGGCCCAGCCCCGAGCCACGGGCCAGCGCGGCGGCGGCGCCGTTCCCGGCCCCGGCCTGGCTCGGCAACATCGCGGCGGCGAGCGCGGGTCGGGTCGGGTCAGGCCGGCCCCGCCATGGCCCCGCCGCCCGCTCCGCGCTCACTGCCCCGCTCCGCCACCGCCCCCGCCGCGCCGCGCCGCCCCCATATAAAGCGATACAATGTTGCCTTTTATGGAGAAGGCGCTCCTTATATGGGGCGAGCCGGCGCCCCGCCGGGAGGCGCCACTCCATTGGCCGGAGGCCGCCAGCCGCCGGCGCCCATTGGCCAGCGGATGGCGTTGGATTTGCATACGTTCCGACTGCGCTCGCGTCATTCCCGGAGTGAAACACGCACGGAGGTTCTTAAAGGGGCAGCGCCCCGAGCCGACGGGGCGGGCAGGGTGGCGACGGGCGCCGAGGTTCTGCCACACCCGGCCGGCCTGCGACGGAGCCGGGGAGGCTGGGGCCAGACCTCCGCTGCTCTCCAGCCCTCGCTCGCTGGTTCCTGCAGCCGGCTCCGGGCGCTCGTGTCCGCGCAGGGGACGCACCACGTGGCTGGGACTCTCCGCCTTGCCCTCAGCCCCGGCCTCTCCGTCCTCAGGGCGTGCTTGGCGGGAGCCCTGCACCATCCCCCGCCGCAGAACCACTGGCAGCACAGCCGCCTGCCTCTTAGTGAAGCCACGAGGTGTTGCTCCAGGCAACTCTCTCCACTCCCACTGTCCCCACACCGCGAAAGGGACAAGGTGGTCCCCCCTTGTCTCCGGTGGCTGCAGGGTCTGCCTAGGTCGGGAGGAGGAGGAGGGGCTGCAGAGGCACCGAGAGGGTCCGGGGGCCACTTTGGGGGCTCGGGGGTGTGCAGGGCATAGGACTGGAAAGATAGGACCAAAATACACACTGCCCATGCACAAGCTGACCACTGGTCAAAAAAAAAAAAAAAAAAAAGTCTTGGTTTAACAAGAATACACCACGGCTAGCTTGGAGTCCACGGGAGAAGGTATTGTGGTCACCTGTGGAAAGGACAGACTGCCTGTATGTCTGTCCCCCGAGGACACGGCTGAGTTGGCCCCAGTACACAGATACGGACCCCCATCCACCCCCACTCTGCAGCTCAGATTGTTCCCACAGGCCGTGTCCTCTGCTCGGCGTGAACCAGGACCTCCACAGGAGGACAGCCTACACGGGCACAACAGCTGGCTCAGCAAGGGTGCAGGAAGGACCATGCAACCCCAGAGCTCAAAGCTGTGAGGACAGAGCGAGCCCTGTCCTGGGCTGAAAAAAAAGTGCTGGCCTACACCTTTTCCAAAAAACAGGAACAGCAACCCAGGGCAAGACCCCACCTCTGCCAGCACCAACCCTGCCACCCCAGACCCATTTTGCCTCCTGGGCACTCCCACCCCAAGGGTTCTGAAGCTTTCGCAAGCCCTTTCCGTATCTGCCTCATCGCTCAGAGGACATGCACGCTTGCCATCAGCCTTCACAGCTGTCTCCCGCTCCCTAGAGCCAACTTCCCACAGATCAAGGGAGTAACTGCAAAACCGAACACCCTCCTCCTGCCGCCACCACCACCTCCCCCTCCTCCCTGCCAGCCATGCTCCTCCAGTGAGCACACATGCCATTTATAGCTCCCAGCAGGGCTGCTGGGGCTCACATGCCTCCCATCACATGCCCTGTCCACCCTCCCTTCGAGCCAAGCACAAACTACACCTGGCACAGGTGAGGCAACAGCCTCACTGCATCACGCCAGGCTGAGGAAGGGTCGGGTGAGCCCCTCGGTGTGGCTAGGAGGCACTGGTTCATCCGAGAGCAACTGGCACACGGGTGACAGCCAGAGCCAAGCTGGTCCGTGTGTGCGACCACTGCGGCTGCCAGGATTGGGCTTCCTCTTGCCCAGTGGGGCTGCAGGGGAGTCTGCAGAGAGGCTAGAACTAGCTCATTTGGGGCTGGCTTAGCTGTTCTGATGCTACCCTCTCAACTTCCTAACCTCATCTCAGGAATGCTTTCTGAGGTATTTGTCCCACTTGTGCTCTGAGAGGGACCAGAATATCTGCCTGCTTCTGAGGATGCTAATCTTCCACTAAGACAGTCAGACAAGCCCTGTCCCCAGGCCACTATTGCCCACAGAACATGGGTTACCAACAACGCTGGACGCCCCTAACAACACCAGCACGCAGTGACAATCAAAAGCAGCCAAAACCAGGTTTTTAGCCACTCAACGATCCCATTTTATCTTCAAGGCTGTTCTCATTTACAACCCCCCAGTCATAAAGCTCACATTTCCAGCCCTCTTACACAGCTATGGGCACAACACTTTGCACAGTGCCATAAAAGCCTTTACCTGGTTACCCCTAAGATCTCTCCCCAGACACGCTGCTGCCTGCGCCAGCTTCACTGCGGCACAGACACTACCACTAGTTGACCCCCGCATCACCCCAACTCTCCACACCGCCACCCAGAAATCTTCCTCTAGGCCATTGCAACAAGCCCTTTCTCACCCTTTTCCAGCTCTTTATCCAGATTTCATCTGCCAAAACAAGAACACCTACAAAATGGCTCAAAACAAAACTGAACTCTCAGGCTTGAGCTTAAATGCAGCTCAAGAGGGTGGGAGGTCCCAGGTGAGGCTGCTTAGGACAACTAAGACCCATTAGATCCCCCACAGGTGCCTGATACAGCTGTGTAAGAGCCATGGCGCAGCAGATGAAATCAGAGCAAACTGAAAACGCAAGCTGAGTAGTGGATCTGCATGCTCATGGCCCTGGGGTGCTCAAAGCACGCATAGGTATAAAGGGAAAATGGATGACTTTCTAAGAAGAAAAAACATCAAGGACTGCTGGAAATGCCTAGTTTGGAGGTCCTTATGCTTTAGGGAGTTGTTAGGTGGGACAGTGTTTACCTGCTTGTTATCCTCTTGCTCTCTCCAGTAAATTTTCAATTTTGGCCACAGCTGGTGTCCCATTAGGTGGACCTTTGCTCTGATGGATACATGCTGTTCTCTCTGGCCCTGGATGTCACAGGTTATCTTCCTTTCTCAAGTTGGTTTTTCTTTGTTTGTTTGGGATTTTTTGTTGTTTGATTTTTTTTTTAAGATATTCCTTCACTTTGAGCCAAAGCAATTGTATTCCATCTCTGTCAGTTGCCCAAGTCCTTTCATTCTCCTGCAGGGGCTCTGATTTCCTGCTCTCCTCCACTGCATTTAGCTATGATTGTATTTGCTCAGCTTGCTGTTTCCAATTAGTTTGGCCAACATCTGTCCCATCCCCAAGGATACAGAACATTTTCATGACATCACTCCCAAAAACACACAATCCCAACCCCCATCTTTCTGCACCCTTTGGGCCTGGAGTTTGTCCTAGCTTTGGTGCCTTTCCATTTGGGTGCTTCCCTGTAGTCATCAGGTCTTGACTGCATGGCAAACAGCCACTCGAGTCCCCAGTAGGTGTTGGGATAAAGCTGACACTGCTCACAGAACTGGACCACTGCAGCAATGTTGTTCCCTCTCAGCATACAGAGATGCCTGCCTGCATGAAGCGGCAGAGCAAGGATGTCACTCCAGAAGTCCTCAGCATCTCTGTTCTCCAGCCACAGCATCACAGAGATGCGGTTTGGCTGGGCCACCACAAGCGATGGTGCCTGGCTCCACCTCCTGCTCACCCAAACAGCATTTTGAGCGAACGCAGCAACAGCCCTGCTACTCTGCCTGTCACCTCCAACATGGGGCAGCAAGGTGGGAGGACAAGAGACCATTCAATATGCACACAGCCTTTGCCAGGGGCAGAGATTCAAGGTCACTCGCTGACCTGTTGGTCAGCTGATGCTGTAGAACTGCCCTCACCTGCCCCTCACCTCCCCAGCCAGCCTCTGAGCAATGACCAAGATGGAGTAGGCACCCTCTGCTGAAGGATGGGATGAGATGCTGCAGTGAAGGAATGTTAGTCCAGTTACAAGGATCGAGCAACAAGCTCCAATATGATCTATCCTCAACCACCCAAGGAAGCAGTTGCAGAACTGAGAGCATTTCTGGGGCAAGATGTGCTCTAGAGGTAAGGAAGACCACAGGAACACATAGGTGGGACAAGACACATTCGTTAGTGACTTGGCTGCAGGAATCAGCCCACATGCAGCCGTCCTGCCTGAGACATAAGGCAGCAAGCAGAAGAGTCCACGGGAATGGGACAGATGGGCATGGATGGGAGAGATGCAACAAGAGGACATCAAACAGCAAATATACGCGAGAGGTCATGTGCAAGTTGGAGTACGTGCATGCAGCAGTAGTACAGCACTTGCACACTTCAGGAAGGTTGTGTACACACTGGGAAGGACTGGGACGAGTGACAAGAGGGACATGAGGCTGCAAAGGGGAGAGAAGGCACATCCTGAGACCTCTCTCTGCCTGTAAAAGTGTGTGCAATGCCATCAGCCCCAGGCTATGGCCAGGCTATCTGCAGAAGGGTCATGGAGGCAGCAAGGGTTTGGGGTGGCAATAACCTGCTGCCAAGCCCACTGTGTGATGGAGCACCAGGTCTAGGGAGGACAGAGGGGCCCCAGAGCTAGCCACAGCCACATCTTAGCTTGCCGAGAGGCCTTGGCTTGGGGAGACTCCATGGCTCCCAGCTGCAAGACACATCACAAGTGTTGGGAAAGGGACAAACACTTTTGATAACTCTGCTCTATAGCCAGCAAAACTTGCATCCAGACAGACCCAGCTGACCCCATTCCTAAGCTGTAGACCACATCTGAGCTCAGAGCCAACTAGCATATTCCAAGAAATGAGTCCTCTTCACCCTTTGGCACCTCCGCAGCCTCTCTGGGTAGCAGAGGTGGGAAGGGGATCCTGGACATTTCTGCTTAAAGCAGAGCCAACTAGACAGGGTTGTTCAGGGTCTACCTGGTCCAGGGCCGAGTATCTCTGACAATGGAGATCCCACAGCTGTCTCAGACCTTTACCACCCTTCAGGGGAAGCATTTTTCCCAATATGATTTCCCCTTGTGCAGCTTGTGCCCATCACCTCAAGTCCAGGCCTGGAAGAGCTCAGAACTTTCTCTATGACCCCACAACCCAGAGCTATGCAGCAAGTGAAACTGCTGCTTGGCCAAACCCAGTGTCCCACTCTGGCCTCAAGGGAAAAGACCTACCCCATGTTGGCTCGGGGACATGTACAAACTGGGGCTTCTGCTGTATCATCTGCCCACACAAAAGACCTACCCCATGTTGGCTCGGGGACATGTACAAACTGGGGCTTCTGCTGTATCATCTGCCCACACCCCTCCTTCTCCAAGAAGACACTGCCAGGTCCCTGCCATTGCTTCGGGCCACTGGCACAGGGGAGAGGGCTGCAGTCCACATGTGACAGCAGGAGGCACCCCAGTATCCCCATCCAGGCCTGGCCCTCCTAGCTCCTCAGTCCTGCAAGAAGTAGCAACTGAAATCTCCCCTCCGAGAACACAACTCAGCGCTGGCTGCAAAGCTGCCCTGGACCACAGGGTTGGGTTCGCAAATCCAATTACAAAGGAGAAAAGTTGCTGC
The DNA here is from genome assembly GCA_020746105.1 of Trogon surrucura. Lineage (NCBI taxonomy): Eukaryota > Metazoa > Chordata > Aves > Trogoniformes > Trogonidae > Trogon > Trogon surrucura. The sequence goes on along the minus strand of CM036618.1, from coordinate 114,410,532 downwards.
AAAAGCTTGGGTACCTGAACTAGGGGAGAGGGTAACCTGTCACCACGTCTGTAAGGGGCTGCAGTGAGTCAGAGGAACATTTTCTCTTGAGACATGTCCCTCTTGCAGAGCAACTCATGACCACCTGGAGAGACAGCAAACGAGTTGAGGCAACATGCTCCCTCAGGGCACCACAGGCAGGGAACACCATCTCACATTAAGCTGGGAAAGGGGGAAAAAGGGTTAAACAGAGGAACCAGCCCCCAAACCTTCCCAGGAACCATGTGGAGGAAAACAGTCCACAGCCATCTGACATCAGTGCCTTATGAAGACCAAAAAACCAAAACAAAACAAAAAAAAAAAGCCTTCTTTATTGAGAGCAGCACACAAAAACCCAACAAAACCCAACCCTTCTTGGCTGCGGTACCCTCTGCTCAAGCAAACAAACTAACCCACTCTAGGCTGCATTCCAGTAACAGAAATACTATGGTAGGGAGGAGTCAGCGCTCTGGAAAAGAGGGAGAGAGGGGGGCGCTGCCCGGAGTCGTTGTACAAAAAAAAAGGCACAGGGTAGTTGGGAAAGGTAGTGAGCTCCTTCATATGCCAGGCACTTCGTGTTCCTGCTGCCTGGCCTGTACCCGTGTGGCGCGGGGAAGGCAGGCATGCCTAGCACAGAGGGATGGACGGACAGAGAGAGACCGGGCCAGGCCGGCAGATATGCACGTGGTGAGCGGGGACGGACACGGAGAGCCTGGTGCTGGAGCCCAGCTCTGGCCCGGTGAGGGGGAGCTGCGTTCCACCCACGCCAGCAGCCCAAAGGCGATGGGCTGAGCAGGTGGGGAGTGAGAGGCAGCAAGGGCTGTCTTTTGGGGACCCATGCAGGAGAGAGGTGGAGAGGCTGGGGTACACTGGCTTGTGCTTTGAGTCCAGCAGCTGCTGGTGCCAAGCTGCTCACTGGCGTATCCGGGTTGGGCTCAGCAAGGGGCTGCAAGACTACCGGGGGCTCCCCAGGCACCTACAGACCCGTTCACCCCGCCACGTCCTTCCCCAGCAAGGGCTGGGATGCTCAGGCTTTGCTGTCGGCTGGGCTGTCCCCCAGGGCTGTGGCGAGCTCGCTGAAGGAGGGTCGATCCTTAGGGCTGGGGGCCCAGCAGCGCTGCATCAGCTTGGTGAGGCGGGAAGGGCAGCCCTCAGGGTGCGGGAGCTTCGTCTTTCCTGATTGCAGACCTGGCACGAAAACAAAGTCCAAAGGGCCATTGGGAAGAGGCGTGATCCTCTCCACCGAGTGCAAGGAGGACGGTATCTTTCCACGCAGGCTGGAACAGCTCCCCCAACCAGACCAGCACTGTCTCAAGAGTGAGGACACCATACCACCCGGCTGGCCCACTCCACCACAAGAAAAACAAACAGGCTACAGTGCCAGGGACAGTACAAAGTACTCCACATACCTGCTAGGACCTCATCATCTGCCAGCGGGGCATAGGGCATCTCCCCATGCATGAAGACCTCCCACATGAGCACCCCAAAAGACCACACGTCTGATTTCGTGGAGAACTCATCTTCCAGCACAGCTTCAGGTGGCATCCAGCGCAGCGGAATCCAGGCCTGGCGGAAGTGGTAGTACTCGCTGTGGGCAGGACAGGCAGGCAGTGAGACTGGTGCCATCCCAACCCTTCCCATTTCCCCGCCAGGCTCCCAGCTGACCTGTTGTACACGTCCTTGCTAAGGCTCAGGGATGAGACCTTGACCTGCCGCTGGGCACTGATTAGGCAGTTTCTGGCTGCCAAGTCCCGGTGCACAAACCTGCTGTTGGAGAGATGCTCCATGCCCAGGGCCACCTGCGTGCAAAGAGATATCTGACCCCAGAGAGATGTCAGCACTGGCTGCCCTCCTCAGAGTTCCCAGTCTCACAGCACTTCCAAAGCTCAATTATCACCTTATGTTTGGTAGTGAGGGGTTGTGGCTTCAGAGACTCATCTTTGCTTTTGGAGATCCTCAGGAACTGCTTCAGGTCCCCCTGGGAGAAAGACAGCAACTCAGAGGCAGCACTTCCCCATGCTGCCGGCTGCATCAGTCCCTGGAGTGCCCAGATGTGGCAGGCCCACGGATCCTCATCTCCTGGGCCATAGTTCCCACCTGTTATCCTGGTCCCTTCCTCGTAGGGCAAGCTAGTATCCCAATTCTGTGCCTTAACTGGCTAAGATCAGGGTAAGCAGGCCTGATGTTTCCAGGGGCTTTCTCATGCCCCGAATTGATTTATCTCCCATGAACTCCATTTGTAGCCTTTAGAATTGGTAGCAATTCTGCAGCATGGAATGCCACAGCTTAACTTATTCAGCTGAGTCCTGGACATAAATCAGAATGATGTGGAAGATGACAAAGTCTTGCAGAAGACCCCCTATCCTGCTTGGGACTCCTCCACACATTGGGAACAGTAGTAAGCTCGGCTCAGTCTCCCTACACCTTGCTTGCCCTGTGCTGCCAGCCTGGACCATGTCACATCCATGCCCATCATCCATCCCTCCTCCTCCTTCTCCTCGCTGTAGGCACTGCTGGCAGGGCCCTTACCAAGTCCACATACTCCAGGACCATGTAGTGCGGCTCTGCCTCGCGGCACAGGCCCAGCAGCCGCACCACGTTGGAGTGGTTCAGCTTGCCGAACATCTCTGCCTCTCGCCTGAAGTCCAGCTGCAGCTGCTCATCCCTTGTCTGCAGGCTCTTCACCAGGACTAGAGCTTCACCCTCACCATCCTCTGCACCTTTTGCCTTGGCCAGGAACACTTCACCAAACTCCCCCCTGCCTGGAAGCACATGGGAAAATAGCACACATTAGGACAGCATATATATATTTGACAGCCCATTGTCTGCTGTACCCCAGCACATTCAGTTTTCCAGCTAGGACACGCTGGGATTTCAGCCACAGGTTTCCCACTGGAGTGGGGTCAGGGCCAGGGCGGCCCAGCATACCCAGGGTTGTGATTGTCTGCAGGTTAGAACGTGGAAAGTGCATCTTGTCTGCAGCACTGTGACGCTTGCTGGCCCCAGAGCTGCTGCCCAGGTTGGTCAAGGCCACCTCTTCCTGGATCTCTGCTGTCATCTGCCCATTCTGCAGCAAAGCACCACCTGCAAGGGAAGGACAAACAGCTTCAGCGTCCTGTCACGCTGTGCAGAGCATGTCATGCTGGGCATCAGCCCCTTCTGGGGCTGACACTCCAAGCAACCACAAGAGGCTCCAAGCACCCAGTTGATGTCTAAGCCCCAGGCAACCGAGCGGCCTCCACATAGTTGTTCCCTCTGGGCTCACGTCCGGCCCCATCTCTGGCAGCCCTGCAGCCACCCTTGAAATCAGATGCTGAGCAATAGCCTTAATCCCAGGGCCAACCAGCTCCATCTGGCCTTGTCCATCCCATGCCACTCGGTCATCCCAAAGGGGTGGCTCCATTCAAACTACCATTGACAAAACTCTGTGGAACAGCAGCAGGAGATCGGATGCGTGAGGCAGAGGGAGAGCAAAGAGGCTCCTGCTCACTATAATCACAGTCTCTTGATGCCCAAGAGACTTTCGAGAATTATCTGGCATCAATTACTGCAGCCTGACCCCTTCTGCTCCTGCTCACTTCCCAGCAAGCCAGCAATGCTCATGTCCTTGGTAATCTTGAACCTGTCAGACCAGATCAGCCTGGAGTTTTTCTTTACTGTCTGGGTTAAAGCGCTGCTTAGAAAGCACTGTCCTTGCCCTCTACCTCAGCAAGCTTTCTGCTCAGGAACTCCATTAGAAATATCCCTGGCACAAACTGAAGCCAGCGAACAGGACAAAACATCACTGCCATAAGAAACCAGGGAACCTTGCGTTTTGTGGGGAGCTTGTAGGGGAAAGACCATATAGAGAGCTGTATAGATAGCAAACCTTGATTATGTATGTATTTACTGCTTGGTTCAGACTTGACACTAGAAAGCGGTGCTTTTCACGAGCTGAAGACAGACGTTTGAATGTAAAGCAGGGCACAGCACCAAGCTAAGGTGGCTGATGTGCAGCATGGCCCTGCAATTACTGTGCGCACTCCATTTCAGCTAGCCCAGGAGCAAGTATTAAGGAAACAGTCACGCTGAAAGACTTAATCACAAAATTAAGACTTGACCCAGCATGAGGCAACTCCAACAGGAATCCCACTGCCCAGAATTTCCATCAAGGGGTATTGTACAGCAGCATGTGTACATGCATGCTTACAACACAGGCATACAAGAGAGGTACCAGCCCACCAGCACATCCTGAGTAGGTCTGGCCACAATGACAGGGACTGTGGCATTGTCACAGGTAGGCTTGGAGCTATGAAGATTGAGATATGTTGATTTAAGAGGCATGGCTACTGACAGCTCTCCTCTCTCACAGGCTGGAGTAACATTTGCAGATGACCATAACGAAAAAAATCAGCACCTACCCTATGTATCAAACCTCGATCCTACTTACACTCTCCCTGGTTTTATGCTAATTATTAGCAAGACTGTTTGACCCTGTGCTGTCTTCACTCATGACTGATAGTGTCTCAAGACTAAAACCTTGAAGCCAAGAGGATAATACAAGACGACTGCTGCAACTGTGCCAAGAAAATACTGAAAGCTGCAGAGTGAGTACACTGCCACTGAGAGACAGCACCAGCAGGCAGCAAGGACAGACACTTGTGAGGACAGACATCCCCATGTTGAGCAGAGCTTCGAGAAGACAAGCTGATAACAAAGAGAGAGTAAAAATGAATAGGAGGTTTAATTTCTGTAACCAGCAGACCAGAGGAGAATCAAGTGTAGAGGAGCTGCTGGCTTTGCCCACCTGCCTACAACACCTGAGCATCTCCTGGAGAGACACAGCCACATCGCCCTGGAGAAATTAGCACATGCCAACAGAGAAATCAAATGCTCCCCGCAGTTCCCTCTACTGTTAACCTCCCCAAATGCCATGTCTGTATTCACCCAAAAAGAGCAGCACAGTCAGACAGAGGGACACTGAGAGCAAGCACTGTTGTAACAGAGGATGTGGCACACCAAGGATGTGACCTTGGAAGGTGACTGACTTGTTAGGAGCGCATTGATCCACAGGAAATCCATAGGAAGGATCCACTGCAAATCCATAGGAAGGTCAAATCTGTCTGGATCCTGAGGGCACTGGAAAAGTCAGCTGGTAGCCCGCCAGGGAGTACTTGTCATCAGGTAGGTGCTGAGATACTTCAGGTCACCCAGCTAAAGAGGGACCACATCAAAAAGAGGAAAAAGAGCCAAATATTTGCAGACTGCAGTGAAGGGGGTGACTCCACTGGGGCTGACAGCAAACACAAATCACTTCTCTGGAGAGGCTATGGAAATACCAAAAAGGAGTGCAGACATCTGGGCAGTTGCATCTGCTTGTAACAGTAAGGATGCATCTCTCTGACTGCTAAACTGGTTCCAAATGAAGGGGATAAGAAGAGGCAAACTCTGGCAGAAGAAAAAGAAAAACATAATAAAGATAGGCCAAAATAACAACCTGACACCACCTCAAAAGAGATTAAACAAATCCTTTCCCAGGAAGAGGATGCTGGCCAGAGCCTGTTGGCACGGGTGAGCTGCCTGCGACTTGTCCACAGGAAGAGCTCACAGCGGCAACAGCAGCAGAGCGCAAAGTTGCAGAGATGCTTCTGCATCTCTGCTTGCAGAAGGCTCCCCACAGCCAGACTTCTCTTTGGGATGTGTAGCTCAGTTCAAAACACCAATACAAAAGGAAAAAACAGGTGACAAACTGAGGGGTGATATTTTGCCAGGACCTCACAGCAGCTCCCAGATGATTGGGACGTGGCTGTGTGCTGGAGGACTGGGAGAGGGAAGCACAACATCTGCATTTACAGTGGTGTGGAGGGAGATCCAGGAAATTATAAGGACAGCAAAATCAACTGCGTCCCATCACTTACAAGTCCTCACTGGCATCAGTGATGCAAGGACAACCATGACATCTGAAGAAAGAGCTGAAACAGCTTTTGGAAATGAAAATGATGCCCCAGAGATCTCTTGCATTCACTGAAGGTGTCACGTAGCTTAGACACAATGGGGACCCAGTTTAGTCTATTGCAGGGTCTCATGGAAACAACTGTTAAAAAGCGGCTCAGGTGCCACAGGACAGGAGGGAACATCCTCCAATGGACACACAGAAGGTAGGAACAACGATAGTACATCATGCTGGCAACATGGAAGGAGTGCTGGTGGCAGCTGTTTGCCAAAGCCACCAACTTAGCTAGCAGCAAAGGTACAGGCCAGCTGTGGCCAGCTGCAGAGGGGCATTGAGTACCGGGAGGTGCAGTCAGAGATGCAACACAAGGCCTGGGGAAAGCAACTCTGGTGGCCCCTCCACAGTGGTGGGCTCTCTCTCCAGAGTGAGTTCTGTGGACAGGGAACAGTGGCATAGCTGAGAACAGAACACAGCACAACTGTGTCACTCTGCAAAGCTGGATGCACCAAGTCCTGTCTGGGGCTCCCCGTCTCAGAAAGGCAACAGTGCAACCAGAAAAGGCACTCACAGGAGTGATCAGACACACAGAACAGCCATGTGTTCCAGCTGACAGATGCTAACAGATGACAAGCTTGAAAAGCAGGGACATAGTTTTCAGACAACCTGTTGTGCTCCAGAAGTCCTTGTTGGAGGATGCTGTAGATGCTCAAAACTTAAACGGGTTTCAGAAACAACAGGGTGAGTTCACAGCAGAGTTCAGGGCTGTTGAGTGAAAGGTCTTCCCTCCAGCACCAGGAGCAGCTGAACAAGCTGGCAGAATACTACTATTTCATTATATTGCAATAAGGATTCTCCCTTCCCCTTGGCCAAGGGTGTATGTGATGCCACGTACAGGTGCTGATACATAATTTGGCAGAGGTGGTCACAAAATGAGGCTGAGATGCAGGTTTCACACTAAGCTGCCTATTTCTCACCTGGCAGCAGGTCTCTGCCACCAGCCATGGCCAAAACCAAGAGCAAGAGATCCCAAGGGTAAGGAGGAGTTCCCTGTCCCCTGGGGGCTCCCTGCCTCTCAGTCTCTCCAGCCCAGGGCTAAGGGGCTGGCAGTTAAGCCCCCACCCCTGGGGGTGCCGGTCTCACCATTCAGACACTCCATTTCAGGCTCCTCGCCCTCTGGGTGCTTCTTCAGCCTCTTGGCTTTTCTCCTCTTCTTGCAGTAGAACATCAGCCCCAGCACGATAATAATGTAGGCAACAGCAGCCCCCACTGAGAGCCCAATGGTCTGGATCATCTTGTAGGGTGTGTGGCTGCCAGGTCCCTCATCCTCTTCCGCCGCCGGCTTGTCTGTGGGGCAGAGAGCATCGAACCCATGAAGGTGCAGAGGAATTTCCCAAATCCTGCTCAGGAATGTGCTGGAGGAATGAGAACCACCCCCTCAGCTGTGGCCACCTCCTCATCCAGCCACAGAACGCCAGGCACAGCCCACAGCACACTGCGCTGCATCCCCATAGGGATGCTGCTGTGACTCCCTAGCAGGCATGATCTGACCTGCAGCACCCACTGTTTGGGCCAGAATAGGGGCGTAGAGCTGCCAGGGATACTAGGAGGGTCCCAATGCTGGGCACCTCCCTTACCTACGACATATAGGAAGGCCTCGCGGTGTTTGATGTTGCAGCTGTTGCCGGCAATACAGGTGTATTTTCCAGAGTCCTCAGCGGTGACGTCGTAAATCACCAGGGAGCCATTGGGCATGATCTGAATCCTGCCAACCACACAGAGCCCTTTGCAAGCAGGGCAGGCTTGGGGCACCTGCAGCCCCATCTCCCCAGGATGCCTCAGCCCCAGCCCCACATCCCCAGTGCAATCATCTTGAAGCTCAGGCTGTGCAATGCTCACAAACAAATGGTTGCCGCTCAACTGCAGCTTGGCAGGCTGTGGCAGAAAAGGTAACACTGGGGCCAGGAGAGTCCCAGACCTGGCACACAGAGGTAACTGACTGTGTGCCCTCCCAAGCCGGGAATCCGAGACTGCATCATCGGTACCCGCACGCTGGGCAGGCATGGGGATCACCATCATGCTGTGCCACATTTCAGTTTGGCATGGAGGCTACATACCTGGGCAGGAGCTTGCCAGGATCTAAAATCTTGTCCTTCCCTTTCCACTGGATGTGCGGCACGGGGTCCCCCTCTGCCTGGCACTGGAACATGGCTGTGTGTCCTTGGTACACCGTCGTGGGCTCTGGCTCTAGCTTGAAGGTGACGTAAACTGGAGGCAGAGAGGCCAACACGAACCCTGTCAGCTCCTGGGAATGGTGCTGAACTCCCACAAGGGAGCAGGGCCAGCACTGGCACAGTGGCACATGCCCTCTCGGTCTGTATGCAGAACACTGACAAACCAGTGCCACGGGGCAGAGCTTCGGGTCAGGCCAGACATTTCTCCCTCTGTGTACCAGTCGGGTGCCCCCCAGGCAAACCTGCTGCAAGGCCAGTACAGCAGGAAACCCACCTGCCTGCTCTAGAGCCCTCACCTGCTACCACGAGCTGCACGGTGGCACGGATCTCGCCCTGAGGGCTGTTGGAGGCGATGCATGTGTAGTTTCCCGAGTCACTCCTGCTCACCTTGTGGAAGGACAAGATGCCGGCGTTGTGGCTGACGTGGGATGGCAGGCTGCTCCCATCTGCAGAACGCAAGAAGACGGGTGCAGCAGTCACGCATGAAGCACTGTGCCATGTGGTAGCTTCCCAGGCAGCACCTCTGCTTTGCCCATGTTGGAGATGGGCCCACACAAAGCTCCTGAGGCCCCAGGTCAGAAAATAGACATATCACATGTAAGTCCCCCTTACCTGTTTTAGTCCACTGGATGGTGGGTTTTTCCCGGCCAGTGGCTGAGCAGGACACTGTAACCTCCTTATCAAACTCCATGCACTGCAGGGGCTGGGGTGGTGGGGTGAACTTCAGCTTCTCTGCAAGAGACAGACATGCTGTCAGGCCCCCCCAGCCATGAGAGGCATGGCAGCTGGGGGCATCACACCTGCACCCTGCTAGGCAAAGGAGCTCCCCGCAAGGGGAAGATGTGGAGTGCTTGTCAGCGTACCTAGCACATGCACCCGTGCATATCCCTCGATGCTGCCTGCTGGCGTGCTGCTCACGCACTTGTACATGGTCCCATCATATACCTCCACGTTGTTGATGCGCAGCGTCCCGTTCTCAGAGATCTCAAACCGTGAGTCCTGTCCAGAGGGAAGGAGGGAGTGGGGCAGGAATGACATTGTCACCAGCTCTGGGCTCAGACCTTGCTTGTGGCACTCCTATTGCTCCACATGCCCACATCATGCTTCAGATACAGACAGCCCTACTGAGACCCACATGGAGAACTGAGACAAGCCGCAGTGACATCTCTTTGAGACACCTCTCTTGTCACTGCCCCAAAGAACTCAGAGCCAGGTGCAAGCCAAGTGGCTGGCGACAACCAGCTGTGTACCCATACACCAGTAGGAGAGAGATGGTGCCAGGAACATGGCCAAAGCGGGCCTAGGAGAAAGGTGAGAAGCACCAACAGCAGCCAGAGGAAAGAGCTGAGCAGGTGCCTGGCAGCACCACCAATGAGTGGCAGGGGCTTGCCCCATGGCCTCACCTCAGAAATGGAGATGCCGTTGCGGTACCAGGTGACGGTGGGTTTCAGGGAGGCCTTGCTGAGGCAGTGCAGGTATCCCGGCTTGCTCTCCTCCAGCTGGCTGTCCTTGGGCATCTCCACCCACTTAGGTACCGCTGGGCACGGAGACAAGGCATTACACAGGGCTGCTCCCCACCCGTCTGGCCGGCACTGGCACAGACCAGCAGACAGCGTGCAGCCAGCTATGGGGCCTTGCAGCCCAGCCGTGAGACATGTGCCTCTGCATCAGCGAGATGACATGCCATCCCATCCCAGCTCAACCCAACCCTCTATCCAGCCCCTTCCTCTGCTCCCAGCCCTTCTTGGAAAGCTGCCTACTAGCCACAGTGATGCTCAGCTCCTGTTTCCTCTCTCCAGCCTTGTTGGCAGCATGGCACATGTAGGTCCCTGCGTCTGTCTCAGTGATACTGGTGAAAACGAGCTGCTCTGCCTCTTGGTACACCCTGCCAGCAGAGGGAACTCGTTCCTGGTTCCTCTCCCACCAGACTTGGGGCGTGGGTACACCTCGTGGAGCAGTGCAGGCCACACGGTGCCCCTGGTTCGCCGTCAACACTTTTGGGGTGAAGGGTGCCATTTCTTCAATCTCTGAAAGGAGCAATAGACACCAGGGCTCAAACAGGGCAAGAATGTGTAGCCAGCCCACCAGCATCATTATCCCCACGAGAGGCACCAGCCAAGGGAGAGAGCACACAAGCTATGCTTTTCTCTCCTCATCCAGGCAGCAAGGATGAGCCATTTTGCAGATAACCCAAGAAGTTCTCCATGTACTGGCCCATCATTACATTGTCACATAGTTCCAGAGTGACACTGCAACTCTGGGATCCACTGCCCTCCCTGCCACCAGCCCCAGAACCTCACCTGCTAGCCGCAGAGTCGCCTTCAGCACAAGAGCTTTCCCCCTCTGCCCACGGCCAACGCACTTATAGACACCGGTGCTGCGAGCCCTCACCTGGGTGATCAGCAGGGAGCCGTTGGTGAACACGGTGGTCCTGGGCACGTGGGGAGAGGCAGGGCTCAGTGGGCATCTCTGCAGGACATGGGCCAGAGCCATAGCCCCATGATGTCCTACAGGAGCCCGTGCAACCATGAGGAAGAGTCTGTGCTGAATCAAAGCTTCCCAGTGTAGGGGGCGCAGCATGCATGAACAGGGAGATGGTGGGACACGTTTCATGGAGGAAATGAGTTAACAGAAGTCTATTTCTTGGAAAAGAGCTGGCTCCCACCAAAAGATGCATCACCAAACTGGGCCGGCTCTGAAAGCCATGAAACGGGGTACAGGGCACAAGGTGGCGCCGGGGAGCTGCCAGGCCACTGGGCATGTGGCACCCAGGCAGCACCAGTTACCCTTGCACAGTCTGGCTGAGAGACACCCTGGGATCACCGTCCACAGGCAGCCTGGGCTGGGAAATGTCCTCATCTCTGGGGATTGCCCTATGCGTAGCTGTCTGGGGCTCAGAAACATTCCTGGCACTAGGGATCAGCATGCACTGGTACATGGAGGTGCAAGACAGTCATGAGTTTAGTGATCACTGTCCAGAGGGAGGGGTCCCCGAGTCTGGGGATCACCACCTGTGGGCATCTGGTATTGGGATACAACTCTGGGAATTGTCCTAAGTGTGTGTCTGGGGCTTGAGCTGTCCTTGGCTTCAAAAAATCACCACACACGGACATCTGAGGCTGGGAGACAGCCCCAACTGTGACTACCATTATGTGTGCGTATCTAGGACTGACAGTCCCACAAACTCAGTTGAAGACAAACCGCTTGCTGAGTCCTATGCAGATAAAGGCCACACACAGAAGTACCAAGGCCCTGCTAAACCCCAGCCAACCGAGCTGAGAAAGCAATCCCAATGGCCAGCCTGGCATGGAACGCTTGCCCCCAGGCAAAGGGTATGGCCTCTCTCTGTTGCTTCTGGAACACAATGCTCCCTCTCCTCCCAGCCCTGCCCACATCAGTGGGGTCCCTATTACTTGGATCTGTTGGTGATGGGGCTGTCTTCAAAGAGCCACTCCTGTGTGGGAGGGGGCACGGCTGCAAACTGGCAGTCAAACATGGCCTCTTCATTCTTGGTCACGATGAGGTCCTGCGGGACGATCACTGCCTGAGGAAAGCTCTCATCTGCAATGGCAGAGACCACAGAAGGGTGAGAATAGCAGAGTGGCCTGTGGTGTCTTTCCACCAGCGCTCTGAGGGAAACTCAAAAGAGTTGGGCACACACTGCAGGCCCGACAGAGGTAGATACGCCAGCTTGGCTGTAGTGACACAGGCAGAGACCAGGACTGCTCTAGGAAAAGCCCCTTCTGCTTCAAGCAAGGCTCTGAGCACCCTGGGGTCCTAGCAAACACATCAAACCTGTCACTGGACTGCAAATACGCTTGTCCAATTCCAAATACCTCTCTAAGGTCAACATCTCCTGCCCTTCCTGGGCTTCACCTCCTAAGACCAACAAGGCACTCTGGTGACGTTGGTATTAGCAAAACCAGCAGCACCCAGAGCTTCCAGGATCCAAATCTTGTTGAAGAAGGGAGGACTCTGGTGCTCCAGTACCAGAGACAACAGCACAGACCTGCTCTAGAAAGACGCAGGAGAAAATTAACTCCTGTTAGACAGGGTGTGTCACGCCTGTCTCTGGCCAGATGCTTCCCACAGAGAAAGTCACTCCAGCCTGGCGCCTCCCCTGCAGCCTGGCTCCTATGCTGAAGCAGAGGAGAGGCTGTCTGCAGAGCAGCAAAACAGTTGAGTCCCCAGCCCTGAGTGGCCAGGACACAACTCACCGATGATATTTAGCGTGAAGTTGTTCTGGCTGCAGACGAAGCCAACGGCACTGCGGGCACAGCAGTAGTAGAGACCGTTGTCGTCGGGGCTGGCACTCTGCAAGGTCAGCGTTCGCTCCTTGTTGCTGACAGAATAGGTACTGCGACCGTCGGGGAGGGGGGTACCATCCCGAAACCACTGCCACGTGGGGCTGCAAGACAGGGGCAAGAGGATGACCGAGTGCAGGGCACTGTCGCAGCTCCCCAGAGAGCACGTGTGCAGAGGAGACAGCCCAGAGATGGCCCATTTCCCTGGATCTCCGTCCCCACTGCTGGCCCCGACACAGACACGAAGCCATGAGACATGCAGCCAAGTGGACGGGACATGACCGGAAAGCAACGGAGAGTGACTGCAGCACACCAAGCAGCTCAGCGACCGGACTGTGACAGCCCGTCCTTACTGTGCTCCTCGCTATGCGGCTCTGAGGAAGCCGTTTGCCTTCTCCCTCGGTGCTCAGCCACAGGATCAATCCTGCCTTTCGCCTTCCCTAGAATCTACTGAATCCTCGCAGGAGAGAGGAGAGAGAGGGAGAGAGAGAGGAAGAGCACACAGCGAAGGTGTAGGGGTACCCCTGGTAGGGTCCGCTCCTCGGGAGGCAACCCTTACCGCGGGTGGCCGTCGATGTGACACCGCAGCACCACTGTGGAGGAGGGCTGGATCTCAGCTATGCTGGCCGGCTGCTTCAGCACCACACTGCCTGTCTCAATCCCTGTGGGACCAAAGAGTATCAACATGGCTGGCTCTCCAAACCTACAGCGCCCAGGTGGATGCTGCCTCAGTAATAACCAGAGCATGCAGCAAGGATACAGACACATAAGCCCTCAAGCCAGCATGGAGTAAAGGGACACCCAGCCCACAAATGTCCCACCCTGCCCTGTATAGCTGTTAACTGAGGTGTAGGAGGGGCTCTGAAAGGATCTCCAGTGCAGTAGCATCCCTATTTCATACAGACAAATGGGGAAGGCAGTAGGAGAAATCACCTCTGACAGCCTTGGGGCCATCAGAAGATACAAGCGGCACAGAGGGCACAAAGGATGTGGCAGCTGGAGAGGCATCCTGCTTGCACAGCTCATGTTGACTGACTCCTGCCTGACCACCACCCCTGCACGCATCAGCAGGCAGCGTGGCAAAGCTGTTTCCAGTCTCAGGCCCTCCCAAGAGCGTGTCCACGGTGGGCAGCATGTGCCCGGCTGCCCTTGTCCCCCACTCACACTTGATGTTGAAAGATGCATTGGCTGTGCGGGCCTCCTCTCTAGTGAGCAAGTTCCTTGCTACACACTGGAAGTCCCCAGCATCCCGATGCCGATCGACAGCAGCAAACTGGAGGTTGCTGCCTTCCTTGAAGCGCTGCTCCGTGTCCTGAACAGGGAGCCCGTTCTGCAGCCATTCAAACTCCACGTTTGTTGGGTCCTCCACCTCGCAGCGGAGGATGGCGCTGCGACCATGCAGGGCATCCTGGGAATAGGGCTCCTTGGTGAAAAGGATCATTGCCCGAGTCCCCACAGCTGGAAGACAGAAAAGGAGGGCACGTTTAGAGCATGGGCACAGGGAGAAGAGAGTAGCTCAACATGTGCTGTTCTCAAGGGTCTCCAGACAGCTGAAACTGCCGTGTTCGGAGAAACATACCCTGAAGCACATCTGCTAAAAACAATCCCTGATGGAGAAGTTGACAGATCTCTGCTCAGATTTCAGCACAGCCGCATTAAGGCTGTCTCTCCAGCAATCACCAGGACAGGGCTGTCTGAGTTTGCCACAAGCCAAGGAGAGCCCTCTGCTCCCTGGGGCCAGGGGCATTAGGAAGGAGCTCCCGTGACCCACTCCTGAGCACCACACTTCCAGCCTGAATAGAGAGGTGTCTCGCAAGGTATGAGCTGGGAAGTCCGTCAGCAAAACATTGGAAAGTATCCTGGTTTTGCTGGGATAGAATCACAGGCCAGGCATAGTGTGCAGGCCATTAGCCAGGAGCTTAAGCTGGGAGAGGCAAAAGCCAGGGCAGCTGGCCTGAGCTGGCTCACAGGTGTATCCCATACCATAAACTCATTACAAAGGGGCGAGTTTGCTGAGGACAGGGGCTCTTTCTCCATGTCCTCTCAGGGGTGACTATCCCTGGAGGGGCTCACTTACCATTGTGCTCCCAAGGACTGCTTTCTCATTCTTTGTGACCACCGTTCGTACATTCACTGGGCTGAGTATAGCTTTGCATGCTTTATATCACCATTAATGTCAATTTTGGTGTTTCATTAAATCTTTTCTCATTTCAAGCCAAGACATAGACAGAGAGGCAAGCGGCTTCCTGGACAGTTCAGCTGGTTTTTTGAGCTCCTCTTGTCCTGCTTTTTCGGATGCATCCTAAGTCCCAGACACGCATCAAGATTACCCGAGATGAGAAATATCCATAGACTGTCTCCCTAGGCTTTCCCTCAAAGCTTCTCTCCTTGGGATTACGTCTCCAACTCACCTCCACATCCTCAGAAATCACTCAGAAAAAAACTGGTCTGGAACAAGGACTGCCCATGGAAATAAACACAGCAGCTGCTGGAGCACAACACAAGAGGATGCAGCAGTGACACCCCAAGCTTGTGTTGGGGACTCAGCCCACTTGCAAGTAGGAGCAGAAACAAGAAATAGCAATGGTTGACCCCAGGGTCAACCGGTAACGGTTGCATCTTTTATAGAAAACTCCACCTCCTGGGCTTGAATTTTGCTGAGGAGTAAATGTAAAGTAGTATGCAATATGGGTATGGACATGGACTTGGTCAGCTTAATGATATTTGTACTTATTTGCAGTTTTCTATAGATAACAGTTGAAAACTCTGAAGAGTAAAAGTTTCACCCAAAAATACAATTTTCAGTATTGAAGCAGGAAAATGTTCTACTTTAAACCCTAGTACAAGAACTAAACCCACTATTGCAATTATTAAATGTCTTGGAATATGGGAGTGAATTCTGCTCTGTAATTCAAGAAGTGCCAGGGTCTGACAGCAGCCATGGGGTGGCTCGGGTGGGCTGGAAGCATCTCTCTGCAGTGGCGGAAAAGCCAAAGCATCCTTCTCCATGCCCTAACTCCTACTCAAGCGCTCAGGGTCCCAGGGCCAGAGCAGCCAGTGCTTCCCTAGGGGTTGCCTGGTATGGCTGCCGAGGGACTGTGATAGCATATTGCTAAATCTGGCTGCTGCCTGGCCGCAGTCAGCCATGCAGGCGCTCTGCTCCGGTTACCAGCTGGCCGCAGAAAAGAAAGCAGACAAAGGGCAATTCAGCACATGCCGACTGCTGTTCGACTCTGTTCCCAGCAGCATGCTCTGCAGGGAAAGAGGCCACACCAGGTAGATTTCAAGTATCTTAGAAGCAACCCCTCACGAAGGTGAACTAGAAAGTGGTCATAACGGTGTGTTCTGATCACTGCAAGGAAAACAGCTTCAGAAAGCAGTTGCTTGGAGGAGCTGAATGAACAGGATCCAAACCCAGATGAAGGGTAGCTTCTTTAGAGGCTCAGCTGCATCCTCCTGCCTGGTGTGGGTATAAAAGCCCGGTAAAGGGACATAATTTGACAAGACATCTCAGTCGCCCAGAGCTCAGGTAAAGGATCCTATTCTGAACAGGTTGTTTTGAACGGGACATCTAGATCACCACATTCCAGAAATGTTCAACTTTAATTTTCAGTCACCCCAAAGCAGTAACTGGGAAGGGGGGCAGCAAGGAATGGCGAGGTCACAGGAACAGCAGTGCACAATGACACACTGCAGGGTCTAGGATGTGGACCTTGTTGTAGCCTGGCTTGCTATCTTCAGTGTGCAATCGTGCCACTGCTGTGGCCCCAGGCAACATCCCTGGGGGACTATCCCCAACCAAGTAACGTCTTGCAGCTCCGGGGTGGACATCCCTTGTCAACTGCAGTCACAGATTGTAAGGTCACTAGCTGTAGCCACAAATTGACCCCTGTGGCCTGAATGACAGTGCTCAAAGTCACAGAATCACAGAATGTCAGGGATTGGAAGGGATCTCGAAAGATCATCAAGTCCAATCCCCCTGCCAGAGCAGGAACACCTAGATAATGCTACATAGGAACGTGTCCAGGCAGGTCTTGAATGTCTCCAGAGAAGGAGACTCCACAACCTCCCTGGGCAGCCTGTTCCAGTGTTCCGTCACCCTCACTGAGAAGAAGTTTCTTCTCGAGTTTAAGCGGAACCTCTTATGTTCCAGTTTCAGCCCATTACCCCTTGTCCTATCATTGGTTTTCACCGAGAAGAGCCTGGCTCCATCCTCGTGACACTCACCCTTGATATATTTGTAAACATTAATGTCTCCAGTCTCCTGGGTCTTGTATTTAGCTCAGCCCCATCAGCATGCTGTGCTCCAAGGGTCAGCACGTCCAGTGAAGTTTTCATCGTCAGCTACTGCAAATCTCCCCAAAAAAGGTATGAAACTATCCATCAGAGTCTGTGACAGTTGTCCCATGAACACCACAAGACGAACACGTGCCCCAAGGCAACACAATGTGCAGGAACGTGTTCTTACACAGGCACACATGTCTAGTTCCCTACACATCAGATCAGTCTCACCACGAGCTTTCAGCAGGCTAGCAACCACCCAGCCCCACACAAAAACAGCCCCACACTCAATGGCACAACAGCTCCAGACTATCAGGAGCTGAGCTCATGCCAGAACAGGCTGCTGGGACAGACAGACAGGAGCAAAGTTGAACAGGACAGTCAGATCAACCTGGATTTGAACCTACAAGAGCTGCTTCTGTCCTCTTCCCCAGATATGCTTCAGGGCACCAAGGCATATGTCCATCAAAACACCTCTGTGTGGTACAAAATACATGCAAGTCGGCAGCATGCATCGGGGGAGCTCATGAAGATGGATCAGTTCTCCTCTTGGGGTCTCAGCATTCCAAAGCTTTTCATACTCTGCTAGTCAGGCTAGTGGTGTAGTGATGAGGCACCTCCCTCTGAAGGTGTAGGCCATTTGGGTATTAAGACATATTTTAAATCAGGTGTGTTTCTAGCATTAAATTGTCAGCATTAGCAGCATAACCACTGCATGTCACTCAGCAGTGGTCAGACAAGCGCTTCAGCAGCCACAGGACAGGCATCCTTGCTGTCTCAGCATCCCTCATGTCCAGGCAGGAGGACGTGGCTCTGTGGGGACATGATGAAGCCTTGGCACAAGCTGCACATGGGAAGCAGGGTTTTTAGATGTCAGGAAACACTAGGATCTGGCTCCCCAGTGAAACAGGAGAAACTGTTTATGTCCTTATCTTCTACCTTGAGGAAATTGACACAATCACTTAGGCTCAAGCAAGATCTCTGTGATGAACGTCTCATGAGCAAAAGTGTCAAAGCAAACTGGGATAAATAAGTGTTAAAGTGGAATAAGAGCCATAAACTTGCATTGTGTTTTGTTTTGACAGTAGCATCCAATGTGCCATGGAGGGGCTGGCTGCACATGCTGGAAAATATTGTCCCAACCACGTAACAGATTTGAGCTACACAGAAAGATCAGTAGCAGCTAGATGTGGTCCAGATATTTTGGGGTGGAAGACATCAGAACCCCAGAGCTGGACACAGCTTTTCACAGTACTCTAAATCCAGAGCACCACGGCCCAGTGTTCAGAGGTGGGAACTGCTCTACTCACCCATAAAAGTTTTACAGCCTGGGTCCAGGAAACGGCAGCAATCAGCGGGGCTCATACATCCCCTCCATCTCATCCCAGCTTTTGGGACAGAGGCTCAAACAAGCTGTTCAAGCAGAGGGCTGTCTGTGCAGGATGCCATTATCATAGAATCATAGAATGGCCTAGGCTGGAAGGGACCTTAGAGATCATCTAATCCAACCTCCTTGTCATGGGCAGGGATGCCAGACTTTGGGTAAAACCTCTGTAAAGCCAACAGACATCACCACCTGTACTGAATGAAGAGCAAAATGCCTCTGCTTGTTCCACACACCCAGCTAGAGGACCTCCCAGCACCTCTGTGTGGCAAAGCCACAGTCATGCGAGGCTGAGCCACTGGAGCCTGCCGGAGGTGCCCGAGAGCTCTTGCAGCACCTGGTGGAGAGCAAAGCTGACCCCTGCTCGATCTGACTGGACATCTTCAAAAGAGCACATTTCTGCTGTGGTTTTCATGAGCTCATCTGGGCTGGGCCGCATTGCTAAAGCAGCAAAATTACTCTCTTCCCTTAGCGTGAGCCACCCCCAAAAAATACCCAAGTTTAGCAAGCCCAAGCCAATTCAAAGCTCTCCCCAGTAACACAGCTGGGCCAGCCACTAGCCACAAAGCCAAGCAGCAGTCCCAAATGTGTGCGCTGGCAAACGCCTGCTCTCTGCATATGTATGTGACACAAGACACCCCTGGTGGGGAGAAAAAGAAAGCCTCAACACATGTTTCTGGCCTAAAACAATTTAATCTGTGGCTACAGAAAGCTTTTCAGGAAAGCTTCAGCCAGATTAGATAAGCACATCAGAAAGGTAGCACACCTGAAAACAACCGCGTGGTGATTTATCCAGAGGATACTGAATTGCCATGCAAAACCCTCCTGTTGAGGTAACAGGTGAAGGTGAATCGTACAGGGAAGTGGTACCCTACAGGTCCCCAGCGTATCACTACCACACATGACAGGCCAAATCATTGAAGGGAGGGGACCGGTACAAGCAGAACACAAAAGGATGGAGGGAAGAGGAGGCACAGATCACATCCCAACTCTGAGAACATACTTCAGGCAAATATCTGAATGCAAGAACACAGCATCCTTCATGCAGAGGTATCCCACTGCTCAGAATTTATTTCATTTGTTTAAGGAGGTAAACAGCAGCTTCCTAGGAAAAAGACTCACACTAACACCTGCATTACCAGCTTGGATTTCCACCAAGTGTATTGCAATTCACCTTTTGGGCTTGGGATGTCCCCAGGACTCGGTCGTTGCAGCCACCTCCAAAGGCCACAGTGGGCTGAACATGTGCAAAGCATTTCAGGGTGACAAACAAAACCAGAAAAGCCGCATCCAAGGCAGACCTTGTGAGCAACGCCATGAAGTTAGTCACTGCTGCCTGAAGCTCTGCAGAGCAAGTTTGCCAACCTGCGAGCTTGCCAGTGAACAAAGGACTCTCCACACAGCCAGCAAAAAGAGACCCAGCTCCATGGTAGCCAGTCTCCTTAAGGGCCACCCCCATGCTACTGCAGTGACTTGGCAGCAGACTGGGAATGGCTTTGTTTTGGGGCCATTCTCAAAAGCTAGAGAAGTGAGACATCAGTGTTGCTGCCTTCAGAGCTGTAAGAGAATGTACCAAAAGAGTAATAGGATCTGAGGGAGCCGTGGCAGAGCTGGGGGCTAGAGTTTTGGGGGATCCCACCATCCCTGTTCCCACCTGGGCAGCATCAGGTTTGGTACGTCCTAGGCAGAGACATTGCAGGGCTCTTGGAGAAGGAGGTGGCAGCAAACTGCTCAGCCATCTGTCTCGGTGCTTGCCTGGGCACTGTCCTCCCGAGCTGTGCCATGGAGACAGCTGGGCGACCCTCATGGGGTGCTGGGCTTTGTAATTGTGGAGACAGCCAGAAAACACGTGGGGTGGCAGGGCTCGCCTCGGTGGAATCAGCCATCTCTAAGGCTCTGTTTAGGGCTGCAGCCAAAGACAGGGTCTGTGGCGCTGGCACAGCCTGCCCAGGGCTGACAGCAAAGGCATCCAGACCATCTTCTACACCAAGGGGCCTGAGAGCACTACAGATGCTGCCTGCTGAGTCCCTGCCACGGCAGCAAGCCCAGTCTTCCACGCTCATCTTTCACGCTGCAAGGGCATAATTACAAGCCTCAACCTGAGCCAGGTTTTCCATCCATGGCTTAGAATCTCACTTGGGGACGCCCCGGTAGCCCAACCCTATCTAGGTGCTGAAGAGCAGCCCAGCAAACTGGGGAGACCAGGCAGCACATCTCCTGCCTCGCCTGCGAGTCGCCTACATCTTGAAGCAATCCAAAAACCATTGCTAAAAACCATTGTCTCCTTGCCTAACGACATCGCTTGGGAATGCAGCCTCAACCACAAGGCCTTCAGCTGCTGCACAGCCCCTGATCCCCGCTGCCTCTGCAGCCGTCTCGCTCACCGACAGCCGTGCTGGGAAGCAGCGAGCCGGACGGTGGCAGCGTGTGCCACAGCACAGCAGCTCCCTGCCTGCCCGGGGCACTCGCGCCGAGCGGCAGCTGTGGAGGAAAGAAAGCAGGCACAGATCTCGGCAGGCAACGGCGGGCCTCGGCAGGCGTTTGCCACGGCTGTGGTGCCAGCAGAACTGGAAGAACGCTGCAGGGCTCCACATCCCCAGCTTCACAGGACATCCACGCTCCCCTCAACCCTGAGCCACCCACTCCTAGGCACGCCCTAGGCCAGTGGCCAGCTCCCGGCACCTCCTCTCTGAGCTAAAACAGCTCTGGACAGAGCACAGAAAGGGGGAAGGATCCATTCGGCTTCGTACCCTGAAGAGCCTAGGTTATCAACCTCTTGAGACACTACAGCTCATGAAAGGATATGAGTAATTCCAAAGCTGTATGCAACCAAACAAGGAATTAAAGGCATGGGAATGGGATTTGGGAGAGGGTTTTGCACAAGTTTAAGGTTTCCTGCTTTGGAAAGTGAGGCCAGCACTGTGGGGCTTCTGCAGCATGTCGGCCAGCCCTTCTCTGGGCCTTGCTCTGCAGACTCGCTTCCAGGGGCACTTCAGCAAAGTTCACCCTGGGTCAGCTCAGCCAGTTGTGCAAGCCAGCTCCTTTAATGCTCTTCATCTGGAAAAGCAGATTAGAGGAGCTACAAGTCATCTGCAGTGTCCAGGGCAGCAAAGCCCAGAGCACCCAAACTGCATCCTTCCTCCCCAAAGTGGAACCGTCCTCCTCCTCTTCTCCTCTTCCAGTATGCTGCCTTGGATCTGCCCCAGCTGTGGAGGACAAGAGCTGGCTTAGAGGAAACAAGTAAAATGAAGACCCATAGGTACCTGAATGCAACAGAAGGAGCCAGCTGCAAAAAAAATGGCACAGCCAGCTCCCCCAAGGAGTTCTTCTGGCAGAGGACACAGCTGGTCAGCATCTGTTCCGGCCTCTGAAAGCAGAGAGGACCTCATGCTCCCATGCCAGAGCAGGGGAGCTCACAGCTGCCCCAGCTCCACTGTGGAGGGGCTGCTCCCTGGGGATGCACAACTAGCTTTCAAGTCTCAGCCCTGGTGGGAGCTGGGTGCATTTACTCCAGCAGCTCACCACCTAACTTACCAGAGAGCTTGTTAACATCGTGAAACGTTTGTTTCCTCTCATTTTTCTTTAATAGTTAGCAAAGATGCCATGTTCCATAGGAAGGCACTGCTGCAGCACATAAGCAGGGGGAAGCCTGCTCTCCCTGGTTCCCCAATCCTCCAGGGCCCTTTGCAACACCCAAGGGTCAAGGAGCACAGCAGGTCACCTGGGGAAGGCCCTGAGCATCTTGCAGCAACCACACACTGTGTTTTCCTGCAGAGAGGAGGCCAGGGATACAGCTGGGACCTGGCCAGAGATACCCCAGGCCCCAGCACTACGTTGAGGTGGGCAGGAGGAGTAGCATTTTCCCACCTGGGAATCCACTGCTGATGTATCACCATGCCACCATAGCCACACTATGACCTTTATGCTTCTATCACTGCCATTTCTCAGACCGCTGAGGAAACAAAGCCTCCGCAATCAACTCAGCAGCAACACAGGCTATTCCTCTTCAGTGAGGAATCACTAGGGGAAAAGGAAGGTTTGGATGAGCTAACACACTCTGGACTCATATGAGCACTTGCTCCCAGCTCAGCAGACCTGTTGCAAGGCAAGGAAGACACAGGTAGAGCATAGCTTTGAAGCTGCCATGGCATCCCTCAGCAGCACGCTTAGCTGCTGCTGACCCTAAGCAAAACCAACAATCCAGGTGACAGCTACAAAGACAACCTGGTTCCCTGCAAGTCCAGGGGCAGAGCTAAGGGCCACTCTCGAAAGCAGCACTTGAAGGAAACCTCAGCAAAAGGGACTGAGAAGTTCACACTAAGGACTCATGCCTCAAAAGATGCTCAGCACAGGATGGACAGAGACAGCCCCAAAAATGAGACTGACTGACATCATGTTCTCTGGGAAAGACAAAAGGCCACAGCACAAGCCTGGTGTCAAAGGCAACCACAGGCATATTTTCAGAAGAGACCATGACCTGTGCTCCATCCCAAGGCCACAAAAGGCACAGTGCGGACAGTGTTATGGTTTGGAGTCCTGGACTCTCACAGGTTTCAGTAAGACATTCCCAGAAAGCATTATCAAACAAGTCTTGTCTTTAGGAGCAATTTATTAAACATCATCGCTGTCTGCAGGCTGCAATTCCTTCTGTTGCCAAGTCCTCGGGAATGGCTCCAATGCTGGGGCTTTGCTTTTAGCCACTCTTGGATCAAAGAGCAGCAGACTGGGTTCAAGTCCCAGCTTCCTTCCAAAGGTTGGGAAATCAAATCACTGGGCTGGAGCATCCCACGCTTGCTGGTCCAGAGGTAGGACTGAGCCCCCTGTGAGAACAAGGCTCCATTCACTGCTAGGCGGGTTTAACTCCTCACATGCTGTGCACTCATGAGCTGTGCGCTCCTCGCCAGCAGCTCAGCCCATGCAGGCTTGGCAGCAGTTCCTACAAGGAAGCGACATTCCAGATGCCAAAGCGCTGCTAACATTCAGGATCGCAACCCTCACCCGGCAGCCTTTCCTGCCAGCTGCAGCCAGGCGCAGCATGCATGACCCCACTGTCCTTACAACATCTGAGCCTCAGTGGACTCCATGTATCCCTCCTTTTCTCTCTCTTCCCCATCAGCAATCAACACCCCAAGCTGCCAGCAGCACTTCTGTGCTTGCCTGCAGTGCCCAGACTCCTTCCAAACAGGCCTATGCTGCAAACAGCCATGACTTCAGAGAAGCGGCTAGCCCACCCCAGGCCAGGGGAGACACAAAGAACAGTAAAGCCACTTGCCTGGCCTCTCATCCTGCCCTCTCTGTCATCACTGGGCCAGCCAAAAGCACTTAGTACCTTGATCCCACCTCCTCATCCACTGCGGCCGAGGATGCGAGCTGCCACAGAGCAAGTAAATGCACGTCAGCATCTGCTCTTTGTCCTCGCGAGGCTCTCAGTGAACACAGGGCCCCATACAGACCTCCCATTCATGGCTCAAGCAAGCCATGTGTTTCCTGGCACAGTTTATTATGAACATGCTCCTATAAAAGCAGATTTTTGGCATGCCAGGACTGGGAACAACACATGGGTCAGCTTTTCGTCCACTCCTGGTCACAAACACAGAGCCAGCAGGCTCCTTTGTGCCAGCTGAAGCTGTAAGCAGCAGGCAAGAAAAACCATGAACGCTTAATAACACAAGAAACCAACCCGCCCTGCCTTGCGAGTCGGTTCCTATAGGCACATACAGCAGCTGCTCGGAGCATGCCTGCTCCACACACAGCCTATTCCACTGCTTAGCAGATACCGTGGAAACGGCAGCCAAGCCAAACACCCAGAGAGATTTGCATCTCCAAATGATTTCCAGCCAGCATGTTCCTCTGTGCAAGAGGTTCCAGTTGAGAAAGCCTCGCAGACGGGTAGAGTTGCAATAAACCACTCTCTCCCACCAGGCCAGATGGAAATGGTTTGATGCAGGCAAGGAGCTTTAAACAGGGCAGGCTTGGTCTGATCAAGCCCAACATCTGGAAAGTCTCTGGGCATCCATCATATGAGCCTTTTAAAACTATGTTGTTTCCCATTCCAGCTAAAGAAAAAAGAAAAAATCAGTCCGTACCCAGGGAAAAAAAAAAATCATTCCTGTTTTGAGTCCCCAGCACAACTAGATGGGTACAAAACAGGATTTCCAAGAAATTCTGAGACAGGGTGGCTTTTGCTTCCTGAGCTGGAGGGAACTAGCACCTAGGAGCTTCCGTGTCTGGGGTAAACACAGCGTGGTCATACTGGAGTGGATCAAGACAATGAAGGACTTGGCAAAACACCATCTATTTGCCCCAACGGTTGTACAGCACACCCGGATCTCACAGCCCTGCTCCGAGAGTGCGGGTCTGCTCCACCAAGTTGACCGCCAAGCCTCTCTCTTTGATGGCAGTTTGCTCCAGACTTGTCAGAGACACTACACCTGCACACCATCACTTCACACCAGTTATCACCCCGTCATCTAACTCTTCTTTGCATGCTCCATGGACGGCCACATTGAATCAGCCCGCAGCACAACCACTGGCATCCGTAAGCAAAGTTTCAGTTGCAAAGCACTCAGATATGCAACCTTCCAGGGGGATTTACTGATCCAGAAGAGAAGCGACCCAGGATAACAGCAGACACAGAGGCAACCCCAGCCCGTAACAACTGGGAGCATCTGCTCATCCCACTGTACTGGGCTGTTTCACTTGTGTCCCAAATGGAAACTAGAGAGTTGGTCCACTCTTTCCTCACCTCCATCCCTGTATGCCAATGCAAGATTAACATCTTCCCGGACCCTGGCCACCCTCACAGACCCTACCTGGAGCCCTATGACATCTGGCAGATGCCAATCCTTGTTTGGAAACATCTTGGCTGCTGGCCTATAAGTGAGTGACAATTGCTCTGCAACAGGGCTGCAGCCCAAGCTTGCCCCTGGTGACCCACAGCACCTTTCTTCACTACCCTTTGTGTGGAGGGGTGCTTTTAAACACAGGCTCCAAGCAACCACTGAGAAGCACACTCTGCCCTTCAAAGCAAGTTTTAGAATTAAAAAGAGAAAAGCCATAACCACTTAGCACAGTTCCCATTACCCTCCGAGAACTGTTCAGAGAGACTGAAAGTGTGAGGGGGGATTCTGTCCCCCGTAGTTAGCAATCCTCCCTGCTCTTCCAGGCCCAGGATCAGCTGGGAACAGCTAAGCCAAATTTCTGAGCAATTATCACAAGAAAGCAGAACAAAGCCACTAGGGCGTGAACACCATAAATCAATTGCTGGAGCGAATGCTGAGGCAGTGCTCACAGTAACGCGCTGGGGCGCAGCTAGCCATGGGAAGAGCTCTCTGCCACACACAGCGGGGATGTGCCTGCAGCCTCCATCGCATGCAGCCCCAGCCCCAAAGCCAGTAGGAACTGCTCACACATGTGCCGCAGGAGAGAAGACTAGTAAAACTCTGAGAAAAAGGCTCAGCACAAAGACAGTGAGCCCAGGTACCCAGCTGCAGGCTCCCGATGGCTGCCGGCATGTGCCAGGGTGGTCAGGCAATACTCCAGCACTGACCTCGCTCATCCACACAGTTAAGTGAGTTTGGGGCTTCCCTGCCTCTGTTCCTCACACTGCACATCCTGCTAACCCAGAAGAGACCCTGTGAATCCCAAGGCACAGCTGGCAGTTGAGTCTGGACATGTTCTCCACACCCCAAAGAGCACTAGCGAATCATGCCCAGGCTGAACTGCCAGCTGTGCTTCTGCCCCACAGTCTCTCCCAACATCTCAGCCCCTTGCTCGAACAGGGGAAAGCTGGAGCAAGCCAGGGAAGTCTCAGTCATGGCCAAGCTCCTTGGCTCCCTGCAACAGCTGGGGCTGCTGAACCAGAACAACTGGCCTTGGCCCCACAGAAGGTCCTGTCTGACCTGGGATCAGGTCGATACCGCTCCGAGCCATGCTCTGCAACAGGGCTGTGCCTCTGCTGCAGGAGGAGGCACAGCCATCTCTGGGGGCCTGGATGGCATTCTTTTGTGCCTCTGAGACAACCAGGTGGTCCCAGGTCCCTAAAAGAAGCCCAGGTACCCCTCCTGAGTCCCAGCCCATGCACAGTGCTGGGTTGGTGCAGCTGGGAGGGGAATAGGGTAGAGTTAGCAGCCAGATCACAGCTTCTCCTGCCCAAATACTCGGGGCACAGGCGCATCCTGGCAGCTGTCTGCACTGCCTGGACTCTGGCTTGTGAAGAAGAAAGCCTGCAGGTGGGCCCATGCCTGCTTGCTGAGTAGCACAGGCAGCGGTGGCCCTGGGTCCCCCAGGAAGGCCAGGACAGTATCTTGGCAGCACATAAACAGAGACAGAGGAACAAGACAGGAAGGCGAAAAGCCCAGTGCAGGAGCTGGGAATCCTGCTGGCTCAATTAAACCATCTTTAATGGTGTGTCAGCCAAAGGCTCCAGAGCAGACACCGCCAGCTGTGTTGCCTAGCCCCAGCGAGAAACACAAATGCTTCAAGGGTGACTCAGCACCAGCGACAGGCTTGCTGCACCCACCAGTCCTGCCAACTGACTCTCCCAGGCTTGCTCAGAGCCCTTGAGCAATTCCTTGGCTTCTTCAGAAACACTGATTTATAGCTGGTGTATGCCCCTGGCAGTGCATGGCAGGCTGGAGACACAGCTGATGTGGAGGCCAAGCAATCTGACCGGCACAGCAAAGGCAGCTGCACTCTTCTCCCACCAAAGGAAACATGGCAGACAGGCGCCAAGTGGAGCCAGAAAGAGCCACGTGGTCTCAAAGGACAATGCTTCCCAATAGTTTAAGCAAGGGGCATGTGAGAATGCAGAGGTCTTCAAGAAAAACCCCTCTGGTAGTAGAAGGAGAGCGCCCAGGCAGTGCAGAACAGCCAGGAAGGTCCTGCCAGTGGGGAAGAACTTGGACAGAGCTGGCTCAGTGCTCCTCGCCCCAGGGCAGGAGACGAAGGAGGCTGCATCGCTTCACCCACAAGATCTGTGTGGCTGAGAACTCGTCCCATGCTAGCTGGGGCCAGCACCTCCAGGTATCACACGAGTGCTCGCCGCTACATTCTCCCACTCCTTCACTCAGGCTGAGGGGTGAAAGCTGACGTTGCTCCTGCCATCCTGAGCCCAGCCAAGACGGATTCCTCTACAACAGTGCTGTGTGTGCAGAGGGAGCCCCTGGCCATGGCTTCACGTTTTTCCTGTTCCAGCTGAAACGCCGTTCCAGGAGATGATGGGAAAAAACAGAATGAGCTCCATAAAGCTGCCTGGCGCTTCCCTTCAGCAAACAGGAGCCCCAGCCAGCCCAGAGAATGGAAACTCAGACTGCGGAGACAAAAGGGGGGGGTGGGGAGGAGGCCAGGGCAAGGGAAGCAGTGTGAAGAGAAGCAGCACGCACACAAGGCCTCCAAGCAAAGCCAGCTGCTTCATCAACACGCTGTCAGAGAAGTCAAGGCTGCTGCTCAGAGCTGGATCCTCTCCACACAGCGAGGCCACTGGGTCAGCACTCGAGCCAAGCAAACTCTCCTTGATCTCCCCTAGGCCCGTTTGTTGTGGAATGAAGATTTAGCACTGAACTTGCTTCTCTGCACGCTGCCACCAAATCCACCGGAAAGAGGAAAACCTCCCCAGTACCACCAAAACCTGTGCTGGCTCTCAGATGTGTGTGGTCAGATAACGTGTAGATCTTGCTTTCTGAGGGGGTCAGGTGGGAGAGTTACAACTTTACCTGGCAGACCCCAAGCCATACAACAGCAAACTCCACAAACATCCTGAGAACAACAAAGCAGGGACAGCAACCAGCAGGGCCAAGGAGGGGTACAGGATGCAGGGAAGAAGCTATATCTATATCAGCACAAGTACCCTTGGCATCCCCCTCCCTGTTTTGCTGACAGCTACACATTTACACTACCTGCAGGAACTTCAAACCCACCCATAAGCAACCCCTCAGCCTCAAGGAGGACTCTCAGAGCTGGGGACAAAGGGACAGCTGCACTCCTGAGCCTTGCGTGCAAGGAAGCAGACAGGGAGCTTATTTATCTCCCAAGCCCTGCTGTGAGATAAATATTTTAAATCTCTCTCCAGGTCATGGTGGTATATTTACAGCTAAGTTTTCCTTAGTTATCTGCCTGCAGAGACTCGGATGGATTTGCCACGAAGATCCAGCTGGCCAAACTCTCCAGACAGCTTACAGCTCATGGGACAAACGGCTCATCCAGTGCCATAGTCTTGCAAACGACACCCATGCTGTGGCAACTGCTGCAGGGATTCCATTGTGCACCCCTGCATGCAGCTGCCTCTGCATGGCCCACCCACAAGCACACATCCAGCCATTCTGCCTTCCCAGGAGCAAGGGGACAGTACAGACGCTGGGGCATGCCACACACAGCATCACCTCGGGGCAATCCTGTAGCCTTACTCCACGCAGGGCAAGGCTGCACCATGAGTTCAGCTCGAGGTGAGTGAGTCCCTGGAGCATCCTGCTTCGCCACTTGGTATACTGCAGGTTTGACCTGTTTGCTCCACTCCCATAGGAAGAAGCTCCCAGGAAAGGCGCTCCTGACAGTACACAACAGCTTTTCCTAGCAGCCACCATGGTGCCGCAAGGTAAAAGCTGACCCATATACACCCAGCAGTGCCAGAGACAAGTGGAGCTGCCAAAAGGCATTGAGGAGACACCTGAAACCCGCCTCACCTCACAAGTGGCATTGCTGCCTCTCATATTTATATGGGCTCTACCCTGTTGGGTTTTGACTTCTGCCTGCACCAGAAGCTTGCAGATGGAAGGACTGGTTGCCCAGGGCTTCCCTCTGGGTTTATATCATTTCTGTGTCACCCCTCATGAGCATTTCAGACACCAGTTAATACTGCCTGCTGCGTGTGGCACATCCATTTTCAGCCTACATGGCATTGCCTTCCTCCTGGCTACTCCCCATATCTGTCTCCAACTACACCCTACATGTCTGTAGGTTTCAGCCAACTCCTTCTCTTTTCGATGCAGGAAAGGTGAAGATCAGCCCCATTTCACAATCACCACTTGTGCTTGTGCAGGGC
Source organism: Trogon surrucura (assembly GCA_020746105.1). Taxonomy (NCBI): domain Eukaryota; kingdom Metazoa; phylum Chordata; class Aves; order Trogoniformes; family Trogonidae; genus Trogon; species Trogon surrucura. Next base: position 114,381,344 of record CM036618.1, on the reverse strand, counting down.
AGCACTGGACCAGGGAAGGTATCACTGCGGACACTTGACCTGCAGTATCACCTCTGAAAGCAAAGAGGGCACAGAAAGGAACAGTTCCATGTTTATTTTCATTAGAGCTATTTACGAATCTATATTAAAAGCCACAAAAATAGGAAAGTAAACAGAGAAGCTAATATTTCCTCTGCTCATGCAATATTAATTAAAAGGTAGCTTCTCTATGAGAAATTGCTACATTATCTCTCAGCTGAAAATGGAGAAAACTCACTGAGTGGGAAGAATATGCAAGCAGGGCACTTTCCGGAATACCTGTACAAATCGATAACTAGGCAGAATGCTTGGTACAGACAGATCTAACGCAAAGCCCCAGTGACAAATTAAAGAAAAGCTCAGGTGTATGCAGACACAGAAATACCTACTAACCAAATCTCCTTGGAAAACAAGTGCTTCTCTCCATAGGGTCAGGACAGCTGATTCTCAATGTATCTGGAGAACAAGTAATTCTTATCGGACAAGTCACCAATAGGAAGAGCACCCTAAGCAACCAAATGGAAGCACACAAACAGTGGCAACAGACATTGAACAACCAGGTCTTGGAGAGCAGGAAAGTGTGCCGAGATACCTGCAAGTACCTGACTGCTTACCATGGCCGCTGAGCAACCCAGGCAAAAGGGATAGCTCCATCAAACCCACAGCATGTCTTTGCCTGCATGGGAGCCAGGCAGGAGAGCATCTCCAGCCAGTGAGAGGCAAGCCCAAATCCCAGCAAGGCCACAGGACACCAAAATCAGAAGAGTATCATCACAACAGCACACGAGACTGGACAATTCATACATGCGATCCACCCGCTGTCCCTTCACCACAGTTACAGGAACACCCAGATCATTGGTTTCTGCTTTGGGTCACGTGGGTTTGAGACTCTTAACAAAAAAAGTCTCCGATTTCCAAGAACCACCTGAACGTCTCATCAGCCCTGTGCCAGCTCTGCCCCTGATTTCTCACCAGCTGTTGTGAAGTGGTGGCCTGGCTCAAGGAGACAAGAGCAATCTCAAGATGGGATGAGGAAGCCACAGCCACACCTGGCACACCAGCAGTGCTGACAGCCAGGCATTGGAAAGAAGCTGAGCAACAGGAACATCCACGAAGGGGATGCGTGGCATGCTGCAAGGAGTTCTGGATACAGAAGGGGAACCCGGAAGAGGGGAGACAGAAGGCACAACTGGAAAAGTAAGAGCTGCACCTGTGCCAGAGTAACAAGGCAGCAAGACAGAGGCAGGACCTGGGCAGAAGCGTGAATGCTGCTGCGCCCAGCGAGGCCCAGCAAGCAGCTCCTCCTCTTACGCATCCAAAGGCTGCAAGCATGCACACCACATAGTGAGAGCCATCTGGAGCTAACTCAGCAGAGAAAAATCACATGTGTTGCCTTGGTAGCTCGGATCTTGCTTGGAGTATGGTGGGTACACATCTGTCCAGCTGGGGCTGGAGGAAAGGGCAATCTCAGGCCGATCGGCTGCCATCCAGCCACCTCAGTGCTACTGAAGGAGGCTCATCCCAGGAACTGGCCGCTCCCATAGCACCTGCCAGGTGCTCTCAGATGTCTCCCAGGCTCCCAGTAGGCAGCAGGGAGGGACAGGAAAAAAAGAAGAATGCCAGGTAACTCACAGGAAGCTTTGTTTTCTCTGGTCCAAGATGATCTGCACAATTCCCCAACTGCTGGAGGAGACTTTCAATGTTGGTCCCTCTCCAGGGCAGCTGCAGAGGCAACTGAACAACTCATCCTCAGAAGCAGAAACCCATGTATGCTCCCACAGATGGTTCAGGAGAGCTGGATGCACTGTCCAGTTTCATATGTTCTGATCTTGTCTTTGCTGGGAAAGACAAAAAACAAAACCTTTCCTCCTACGAAAGCTGGCACTGACACAGGCACCACCAGCAGCTTCAGCAGAGCCAGCAGCACGGAGCAGCTCCGTGCCACGCAAGCGACGGGCCTCCCCAGCAGAACCACAGCAGCACACATGAAAGCAAGCGGTGTGGAGAGCAATAAAGGCACAGGCAAGCCACAGCTTGTCCTGCCTTTAACCATTTGGAGAGCCACTGTATGTTTTGGAATCAACGGCTTCCTTTGTGCTCCTAGAGAGGCCAACAAGCAACAGTAATGAGAAGAGTGTTTATAATTGGTCTTAGAGCAATACCGTGCCTATCTTGTGCCAGCTTCAACAGCAAGGACAATCCCCTCCCCATGCAGAGATGCCCTGAGGCACAAAAAACCTCCCCTCTGAAGCCAGAATGGGGCTTGGTTGGCATCCTGGTGCCACGGCTCTTGGGACAGAGCCCTCTGGCTTGCAGTGACAGAGCCAATTTGCCAACAAGCTTCTATCGACAGCAGCAGGGCACTGCTTCGGCTGCTTTTCAGGGAGGCCTGAGCTGCAGCCAGGCATAAAATCCTGATGCTGGGACGAACCTCAAGGCACAAGAGAATACTTGGTTAGAGTGTGGTCCCTTCCCACACCAGCTCCCAGCACAGGCAGCAACTCTACCAGCCTGCAACACCTTGCTTTCCAGAGCAGGAAGGTTCACGCACCCAAAACCAAGGACGTCACCCAGACAGGAGTCTCTTCATACCAGTTCTTCTCATTCAACATCCTGCACAATATGAACACCGACCCAAGACATCCCAATTTCAGAGAGGTCCACGCCATCCGACAGTGGTGGATTCAATTCACACACACACACACTGTGCACACCCCAGTCCACAAATGCCAAACTTTCCCTCTGCTCCATTCAAATCGGAGCTTAATTTGACAAGGAGAAGACAGACCATCGGTATCCCACTAGCAAGCTCCTGGTCACATGAGGAATCATCTGTTAAAACCAGCCATGCCTCTTCTGCAGGCACAGAACTCGTGTGCACCTGCCGTGCAAGGGGACAGGGAGTTAATGAGCACTCATCATGGCAATGTTCCACCTCAGCAAGCCCCAGTCTGAAGTCTACTGTGGTTAAATCTGGAGAGTTTTCATTTCTGCTCTCTAGGGCACCTGGACACATCAGCATCCATCTGTTCACTATAAAAAGGAACATTTTAAGCAGTGACCTGGGCCTCGCCTGGACGCTTACTAATATTTTTAAGGATTAAAATGCATTTTCAAGAAAAGTCCTTGCAGAACAACTTCAGACGGTCAAAATCAGAAAATAAAGGATGGATTTTTGAAAGCTGATTGAATCAAAGGAGCAGCCCCAGGCAGCAATAGGTGGCAAAGAGTATCAACAAAAGCACCTACCCATCAACCTTCCCAGAATAAGGAGGCTCAGGAATGGTCATAGCTGGGCTGGCATAACAAAACTCCTCATCCCAGGAACACAGTCCAGGCTTTCAGACGTTTGTAAACCACTCTGAAGTCGCCCTCGCCGCTCTCTTTGCTGATCAGAGAGCACATATTAGTTACCGCTCAGAGGAAAGGAAAGCAGTCTGTTCTGCACACAGACAGAGACTGCTTCCCCGAAAAAGGCAAGGCTTAAATTAAGACTAGAAGTACTGTACGGCTCAGCCTTTTAAGCTCAGGAAAAACATTTTTGTATTAAATTTTAAAAAAAAAAAGCTGGCAAGAGTGAGGAACAGAGCTGGAGCAGCAGTCAATGAAAAGCACATGCGCTGCAGACCTGGCTGCCAACACAAATTGATGGTTTGAAACAAAGACCACTTGTGTTTAACTTGAAGATCTTCCACAGCTAACTCTGCAGGGGCTGCACAGATTAAAAGGAGACACAGGTAAACACAAGAGAACAGTGCTTGCTGCCAAGTATTTCCCCAGAACAAAAGGAATAACCCAAAATGGAGTCCCTGCCTTGACGAGGTGACATGGGTTCATCCTCACCGTGCTGCATGCAATGTGCCAAAGCAGGCAGAGGCAAGAAGAAACACTGGACAAACCTAGTTACCAAATCAACCTATAAAGACATGCCTCACAAACCTCTGTTCCTCCCCACTGCCTGCACAGTGGTATGTTCAGAAGGCACAGGAAGAGTGAAACAGGAGATGTTTTTTTTTCTACAGTGTTCCTCCCCCTTTTTTGTTTAGGGACACCAGCTGTCCAGTCTAAACCAAACAGCAATAGCAACAGTTCCCCTTATGACCCAAGGTAGATTTGCTGGTACTGCATGACTCGAGAGGTGACAGGACACTACTGCCCCACATAGCACCCACAGCAATGCAGGGAAGAGTCCCTGGATCAGATCCTCTAGCAACAGGTGCGGAAGAGGAGAGACGAGCAGAGAACTGACAGCCCATCAATGCAGCCAGCACAGCAGATCCTGACAGGGTCAGGTAGGATGCAGAAGGTGGAAGTGCAGGACCACGCCCAGGCCATATCCTCCAGAATCAAAAAGCCGTGTGTTTGCTTTCTTATTCTGTGGTTCAATAGCTCTGACATTAGAAAGTCAGCAAACAGATTCTAAAAGACCCCAGGGTCACCCACCTTACTTGTACTCTCTCTGAACAACCTCTCTAAAAGGCAAGAGATGCCCAATATCTCTGAACTGCTTCAAGGTCTCGGGGACATCAAGAACAAGATGCGAACCACGTGCAGAACCTTCCCCACCACGACAAAGCCCAGGGAACAGCCCCTGCTCTAGCAGACAGACACATGAAAAACCTGAAAACCTGCAGCATCCCTATCTGCTCCCTGCCACGTCACTCTCCGAGAACAAACCCTTCCGTGCTCAGTAAGTGGGGTTGATTCTTCCAGGCAAGCTGACACAGGAGGTAGGCTGTGTTCACAGTATGGCCCTTTAACCCACCGCACAATACAATGTCTGCTTTTCTGAGAGACTAAAAGCATTTACAAGCAGCTCTTGGATGCCACTTCCCCAATATCCTCCAGGCAAGGAGCAAGATGTGGAAAGAGGCCACCCAGGGCAACACCTCTGCCACATTGAAATGTATACTGGTACCCAAAACCCAACACACTACCAACTGTCAAACCATCATTTCCTCATCTCCCTCCCCACCCAAGACACGGTTGATTTCTTACAGAGGTACAAGACACGACACCTGCCCTTTTCCCACCTCAGGCATAACTAGCCTTCTTCAAGAGGAGAACCAAAGGTAGGTTCATCTGGGGACCTAGGGAGATGAACTGGCACAGCTGCCTCTTCCACCTGCGCAACAAAGCCCACTGTGCTAGTTCACAGGTTTTGGAAACAACTCCCCCCAACCCAATGTTAACAGCCCGTGCAACTTAAATCCTCATAAAATAGAACGTTCCTGTGCATCTGCCAAGCATCTTGTCACTGTCGCTGCCCTCCGGGCCTCCGAAGAGCTGCTGTTCCCAGCCTGTGAGACTGCCACTCACGTTAGGAGAATGAGACCCATTTCCTTGGGGTCTGGACAATCGCATGTCCTCTGATCTCGGGGGAATTTCCCTGTAAACTACCGCAGCAGCAACTGCCTTCACAAAGAGCACGTTTGTACCCAAGTCTGTCTGCTGCTAAATAAGCATTTGTTCCAGGTTCCCAAATATCGAAAGCAGTGGAAACACCCACTGCTAATGTGAAATATTTTGCATTCCAGGCCTGAGAGCTATGCTTGAAAATGTTCAGGGAGGAAAGAGTGTTTATTCACTGGAGAGAGGTGTAGGTCCAGCTATTTACTTAAGTCCACGTGTGCTTTCTGGAAGACAGCTTTGATCTTTGCAGCTCAAATAGCAGATGAATTGCAATGAAGGGAAGAAAAATATTAGTGTAAAGTTCCCCTAGTAAATACCTGTAACCAGACCTCACAGCTCTCAGATCTTTTTTAAGTGCCTTATCACTTACAGCCAGACTGGCCCTTGCATTCTTGCCCGCTGCCCCAAAGCCAGGCTCTTCCTACTCCTTTCCTACCTTCTTCTTTTCATCCCCTCTGTAGCCTTTGGAGAAAGGCATACGTGTCCTGGAAGGGCAGGTTGCACTATCTGTTCGGATGCAACGTGAACCAGCCTTCCGTGAAATAAAGCCAGACCTATCAATCTGAGCAACACACAGATGTGTGCGGCCATGCATCCACCCAGCTCTCTTGAGCAAGAAGGCTTCAGGAGACTGGGAAGAAGCACACCTCCATCAGCAAGGGCATTCATCACCCAGCACGCAACTAAACACAGGTGCTTGCTGCAATTCAAATACCTGCGCATCTGCCTTTAGAAGATGGTCTCATTCCAGATCAATTAAGAGATCAGAGGACGTTTTTAAAGGATGTAGAATCTGACAACCCTTTGCTTGGTGCCAGCTCTCAGTGGTCCTACAGCCGTGACTGTGGAGTCACCATGCCTTTGAAGCTCCTGCCATGTCAGGGTTACAGCCTGCCTGAGCACAGCCAAGTCCCAACAGGGATCACATGCTTTATAAGAAAAGAATGGTATTGGCTTGTCACCGCTTTGCCCCAAAACAGCCCAGAAATATGCTGAGCAGCACAGCTCTTCAGCTGCTGAAGGGATGCTTGCTAAGATCAACTCTCATAGTACTTAGTCTAGCTGCAGAGGACTTGGAGACACTGGAAAACAGACGGCAGCTTCAGTTCAAAGAGCAGAAGTCACCCAAGTTGTACTACTGGAAATTAATTCTGGAATCTTTAAATGCAAGAGAAATTCTCAGATTGTATGCAATCGTTCCTGTTTTCTGATATTTTCTTCTTCTGGAACAGACTCGTTAGCAAGTACAAGAAAAGCACCACCATACAGAAACAAACAGTTCAACACAGGACATGGAAGCACTTCCAGAACAAAATAAGACCTTTTAGGGTTTTTTAGCTTTAAAGAAAAGCTGACTCAGCAAATATTTCTTCCGCTAGCATTTCGACCACATGTTCCAGCAGAAGCCAGCACACATCTGGCACACTGCAGCGTCACTGCCAGGAAGATCACGGCTTCACTGAGCAGTGGAAATGGAGGAACAGGGACCAGCAGTCCAGGCACCGAGCCCTCCTGGAACACATACGTGGCAAAGGAGGATCACAGAAAGGACCCATGTGAGCCCAGACTTCACTGGTCTTTCTCCAGCCCTCTCTCCAAACAGCATCCACAGGCAAAGGGAGACATTGCCTTGCAACTCACAAAACTCACCACTAGTTCATAATATCTATACATCGAAATATACATTTTGGCCACATTGCTCACATCTGAGATTTATTTTTTTTTAATGGTGTCCATGAGCCGGATGGCAGCACGTCCCTCCTGGTGCTGCAGGACATGGTCCTGCTGCGCAAGAAAAACAAGGAGGAAAGCATGAGCTTGGAGCAGGACAGAAATGCCAGCAACCAGAGAGGGTAAAGCAACTGCCAGCAGGAGAGGCTGTGGGCAGCCCTCATGGGCAGGCTGCACACCCCGGCTGCCGGCACACTGGCGGGGAGGCGAATGCTGCGGCAGGCCCACAGGGCCCCAAGGCTCCAAACCGGAGGTCCCCTCTAGAAACAGACTTTTCCGAAGGCTGCCAAGGCAATTGGCAATTACAGCGCTGATCGGCAAATAAGTGCTGCTTTTCCTGCTCATCAGTTGTAAACTGGAGGTTACTTGCAGCCTGGTAGCAGGGCTCAGCTGCAGCTCCAGGCATGTGAAGAGCAGCAGCGCTATAAATACCTTTCCCTCCGAGGCACTACCCTCCACAGGTGCCAGGCTAAGGCTGGTCTTAGTTTTGCAGCAGAAACTGCAAAGCAAACTGTACAACTGCGCATGGTGACACAGAAGGGACCACAACGGTGACATGCAGGACCTGCCTACGGGGTTCCTGACCAAAGTGAGTGAAGAACAAGGCGGTACGGGGCAGACGCAGGACCCTTCAAAACTGTAACCCTGCTCCCACGTCTCTCGCACCACAGCCAAAACCTCGGGGCTCCTCAGGCGAGAAAAACGGCATGACAAAGCCAGTGGGGAGAACCACCAGAGAGAAGGGCGAGGGGCGGCTTGATTGGACCCTGTGGCTGAAGCTGAAGGCTGTGAAATGAAGCCGCAATCGTGAAAACCCACCAGCCGCCTGCAAACTTTCGTGCCGTTGCCGCCAGCCGAGCTGGGAACGGGCATGAGGTTGGCTCACATCTCCCACAGCCCGGTGGGGACGGCTCATCCGGATGGGCTCTGCAAGGGACAAAACCGCCGCAGCGGCGGTGGGGAGGCCACCTTCTAGGAGTGGGAGCCCACTGCGTGCTCACTTCTTTTTTTCTCTTGTTCGCTTCCCCACCCCCCCCCCCCCCGCCCTTCTCTGAGTTTGATCTGCTCGGATTTCACGGGAAAACCACCCACCAACAGCCTTCCCGCCGTCAGCCCCCAACGGAGCGGCTGCGGGACGGGTCGGAGCCCGGCAACGGAGCGTGGGGGGGTCTCACCAGGAGCCGCCTCCCCGGGAGAGCCCGCTCGTCGCCTCCCCGACGGCGAACGTCTGGCGATTTGCATCCCGGCTCACTGAAGCACGACGCTTCCCCTCCCGAAGGAAAGAGCGGGCAGGGAGAGCCGGCGTCCGCTGGGGGAGCGGGGCCGGGGCGAGGCGCTCCGGCGGCTGCCGCTGCCCAGCGGGGACTCCGCGGGGCCGGGGCGCGCCCGCCCGCCTGGTTCGATCCTGGCGGGCCCGTCCCGGGACGCCGGACTCCATCACCGCCGGGCTCACAGGAACACGGGGAGGGCCCCGACCAGCGGTGGCTCAGCCGAGGGGACGGCCACACCGCCTCCATACACCTCCCCCCCCAGCCCAGCGGGGAGGATCTCGGCCCCCGCATCCCCAGGGCGGCGGCCGCCCCGGCCCGGTCCGCACTCACCCAGCACCAGCAGCGCCCGCACCGCCGCCATCCTCCCCGCCGCGCCGGTCAGTGCGCGCTCCGGCCGCTGGCCATGCCGCCGCCGCCCCGCCTGCCGCCGCCACCGCCGGGAGAGGCTTCCGGGGGCGTGGCGGGCACCGGAAACCAGGCGGGGCTGGGGCGGGGGCGAGCGGGATCCCGCGGGCAGCGCCCGGCTGTGCGCGCCGCCACCCCTCGTCGCGATGCTGGGAGCGAAGGCGGCTCCGGCCCCCGCGGGGCGGTGCCGGGTCGCGCCAGGAGGGGCTGATCCGGCCCAGGCGACCCCCGCGCCGCGGGGAGCCGGGTGGCCGCAATCGCAGCGTGGGGCGTCCGGAGCGACGAGAAGCGGCAGAGCTCCCCTCCCGCCAAGGGGCTGCGCAGGGACGGGCTGTTCGTTACAACGATGGAAGAAGGTCCCCACTTGCACCCCGCTGGGAGACCCCGCGAGAGCGCCTGGGAGCCAGGAGATCCGCACCCCGCTGCGGGCGGGGCACTGGACGCACAGCTCCAGCTGCACAACTCACTGCCCGCTCCTCGCTGCTCCTGCGCATCGCCCAAAGCCGGGGCAGGGCAGCGCAGGCTGTCCCAGGCACCTGCCCGGCACAGGCTGGAAGCCGCCCTGGCCCGACCGATCACCTCCCGTAGAGTCTGCTGCAGCCCCGCACGACCGGCTCTGGCAGCTGCAGGTCTGAACCATTCCAGCCGGTTTGTTGAGCCTCACAGATGCTGTCTGCTTTTGGCACTGTGTGGAAGACTTGCCATCAGACACCCCACAGCGTCCCCGAGAGCTCTACTGGATTTATCACAGAGCATGGAGAGGCCTTGACTCAGCAAAGCCTTTGGGTCAGAACTGCCCGCTGCCCTGTGTGGTGGTGCCAGCCTGGAGCTGCACCAGAAATCCCCACTGTTGCCACCTCCAGCAGGGCCTGGGAGACCATGGAGCTACCCCAGCAGGGCGCGTGGCTGCGCGGCTTTGCTGGAAGCCGCAGACCAGTCCCTCTCTCATAGGGAAGCCACCATTTCCTGTCACCGAAAGCTGTTCTGGTTGTGGTTGGGGACCAAGCAGCCTCAGAGGAAGTGGTAGCCTATTCAGTGAGCTCCAGAAAGCAAGTTTTACATCCACCTGCAAGGTCAACACAAGCAAGCAAAGCAGGTGATGCAAAAAGAGGCAGGGTCTCTGTCCCATGTGTGCTGGCTGACTTTGCTCACCTATTGACGTCGAGCCACTCAATCCCAGACTCACCTAAGGGAGATGGCTTCACCTTCCCCAGGAGGGAAGTGAGCACAGTGCTGCAGATCCAGGTATCGCCACTCTTATCTGAGGAGCACTTGCCACATCCGCCCTTGGACCTGCAGGCTGCCACAGCACCTCCCCAGCCCTACCTGCCTTTAGTGCCCCAGGGACAAGAACTGCACCACGAGATACCCAGGAAACCACTGTCTGCTCTTGCTGTGCTTGCCCAGACTCTGCCTGAAGCTACCTTGCTCCCTGAAAGAGGAGGGTGTAACGCACTCGGCCACAGGCTGGGCAACCAGGCTGCCTCGCTGTCAGAAGGCAAGAGCCCCGACAGAGCAGTGAACAGCATCCCACTGGAGAATGGAACGGCAGACGCCACCTACACTGCCAGGGCAATGATGCCATGGAGTTGGCCCCGGCCTTTCCTCTGCCCGTCCCCTCCAGCTGCATTGCAGGGCCGAAGTTTGAGCAACAGCAGCAGGAGCTGAGGCACACTTCCAGTTTGAGCAGGAAAAAACTCCTTGGGGACTGGATCAGAAGCAGCCAGAAGTCCCTCCACACTGAACCAGTTAAGCACATTCCTGCAAAAGTACACCAGTTCCTGCAGCCAACCAGCATGATGTGCAGTCACATTTGAATTCTCAGTCCCCAAGATCGGGTGTCCGTATGCAGCACAGTCAGAGGAGACAACTTTTTGTGCAAGGGAAAGAAGAGGCTAGAGCAGACTCCATTCAACAGAAAACCACCTTACCTGTGGGGAAGTGTGGCCACAGTTGTCTGCAGCAGGAACGTTAAGTAGCCTATGCAGCCAAGCAGAGGCTGTGCCTGGCTGAACACGAGGCCGTAACCTGGGCAAACGTTAAGAGTCCTCCTAAGTAGCCACAGCTTTGCAGCCTGGAGCATCCTGAGGAGGGATAGAGCAAGGCTCTTCCCAAACCAATCTGAGCAACCCCCACCTCTGTCACCAGTGATTTGCAGCTGCGGTGGTCTGAGCTGGGTTTATTTACTGTTGGCACTGCCAGCTTCCCCTGGGAAAGCATGACGCTCTTCATGGATGTGAAATTTACTGATCGATGCACAACACAAGACACAGCGGTGTCACTGCTGCTGCTGTCAGGACCTGTGCCCTCCCAGCTTGCAGCAGGTCTGCAAAACAGCACCCACAACTGATGGGAGAAAGGCTGCCAGCACTCCAGTCCTGGCTGAGAGACAGTGAGGGACAGCCAGGGAGGCACCCAACAGTCTAGGGAGAGCCACCCCAGCAGGAAACATTCAGGATCCACACCCCACTGCTTGCAGCATGCCCTTTCCTGCTTCCAAACCCTGCTGCCCACAAGGCAGCGTTGCAGGGGCTGTGCTCGGGACAGGCAGCCACTCTCACAGGAAGCCTCACACCTCGTACGTAGTCAGCTGCCTTCCAGGCACCATCAGCTTGCATCCCTGACAATGGCATGCCCCACCAGCACACCGAACACAGCTCTGCAACCCCAGCTCGGACCTGAGAGAGGCCCAGGTCAGGCTAGCACACTGCACAAGCCCACACAGTTACTGCCTTCCATGAGCCCCCACCACATGCTTCCCACCAGGAAGGCTCTCCCCTGCGCCAGCTCCATCCTCAGCTGGCTTCTGCAGGGGCAGGTGAAGTGCAGGCCACACAGGTTTCCCTCTGGCTGAGCCCCTAGCAGGGCAGAGTGTAAACCCACCCCACAGTCTCCTGGTGTGTCGTTATGTGGGTGAAGAGCGCGTCAGGACGTGCATTCATCTCCTTTGGGTCAGAACTGCCACCTACATCAGGTCCAGCTGCAGGACAGTTTGTGGTCACAGAGAAGACTCACTCTGCACGGCAGATGAACCAGATCTCATTGCGGCGCCGAGGGACACTGGGGTTTTCATAAGCAGCCACGATGTAGGTTTCTCGGAGCACAGCGTCTGTGGAGCCCAAGAGCTCCCACAAGAGACTGATCTCTCGCAGAATTGTCTCCTCAGTGGTCATCCCATAGAAAACCCTGCAGCAAAGGGAGCAATGTGAGTGACAGAACCAGCACATTCCCCCTTCCCACAGCCAGGACTCCCATCTTTCTGCCCACGGAACCAGAGCAGCCACGCAGGGAGTTCATACACCTCCGCTGCGCTGAGGAAACACCTCTGGTGGTGGGGTCACCTGGTTATAACCCGGAGTGGTGCCCTCTCGGTGATGTGGATTTCAGGGTCCATGGGAACAGGGGGGTTTTGCTGGAACTCTCCTGGGAGATAATAGGCAGTTACGACCTCACGCTCCAGCCCGGTCCCCTCCTGGGTCAGGTGGATTTCGTTGAGCACTGGGACTGTCATGCCCAGATAGCAACCTGGAAGGCAGTGGGCACAGTGAGACAGCTGGGTCAGTGGCAGCAGCCCTCCTCCCTGCTCCAGATAAACAGCAGCAAGGCTCTCCCTCTGCGCAGCCTGCCTGCCCCCTCCAGCTCCTGCCTGCACACACCTACAGAGTTCTCCTTGCAGATGTAGCGCATGAGCTTCATGAAGCTCATGGAGATGCTCTGCTCATACATGGGCTCCCCCTTGGTGACACATGCCCATTTCCCAGCTGGGTACCGCCGCTCCTCGTAGGCTGCTTCCTCGCACTGAAACAGGCCACAGACAAGCTAGGTCAGAGCCAACAACATTGCACTTCGGTGCAAATCCTGTCAAACCAACACCGACAGGCAGGAAAGGGGGAGGCAGGACCCTGCCAAAATGAGACATCCCCCTGCTAGTCAGTGATTGGCAGGCGAGGCTGGAGAAAGCGAGGGAAACTGGCATCACACACACCTTCGACAAGGACACTTAACAGCACCGGGCAAAAGTCAGAGAATGGAAAAAGCACAGACAGGGGATAGGGTGCAGGGAGGCATGGAGGCTCCTGGCATGCACAAAGGAATGCAGCACATCCTCAGCAGGAGGCACAGGACTTTCTGCTCCTCTCCAGTCGCTGTCCTTCCTACTCACAAGGATGTTCCTGATTCCAGGCACCCAAAGGCCTCCAGCACGGTCAACACTATTCTCAGAGGCAGTGCCCCAAGGACTGCGTGCACAGAGAATAACAAGCAAGAAACCTCGTGCCTGGCAGAAGGGAAGGTCTGACAGAAGACCTCTAGCAGCCAGAGGAGCTGTGAAGGTTGAAACAAAACTGCCCTCAGATCCTTTTCCCATATCAAGAAATGGCAGGAGGAAGAAGTGACATGAACAGAGCTAGTGCAGAGGGGCCAGCTTTGTGGGCTGGATCAGAACCTCTATTTCCAGCACAGATGCCCAGTCTTCTGGACAAACCCAACACAGAAGGAGGGCAGGGGTAGTAGGGAAATTGCATCTGGATCTGCTCATAGTTCAGCTCATGGTGTGGTTATAACCACAGGTACCACATAAAGAAGGGCTGGGAAATTGTAGCTAGCACCTGTCTTCCTGCTTGCAGCTTGTTCTTTGGCTAAGTTAAAGCGGTCATGGGACAGCCTTGTTCCACAGAGCTCAGGACACATGCCCAAACTTCTGTGTCCCACAGCTGTGCTGGCAGTGAGTGAGCTGGGAACTTGTGATCAGCCTCAACGCTGACTGCAGCCTCCTTGTGTCTCCACGCAAATCACGTCTCTACTCAGAAAGCCAAACCAAAGGCAGAAGGAAGACATCGAGGCTGCTCGAGTGCATCAGTGGAGTGCCACGAAGAAGAATGCCCCAAAAAGCTGCATGCCAGCCAGCATTTACCCTCTACATGGGGCCATGCCTGCTATTGTCCCAACCAAGCAAAGCAGAGAAAGGGCACTTTCCAAGCAAGGCAACTACCAGTCCCTCTAGACTACTTGCAACACTCCTCTGCCACAGGATCTGCGAATAAACCTATCAACCCAGCAATGCACAGAGGCTGGTCTGTCAGCAGCCTGACCTTTATATTAAGCACCACCCCTCTAGAAGATGAGACTTGACCAAGAGGAAGAGTGAGGATGCTTCACACAGACCCAGTGGCAAGAGGTCCCTGCAATGCAAGCTGGGGAATTTGAGTGAGTAGTGTCAGAGCAAGGCTCTGTAGACAGCATAATAATTCATTTCCTTCCAAGAGGATGAGGGCTCATAGCACTGACAGCTAAGGAGAAACAACCAAATACTACTGACCTGCCTGAGCCCGGGAAACATGTCCTTAAAGGCCCCAGCTCAAGACTCCCCTCTGCATTAATGCCAGAAAGTGGCTCCTGTCACCTCACCCAGCCCCAGAGTCAAACTGGGGGGATGCAAATAGCAACAAAAGATCTTCAGGCCTCACAGAGTCTTGGGGCACCATTGCTGCCTGGGATCAGCATAAGTAGAGAAGAGCCCAGACTAAGTCCCTGGAACCCAGAAGAACAGGGCAAGAGGGAGCGTGGTGAAGGCCCAGTTCAGAGCTGTTCAACCCACATGCTCAGATGTGTTTTATAGGCAGGAGTGCTGGATCTCAGCCTAGAAGAAACTGGTTAAGCTCTCCTCCTAAAGAGGGCAGTTGACAGATGTCTTCTTGGTAGCAAGCCCAACCAAGCCTGCAGAGACATAGAAACCAGTCTGACAAGCACCTCTTCACAGTTATTTCTCAAAGCTCAGGAGCACCCTTTTGTGCAAGAGGTGAGAAGAGGTGTGCAACTTAGCCAGAAAGAACAGATCTTCAGGCATAAGCTGCCATGTTTGGATTGGCAGCTGTGACAAACACCACCACACGCTCAGGTCTGACAGCCAGGGTCAGAGGCCCCATGTTCCCCACAGAAGCATCCTTATCTTGTGCCAGCTGAGACCCCCAGCTCAACCAGCAGCCACATAACTAGCACAAACACAAACCCAGCAGGATTTCAAGCTACGCAACAAGGTGCTGCAAGGCAGGGAGCAGGCTCTGAATGGAAAGATCACTCTTCTGGGTGTGCACATCCCAGCAGAGGATGAGTTGGTAAAGGAGGCAGCTGGAAGCTGGGAGACCAGAGAAAGCAGCAAGACTAGTCTGATTTTAAAATAAAGGCTGGGAAGTTCGGCATTGCCATTCCCCAACGCAGGAGAGGATGCAGGAACGGTGGAACACTGCACCCATCCAGCGTTGCCATCCTGGCTGCGGTGCTTCTGCAGGAACCTCTGCAGGGTCGGTGCGCGCCGGCCGACGACAGCGCGGCCACCTTCTTGGCGAGGAAGACTCTCTGCCCCGCTCCTCGTGCTGGCGGCAGCGCCCGAAGCGGCCAAGCCAGCCGGGCAGCGGAGGAAGGCGCGGGCGTGCGGCGGGGCCCGGGCCTCACCTTCTCGTGCTGCGAGAGGGTAACGTAGGGCACGGGCTCGCGGGACTGGCTGTGCCGGGTCATCTGCACGATGGGGCCCGCCATGTCTGCAAGGCAAAGCACAGGACAGGGAGAGGCGAGGCTCGCCCGCGCTGCGGAGCGGAGAGAGGCCCGCGAAGCACCGGCCGGGCCCCGCTACGTGCCGCCGGCCCCGCAGACGCTTCCAACCTTCCGCGGGCCGGCTCAGCGGGACGGCTCCGCGCTCACCTCGGGGCAGGGTCACTCGGTGCGTGCTGGCCACGGCCTCCCAGTGGGCGAACAGCCGCCCGCGCTCCTCCTCCTCCTCCTCCTCCTCCTCCCCGCCGCCGCCGCCATCCCCCCCGCCGCCGGCCGCGGCCTCCTCTCCCAGCCTCTCCAAGTCCTCCAGCGTGACGCGCTCCATCGCACCCGGAACGCCGCGCGCGCCGCGGCCAGCGCCTCGCCCCGCCCCGAATACGTCCCCACTGACGTCCGAGGCCCCGCCCCCCGCCGTCCCCACCCGCGGCGAGGCGCGCTCTTCGCTTCCAGGGTCGGTTTTATTTAATAAAATAAAGTACAGCAGCCACCGCCGGGGGGCGCAACCCCGCCCACCCACCCACCCCAACACCCCTCCCCGCGGGCCCGGGGCGCTGCCCCCGCCGGGGGTGCCGATCCCCTGCCCGGGCCTACGAGGCCGCCCGACCCCCCCCCCCAGACTGGCGTTTCTACCTGGCGAGCGTGTGCGGCCGGCGGCCGGCCCTGGGCGTGCGGCAGGGGAGCATGCGTGCGGGCTGCGGTTCCCAAACTAGCTAGAAGGGCCTTCCCCGTGCCCCTCCCTCCCACCACCCCTCCCCGGGGGCGCCCGGGCCGGGCGGGCAGGTGGTGTCGCAAGAGCCGGTGATGGGGAAAATAGAGCGGTTGAGGTGGGGAGGGCGGCGGGTGCCGCCCCCGTGCAGCGCGAAGCCGTGGTGCGGCCGCAGCAGAGCGGGGCCGGGCGCAGGGGCACCTGCGGGCCGGTCAGTTGGAGGAGAGGAGGGAGCTGTGGGAGGACAGGTCCATGCTGCTGGCGCTGAGGCCTCTGCTTTCTGCACGGAAGCCTTGGGTGCCCTGGAAAAGACGTCGCCTGTGAGGACCAGGACCTGCGACCCACACTCACGCTCCAAAACCACCAGCCCCAGCTCCTGCTGCCCTCGCCTCCCGAGCTGGGGCAGTCCCGCAGCACCTTTACCAGCCACATTAGGTGTCACCTCTGCCCTGGCCCCTCACTTCTGTGGCTTGAGGGTTTGCCGAGCTCATCAGGCAGGGAGGTGGTTACTTGGACACAGCACCTTCAGTTTTGGAGCTATAATGTTGGAAGAGGCCCTGGGGATGCAGCAGGGACACCCCCTTAGGAAGGCAGAGTACCAGCCCTGCACAGCACCAGGGTGCAGCTGCATGGATGAACATCCACCAGTGGGGTCTCCCAGCACTGTATGTGTGCCCTTCACCACCCATGTCACTGGCCAGGGTCCCTGTAGCCAGCTGCAGTCACACAGCCCCCACCTAAGCATCAGCCCCACCACCCACCTGGTGCTTACCTCAAACGAAGCATCGCTAGACTTGTGCAGGTAATTTAATGATGCAGCTCGTTTCATGCTACAAGAAAGCAGAGGAGAGCAGCTGTGATCTCATGCCTGGTCAGACCCTGATCCCAAGGGCGGCAGGGCCCCCAGCCACTCTGCACCCAGCCTGGCCCTCAGAGCCCTGGGACCTACCTGGTGTTCCTGGGCTCCAGGGGACCATTGCCCTGCAGTTTCTTGACCAACATCTCACTGCTCCTCCGTATCACATCCCGGATTTTCCCCAGGGAGCTGCTGCGCTGGAGGGTGCCACTGCCATCCTGGACACAGAGACACAAGCCAGGGTGATGGCTGAGTGGCACTGATCAGGCTCTGGCATGCTGCAGACAAGTGGCCAGGAACTGCATGTGGCTCCAAGCACCTTCTTGCCTGCTTGCACTGGGGATTTAGCCCTGGCCCAGAGCAGGCTCACTGCTCCCTACGTGGCTCCCCATAAGCCTGGTTCTCCAGGACATGATGACCATGGAGTTGGGGATGCCCGCCACCACACCCTGGCTCAGCCAGATTATCATCCCTCCTACACAGTGCAAACCCAACAGCCAGCCAAGCTGCTGACCTGCACCAAGCCACCAGCACAAATGGCACTGGCATCCCCACAGCCCCACTTCAACATGGCACAGCCCCATCACCTGCAACAGCTGAGGCAGGAGCTACCAAGGAGGTCCCAGGGAAGCACCAGGCCCTGTTGAGAACCTCAAGCTTAGAGGTACTTTGCCATGCCAGGACATGCTGCTGGGGCATTCCTTTTAAGGACTCCTTCCTCATTTGCTGCTGGGTGGAGACTATCCTCCCTCTCCCCTTGCCCTTCCTCACCATGCCATTGCTATTCCTCCTCTCCATCCAGCACTCGTCCTGATGCACATCCTGGTCCTGCATGCTGTGCCTGCAGGCTCACTCACGTCAGACAATACCAGCCCACATGCACACACGGCCTCATCCCACCTCTGGGGACACCAACTGTGTTGCCAAGTGGGTGTCGTTCTTCGTCAACCCCTGACTTTAGTTGTGCCTGGCCTCGCTGCCTGCTCCAGGGTGGCACGCTGCAGGGGTTAATTTATGGCTGCCTGCTTTTTCCAAAGACCAAAACCAGCCCTACATCTTGTTCCCCAGCCCGTTTCCCCCCACATGTCCCCAGTAGTCAGAAAGGCACCCTCAGCCCTTCACAGGATCTAGCCCATCTCCTGCATTTAGCTCCACAAGCATGCAAGGCACAGGCTGCCAGCATGCACCCCTCATGCCACTGTGCCACCACTGCACCAAGCTCCTCTCCCGTGCCCAGGCACGCTCATTACACGAGGTTGTGGCACCACTGCTGATGTGGTGTTGTTTTTGCTCTGAAGGCCTAATAATAGTACTGCTCCTTGCTCCCGATCTCTGGTACATCAGGGCAGAAGAAACAGAGATAAGCTGACTGCTGACACCTGATGAGCGTGTGTGGGAACCCCTTTGTACCACTCCAACTGAACAAATTGCCCTGTGGCCCCAGCTGTCAGCAGTGATTGCCCCAGGCCTGTCTATGCAGCTCTGTAGGTAAGCAGGGTCTCTGGTTTAGGCCAGTCACCCTGTTGTGCTGAACCCTACAGGTTGTAGCCCTAGGAAAAGCTTTTCCATTACTTCCCCACTCCGACTACCCAAAGCTCATCCAGGTCTAGACCCCTCTCCAAGAGCTGAACAGGACTTTTTCACCAGCAAGTCTTTCTTCTGGTGCTCATCTCATCCTTTCTTGGATAAGCCAAGTGCATTGAACCTCTTCACTTTCTCATCAGGATGAGAGATTTCCAAACTGGGAGCCAGGTGCTGTTGCTGCATGGGAATCACCAGGAACGCAGAGAGTACCAGAAGTATTAGCATGGTAAACATTAACTCCAGCACCAGGCAACCTGAGCAGGTTCTGAAGGAGTATGTGGCATTAGCAAAGACAGGGGTGGGGTATGTTTTGCCTTCCCACCAGACTTTCACCACCCTCCCTGCAGCATACTGCCATGCCAGGCACTGTTCCTTCTGCCACGGCACACAAGCCAGGGTTGGAGAAGTGAACACATCTGGGGTAGGGGAGCAAGACCATGGTACAAGGGCAGCCGGGTCTGGCCAGGAAGCACGTTCTGGGGTCGGGGCTGGAGGATGGAGCCACATTTCCCCAGCCGTGGCGATGCAGACTGACTGCAGACCAACACCAGAACCAAATGCTGCTGCATGCTGTGTTAAAAATAGCCTCCCTCCTCTTCCCACTCCCTTGTCTGCAGGATTATTTTTAACCCAGCACATTTATGGGGCTTAGTTTACTGCAGAGCCCCCACCCCGTCGCACCCACCAGCATTCTCAAAAGAGAAAGAAGCAGCTCCACCACTGAGCTGCTCTCCATGGCATGCTCCCACCTTGCCTGCTGCATGGAGGCAGAGGACTTCAGCACAATTTGACAGCATGTGGAACTCAGCACTGGGGGACACAATGGGGTAGCTCTCTGGCTAATGGAAACACCTGTTAGTGAAGGCCCAAGCTCAGATGCCCCAGGGCTGCCCTGCTGCCCCATGGTTGCAGAGCTGAGATTAGTAGCAACCCCAGTTTGAGGTTAGGGAGAGAGGCATAGTGGAGTTGGATCTCTCACCTCCAATGCACAGCCTAGGAGACGTGCCCTACGAGCAACACATCCCCTTTCGCACGCACAGACACCAAGCATCCCCACACCTGCTCCAACAGCACTTGCACCCGCCACCCCAGGACTGACCGACGTTGGCCTACAAAGCATGGAAAGAAGCACAGGGCAGCCGTTCAGGTCTGTCTACCTTTAATCAGAGGTACAGTTGTTACAGCACCAGGTCCAGGACATGGCAAAGTACACGGGCAGGTGGCACTGAGGCCTGAATACACCCTGCACTGGGGACTTGCCACTCTCCAGGAGTACACAGCAGCACCAGGAGAGAGAGGCAGGGAAGGGGCGACCCTAGAGCACTGAGCCCTGGGCTCTGCACTCTGTGGTCCTGAGGACAAGCCTCCTTTCAGCAAGCACAAACTCCCAGGGGAGCAGCATGCATGCACCTCAAGGCCTCTGCACCACCACGGGAAAGCCAGGCCCAGACAGACACAAGCAGATTTAGTATCACAACCTGCCAGATGACTAGTATAAGAGAAACTAGCTAAATAAATAAGGGGAAGGAAGCGGGGTCCTGCGCTGGCCTCTGAGCTCTATTCTGCTGGCTATAGCCTCCTCAGGTTTTTTTTCTCAGGTAGGTGGGCTAGGGCAGTTTGCTTTGTACAGGAGGTGGGATGAGGGTGTACACCCAAAGGTGTGAGGCTTAAGGCAGTGGTGGTCTGGCCCTGGGAAACATCCCCTCTCCTGGTAACAACCAACAGCACCAGACCCTGTGCAGGCCTAGAGTCCCATCAGAGACAGAGAGCCATGCCACACATGCCAAGGGTCAGCACTGTTTTCCTAGCAGTAACAGGGTGACAGATTTCCCACCCACTCGGCTAGGGAAAGCCAGACAGCACATCACAGCCCCAGGGACCACAACTGGCAAGCCAAGTCCTGTGTTCAAGAATCCCCCCTCCTCAATGACCAACCTGTCCCCTTCTCCTCCTCTGGAAACCTCTCTCCAGTGATCCCATCTACCCCCACATACTCAGAGCATCCCAAGTCTCAGCTCTTCCTTTCCTCGCATCCTTCTTTGCACCTCCTTTTTCTCCCAACCATCCTGCTCCAAAACAGCCCATTCCCCATCTCGGCCACTCTTAATGGCCTGGGGCCCTTGCAGAAAAGTTCTGCTGTCCTCCCACCTTTCCTCTGCCTGCAAGGAACAGCAAACAGCTTCACCCCTGCCTCTCTCTCTCTCTCCCAGCAGACACACCTGGGGACCCTGGAACAATGGAGAGCTGATTCACCCCTTAATGCCATCAGGTAAGGAACTCAGCTACAGCACCGGGTCAGGAGGTCGTAACCAAACTGCTTGTCCTGGCAGGTCCCTTCTCCATGTGTGGCCCTTGGCTGTCACTCCGTCACCTCACCTTGGATATACAGTAGCTATGGGCCACCCTACAGCTGTGCTCTTCCAGAGAGTCTCATGTGCTTCCCCTGGGTTGCAAAGTGCAGCAGGGAAGAGGATAGCAAGTCAGGGAGAGCCCAGCTCACTGATGGCCAGCGCAGGTTTGCTACAGGGCACTAACATCAGCTAAGCCTACAGGGAAGAAAGCAACTGGGCACATGACAGCCCTGCCAAGGCCAGGCCCCTCTGTCCCAAAACAGACCCCCCATCTTCATGCCTCCATCCTGGCCTCTGCAGAGATGGAGAGAACAAACTACGAGGGTTGAGGATGTCTAATGACGGTGGAGTTGGCACGCCTGGAGTGAAGACAATCCCCTGCAGGCCTGGTCCCCAGGGATGTGCAAGGGCAGGTAGGGGGTGGGGGGAGGCAAGGGGACGGTGGCCCATCGCCATGGCCTGGGGGAGCAGGCAGCTCCTCGCAGATTCTTCCTGCTCTTGCTGGCCACGGGACTGGAGCTGGGCCACGCGGCCAGGCGCTCCTCTGCAGGCGTCGCGGTGCCCTCGCGCGCCGGGAGGGTTGGGGGACTGGCGTGGAGTTCTTGCCGAGGAAGGAGGGATGGTGTGGAGGAAAAGTCGGAAGATACAACACAAACATCCAGGTGATTGCGGTGGAGGGGAAAGAGGGAGTCTCGGGAGGCATTTAAGCCTAGTGCACAGAGAGGAGAAAGACACAATTTACAAGGCCGTGAGGTTGTTGGTCACCCAGGGAGCAGGTGGGGCAGGGCCCAGGCTGCATGCAGAGACAACAGACCACCTCTGAGCAGGGACGGACTTCTATGAGCCCAAAACCAGCGGGATCATGTCTTTGCCAGCAGGCTGGCGGGAATAGCTAGCTCAGGGAGGAACAGCCTGGGCCTTCTGCTCTGAGGGCTCCCTGCTCCTGGGCCTTGGGTGTGGGGTACCTGCCGAGGCCCCAGCACCACTGAGCTGGTGCCATCCCGGCTCTCCCAGCCCAGTTACCTGGACAGCAATTAGCTGCCCTTGGCAGCAGGACACAGAAGTTGCTGGTACTCCAGGGGCTTTCCTGGCCCTGCCAGCAGCAGCTGTCAGCTAAGGGATGGCAGCAGAGGCTGCCCTGAGACAGCACATCCAAGGTCTCCAGACCAGCACAGGGAATAACTGGCCATGACAGGAGCAGCAGGAGCTGCCTTAGTCTTCTTTTTGGGGGCAGGTGTAGCCTAGTGCCGAGTTGCTGGCTGGGGGGAGGAGGCTAGCTATGCATGGAGCAGGCTGGAAAAGGCACCAAGCAATACGTGGTAGCAGCCATGTCCCCCAGGGCACTGGGATAGCCCTCAGATCCTCTATCTACAGCTGGCTGGTCCAGGAAACCGTGCCAAGTCCCCTAGGGAAGGGTCAGTCCCTATCACTTGGGCTGGGTCAGGCTGAGGGAGAGGGTGGCATTGCTTGCTTGTCGTGGGATGATCAGCTCAGAGACTGTTACGAAGGTCTCCCAGACTATCACCAGTGCAAAGCAACCACCCAACACCAACCACAGCCAGGAGGAACTGCAGATAGACACCAGTGCGGACAGGGTGCAGGCAATCCTGATCCAAACCTTCAGCCCTTCACCTGTGCTTGTCTAGTCTCTCTACTAACAGGGAGTGCAAGGGCCCAGGGCTGGTGCCTTGCCAAGGCTAGGACGTTCTTCACTCCTGACACCAAGAGCTGGGATAGGGGACAGCCCTGCATCTGGTAGAGCTGCCAGGTCCCATTGAAAGTTTGCTCCCTGGGTCCCCTCCAGCCACCTCCTGGGTACAATCCACAATCAAGAGAGCCAGCAGGCTTCAGGTTTAGGTGTTGAAGGGCTGCCATGGCAACAGGGAAGAGGAAGGAGGAAGGAAAGGGAGATCATGCGGTGGGGATAGAGCTGAGCCAGGTGGGGGAGGGTTAGTGACAGCAGATATGAGTGAGGGGGGAGCGAAGGACTCCATGTGCTCAGTGTGAAGCCTGTGCCAAGCTGCAACAACCCCTGGGTACCCAGCTACACTAAGCTCTCAACTAGAGTTTACAGGAGGAATGGTAAGCATTAACAGCTTTAGCAGCCCTCGAGCCAAGCACCCACAAGCACCATGCTCACTTGCCACCTCTTCTCCATTCTCTTCCTCCTTGCAGGAGACAAGAGGGCATCTGTCCCAGACCTGGACTGCTACCTTCCTCCAAACTCAGCGCTAGTGACCAAAGTGCCCCTCAGTCTCAGAGCAAGCCAAGACAGGTTCAGGTCATCCTGTCTGTGCCTCAGCTCACACCAGCCTCTTTTTCACCACCACTGGTCAGCCCATCCAGGCATCCCACAGAGACCTGCCTTTTACCACCTCTGCTTGGCCAGAGCCCATGGAGGGCATGAGCCCAGGACAGGCGGACAGCAAAGATGCTGCCTGCAGACTACTCCCGTTCCCTGCAGTCATTCAGTCACAAACCCATCAGGCAGACACACGCTCACAACCCTTCTCAGGCTCAGTATCACCTGTGGCGCAGTGCAGCACAGACAGCCAAGTTGCTCAGAGGCTGTGTGGGCCTGAGATAGAGCCGATGCTCTCAGCCAGGGCCTCAGGAGGGGAGCACAGTAGGGAGAGATGTTAATAAGGTTGCAAGGCTAAGATTAAGGGCAGACCAGGACCAGCTCATGCTGTGCATTGCCAGGGCCTGGTAGCCCCCTGGAAGCAGGAGCTCTCAGTTGGGGTATCTGGACTGTACATCAGAAACCAGGCCCAGACACACACCTTTGTAGGCTGGCTGGCTCATGCCAAGAAAGAGGGAAAGGAAGTGTGCAAGGAATGGAGGCAGACAAGGATGCCACGACAGGCCAGGCTGTCCCTTCCCTCTGGCAGCCGGCTGAGGCCATTCTTGATGGTGTCTTGTACTTACCCCGCTCCATTCCACGCCCATACTCACTTCCTCGCTACCGTCTGTGGCATTCTCGTACTTGACGCTGCCCCCCAGGCTCCGACGTCTCTCTGTGCCATCACCCTCCTTCAGGATCTCCACTACCTTCGTCTGGTTGATTGGGTCAATACCCTGCAAGCAGAAAGGGATAAGGAAGCACCATGTTTTGCCCATCTGTGTTCTTTCCCTCTAATTACCTGTTGTGCCATGACTGTGCTCAGTCCTGCCCCCTCTCTTGGCCATTGCCCCATCACAACCAAAACTCTCCAGCACAAGAATGGAGCCAAACGCTATCTCACACTTAGCAGTGGCTGCTTGGGTTCCCGGCTCAGTGAGCCCTCTCATCGAGCATAAACTCGAGCCATAAACCACCCTAGGGGGCAAGAGCTTGCTATCCAAAGCTAACAGCATTTTTTCTTCACATTCTGGTGTGTGAAGGTTTCTGCTGTCCTTCAATCTTTGTGCTACATGCTTACAGCTCCTGCTTTATTACTTGAGGATTGAGAGTTCAGGGTGAAATGTGCTCTAAGAAATCGCTACTGTGTTCCTTGACAAAAAAATCATGAGAATTAGTAAGTGCAGACCTCCTCAGTAGCTGACAAAGCCCAGTAACGTGTCCTAACCCAGCCGCAGTATTTCTGCACCCAGAGCCATAACCTCCTCCCCCCCACTAATATCTGCTCCAACCACGCACAATGTCACATATATACAAACACACAAACACAGCCCCAACCGCCAAGATGCTTTGGTGTCACGGGAACATAAGCCAAGGATATCAAAGGCTGCAAGGCCCAGAGGAGTCTCTCACCACACCCCAAGACAAATGCTGTGCCATGATCTGCCACCTCAAGCCCCACAATGTCCCCTCTCCACCAGTGAAGGTCCCTCTGTGGTTACCTGCCGTCGAGAGCGAACTGCACACTCCTCCAAGGTCTCAGCTGCCTCTAGCTTTCCCTGGCGTCGGTACAGTGCACCGAGGTTCCGCAGAGTGGTGTTCACAGTCGGACTGTAGTAACAGATGGAAGGTGAGTGGGAGTCCTGGGGCCAACCACTCCAGAACCCACAGCTGCCCACAAAACCACCTCTTACCTGCTAACTTTACAGGCCTTGTACCAGCCACCATACTCAGCGTAGGGCGCACTGTCTCTGTGCTTGCTCTACAGGGTGAGGAGAGGTGAGAGCCATTAATCCCATGCTTACTGCTGTTCTCTGGCCTGTGCTCTCACACTGGGTGCCAGCGTCAGCCCTCACGCTGCACCCCTGCACCAGAAAGCCTTTGGGAACACAATGTGCAAATGCAGTGATATAGCCCAGCAGGTTGCTAGAGGGAAAGCTGAAAGCCCATTTGCTGCAACAGATTTGGGCCATGAGTAGAAGTGATGCCACCACCCCAGCAAGGAGCATAATCCCATCTCCTTGCCCCTTCCATGGTGCCAAAGGCAGCAGGGATAACACTGCCAATCCTTATGGTGCTCTAGAGGACATGACACCCCATGCCCCAGCACGTAAAAACGACGCATGCAAAAAAATCCCCAAACAACAACAACCTCACAGGCATGCCAGGCAGCATGGGCACTAAACCCCTCGGCCATAGCTAGCACAGCAATCAGCCCGCCACATCCAAGCCTTCTGCCTGCAGGGTCAGGCCTGTCTCACAGCAGATCAGCCCAGGTAGCTGTCTCCTGTCCATGTCCAGCCTTTGTACCCCAAAAACCACCTGTCTGGCCCTGTCACAGCCAGGAGCCCAGAGACTGCTGGCTAGAGAGACAGGAGGGAGAGCAAAGCTCGATCCTCAAGGAGAGAGATCTAGGGCCAGGACAACCCAATCTGCAGGCCCCAGCTGCTAGTGAGCATCACCCTGCGTCAGTAGGGACTAAGGCACCCACAGGCAGGAATCACCACTGCTCCAGGAACAGGGTGCCTCTCCACACACTCTGCACTCTGGTCTGTGGGGAGCACTTGAGAGCATGCTGCGTCCCCAACTCTGCACTCACGGGACGCTTGGGCTGGGGAGGAAACACCCAGCTCAGCCCTGAGCCCAGCAAGGCTGCTCTCACCCAGCAGGTGCAGGGGACCACTGCTTCACAGTGGAAGTTTCCCTGTGGCAAAGGTTCTAGGCCAGAAGAAACTGTCTTCATAAGGACCATTCTTCTTACTCAGTCCCACAGCACTTCCTAGATCTTTACCTCACATGCTGGAGTCTCCCTGAGCCACAGGCACACACTGAGTTTCCTTGTGCCAGAGCCCACACAGTCTGGGCAGGCCCCAGGGAAGATCTCAGACCTCAAAACATCTCTGAAGCTTGCACAGAGGAAGCCCTAAGGTGGCTGAACCCAAGGGGAAAGGTGTCAAATCCCCTAGGGCAGAAAGAACATTGTAGGCCAGGGTTGCCAGCTGTGCACCCAAAGCCATGCTGCTGGCATGAGCTGGCCTCCCTCTGCTGCCACTGAGAGCAAGAGGGAAAGAGGAGTTGGGGAAGAAAGAAGTGAACCTCTGCAAGAGGGGTTTGATGCTTTTTAATAGGAGATGTGGAAACACGGCACAAAGTGGAGTGCAGCAGCTCCAGTCCCTGAGCCAGCAGTACGAACAGGTCTGTGGTTGCTGGCACCTGCCCAGGAAGGCCATGCCGACCACGCCATGGGGCACGGGCACAGCTGCTCTGGGGACAGGAGTCCCAAGGGCAAGGAAAGAGACTCAGGCTCTAGAACTCATCTCACTCCAACGGTAGGTCCCTGAGCCTGTTCCCTTGCCCCACAGCAAAGCTTGTGTTATCTTGAGTGTAGCTCCATACTACAAATATCTACTTTTGATCTCTTAATTCTCCAAAGATACCACCAGAAGTATTTCAATTGCAGAAGGGGAAGGGGAGCCCAATCTCTCCTCCAACTTTGATTTCTCCTGTATAGGGTGGTGCCACAGCAAGTGTAATTTCTTTGCAGCGGAGCCTTCGTAGGGCAGCAACTGGAGCAGCACATGGCGTTGTTGAGCTCAGCCCTGCACAGAGCATCTCAGTGGGAAGACAGAGCATGCTGGTGGGAGGCAGCCCCTAGTGCCCTGCTATTAGAACTCACAGGATGTGACTAATAAGACACAGAGCCAAGCCTGCCAGCCTGCTGTCTGAGCTCATGTAGGCATCGAGCCTGCTCTGAGGGCAAAGGAAAAGGAGAGGGAGAGCGTCCACTCCCACTGCAGCTAAAGGACTAGACCAGAGCCCTTCACTCTGCTGCTTCACCCACTTGCCAAAAAGCAGGTTAGGTCTTAGGCTTGGGAAAAGCAGAGACAGGGCTCCGCACCATTTATCAGCTGAGCACAAGGCAACAGGAGCAATAGCTTCTTTGCCTCAGCATAGTCCAAGGCAAGTACAACCTATGTCTATCCTCCTTCAGAGGCCAGCTAGGACATAGAACAACTAATGCCCGTCCTAAGCAGAGGTGTCTTTTGGGAAGTTTGGCTCCATTTTCTAAGTCAGGTGACAGTAGCAGTTTCTTCTTGACCTCTATTTTCCCCAGGCAGCCTCAGGGCTGCTTCAGAAGCAGGTTGTGCTCTGGGTACTAGCAGCTCTTTGGAACAGAGTGCCAAGGCCCTGCAGCACAACGCTCTGCCATCCGTCATCTTCCATCATCTGCGTGCCCTAGAGGGATCACTAAAGCAAAAAGAGAGTGCATGCAGCCACAGCTGAGAGGCTGAACAACCCCCTGCCTCAAGAAAAGCAACAAGTTCTCTGATGAGTCTTCCCTTCCTGCTGCCCAAAGGAGCAGCCATGCTCTGTCCCCACTCTCAAGACCACTCCCAGCCTCCATCAGCTGCCCTCCTGGCAACTCATCAGACTGCAGGAAGGAGGGTATGGCTGTGACAAAGAGAAGATCAAAACTCCCAGATCTCCTTCCCCTCCCCGGGGCTCTTGCTGCTATCAACAGGCAACACCACCAGCTCAGACTCACCTTGCTCATCTCCTCTCTCTCCTCTGCATGCATCCAGATCGGCTTGTGTTCATCTATGCAGAGAAGAATGCAAAACAGCTCCACTCACCATCTCACTCTGTCGCTCTGCCACTTTCATTGGGGGCTCTGCCTCCTGTGCAGCCCAGCATTCTTTTCCCAGAGCCAGAAGCTCACAAGAGGGAAGTGAGAGGGCTTCCAGATCCCCCTTGGCTCCTGGGCCAGAGCCTCAAGGAAGGCAATGGACATTACAAGGGCAGGAGGAGAGAGGGACCAAGGAATGGAGGGACTTCGGCCTACGCCTGGAAATGACTGTGCCACTTGCTAGCCCCGCTTTTAACCACAACTTTTCCCAACCAAGTAAAGACTGATAGCCACAGCTCTCCAAGCCCCCTTCTGAGACAAAAACGTGGAACAGCAGTATCTCAAGGGCTGCCCAAAGCAAACGCCCTGCAGGCATCCCATCACCCTGCTAGGGTGATACCAGAGCCAGTCAAGCCTAGGCTGTGAGCCAGGAGACCAAACTGTTCACCCTTCCCCAGCCCCAACAGCTTCTGCTGTACAAACCGTCCACAGAGCCAAACTCTTTCACATGAGCACGGGTAAGGATCTCCTTATACAGCACTTCTGCATCTTTGTATTTCCCTTGCTTCAGGTAACAGGAGGCCTGCAAGAAAAAAAACAACTCCAGCCTCGCTAGGCAACACAGATTAACTCTGCCCCCTCCCCAGTTATCTTTCTGCATCTTCCAAGCACCAGGCAGTGCTCACCTTTCCCATGGTACTACTCCCCTCCCCATACGGCCTCCCCGCAGGGTCTCACCAGGTTGTTCTTTGTCTTGGCCACATTGGGGTCATCAGGACCCAGGCAGCTCTCATAGATCTCCAGGGCTCGACAGTAATAGTACTCCACCTCGTCATACTTGCCCTGGTTCTGGCACAGCAAGGCTAGATTGTTCAGCTGCTTGGCCACATCAGGATGGTCTTTGCCTAGGACCTGGGTAAATAAAAGGAGACAAGTTTGCAGTGGACTCTTGGAGTTAGCAGACAATGTAGTTCCTCCAGGACATGCCTATGTCAGACAGGAGTCAAGGATTAGGGAGGTAAAGAGAAATTCCAGCTTCCACCTCCTGGCAGGCCTCTCACTGCAAACTGCTGCAAACACTGGAAATACAGGACATACGGTGGCAGAACTAGCAGCCAAAGAGACTGGGTAGGTCCTGGACTTCCAGGTATACTGAGGTAATGGGGGAAAATCCTCAGGGAGAGCTGGAAAATGAGTACCTTCTCACGGATCTCCAGGGCTCGTTTACACAGAGGCTCTGCTTCTTTGTACTTCCCTCTCTTGCCATAGAGAACAGCCAGATTGTTCAAAGTTGCAGCCACCTGCAGAGATATAAGCTTCTCCATGAAACAAAGCAGAATCCAGTGGGACCAAACAAGCCAAGCATGCAGCAGTAACAGTGACTGTCCTATTTCCTTCATGCCTGCTGTAAAGCTGTTTCTGAAGAGGAGGAGGTCCAGAGGCAGAAAGCTACCCTGCCTACACTGCAGGATCCAGGAGAAATCAACTCGTGACAGGCCACACTGAACAAGACAGCAGGAAATACTGAAGCAGTAAGACAGCCCCACACCATGTGAACAGCCCCCCTCATACCACCGAGCACGCTGCTGCCCTTGGTAGTCCAGCCGCAGACACACCATAAGGGCACCCTTCCAGCCCCAGCAGCACCCACAGGTTAAGAGAAATGACTGGAAGGGGAAGGTGACACTCACTGCTGGGTGGTCTTTGCCCAGAGTCTTCTCACGGATGGAGAGAGCATCATTCAAGAGGTGTGCTGCTTCTTTGTATTTATTCTGATCCCTGAAACGCAAAGCCAAGCAGTTACTCGGGATTTGGACACCACAGCCCATAGCAAGCAGAACTGTGAACAGTAGTCTTCTTTCCACACAGATCCAGCCCCCACAGTGCTTTCAGTTCTCCATTCCTCCTTACCTTAGACAGTCCCTACTTATATCTGGGAATTTGGTGGTCCAAATATCTCATCTGTGCCAAAACCTTTTTGAAAGGCAAACTACTGGAAGCCAGGGAAGCTCCCTGTTCCAGGATGTGCTGTCCTGGTAAATGGGAAAGGCAGAAAGCTCTTCTGGTCCCTTCCTGCCTTCCTCACTGTGCTCACCTGTACACTAGTGCCAGGATGTTGAGCATGGTGGCCACGTCAGGGTGATCGTGGCCTGACGTCTTCTCCAGGTCTTCCAGTGCCTGCTTGCAGAGTGGCACAGCCACCTCATAGCGTCCCTGTGAGGCGTACTGGATGACAAGGTTGTGGAGGGTGCGCAAGCGTGCAGGAATCTCATAGCCTCCCTGCTGGGCAGCTGCCACTGCACTGCTGTGCTGGTGGGGCACTGCAGGCACAGAGGAATAAACAGGGGCACAGTTGGCACGGCAGGCTTGAACAGAGACAACCAGCAACCATGCATGAGCAAACACTTACGTCCAGGACCATGCTCCTCCTCCTCATTTGGGAACAGATCATCCAGAGAGTCCTTGGTGGAGTCGCCCTCCTTCTCCTCCTGAGAGGATGGGAATCACAATACTGGTGGTTCTCAGAAGAGACAGCAGCAGCACAGGCTGAGTCAGTTGCCAAACCCCCCTTGCTGCTGCAGCTCAACAACACCCTCAACTTCCCCTGTTGTCTCTGCCACCACGTTCCCCCCCCCAACAAAACTAATAAAACCAAAATTTCCCCAGCACATCCTAGCATGCTACTCCATGTTCTTCCAGAGACTCTGCCGCACGCAGGCTCTCTTTAGTTACAGGCATTGCTGTGCATGGTAGCTAGGAAGGGGTAAAGTCCACAGCAACACTATCAGACCTAGGCAAACCTCCTGCACCAACCTCCCCCAAGCAAAAAGGTGGTTGCTCAACAGAACATAGGCATACCGAAGGTGAGACATCCTCATCATACTTCTTCAACTGGTTCATGAACTCAAGGTGTTTCTTCTCCTCCTCCAGCTGAGCCACGGTTTGTTCACTGCGCTGCAGCTTCTGCTGTGTATTGGCAAGCTCATCACGCAGCCACTGGTTCTCCTGGCACAGTCTCCGCACCTGAGCACGCAGCTTCTGCTTCTCTGACTCCACAGCATTCAGATGGTTGGACAATGCCATCATCACCTTGACAAGAGGCTCAGTCAGTAACTACCACAATCCTGTATCTCCCTCACACACATGCTTAGAGCCCACTCTCAGGGTCACATTGGCCTTCTACACTCAGCCCCCCGCACTCTCTACATTCTCCTCCTGCAGCTCATGGTGAATGGCTGCACGCCCACCCTCCCCTGGCAGTCCCAGGTAACACCTAGGGGGTCACCCACCACTCTCACCTGAGCTTCTCCGAGACCCAGTTCAATCATCTCCACCGACTTGCGGAGCAGGTTGGATTTTTCGTGCACGAGATTGGCTTCTTCATCTTTCTTCAGGCACTTGATGGTCTCCAGCAAGCTGTGCAGGATGGAGTTGTGTTCGTTCTTGAGTGCCTCCAGCCCTTGCATCACCAGTTTGGTGTTGGAAATGATCTCCTCTTGGCTCAGCTTGTCCAGTTTCTCCTCCCTTGGGTACACCATGGTGGACATAGTCCTGCTCCTGCAGCCCTACAGAGAAAGAAAGAGAGCCAGAGAAAACTTGAGTGCCTCAGTGCTGTTTCAGAGAGTCACAACCAGACACAAGCGTCACAGTTCCTTTCAGCATTCAGAAACAGTGTTCAACTGGTTGCCTACTCTAAGCCCTTCCCCTTCGTCTTCCCACCTTTGGCAGCAGGCAGCTGTCAGGGCACGTGTCTCCACTTTTATGGCACAGAGTGCTGGCAACCAGTGCAGGTGGCACACGTGGACGGGAGACAAAAAGGCTAGAATCAGTGCTGACCTCCAACACCCCCACACTCCCAGCAGCATGGAAAGCTGATTTAGCTTCCATTTAAGAGCAGAGATTTGTAGTTGGCAGCTGAGGCTGCAATGCCTGTACCTCCTGCCCACAGATCACTGATGCAAGGACGAGCTCGACACCTCTTTTGACTGCAGAAGAAAGCAAATAGAAAGTGGAGGGATGCAAGATCAAAGCTTTCAATGGAAAAATCTCCTGGAAGAGCATCTCTCCAACAGCAAGGCATCAATGGCCTTGCTGGACCAAACAAGAAATTCCCTGACCAAAGAGTACACCCTCACAACCCCAGCATGGAATAGCCATTGTGGCAGTAAGGGACATAACACCGCCAGCAGAAACTGAATCATACTTGCGTTGGAAAGCATACATACAGCAACTGCTACAGTTACACTAGTGTAACCCTTGCGTGGGTGTCAGCTTGAAATACTAACAGCTTTTCTAGCCCTGCTGCCAGCCCAAGGACTCCTCTGGATGGTATAAGTACTCTGTGCTGCTTTTCTGTCCCTCTGTCCCCAGAAATACAACAGGAGAGTACCAAGCTACTGCCTTTGCACAGGGACACCAAGTGGTACAACCCACAATGTCAGCGTGGCTGCAGGATCCCTGAATGGAAAATCCAGGAGCTAGGGAAACACAGCAGTCCAGAGGGTGAGAGACATTAAGAAACAGGCAAGACCTACTGTAGCAGGTGGACAGTACCTTGGCTGCTCCCTGACTCACTCATTTAACCCTCCCTCAGCCTCCCCCCTACCCCGAGCCAGGCCACCTCAACACCCTCTCCACATTACTCAGCAACAGCAGGAAAGCCACCACCCACCTGGCTATGGGAGGCTTCAAGACCAGCTTCCTGCAGGACTGAAGGCCATCAGCTGCAATGCTCGGCGAAGGCAGCACCTCCTTGCCCGTCAGTTTGGCAGGAGTCACTGCAACCTGAGCACCCAGGGCCTCGCTGGCAGGAAGCTGGCAAACTGCCCAGCCTCTGCAGGAGGAGGTGGGGGAAGAGCTGCCAACAGATTTGTCTTTGTCCTCCTGCAGGACCCACCTCTGCACGGTCGGAGCTCTTTGTCCGGCAGCTGCCTTGTGCCTGGTTTACCAGCAGAAATGCTGCCCCAGGTACAGGACAGAGAGAGCAGAGCTCCTCTTCTTGGCAAGGCTCCTCTCCTCCCAGCTGTTCATTTCACCCAGGGGGGTTCAGAGTGATCCTCCAGCTCAGCTACCATTAGCCTGCCCATTAGTGCGACTCAAGCATCTTGTCTCTCTTCAGCTCTTCCAGCAGAAAAAGCCTTGAGCATTTCACAGTCTCCACAATAAACTTGTTTTTCAGAACTGTAAAGATTTCAAACTGAGAAGGGAAAACAATCAAAATGTCCTGACCCACAGCACATCAGACTCATCCTACACTGCAACTACATCCTCAGATCCTCACGACATACCAATACAGGCTCCTCTTCTCTCACTGGCTGTGCAAACCCCTCTACACAACCCTGGTCTTTCTCCCGTAGCATGGCATCCTAAATCCACAGTCGTGCTAGGTACCAACATGCTTCCAGTGCTCAAGAGCTGACAGATGATTGTCCAGGCTGGACACAAGGTGCAAAACCCAAGAACAACACATGGGCTGTTCATTTCCAAGTACCAACAAGACAACCAGAAGACTGCAGAGAAGTCACTCAAAGGCTGTTACCTCTTCCACAGCAAAGAAAACGAAGAAACAATGGTGGGAGCTGACTTACTATCCTTCCAAAGTGACATTTCTTCCCTCCAGAGCCCTATTACCAGCTCTCCCCAGTGCTGACAGGTGCCCAGCCCTCCAGAGAGGGAACATGCTCTATGGCAACTGATGCCAAGACCAGGCAGGCTGAGGCTGCTGTATAAGCACTCTTCCTTCTGTGATTCTGTGATTCCTACTCCCACACATTCAGTAAAGGGCACTGAGTGTCCTTTATCCGGGCAGAAAATGCGCTCGGAGGTTCCTGCAGAGAGGAGACACCATCATTCACCTCAGGCAGGGGGAAGTTCAGGCTGGAATAGGAAGAAAGAATGTTTTTCCAATGAGTTCCTCAGGAGGTGGAGTGCATAGCTCTCAGCTTATCCTTCTGCATTCCTCACAGCTCTGCAGGTGTCACAGTCCAGGTCTCCACCAGCACATTTCTGCTCTAGTTGGCATGTCCTCCCTACTTAGAGGGAGCTGCTAGAATAGCCTGGCTTTCCGGCAACGCCCATCTCATCTTCCCTCCCCTGCTCCCATTTGGAGGAGTGCTGCAGGAAGACAGGAAAGGAACATGCGTGCGCTGAGGTTTGTGGCAGTTACAGCCATCAGCTGGGAATCCATCAGCTAGTACATTCTGCCAGGCAGAAATCTTCCTCCTGTGTTCAAGCGCATAACTGGGAAATCACTGAGCATCAGCAATTTCAGCAGCCCACTCTTCTGCCTCCAAAAACTGCTCCAGCATGCAAGAGCATTAAGAAGAAAGAGCTGGAAGCTTCACTACTTCCAGTTTAAATCCACAACAGCTGCCACAACAGAAAAAAAATTATGCCAGGCTAAATGGGTCTAAGTGAATCTTAAAGCTTAGATTATGATGTTTAATGCTAGGAGGCTACAGAGGGGAAACAAATTTTAAAAAAAAAAAAGGCACTGTTTAAATCAGAAGTCAACTACACTAGAAAAGAGACTTCAGGTCTACACATGCCTCAACAAATTTAGTTCACTTCACTGTCTCCCTGCACGTCCCTGGACCAAGTATATGTGAGACACAGAGTACCATCACAACTTGCACAAGCAATACTGTCAAGACAATTAATTGCAGCTTCCTTCAAACTGCAGATGGCCTGACAGCACTTTCTGTATAGAAGTGGGCACAGATTTTTAGCAGCAAACTCTTCTGTAGGAGAAGGTGCTCTAAGGATATGGCTGATGAAGAAAAACAGCTGCGTTATTGAAAAAAAAGCTTCCTGTGGAAAAGAGTAAGTCTGACCACAGCAAGAATGAGTGACAATGTTTTGGAGCTAGACAGCAATGGTGGCATTTAGAAATAGCAATACAGACCAAAAGACTTATTTTCACAATAACTATCCCAGTCACATGCTGTGAGACATGCTTTTGCTACCTGGAGAAACAGCAAGGTTATGTATTTGGGAAGCAAAACAACTTGATAAAAGCAGGCAGGGTTTTGGGGGTTTTGTTTTGCGGTTTTGGGGTTTTTTCCCCCCCTTTGGACCTCTGCCAGCTCGTTACTGTCAAACAACAGAATAAAGGGTCTCTGGAAAGACTGGTTGACCTCCAACAGAGCTAGAAGTGAGATCGCCAACATACAGCCGATCCTGTACTCCTAAGGGATACTGCAACAAAATTTAGACCTAATACCTTGGATGTTGAAAAACAGAAGCAGTAAGAAGCAAACAAATTGCCAAGGTTGCAACCATGACAGAGGCTGTGTCACAAGCCCAAGGTTTTTTTCCTTATTTTGACACCAAGGTGTCAGAAAGCAGGGACTACAGAAGACTACAGTCAGCCATACAGAGCCTCTGAGGCTTCCACTGCACAGCCAGGACATATTGCCGCTCTCAGGAAGGTTGCACACCGACACATCACTGCCAGAGGAACCATCGTCCTCAGGGTCCCCATCCCAGGCCACCTGCAACGGAGCCACAGAAAAGGGACGACCTGGTGCTGCTGAGCTGCACATCCAACAGTCAGCACTTCCAGAGCTGCTCCAAAAACAAGAGATGTAATCAACTCTGTATGGTGCTCAAGAACTTCACAGCTAAGAGCAGCTGCACACACACATGTTAAGGCTTTAGAAACAAAGGCAAGGGAAGGATGTTTTGCAAATGAAGGAACAGATGGGTGTGCAGTCAGCTTCAGGGTAATTTTAAGAACTGCAATATGAATAAGAGTCAGAAATCAGAGGGCAAATGCCAGATTCCTAGAATTAAGAACCGGTAGAATAATTGCAGTAGATGGCTTCATGCTGGGATGTGTGCCTGCCGAGGTTCATGTGAGGTACAGAGTAGAATAGTGCTCTGTAATGCTTGTAACCACTGCCAGAAATGCGTGGTACCTCTTATGCTCCCTTAGAGCCACGAAGAACACACAAAGAGGAGATCAGTCAGGGGTCAGAACCCTGGGAGTTCATATCTACCCTATCTCCAAGTTGCAGTCCCAAAGCCAAAAGATGTCACTCAAACTTAGATGCATGAAGTCCTCTGCCACCATTTGTTTCTGGCTCATGACTTTCTCCACACTACTGCCAAAAAAGAGGGCACCCCTTCTTCTGCTCAACGTTCTCTCCCAATCCCAGCTGGGACATTTCTCTCATTGCAGACAGTCTAGAGAGTCAAACCAATACACAGATGACTGTGACTACCATAGAGGCTGTTCTGTTGCAACTTCCTCCCTAAGAAAAGACTCTAGCTGGTGTATTACATGGAAGGGGTGCCTACAGGTCTCTGGTCCTTCTCCTCACTCAAAGCTGGTATCTGGTCAGGTGTCTGTGTCTAGTCAGGGATTGAGTATCTCCCAAAATGAAGATCTCAGAAGCTCTTCAGATCCCCGTTCCATGGCTTTGCCATCCTCATGGCGGAGAAGGAGAAAATAATAAAAAAAAAAATCTTTATCTGAATTCCTTAGATAAACTCCTTATTACATTTGCCTTTGCTGAATACCACTTCAGGACCAAGGGGCCAGCCACAACAGCACTAAAAACTGACCCAGAGGAACAGAATTCAGCACATGCCTCCTTTCAGCAGGTTCCCTGGGGACAGGGTCCCTCTGTCCCACGGCAGGAGAGGCAATGCAATCCATCTCCAGCAGCAGAGCAGGAAGAGAAGGCAAGGAGCTGTCTCACCCATCTTTGAGCACGCCCAAAACCAGGCCTCGCCTTAGCATCCAGGTACCCCCGCACACAGTTTTAAAGGCAACCTCCAAGCCCAGCAAGTCTTCACCCAACCAGTCTCCCCAAGCTTTAGAGTCCTGTGTAACTCAGTACAAGTTGACTGTGCTGTTGGAAACAGCCCAGCTCTCCCCATCCCCTGGACAGGGATCAAGGCCAGGATTGCTTCCTTCAGCAGCAGCTGACACATGCCAGCTCTAGCTGAGGGCAAAGCTCCAAGGGTTTTTCTAGATATTGGATGGCCTGTGTTGGGAAAGTTTATGCTACCTTGCAGGCTGCAAGAGCCTGAGGAGCTTTTAAATAGGACTAAGGACCTAGATTTGCAGCTCCTTCACGCTCTTTCCCTTCAGCACTACTTTTCCCTGTCCCAGAAGCTTCAACTCCCCACCACCTAAAATTTCTAATAGAAAACACACTTAACCTTTGCGAAACCTAGGGCAAGGTGATGGCAAACTGGCTTTACAGGGACTTGGCTACAGGATTCAGGTTCACATGACTAGAGAAAGGACCTGGGAGCTTCCCATTCCCCTCCCACACACCAGCCCACAGACGGAAACTGCAAGTCAAAAGCTACTAGGTTTGTTCCAATTGACCAGAGCAAGCCATTTCTGTGTCACCAAAGCATCACTCAGTTTCAATAAGCATACATGCTCTGAGGAAGGCAGAAGAGATGATCCGGATGGCTTTGTATCATATAACTCATTCCTTTCAAGACCAGAAAGGTCTTACTCCTTTATTAGTGATCAAAGAATACAGACATTGGAAGCAACAAGTTAAAAAAACCCCCAAACAACAAACTGACCAACAAACAACAAAAAAAAACAAAGCTATTTTGGTCCTTATTGCAGTTCAGTCTGTTTACAACCCCATCTGGCCAAGGGAAACATGCACCTTTCAGCAGGTCATTGGAACCAGAACAGCAGTGTTCACCACCTCCACCAGCAAGCTTGTGCTAGCACCTCCAGATCAGCTGATAAAACCTTGTTTTTAAACTCTTGCTTATGTCTGCAGCAACAGCTCACCAAATCCCTTCTGCATCTGTTGTGCCTGGGACTACAGTGGAACACCATTAAAACCCGTTTCCAGGCTAGCGGAGCAAGCTAAGCAGCTGGAACGAAGCCAGAACAAGCATCTCTTCCTAGCTTCAGAATCTGATTGGGAGTCGTGCTCTACAAAAGACAGATCGAGAGCCATTACCTTGCCCTGACAGCATGAAGTAGTATTAAAGCAGGCAGAATAATTCCCAGGAGCCAGTGCCTCTGTAGGCATCTGTCTAATGTGGGGGCTACGCACTGGATGTGCTTCAGGAGTACGGGAGATTGCGAGGAGGCAGCAGGGACCAGCAAGTGCCCTGAAGCCACTCTGTGTACCCTGAAGGGCTCTGAAGTGCCCACACTCTCTCCATGGTGTGCCTGAGGCAGCCACAAAGACAAGTCTGACCTATTATTTCCAGAAGCAAATAGGTCTCCTAACCCCTAACAAAACAGTCAACAAACCTAGAGAGACAAAGCTCTACCTGCATAATAAGCAAAAGATCTGTTTTATCTCTGGCTCTCCCAATCAGCTGGAGTTCTTGGAGAATCTACGTGGCTTTTTCCTAGTAAATTAAACCTTTATCCAGCAACTCTGCCAAGGTCAAAAACTTGCCACGTGTCCTTTGTACCCTAAGAGCCATTTTGGTATTTCATAGAATCACAGAATGGCCTAGGTTGGAAGGCACCTTAGAGATCATCTAATCCAACCTCCCAGCCATTTAATGGGTTAAGGCTGTTGCTCCTACCTGGATATTCCTCTAAAACAGCAGAAGAGATGATTGCTTCCTGCTCCTTCTGCCAATTACAGTGAAACTCACCCATGTTTATTTACCCTGTGTCTGAGCTGGCCAGATCTTTGACCCGATGTGTGCTGAACACCACCCTCCTCCTCCTCACGCAGATGTGGATGCTTTCCACATCCCCAAGGTGGCAAGGGAGGCAGGAGACCAAGGGCACTAGAGGAGACCCTAGCATGGAGCTGCAAGGGACTGCCAGACGAAGGGAAGCCCGCAGTTGCTGGTAATGTGCTGCTGCCTCCCACCATTGTGCAAATTTTTCCCAGCTGCCCGGCCAGAGCATTCTGCCGCAAAGCCATCCCCCAGCCCTTCTTCAGACATCTCCTCCCAGCCACATCCTCTCCCTCCCAGAAGCATACCAGCAACTGTGTCTCCCCCCCCCACCCCCCACCTTTGGTAGGGTGCACCTCCACTTCGGAACAGATCAGAAAGCAGTTTATTAATAGGAGGAAGGTCTGGGGGGAAACAGGCTCTGAAAGTTTGAGAGCCGTTAGTGTATGCTAGGAGCTGCCTCCATCATCGTTTCTCCGGCTTTGTCTGGCAGAGGGGAGGCACGCCCACCGTGTATCCTTGGGACAAGCAAGCCAGGGAAACCCCTTCATCTCTCCTTAGTACCACCACAGAGAAATTCTGTGCCCACCTGCTTAACCGTAAGCTTCCCAAGGGAAAAAAAAAGTTTTCATCGGCTCTGCCTGAAATCACACTTGAAAGCACCCTTTTGTTACAGGACGGCTGGGCACCCTGCCCACTTCAGGTCACCAGATGGGAATCCTCCCCCACCCCACACTGCAGAGGAGTGGTACCTGGCTGCCTGCAGCGGCTTGTCCAGCGTTGGCACTCCCGGAGGCCCCAGCACCGTGGAGAAGCGCAGGCTGCGGCGATGCGCAGCTCCCACGGCGTCTGCTGCGCTGCCCTTCAGTTCTAGCAGAAGCGCAGGCACCAGGCGCTCAGCAGCCAACCACACTGCAGAGCAGGGGGAGGGGAGGAGATGCAGCCAGGCTCCAGAAACAAGACGGTCGGACGCTCTCCTTGGAGAGCAGAAAGGGTCACGCACACCAAGCGCAGGGCTCCCTCCTTGGGGATCAACGGGAGCAAGAGCCCATTGAACAAGACCCCCCAAGCTGGCAGCACACACTGCCCGAGGGGCGCTACCCCACCATCAGGCTCCTGCTAAAATGGCCAAAGTCACCTCCGCTCTACACCCACCTAGATCTTGCTCAACCCTACGCTTGATCCTGTGACACAAGGTTTTCCATCCAGTGTCCCCACAGCTGACTCTAGCCCAGCCCCTAAAGTCAAGCAGGGGGAGTTGCTGAAAATCCTCCAGCTGTGCTACCGTGACTGCCGTGCCCACAGAAATGGCCAGATAAAGGAGTAGATTGCAGGGAGTCCTACTGTGTCAGCACTGCGCAGTGCAGAGCTGGGCCAGGCACCGCCTAGAAGCATTTGTTCAATCTCCAGATACTTTATGCAGAGAGAGGACAAACGTCACCACACCACGGCGTCTAACTTAGCCAGTGGATCACTACTACAACCATCCCACCCTCAGCAACATGCAACCTTCGCGATGCTCTCTACATTTTGTGAGCCTCTGGAGGCATGCTGTCCCCAACTACGCACATATGCCTAAGTCAGTGCTTCACTGGGTTTCCTGTGTGTGTTGTGTCATCTCCCTCCGCCAGATTTCCCCAAAAGAGAAAGGGCTTCAGGTGTCCCAGAAGGGAGCCCAGCCATGTTGACACACAGGCTCTCTATTCTATTACCTCATCTCACAACACATATTTCTTCACTAAAGCATCTTACCCTTCCCTATTTCTGGAAGACAAACCTGGTTGACTACGGGCTACACACGGCTCCAGCACAGTTAAAAAAATTCATGCAAGTTCCACTGCAGGAACGCAAACATGTATTATTTATCTTACGCCGAAAGCCATTCCTGGCGGTGAAGACACAGCCTAATTATAGAGCAGCGAATCCCAGAGTCTGTGCGCACAGCACCCTGGAAACAGCCACGGCCGGGACTTCGGGCTCTCCCACCCTTGCCATCAACACACGCTTCCCGCGGGGGCTCCCGGCCTCTGCCAGCCGGCCCCGCCCGCGGGGAGCCCGGCAGCACTGCAGCCCGGGGACCCGGCGCTGCCCGAGGAGAGCAGCGAGCTCGGCGGGGGCCCCTCCGGGCCCGGGCTCGCCTTCGTACCGGAGGGGGCTGGGTCCTGCCGGTCGCGGGGCACGCCCCGCCGGCTCCAAAGTCCGCAGAGCCCGCGCCCTCACCGTCGACCTCCCAGGCAGGCGGCCGTACCGCGGCCTGCCGGCCCCGGCCCGGGCGCTGCCCTTCGCCCCCGCACAGCCAGGGCGTCTTGCGGATCCCGGGCTGCGCCGCTCCCGCGCCCGGCCCCCGCGCCGGGGGGCTCCCCTGAGGGGAATCCGCTCCGCTTCGCCGCTCGCCGTGGGGCGGCGCCCCGGAGAGGCCGCGCAGCTCCGGCCAGCGCCCACCGGGACCCGCGTCTCCCTCGCCAGCGGCCGAGCCTCCCGCGGCCGTGCGGGAGCTGCTCGGACTCGCGCCGAGGGGGGCGGGCGGCCACCCTCTCCACTGGCCCCGGTCAGCGGCCCGGCAGCGCCTCGGCGCAGGCAGAGCGGCCGCGCCGAGAGGGAACAGCCGAGACTCAACCGCCGCAACCCCACCCGGCAGCCCGGCCCGCCCGACCTGTTCGCCGCAAGGTCTCGATGGCCGCCGCGGCGCGGTCGCCTGTCCCGGTCGCGGCCGCAATCCCGGTGCGGTGGCGGTGGGGGTGGAGCAAGGCGGGAACCCAGCCCGGCACCGCCTCCCCTTGCCACCGCCTCAGCGGCGCAGCCCCTTCAAGCCCAACATGGCCGCCGCCCAGCCCAACCGGCGGCGCGCACCACCTGGCGGCGGGCCCCACCGGCCGCCGGCGCAGGCGCGATGGCGGCGGTGGCCATGGCGGCGGGCCTGTGCCGCGCCTTCGGGGCCCTCCTGCTGTCCGCCCGCGCCCGGCTCTCCGCTCTGCCCGGCCCCCCGCCGCCGCCCTGCCCACCGTTGGCGGCTGCCTGCCGTGGGCTGAGCGGCTCGGCGCCGCGCTGCACCACCGACCCCATGTGGAAGTGCCGGGTCAAGTACACGGTGCGGCCCGTGGGCATGAAGAAGACGGGCGGCCGCGACCACACAGGTGGGGGGCGGGTGGCCCGGGGCGGGCGGGGTCCCGCGGCAGGTTCCCGGGGCCTGCAGCCGCTCCCCTTGTCCCACAGGCCGCATCCGGGTGCGGGGCATCGGCGGCGGACACAAGCGGCGGTACCGCATGATCGACTTCCAGCGGCTGCGCTACGAGGAGGGGGCCCCGGCAGAGCCTTTCACCGAGAAGGTCATCAGCGTTCGATACGACCCTTGCAGGCGAGTGCGGCGCTCGGGCTGCCGAGCCCCCGGCCCGGGCGGTTGTGGCTGGGTCGAGCCCCCAGCCACCCGCGGTGGATTCCCCGTGCAGGTCGGCTGACATTGCCCTGGTGGCCGGCGGCAACCGGAAGCGCTGGATCATTGCTACGGAGAACATGCAGCCGGGAGACATCATCCAGAACTCCTCGCACATTGGCAGGATGGCAGGTGCACACCGGGGATGAGGGTGGCTACATTGGCCCTGTTGGGGGCCTGGTGGCTGCTCCTTGCCTGGTTCATCAGCTTCTGTCTTCCAGTGTTGGCCAAGGAAGGGGATGCCCACCCGCTGGGGGCTCTGCCTGTCGGCACGCTGATCTGCAACCTGGAGAGCCACCCCGGGAAGGGAGCGCAGTACATCAGGGCAGCTGGTGCGTCTCTGGCCTTTGTAGCCACATAAGGCTTTAGTGCGGGTGGAGAGGAGGGCAGGGGGCCACTGCTCTGGGTGGCCAGTGACAACAAATTACCGTCCTCCCTTCTCCCCTTGTAAGGGTACAAAACAGCCCTCCAGAGAGGCAGAGGCAGCTCTGCCATGTTGCTTCTTGGTGATGCCTTCATATCCTGTCTTTGGAAAGAAGTGCTGTGCAAAGGGCAGGGGTGGGGGCTTTGGGGAGTTCCCAGCACAGGCACGTACTTACTGCAGGGTGGGATACTTTGTCCTGCTGCTCCGGTCATCTGCATCCTCTCCTCTTGCCTGCTGCAGGGACTTGTGGGGTGCTGCTGAGGAAAGTGAATGGGACGGCCATTGTGCAGCTGCCCTCCAAGAGGCAAATGCAGGTAGAGGAGCCGTGCCGTCCCTGACCTGACCGCTCGGGCACGCAGCCATGCATCCCTGGGGAGGCCTGCAGCTCTTCTCTGTCCTCTAGGTGCTGGAGACCTGCATAGCCACGGTGGGCCGCGTCTCCAATGTCGACCACAACAAGCGGGTGATTGGGAAGGCAGGCCGGAACCGCTGGCTGGGCAAGCGCCCGCACACGGGCTTGTGGCATCGCAAAGGCGGCTGGGCCGGGCGGAAGATCAAGCCTCTCCCGCCCATGAAGAGCTACGTCAACCTGCCACGCATCACGGCGCAGGAGTGAGGCCGGAGGCCAATAAAGCGTTCTCCATGCCACTGCTCTTGCCTTAATACTGCCTTTTCTGTACGGGGCCTCGAGTACTTTCCCCACGGGACAGATTTGGCTGTGTTCAGCCCCCGGTGGGAGTCAGACTGGCAGGAAAGACGAGCGTGGGGCCGTGGGCTGCCTTGGCTTGAGCGTGGAGCGGCTGGGGGTCAAACGGAGCTTTGCACAGTGGTGCCAAGCCGGACGTGGGGACAGGAGGGCTCTTCCCTTGCCCTCAGCCCGTGGAGCGCTGAAGGCCGGCGGGC
Organism: Trogon surrucura; assembly: GCA_020746105.1. NCBI lineage: Eukaryota > Metazoa > Chordata > Aves > Trogoniformes > Trogonidae > Trogon > Trogon surrucura. The sequence goes on along the minus strand of CM036618.1, from coordinate 114,338,107 downwards.
AGCCATGCGGCAAGGTGGGACTGGAGCTGCCAGCCAGAAACCCGCTGGAGAGCTGGGAACGCCCGCGGGGGGAGCGGTTCGCCAGCCCCCGCTCCTGCCGCGGCCCCCTTCTCACGCTGCCCTCGCACGCCGCACCGCGCCACCACTGCTCCCCAGAGAGCCCCGCCGGGCACCCCTGCCCCGGCCCGGCTCTGAACCTCCCCGGTTCGCCCGTCGCGGGCGAATCTCGGCCCAGCTCGGCTTCCGTCGGGGCGGGCTTGCAGCCGCGCACGCGCACCGCCGACGCGGAAGCGGTGGGCGAGCAGTGTTGGAGGTACCGGGGCTCGGCGGCCAGGGCGGGGAGCGGGGTGGGACGAGCTAGAGCGGAGCTGTCCCGGGTGTTTCTTTTTCGGGGTAGCCTCGGTACCGGAGCCCCCGAGGCGAAGCAGCCTGGCCCGCCGGTGATGGGCTGCGGCAGTCAGTCCGGGCGTTTTTCGGTGTCCCGGGAGCTCCTGCTTGCCCCGAGCTTAGGAGGAGCCATATCCCGGCCGCCGGCGAGACCTGCCCGCGCAAGGCTGCTCCCTGGTAACGGCGGTGCCTCCAGCACACGTGTCCCGGGAACTGGGGTAACCGGGACACGGTAACGGGGCTCCGCCGGGGCGATGCTCAGCGGAGCCCTCCGGCACAGGCTGGCGCTGGGGGCCCGCAGACTCCGCCTGGCTCGGGGAGCGCTGTCAGCACGCAGCCGGGTTTTGCGAGAATAACTTTACGAGGTAGCCTAAAAAAAAAAACAAAACAAACCCAACTGGTTTTTTTCCCAGCTTTTTCCTGGGAAAGGCTGCCCTGCCCGGGCACTGCTGCCGCCCACGGCCCGCTTCACAGGCCAGAGATGGCTACACCCTGCCCTGCTGTCTTGTCGCCGCTTGTACACGGTTTTCCAAGGTGAAAGTGAGCTGCGTCTTGTACTTCAGCAGTTTTGTTGTGTCTGGGGCTTGCCACGCTGACCTTGAGTACCGCCAGTGCAACAGCACCTTGTGTCTCTTACACTGCTGCGTCACCCATGCTGTGACCCGTGGGGCGGGAGGTTTCTAGCTAGAAACTCCGGTTTCTAGCACGAAACGGGAGTTTCGTGCCACAGCCACCTCTGCCCAGCTCCTGCTTCCCTGTCTCTGCAGGCTTGTTTCCTGTCATGGTGAACGAAAGGCACAATGGCAAGCTGCTCGTGCCCCTGGGACCCAAACTGCAGGCCTGCCCAGAGGAGCTGCTGCGGCAGCGGCCAGGCCACGATGGGCAGCCTGAGTACCTGATCCAGTGGAGCATCGTCAGCTTGGAAGAGAGAGCTGTGGGAGGCAGCAATGCCGCCTCTGCGGAGACCAAGCCAGAGAAGCTCTCGATGTGGATGTCTGCAGAAGAGGTCTGTGCCAGCTGCCCGGCACTGCTGGGCCAGGGGAAGCTGGAAGGGCGGTGGGTGAAGGAGGAGAAGGCAGCCAACCTGTTCGCTGGCGACGTCCCGCTGGATGAAGCCTCGCTGCTGGAGATGAAGGCCGACGTCAGGAGCCTGGTGCAGCGAGCCGGGCGGCAGATGAGCGAGTCCGGGGCCCCCGAGTCCTCCATCCTCAACACCATCCACGTGCTGAGCGCGTACGCCAGCATCAGCTCGCTGGCAGGTGCCTTCAAAGAGACGGGAGCCCTGGACTTGCTGATGCAGATGCTGTGCCACAAGGAGAAGCAAATCCGCTGCAGCGCCGGCAGGATGCTGAGGGCCCTGGCTTCACATGATGCAGGTGGGGGCTGCTGCTGCTCGGTGCTGCTGGGCCACCGAGGGGGGCCAGTGCTTTTGTCAGTTGGGGTGCCTGGGAAGCAGCGTGTCTCGGGGCTTGTTGGCAAGAGGGGAAGAGTCAGACTGGAGCTTCCCAGCAGCTCCTTGGCCGTGGTTGTCTGGGGTGCTGTAGGACTGGGGAGCTCTTTCACCTGATGGATTTGTGAGCTGGGATGCTGGTTAAATGTTAGGACTGTTAGGGGATGTTGGAGGTGGCTGTCTGCTCCAGCAGGCCCAGCACCCCTCCTGCTCGACCACGGGAACCCAGCCTGGGGATCTGGGGTCTGTCAGGCTGAGGGATGCAGCTGCTGCTTTCCTGTTTGCAGGTTGAACCAGTAGCAAAGCTGAGCACCCATCCCAGAGACACAGGGGAACACTCGGGAGACTGGCATGGCTGGCCACAGACAAGGCGCTGCCTTCAACAGTGTGTACATACGGGACTCACATAAATGCACCCACAGACAGCCAAGTCCCTTCCGCCTCTTTGACTGGCAGAAGGTCACACATGTCAGCACACACAGCACTCTCCAGGTTCACAAGCACACACAAATTTAGGCATCCCTTGAGTACAAGCAAGGCCCCTTTGTATGCTCAGCACCCCTGCCTAGATCTGAGCCCCCTGTCCACTTCAAGGGTCCCTGTGCTCACTAGCTGTCAAGCCCAGTGCTCGCTAGTGAGCACATAACACTCAGATGTTTGTCCCTCATGCAGTCCACATTCACAAATCCCTTTGGTCTTCCAGCACAGACGGTCACCTGCCTCGTACCCTGGCCTGGACCCAGGGCTTCTTACTTGCCAGCTAATCCAGTGTGAAGTTTTGCTAATGAGTTACATGCACACCCCATGCACAGCAGGATTGGGGAAAATACAGGTGCTCACTCTCACCCCGGCACCAGGCACTGCTCTCCTGCTTCAGCTGCTCATGCTGAGCTCCTCACTTGCCTCCTTCTGAGTAGCTGTTTTTTGGGAAACACCCAGTTCCCTTCCCCGTGGTTGATGGCTGAGGACCCCACCTGCTCCCGTCGCTAGCACTGAGACCCTTGCACTCCAGTAGCTGGCACCTAGTCCACACTGCACCAGTCTCCCTAGTAGCCAGCACTCTGAGCTCAAAGTCTGTGGAACCCACCCCAAATCCAGCACGCAATATCCCCTCTAACTGCTAATGCCAGGACCTTAGCTCACTCCAGTCACTGATGCCACAGGGCTCCCACAGCACCCATCAGGTGACAGTTGCTGGCACCAAATTCCACTCATGCACATGCAGGTCTCACTAGTAGCCAGCACTCAGACCTTGCAGCACGCACACACATGGGACAGTGTGATAATTAAGAAAAGATTTATTAAGAGTATGTAAGAAAGTAGGGCAAGCTGCAGCAATCAGGCACAGGGCTACGTCAGACAAGTGCACTGACTGGCTGCAGTTTACACATGACTGGCGCCTTTTTTATCCCTTTCTGGGCTGCTGCCTCTGTGCTCCTTGCCAATCCCCTTCCTGTACACATTGCCTCATCTCCTGGCATAGTTCCACCAAGCCCCCTCCAACATCTTGGACCCTCAGGGCTACATCTTCATCAGTTGCAAAGTCCCAGTTCGCCTGCACTTTCTTCATAGCCCGTCAGTTAGTGCAGCTGACTGGGTTTGTTTCTGGTTATTGTCTTTGTTAACGGTCATCGGTCAGGTTTTATGTCTCTGTGTGATTTTCCCCAGCCCTTTCCTTATCATCCCAGTTTGACAAGGTCCTTAGTCAGATAATCTTACTGAAAAATAATCATTCTCACACTCCAGATGTCTTTACTAATTAGTGTGACTGACCAGATTTGTTTCTCTTCACTGCTTCCATTAGCGTTTGTCAGTCAGGTTTGTGATTCTTTATGTTCTTGTTTATGGCTTTCTTCGTACTATCCCTTTTTGCACTGAAAAGGTCCTTGACCGGGTGCACTTAAAGAAGCAGTCTCCTTCTATATACACTTACAATGAAGACCTGTGCCGAGGGGTTTGGCAGAGCCCTGCTGGGTAGAGGCCTGCTACTTATGCAATCCTTGCATTTGAAAGGAACTGCCGTGGCTCGGAAGTGCCTGATGAGGCTTGGGTGCACACGGAAGGTTGCTGGTGGTGGCGTCTCCCATGAGACCTGTCTTTTCCTGTCCTAGTGCCCAAGTTCATGTGGCTCTCTAGTGAGGCAGACAAGGGGCTGATTCAGGTTAAAACTTTTTTCTTCCCGAGAGCCCTCTTCTGGAGTCAGTTTTTTGGGGTTGCTGCTTTGGGGAATCTTGCAGCTTTAGAGGTGGGAAAAACGTAATGTGATTTGGTGGAACAAAACATTACTGGGTGAATTAAAGGATAGAACATGGTTCTAGGTTATGCTGAGCACCAAAGCTGTTCCTTGCCTGCAAATCTGTCTTTTGCAGGGAGGGTGGGGTGAGGGCTGTTGTTATGGGGCCTGAAGAGTTTCTGTTGTTGTTGCAGGGAGCTGGGCCCATGTCCTGCTGTCCCTGAGCCACCAGGATGGCATTGAGCAGCACATGGACTTCGACAGCCGCTACACCTTGCTGGAACTGTTTGCCGAGACAACATCCTCTGAAGAGCAGTGCATGTCCTTTGAGGGGATTCACCTTCCCCAGGTAGCGGCAGGCCCTGCCACTCTGTGGGTTTTAGGGGTCAGGAGGGGTGAGCGTGGGGAGCCAGAGCTGGTGTCCTTGTTTGGGGCAGGGTGTAGTTGGCAGTGGGTGGCTGAGCAGGACTTGGTACTGGGAGAGCTGGGACAGGAACTGGCTTGAGGCTGGGCTTGGTGGAGAGGCACACGGAGAGCCTTGTCTCTGAGCAGGGAGATGGAGGATGGTGGCTGGGCTGAGGGGTCTCTGCTGGTGCCTGCTGGTCCCGAGCTGTCACAGGAGCCTGACTGTGGCTGAGCTGGTGGCTCAGAGCGAGCCGGGGGCTGGAGGCACTCTGCAGGCGAGAGTCTGAGAGCTGTGCATGTTGCAGATCCCCGGGAAGCTGCTGTTTGTCCTGGTGAAGCGCTACTTGTGTGTCACCTCTCTCATGGACAAGCTCAGCAGTGGCGCGGAGCAGAGAGTGGAGCAGCAGGACCACGCCCCGCCCGGCCTGCTCTCTGAGGAGAGGAGCCTCCTGAAGCAGGAGTTTGAGTTCAGCATGGCTATGGCCAACCTCATCTTGGAGCTGGTGCATGTGATGGGCTGGGACCACAGCCACAAGCCAGAGCTGCTGCCCCAGCAGGAGCTGCGGCCTCGCACCACCCACTCCATCTTTCAGCACATGGCCACATCCTGCACTGCTGCTCGAGCAGCCCCCGCTCTCCCACCAAAAGAGCCCAGCACCTTCAAGACGCGTTCAGCCTTCCCAAGCCGCAGCAGCTATGTGGAGTACGTGCAGGCAAACCTGGTGCGTGGCATGCGGGTGCGCATGCTGGAGGACTACGAGCAGGTCAGCGCGGGTGACGAGGGTGACTTTCGCCAGAGCAACAACCGCACACCACCTGTGCAGGTACCCTCGGCTGGGAGGGCAGGGAGGGTCAAGGGATCTCTCTGCTCCGTGGTGCTGTAGGAGGCACAGCCCTGCGTGGGAGCAGCGGGATTGATCTCGCCCTTCCTCAGCTGGATGTGCGTGGGGCTCTTCTCCTCAGGTGTACTGGCAAGCCCTGGGCTGTACGTACTGGGTTCACTGGCACATGGTGGAGATCATTGGTCCTTCAGGGCAAGAGGAGCATGAGGGCCAGAAGAAGGTGTCCACCCTGATGCGCAACCATAAACTGGCAGCAGGTGAGCAGCCTGTCAGCTTTTCTGAGCTTCTGCAACTGCACGCTGGCGCTGTGGGTTCTGAGGCGCTGGGGTCCAAGTGCGTTGCCCTGGCTGGGTTGGGCACAGGTTGGGGGAGAAGTGAGTTAGAGGTGCCCGTTCTGAGTGTGTGTTTTTTATGTTCTACAGCCCAGAGGGGCTCAAGTGAATCTCTATAGCTTCTGGGGTCTCCTCCCAGCATGTTGCCCCTCTCTCACTGCGCTCCTGTCACCTCCCTTTTCCACAGCAGGCTGTGGGAGACTGGGGACCTTGTCTGCCCAGACACTCCACATGAGCTCTTTTCCCTGGAACGTGGGGTGTGCAGCAGAGGGTGGGGGAACTGGCTGAGCTGACAGTGGCCTTCCCTGCTCTGCTCCCCTGCAGCTGCGCAGCCGTTGTTCTGGAAGCCCTCTGGGGGGCTGTACTCCCTGCCTTACCTGGGGGAGCAGCCCACCAAAGCTGCAGAGACCCTGAGCCGTGCCGAGTGGTGGGAGCTGCTCTTCTTCGTGAAGAAGCTGGAAGTGCAGGAGCAGAAAGAGATCATCTGTCTCATCCAGCAGGACCAGGGAGAGCAGGTATGGGCCAGAGGCCATGGTTGGGAAGCGGGTGGGAGGGAGAACGAGAACATTAGGGAAGGGACTAGACCTGGAGGCGGAGATGGCAAGCGTGAGCTGAGCAGGGATGGCCTGAACGGGGCAGAAATGGGCCTGAAAAGGAAGGGTGAGTGTGGTTGGTGAAGCGTGAGGAGCTGGACACAGGCAAGGGATGAGGAGAGATGAGAGGAAATGCTGTGTCCCATGACTCTGGCAGAGTGACCGTCCACTGAGGTTTGGGCAGGTGAGGCAAGCCCCTGGGATGATGCTGCCATTTGGGGTTGGGTGGTGAGTGCAGGTGGGTGGTTGGGTTTGGCACAGCCAGGGGAGGGTGGCACTGTGGAAGGGCCCTGAGGGCCTGCGGCAGTGCAGCCTTTCTGTCCGTCCCGGCACTGGCGTCACAAGGGGCGTGGAGTCTGCCGGGAGTCCGTGAGAGTGAACTTGACCCCATCTGTGCAGCTGCTGGAGGTGGGTGAAGAAGCGCTGATCCAGCTGTCGGTACCTGTGGAGCTGGCCCGGAAGGTGCTGCAGGTCTTGGAGAAGCAGTGCCAGGGCAGCACTCAGCGTGACCTGCGTGGCTCCCACATCTACAGCAAATACTTCCTCAGTGGAGGGGCCAAGCAGGAGGGAGTGGGGAGCACCGTGGTGTCCTCAGAGGGTGCCGGCTGCAGGAGCACTGGCCCCGAAGCCACGGTGGCTGAGGCAGCGAGGGATGACCTTGCTGCAGCCCCAGTGCCGCCCCAAGCCCCTGCTGTGGTGGCCAAGTCAGACTCCCAGCTGTTCAGCGAGCTCCTGGAGAGGGAAGGGCTGTTCTTCCCGGAGGTGACAGAGGAGCAGACCAAAGGTAATTGCCTGCTGCGCGCTGGGGCACACGCACGGTGCTGGAGGCGGCTCCTTTGCCTCAGTGGAGGAAGGCTCTGGGCAGGGTGTGGGAGGCTGGGTGCCCAGAGGTTGCCTGGGGAGGGGGGAGCCTGTGAGTGCTGGAACTGTGGGTGCGTGGCACCCCAGGAGTTGCTGGGGGTGTTACTGCTGCCCTGACGCCTGCGTCTCTGCCTCCCTCCCACCAGTGTTGGGCAGCTGCAAGGGGGCGAGCGAGAGGGGCTCGCTGGCCAAGATTGCAGCCGTGGTGGACGTGATCCAGAGCAGTGGCTCCGAGCTGGGGCTGCGGTTAGCCGGGCTCAAGCACATCCTGAAGATCCTGGAGGAGGGTGCCGAGTCTGAGCAGCAAGTCGGCAAAGCCCAGGGCAGGCTGGGCACCAGGAGTGTTGGGTGAGCCGTGGGGTGCTGCCCGTCCCCCTGCAGGCTGGGGAGGGTGGTGTCAGCCGGGTGGGAGACAAGACTGGAGGTGGCAGTGGAAGTGGGAAGGCCAGTATGTCCTTGCGTGCTCAGCAAGAAGCGAGGTGTGTCTTGTGTGCCTTTGTCCCAGGCAGGGTCACTGCTGGGGCTGTCCCAGCTGTGGCAGAGCCACGTGGGCAGGGAGAAGGTGGCTGGCAGGGTCCGAGGCACGCCAGTGGCAGTGGCAGGAAGCTCCTCATGAGGTGTCCTTTGCCACGCAGGGAGAAGCTGGTGAAGGTGGCAGTGGAGCTGCTGAGCACGGAGGTGGCCGAGAAGGCGCTGGTGGTGGTGACGCTGCGGCTGCTGGCCGTGCTCATGGCCAAGTACGACTGGCGTGTGCTGTTTGCCACGGAGGGGGGCGTGCGAGCCGTCCTGGCCTGCATGCAGCAGCACCCCTCCTCTGCGCTGGTGCAGCACGCTGGCCTGGCGGTGAGTGGGGCAGAGGAGATGCTGCAGCCGGCTGGGCAGGGTGCAGGCTTGCCCAGGCGTGGTGGAGGCGGCCGCTGCCGGCCTGACTGCTCTTGCCCTTGCAGGCGCTGAAGGTGCTGGTGGGAGCTGCGGCCGGCGAGCCAGGAGGTGCCGGTGGGAAGCCCTTGCCCCTGAGCCATGGCGACGCACAGATGATGCGGGAGATCTTTGCCAGCATTGGCTCTGCCTCCAGCGAGGGCTCGGCGAGCCTGCTGAGCGCCATCCCCGCTGCCATGAGCACCATGCAGAGGGTGCCAGGGTATGGGCGGAGCGAGGCAGCGGCTGGGGGCAGCGGGGCAGGCAGGGCAGGCGGGTGGCTTGTGAGTGCTTGGGAGAGGAAGGTGCCCACATCGCTGTGTCCCTACAGGGGCTCCTCGGGTGTGCGGAACGGCTTGCTGGTGGTGAACATGCTGCTGGACTGCCACCGGGTCCTGGCGGAGCAGCTGGTGAGCTGCAATCTCCCTGCGGTGCTGCGGAGCTGCTGGGGGGACGGGCAGAGCGGCAGCTGCCCTCACACGATGCTGGCCCTCGGTGCCATCAACCGCCTCGCAGAGCACCGGCTGCCCATGGGGACAGCAGGTAGCCATTGGGCCTCCCGCGCCCCTGCCATGCCACGGCCCCGCGGGCGCAGTGGGCAGGGCTGCCTCGCCAGCCAGGGCAGAGCTCGCAGCGGGCAGCTCTCAACGGAGCGCCTGGGCCGTGCCCGCGTGTCCTTGTCATGGCAGGTGCAGCGGCCCCGCTGGACCTGAGGGACGTGCGGACGCTGCTGGACGACCTGGGGGACGGCACCTTGTCCAAGGATGTGGTGGTGGCCCTGGAGTGGCAGCTCTGCCGTGAGGGCCCCGTCCCCTCTGGCGAGGCAGCCCAGCTGCTGCGGGACTGCAGGTGCTTCAGGCTGCTGCTGCGCAGCTTCGAGCTGCTGGGGGCAGAGAAGGCCGTGAGCCTGAGCGTCCTGAGGTGGGTCCGGGGGATGTGGTGGGATTTGGGGCCTCCGCAGTGGGCATGTGAGCTGGGGGGACGCGGCACTTGTCTGTGGGTGCTGGTGAGGCTGTTCTCCACTGGGGCAGGGGCACCTCAGCACGTACACGGGTGCTGCTTGGGGTGTCCTGGGGCCATGTGGGGACAGAGGGACATGTGCCTGGGTGCTGGTGGGGTGTCTATGATGCCTGGGGAGCCCACATCCCCGTGGGGTGCTGGCCTTCCAGGTGGGGCAGGGACGTGGGACTGCCTCTGGCACCGCTGTCGGTGTGCCTGATGCTGCGTGGGCCCCCTCTGTCACTCAGGATCCTGAACAAGTTCCTGGACGGTTACCAGGAGGACGTGCTGCCCTGGCACGAGTGTGTGGAGCCCTGTTTGTCCTCCCTGAGCGCCCACAGCAGCGACCGGGAGGTGAGGGTGCCCGGGACTCCCGGCAGGCCAGGGCAGTGTTGCTGGCGGTGCCGCGCGTCACCTGGGCCTGTCGTGGGCGAAACGGGGTCCCCGCCTGCAGCGGCCCGGCCTCGTTGTGGCCGGCGTGCGGGGAGAGATGGGGAGCAGCTGTCGCGGCCGGGGCCATGTCCCGGTGGCCGGCGTGTCCGGTGCCGTGCCCGGCCAGGCTCTCGCGGGCGCTGCGGGGGTGTCGGGACAGAGGGGACGGAGCGCTGCAGCTCCCCACTGCTGGGCCCTGGCGTGTTCCCGGCAGCTCACGGCCACTCGCTCGGCAGGTGGTGCAGGAGGTGGTCGACTTCCTGCACCGCCTGGCCAGCGCCAGCAAGGACTGCGTGGTGGTGATGTGCCGCGTGGGCATCCCTGAGGCTCTGTCCAAAGCCCTGGACAAGCAGAGCACGGCGCCGTCGCTGGCACCAGCCCTGCTCGACCTGGTGGCTGACTGCGAGAAGCACGCCAGCCTCTACAAGAAGCTGACGAGCAGCATTTTGGCCGGCTGCATCCAGGTGGGCCTGGGGAGTCCTGCGGCGCTGGGGCTCTGGGTGTTGGGGCTGTCCTCAGCACCGAGGGGCAGCCCCGTGCCCTCTGCGTGCGGCAGCCCTGTGGTGGGCGAGGGGAGGAGGACCCGGGGCCCGTGGTGAGAGCCTCGCCCCATGCCGTAGCTGGTGCTGGAGCAGATTGAGGAGCACCGCCGGAGCCGCCGGCCCATCAGCATCCCCTTCTTTGACGTCTTTCTGCGCAACCTGTGCCGAGGTGAGTGCAGGGAGCGGGAGCTGGACCCCTGTGCCTGACGCGTGCTGCTGGCCTGTCGGCTGGAGGCTCCGTGTGCTCTCCCCACAGGCTCCAGCGTGGAGGTGAAGGAGGACAAGTGCTGGGAGAAGGTGCAGGTCTCCTCCAACCCGCACCGGGCCAGCAAGCTCACAGACAGGAACCCCAAGACCTACTGGGAGTCGAACGGCAGCACCGGCTCCCACTTCATCACTGTCCACATGCAGTGTGGTGTGGTGGTCAGGTGGGGCTGGGCCGGGAGGGCTGGGGGTCTCGGGGCCAGGAGGGCCAGCGGCTGTGCAGGGACGGGGAGGGCTTTGGGGATCCGCGTGAACCCTGCCCCAGTGGTGCCCGTCCTTGAGGCTGCTGGATGTGGGCAGCAGCAGCGTGTGGGTCTGGCAGGGGCCGGGGCAGGGAGGTGGGGACTGCTGGGCAGCCCCGTGTTGGCTGTGCTGCAGGGAGATGAGCATGCTGGTGGCCAGCGAGGACTCCAGCTACATGCCGGCCCGGGTCGTGGTGCTGGGGGGGAGACAGCCCTGCCACCATCAGAACCGAGCTCAACGCAGTGAGTGTGGTGCGGGCTGCTCGGGCCACGGGGTCCCACGGGAGCGGTGGGCTGGTCCTTGCTGTGCCCGTGAGGATCTTGCCCCGGTGCAGGTCCCTGGGAGGTGTTCCCCGGGGAGGTGGGGTGGCAGGAGCTGCGCAGGGGGGGCGTCCTCCAGGCTGTGGGCAGCGCATGCTGGAGACCTGGGCACGGGAGCTCTGTCCGCAGCGGGCTGGTGTGCTGGGGCTGTGGGGCAGGAGTGGGGCCCTGGCAGGGGGTGCCCTGGGGCTGTGTAGGGGCTGCTGGGGGGCCTGAGTCCGTGGCTGTCACGGGGCGGAGCGAGGCCCGGGGAGCATGCAGCGTGGCTGGCACTCGCTGGCTGGGGTGCTGAGGACTCGCTGTCTGCCTGCAGGTGACCATCCTGCCCTCGGACAGCAGAGTGGTGCTGCTGGAGAACATGAGCCGCTTCTGGCCCGTCATCCAGATCCGGGTGAAGCGGTGCCAGCAGGTGGGGGCGCGGGGAGCTGGGCCAGGGAGCTGGCAGCGTGGGGCGTCAGGGCTGTGCCCGAGGAGCTGAGGCCGCGCTCTCCCGTAGGGCGGCATTGACACACGTGTGCGTGGCATCGAGGTGCTGGGTCCCAAGCCCACGTTCTGGCCCGTCTTCAAGGAGCAGCTGTGCCGGCGCACGTTCCTCTCCTGCACCGCTCGGGCTCATGCCTGGTGCCAGGAGATCTGCCGGGACCGGGAACGACTGCTGCAGCTCTTTGGCAGGTGAGTTGTCTCCTGGCTGTGCTGTGCTGTCCCTGGTGTCCAGGGCCTGGGTGGACGGTGCTGGCAGCCCGTGAGGAGCCTGTGGGGCCAGGGGAGGAGCAGCTGGGTGTCCCACCTGGACAGGGAGAGGCTCTTGCTTCGCATGGGCATGGCTAACCCCGCTCTGCAGGGGCTGGCACGTCCTAAGCTGGCAGAGGCTGGTCAGGCACAGGTAGAATCTCCCCGCACGGCACCGGAGTTTGGCAGGGCTGGGGCTAGTGAGGGGCACTGTCTGCTGGGGGTGAGTGGGGCCGCTGAGCTGTCGTGCCTGGCGAGGGGCAGGGCAGGGAGCGATTGCCGCGCTCTGCTGTCCTGGGAATCTCCCTGGCCGTTGGCAGATGCCCGGCAGCACCGTGTGCTGCGCGGTTGCTGTTGCAGGCTGAACCAGGCGCTGCAGCACGAGCAGGGCTTTGCCGACCGCTTCCTTCCTGACGACGAGGCGGCCCGAGCCTTGGGCAGGACGTGCTGGGAGGCCCTGGTGAACCCCTTGGTGCAGAGCATCACCAGCCCAGGTACCCTGCGCTCTCCGGGGCCTGTGCGTGCCGTGCCCCGGGCTGAGGCACCCTGCTCTGAGCCTGCTTGGCCCCGCAGACCCCCACGGTGTGTGCCCCCTGGCCTGGCTTCTGAGCGAGTACCTGGAGAGCGTGGAGACCCCCTGCCGAGCCCCGAGCCGTGGTGCCACCTTTGGTTCCCGTGTGCGGCGCCTGACCCAGCTCCTAGTGCACGTGGACCCCGGTGGTGCGGAGCCGGAGGAGGCGAGAGCAGCTGGTGAGCGAGGGGCTGCCCTCCCGTGGGGCTGGGAGGGGGGCGGTGGTGCAGAGTGTTGGGCTGGGGAGCTCTGGGGTCAGCCGTGTGGCACAGGAGGCTCCCGAGCTGGGGAAGGCCGTGCCCCGCAGTGGCCGTGCCTCCCCGGTGTCTGTTCTGCCCTGTGGCTCCAGGGAGAGGGGCAGGCTGCTGTTGGTCAGGGTGCGGGGGCCGCCCGTGGCGCTGTGCCGAGCCCGGGGTTGTCCCTTTGCAGATGAGAAGGAGACGAAGAACAAGAAGGTGCCGGTAAGGGCTGCAAAGGTGGCTCTGGAGAAGTCGAGCGGCCTGTGGGGCATCTCGCAATGCTGGCGCAACGTGGTGCAGCAGCAGGTAGAGCTCGGAGGGCCGGCCGTGGGGACTGGAGAGGGCGCGTGGGACCCCGCACCGGGTGGGTGTAGGGAGGGAGGGAACCCGGCAGTATCCTGGGAGTGTGGGGAGGGTGTGGGGCTGTACCTGGCCTCCTCGAGGCCCAGAGGGGACAGCCCTGCCACACTTCTGCAGCCTGGCAGGGCACGGGCTGGAGCTGCGGGCCGAGAGGCAGGGACGGTGTCAGGCTGCTGCTTTCCTGCAGGTCAGCTGCTGCGCTTGTGTCCTGCCTCCGCAGCCCGTGCCCAGCCCCTGGGGCTGTGCTGCCGCCTTGCCGCAAGCTCTTGGTCAGCAGTGCCGGGGCCTCTCCTGGGCCCCTGGCTGGGACGCGGGCAGGTGGTGTCAGCTGAGCGAGGCTGGGGCTGTGGGCGTTCCTGTGGGCCAGGAGCACATCCTGCCACGGGGCTCACACCTCTTGTGCCATGTGTTCTGCAGGTGCAGCGGTTCCTGGAGGCAGCAGAGCAGGCGCCAGACCTGGTGGAGCGATACTGCGGGCTGTACCAGCGCCTCCGTGGCGCTACGGAGGAGCTCTTTGGGCAGCAGGCTGCCTTCGTGCTGGCCCTGGGCCAGGGCTTTGCGGGGGCTCTGCTACAGCTCTCCTTCCCTGCTGCCCTGCACGTGAGTCGAGGGAGCCGGGCGCAGGCCGGGGAGGGTGACCTGGCCCACAGCTTTGGGGCGAGCTCCGGGTGGGCGATGTCCTGCCCCACAGCAAGTTGGGGAGCCCTGCCCTGCAGGGGCCCTGGACGGAGCCTGACTGCGGGTCACGGCCTGACCCCAGCCCCTGTGTGCTCCTGCCTCAGGCTGGTGCCTGGGCAACCTTGGCCCCTGCCTGAGCACCCTGGGCTCTCTCAGCTGCTCGACCAGAGATGTGGCCCCAGCCAGGTCCTTGGCTGCCCGGGGAGCCCCTCCACAGCCAGCCCTGTCCCTACGCAGGTGAGCGAGCAGTTTGCCCGCTACCTCGATGGGCAGATCCAGGAGCTCCACGGGGCCACAGGTGGCGCAGGGACGCAGCAGTGGCTGCAGCAGATCCTGGAGCCCTTCGTCGTCTTCAGCGGTCTGGAGCTCGCCCACACCTTCGAGCACTTCTACCGGTGAGGGTGCCGTGGCTGCAGGGAGCAGAGGGCCGGGTGCGGTGAGGCATGGCTGGGAGGTACAGGCGGTGCTGAGGCTGTGGCCGAGCCTGGCCTGCTGTGGCCATGGTGCTCCCGCTTTGCTTTTCCTGGCTCTGGCATGTGGAGGGAAGGGCCGTGCGGGTCCGTGGAGACATGTTGCCTGCTGGCGGCACGGAGGGGAGGTGGGTGCTGCTGGGCCGTGCGCCTTGGGGTGAGGCTGGCGCCAGGGCCGTCTCTGCCTCCTGTGGTGGGTGGCTGGTGGCCATGAGGCTTGGGACGTCTCCTGACGTGATGGTGGCGGCTGTGGCAGGCACTACCTGGGGGACCGACTCCTGGCGCAAGGGCCGTCTTGGCTGGAAGGAGCCATCGTGGAGCAGATCGGGCTGTGCTTCCCCAGCCGCTTCCCACAAGAGATGCTGAGCAACTTGGCCGAGTCGGAGGAACTCCAGCAGCAGTTCTACCTCTTCCAGCTGCAGGAGCAGGACAGGCGGCTGCTGGAACTGGACACGGCCCTGGAGCAGGTGAGCGCGGGGAGGTTGGGGCTGCCCTTGTTCCTCACTGGGATCCCGGAGCCTGTCCTGAGCTGCCCGTGTGTCCACGTGCCCAGGGACCGGGGACGGCCTCAGTGGCAGATGTGCCGGAGGTGAAGGTGCTGGTCTTGTCCCCGCGCTGCTGGCCTGTCTCCGCGTTCTGCTACATGGATGAACCCAGGAGGTTTTTCTCGGCGGCATTGAGCTCTCCCCTGGCAGAGTTTACCGACTTCTGCAGGCAGAGTGAGTGTCGCGGCAGTGGGCGTGCATGCGCGTCTCGCCAGGGCCTGGTTCCTCGCTGCTGCTTGGCAAGAGGTGGCCGAAGCACCGGGCTGTGCTGGCCCTGGCCCTGGTACTGATGCCACCTCTGGCAGGCCAGAGCCAGCTGGGCTGGGAGTGCGCGAAGCCCCGGCGGCTGCAGTGGACGTGGCTGGGCCGTGCCGAGCTGCAGTTTGGAGACTGCATCCTGCACGTGTCCACGCTGCAGATGCACATCCTGCTGCGCTTCAACAGCGCTGAGGTAGGAGCCGCGGTGGGGTGTGGGAGGTGGCGGCTGCTGGAGCGTGGCAGGGCCGTGCCCTCCCTTCTGGAGGGGTGTCTGGTGGCATTTGGGCACAGCCCCCCGTTTGGCTGGGCCTGCGGCCGGTGGGTCTCGGCTGGCCGTTGCCCTCCCACACCCTCCTGCAGGAGGTGGCTGTGGAGGCCCTGCTGCAGGCGACAGGGCTTCCTGCTGACCTGGTGCAGCACGCCCTGGCCCCGCTGACCCACGGCGAGGGTGTCCTGGTGCGGAGCTGCACACCGGGAGGTGAGCGTGGGGCTGGAGCGCCCCGGGGAGGGGCTGGTTTGAGCTCCAGGTGGTTGCTGGGGTAGGGGTGCCTGAGCGCGTAGTGGGGGTGAGTGGGCTGAGGCGAGCGTCTGCCGGTGCTCGGGGTGCGGGTCCGTGTGTCGGCCAGGGGTCTGAGGCCACAGGTGGGGTGGTTGTGGGGCATGTGTCAGGGAGGGCGGTTGGGGCTCGGGGGTGCGTGTGGGGTTGGGGACCGGGGCCGGGGCTTGTGTGTGCAGCTGTTGCAGCGGGAGGCCCAGGGTTGGGTCCAACAGCCACACGTGTGTCCTGGGGCTCCTTCAGGGCCCAGCTTGGGGCTTGGCTGACCCTGGGCCGGGTGCTAGCTCCAGGTGTGCTGCGACTGAACCAGGCGGCCCTGGCCCAGGCCTCTGGCCGCCACCTGAGGCTGCTGCCCCGGCAGAGGTACCTGCGGGCAGAGCGGGCTGAGGTCAGCGCCCTGGAAAGGAAGAGGAACATCCTTTGCTGCCTCATCACCCGCATCCTCAAGGTGGAGAAGCAGCTGCACATTGACAACCTGGTGTTTAGGGTATGGAGGGCTCGAGGGGTGGAGGGGGCTGCCCGAGTGCTGCACCGCGCTGCAGTGAGGGGCTCCCTTGCTGCTGTAGGTGATTGATGCCTGTCAGAAGGGTGAGTTGGGACCAGGGCTGGAGTTCCTGAGCTTCTGCTGCCACAGCGTAGACGTGCTGTCCTGCATCCTGCACTTGCTGAACCAGGGCTCGCTCCGGCGCCAGGAGGAGAGACCTCATGTCTTGGAATACATCTCTGCTGAACCCACATCACCTCTGGGGGGCCAGGTGCAGCCCCAGGTTGCCTTCCAGACTGTAGAGATCAAGACAGCAGCAAGCCCAGCCTCTGCCGAAAAGAGACAGACTTTTTCCACCTTCAGGTAGGCAAGGACCTGACTGAACTGTGAGGACAGAGGCTGGGTCCAGTCTGTTTGTTTCTGACTACTTGCAAGTTTTATTTTAAATAAATGAGCCAAGCTCCACTCAGTCCCAGTTTGTAGCCTATTGGAGAGCTCTGCTGGCCTGTGGCTAGAACTGTGGCCAGCTCAGGCCACTTGTTGCTGTGTCCAGGTAGCCCTGACAGCTTGCTGCAGTGCTGGCAGTCGCCACACCCTACCCATGTTTCGGTATCTTCCAGCTCTGTTTGGCCATGCCCCACAAAAACATACACACATACTCTGCCATAATGGTACCAGCATTAATTTATTAAAATTAATCCCGAAAAGTAACCGTACAATAAATTTAAAAAAAATAGAATCTTGTAAAAAAAAAACCGAGGTGCCCCCGTGCCACACCTCCAGCCGGCAGCACCATGGGGCACAGCTGGTGGGGAAGGGCCAGGGAAATGAGGGGGACAGCCTCAGCAGCCTCTGCCAGCCTCAGCAGCAGGGCTGCGGGGGGATGAGAAAAGCTGCTGTGGCTCAGCCCTGCAGGGCAGGGCCAGGCCCAGCAGCGGGAGGGAGGCTGGCAGAGGAGCGGTCCAGGGGTGGTGGGCCCTGCTCAGCATCTGCCCCCTCCGCGAGCAATCCTGCTGCCTCCAGCGCCGGGGAACCTGCCTGGGCCCAGCCCAGCTGGGGCCCTGGCCGGTTGGGGAGCTGGCCCGGAGGTGTGTCTGGGGAGAGCGGGGCCCTTTCCAGGTGCCCGCCGGCTGGTGCCAACCCTTGTCCCAGGCTGCTGTTGGGGGTCACGGGAGGCAGATGGCATGGTGCCCTGGCTGGTGTTGGAGGGTGCATGGACCCGGTCTCGCTGGCCTCACCTTCACGGGTCTTGGCCAACAGGGAGCGGTGCAGGTGTGGTATCTCCCTCTAGAGCAGGCAGGGGCTGGGACACAGAAGAGAGGGGACGGGAGCATGTCCGTCTCCCGGTTTCCCTGTCTCCTCCTGTGACCCTCCACAGCTCCATCCCAGGGCTGGCCCCGCATCTCACACGCTCTTCGAGTAGCCAAAGATGCCCACAGGGAGATACTTGACGTGCGTTGGCCACTGTGCTGCCAGCTGGAAAAACTTCACATCGTTCCACTCCACCCCATCTATGGAGACTGAGAGCAGAGGGTGCAGTGAGGCTCAGCCCCAGCACAGGCAGCGTGTGCCACCCGCTCGCCCTCCCCGCAGCCCTGTGGAGCTCGCACCAACGCTCACCTCGCAGCATGGTGTTCTGGTGCTTGGCTGTGCAGATGAGGCGTGTGATCCCTTCGATGACTTGGCTTTTGGGCTCCAGGTCCTTCTCTTTTGGTTTCTTGCTCAGGAACATCACTGGGGACCGAGGATGGACAGGAATTAGGTTAGGATGTCCCCACCTGGCCCTGGGTGGGAGCTCTCACCCCAGGGCTGGCTACACTGACTGGCCCCTCCTGGGCTGGGTCTCAGCCCTGCTCCCCTGCAGGCTCTCCCCCTGCCCTTTTTGTGGCCCCACAGCTGGAGAGCACCCCAGGCTGGGCTTAGTTACCTTTCTTGTTTTTCTCCTTGGTAACCACGGTCATGGCCATGGTGCTGGGGGGCACCAGCTCGCCTGCACCTGGGATGCGGCTGACCTGGAGTGAGCGGAAGTTGCTCTTGAGCGTGTTCTTGATACCCGTCTCCCGCTTCTCGCCCTCTTTCTTCCTGTCCAGCCCTTGCGTTGTCCAGTAGTCCACCTGCAGGCCCATCACCTCCACACCGGGACTCAGAGACCTGGGGAGGACAGGCAGCACCATGCAGCACCCGGCTGCTGTCCTTGGTCTTCTCCCTCCCCATAGCCTGGCTGCAGCCTGCCCTGGGAGCAGGCCAGCCCAATAACCCCGGGATGTGGCAACCTCTGACCCTCCCACCCAAGCCCCCACTGCCTCAAACAGAGCGGGGCTGCCTTACCCAGCGCCCGAGAGGCTGCTGCTGACAGACGGAGAGGGTGGCGGGGTGCTCACAGTCTCCTTGCCGTAGGGGGACGCTCCACCAGCAGCTGGCACCGAGGTCAGCAAAGAGGGGGTGCAGGCTGTGGCATCATCTGAGTCCACTGGGGAGCAAGAATGTGGGTCATGCGGAGGTGCAGAAGACACCAACAATGGCCTCCCCACAGCGGAGAGGAAAGCCAGGGGCTGTGGCTCCCAGGGACTCACCGGAGGCACTGAAGGACTGCTCCACCAGACCCACCTTCACCACCTGCAAGGACGAGACACATCAGTATCAGTGGGGCTGTGCGCTGCCCCTCTCCCACCAGCCCCAGCTGCCTGCTGGCCCCTCAACACACTCACCCCCACAAAGGGTATAAACTTCTGGCAGGAGTCCTCGTCGGGGCTGCACAAGAAAGAGAGGCTGGTCAGGGTCCAGGCGTGCTGAGCACTGGTGCGACGTGGCTAGCCTGGTGGACCAGGGACCCCCACACTGGCAGGGGCCAATGCTGGCTCACGGCCACTAGGACCGCATCCTCTGCCCTCCCTCCCATGGGACCCCCTGTCCCCGACATGGCAGCACAGGGCACACTACACAAGGAGGCAAGGAGTCGGCCCCTCCAGTGCTGGGAGAGGGCTTACATGCGGGAGAGTAGCTCTGCCCCTCTTCTGGGTCAGGGCTCCTCTGCGCGGCAAGAGGGATGGACGCACATGGGGAGAAGGGGGGAGGGCCAGGCAGCGGCACAGCAAGCACAAGGCAATACCTGATATAAAAATCAAAATAGAGACTTCTCTTCCTTGGGTGGCAAAAACCAAGAGAAGGGAGAGGTGAGAGTGCAGCTGGAACACGAGCGTCAGTCCCCAGGCAGCACCGTGCCAGCTCGCGGCCCCCAGCCCAGCCCAGCCCGGCCCTGGCAGCTGGTCCCCACTTTTGGGACCGCGACAGCCCACAGCTGCTGGAGGGGTCGAACGCGTGATGGTGTGGCAGGGGACAGGACTACAGGCCTCTCACTGTGGAACCCCGGCTCCCCTCAGCACTATACTGCTCACCGGAGGAGTGGAGCTTGGAACCTCGCTCGCTTGTCCCCTGTCTCCCACAGCCCTGTCTCAGGCACAGCCCAGACCAGGGCTGGATAAGGCAGGATGGGTACGCCCAGGGCCCTGCTCACCTCTTCTGCTTGTAGGTCAGCATAGCCTCAGAGATGGGGAGCTGGTGTGAGAGGCTGGCTCCGGCGATGAACTGGGTGACGCGGCCTGCAATGTCCACAGTGTCTGCGGGCACAAAGAGCCGTGAGGATCTTGGTGGCAGCTGGGCTGCCCTTCAGGGCACTGCCGGCCCTGGCCTGACCCGCTCCTCACCTGCAACGGGTGGCTCAGCCCTGCTGAACAGCTCACGCCACGCCGTGTCCAGGAAGAGGGTGCTGTATTTGCTATCCACCGAGGCCAGGTACTTGGCCAGAGGGTGAGAGCCTGTGGGCAAAAAGGGCAATATTGGCTCCAGGCGGGCAAGTCCGGGGTGGTGAGAGAGGACAACCCTGGGGCTGGGCTCGTGGTGACTCTCACCCAGCGGCACTAGCAGGAAGCGAAGGTAGTTGAGCCAGTCCGGTGTCTTGCTGGCCAGCTGCTCCACGAAGAAACGGAGGACAACGCTCAGGTAGCTTTGGTCCCCTGCCACCACCACCTTCACTGGGGGAGGCATGTGGGAGTTACAGTTACAGCTGCCAAAGGGAGAGAAAAGGAGACCGTGAGGGATGCACGGTGGGTCAATAGACAAGTTGAGGTCAGAGGATGTGCCCTGCTAGGTCACCTGACCCAGCATCAGAAACCCACTGCTGACAATTTCCAGCTTCTGAGCACTCCCTGGGGCACAACCAGCACTGAGATTCCCTGTTTTCCCCAGGGCCTATAGCTGTGTCCGCAAACCCAAGGGGTCCTAATGAGCCCTGGGGTGCCAAGGCCCTTCCCATCCCTTCTCTGCAGCCATCAGGAGCTGCCAGGCTGAGCCCAAGCTGTACTCACTATCGCTGGATGCGGGACACGGTGGTGTTGAACGCTGCCTGGATGTCCGCCACGGAGCAGGTGGATACGACCAACTGCTTGTGCGCCTGCAGCTGCTCACTCACGTACTGCCAATGCAGAGAGCTCTGGTTAAGGCACCCTGGGGGGGCAGAGCTGTGCTGGCCAGCACTAGCCTATGCCTGCCCTGGCCCCTGTGCCCCCTGGGACAGACGTGGGGCCCCTGCCCCCACCCATGCTGTGTGGAGAGGCTGAAACCATCAGGTCATCCCTGGCTCCACACCTGAGCATCCCCGCTCCTCCCAGCTCTGCTCCAGGGGTCTGGCTGCCCTTGCCCCCTCCTCTCACCTTGGAGCGCAATGGCAAAGGCAAAATTGTTCCAAAAACCAGGCTGTGCTCCTTGAGATAAAGGGTTTGGTCCAGCGACCCTCTGATTTAAATCTTGCCATCCCACAGCAGGGCCCATCTCTAGGCTCCGTACTCTCTACTCATCCCATTCTCTTGCTGTCTCCCACTGTGGCACTCCAAAGTTCTCCTATGCCTCTTCAGGTGTCTGCATGCAGCTGAACAGTGCTAAAACAGGTAGTCGTGCTACACAAGGGGCCTTAGAAGATGCCACAACAAAGTCTGGGAATGGGCATTGCTCTTTTTTTCCCCATCAGGACAAGAGCTAGAGCAGGAGCACGCCAAGGAGACACAGTTTAGGTCAAGACTCCACCACTGCAAGCAACCCTTTCTTCTGCCACAAAGCCTGCCTTGGTTTTCCAGCTTCTGGATGTGAGAGGCAGCTGCAAGATCCTGAACGGGTCTTGCCAGTACTTTATATAACTGCTGCTGGCACGTTTGCACCCACATACATGGTCCTGCTCACCTTCAGCAGTCAACTCCTCCGTGCATGGAGGAGGCAGATGCTCGTCAGGAGCTGGGCTCATGCTCACATGGACACCAGGGTGATCAGCATGAGGCAGGAAGGCCTGACATGCCTTCCAGAGACCCCAGCTCTGACAACACACAGTTCACACTCCCTGAGTGCTGGGCTAGAATTTCCTGTCTCTTGAGTGGGAAACTGCTGCTTCCCGTGGCCTGGTGCCAGCAGAGGGGGTCCGGCACCTCTGTCAGGGCATCCAACAAAGCTCTGACAAGTGTGTGGTCACTGGGAGCCAGGTCCAAGCAGTGAGTGCACAAGGTATAGCCTGCTAAACAGCCTGGAATTGCTCAGGGCATCATGCTTTGAGGACCCAGCAGTGATGGAGGAGGCACGCCAGACCCTTGTGCAAGTATCTCAGCACTGTGTAAAGGGACTGTCTTCCCAAAGGAAGGGCCACAGTGGAGGAGGGCACAGCTGAGGCTGGTTTCCCTAGGACACCCTGCCACGGTTGGGAGAACACCCTGGGACCCTGCTTATGGCTCCCCTCATTGGGCTCTCGTCACGCCTACTCACCTGCCCCTGCCACTCAGCAACATTCACCAGCACAATGCTCTCGGGGAGCTGCTCGTCTGACACCAGGATCTGGTTCAGCTGATCGTAAACAGACTTTCGGGGCACCTACAACAGTATCCCCACAGAACTTAACCCCAGGCCACTGCCTTGGCTGTTCTGCCCATGGCTGAAGGCTCTCAAGTGAGAAGCCTCCAGGTGAGAGGGCTTCCAGAGGCTCACCTGGGTGCTGTGCCAGGAGTCCGGGGAGCTCTCGCTGTCCAGGCTGCTGGCACGGCCACCTTGTCCCTTTGCGCTTTGCCGGTCCTTCACAGAGGTGCTGCGGGGACGCCACAACTGCTTGCTCTCTGCCTTGCTGCGAGCGAGACGCAGGAGAGGCAACACTATTGAGGAAATCCCCTCTCCACCAACCTCCCACCCGCCCCAGGGAGCCAGCGTGAGCCCTCTCAGCCCCAGCACAGGGCACAAACCCACTTTACCTGGGAGACACAGCACTGGGGAGCTCGGCTTTGGTCCCGGGACCCAGCTGGGCCAGCCTGTCCACACTGCTTTCCCTCATGGCAGCCTCCGCAGGGGCCAGCCGAGAAGACGGCTCCTCTGCTGCCAGCTCCTGAGGGCCACACACAGTCACATCTCACACACTGCTCTTCCCGCCCTTGCCCCTGCACCCACAGGTGCCCCCATCCAGCAGCCTAGTGGTCGTGCTGAAGAGTGAAGGCTGCAGAGCCTCAAGAAGGCTGGGCTGCACCTCCTGCAGACCCTAACCCTCCTTCCACCCCGGCTTCTCTCCAGCCCAATTGTCCCGCGAGCCCCGCTCCCAGGCTGGTGGGCATCCTTGGTACTCCAGAAAGCAAGGCAGGGCCTGAGGGAGCTTCAGCCCCACCCCACGCCCCATAGCCTGGACTCACCACTGCAGGGACCTCCGCTCCTGGCTCCTCCTGTGGTCGTGGTGCTCCCGGCTTCCGCTTCTCTGGCTCGCCCTGGGGGACAGGGAGTGGGGTCAGAGCAGGATGGAGCTCCCTGAGTGGGGCAGCTGCCAGTGACCCATGCCTGGCCTCACGGAACACACGCTCCCACAGGGGAGCCCAGCGTCCCCCTGGGACCAGCCTCAGAGTATGCCCCCCATCGCTACCTGTCTGCCTGAGCTGGAAAAAAGAAGAGGAAAGAAGGGAAGGAAGGGCCCCCAGCAGGTGCTGCCAGGAGCTCTGGTCTTAGAGGGAGCTGCAGGCACTGTGGGGATGCTGGGCTTGGGGAGGGAAGGGGGCAAGAGGTGGTGGTGATGGTGGTATAACTCACAGGGCTGCCCGACTCTTGATCCTGCCCTTTCTGGCTGTGCAGACTGCCGATCTCAGTCTGGGAACCAGAATGAGAGACTCCCTCAAAGAAACGCCTGCAGAGAAACAGACAGACGAACGGACGGACAGACAGACAGACGGGAGAGAAAAAGGCAGGAATAAGAGAGGAACGAAGTCACCCTGATCCCAGCACACCCCCGCCAGCCTGTCCCAAGCACAGAGCACTCCGGAGAAGTCCCCAGTGGGACAAGGGGCCTGACAGCCGTGTCTGACCCACAGCCTAGGAGCTGACCTGCCGGCAGGCTGCCAGCCCCACATGCCATAGTCTGCTGCGACAACGCTGGGTGCGGGGAAGCGATGCAGCCACCCCACACAAACAGGGCTAAATTTGTGACCCCAGTGATTCAGAGGAAGGGTCCCTGTCTCCTAGGCAGCAGCAATTTCTCTCTCAGGTGATCCCCTACCACTGCAGAGCAGAGTTAGGAACCACCACCTTGCCCTACCTCACCGGTACATGGTCTCTATCAACACCACAATGACAATGTGCTGCTGAATCTCTCTGTCCTCTCTGCACCACCACGGCTTCCACACATTTCTGCTGCCTTCTTTTTGCACTTCATTTTCCAGGGAGGGCTTCTTGCCTCTGACTGCTGCAGCTCCACACTTCCAGCAGTAGCTTCCACTTTCCCTTTCTGCCTTCCCCTTTCCCAAGGCTCTGAAGACCACAGTGTTGCACACAGAACCACACCTTTGGTAGCACAGCAGTACAGCTGTGTCCAGTTTTGTTCTCCAGCACTTAAATTTGTCTTTTTTTAGGTCTCTGAGCTGATGTTTTGGTAGAGCTGCACAGTGCAACTCCAAGGTCCTGTTCCCCAGTCACAATGGTCAGCACAGGAACTCCCTTGGGGCAGCAGGACTGTCTCTGCCACCACAGGGTGAGCTTCTACCTTGGTTTCCCCTTTCTCCATGCACGTTTTATTTGCCAAGGAACCCTCCACATTCCATGGGCTGCTTGAAGACCAGTCTTTAGAAACAAGAGGGCTTTGTCATGGACCTCACCTGTCAGCTCTCTCAGGACCCTTGCAGCAACTGCAGCCTATTTGCCACGTGTGACTTCCCTGCCGGAGGTCTGAGCTAGCTTTCCTCTAATCTCTATGTATGTATTTGTTCACCAACTCCCAGGAGAAGTTTCTCCTGATTTGCCTGGTGTGCAGGTGGGGATACCAGGTTGCAGGTTTCCAGGGATGGCCACAGAGGCAGAAGATCTAGAGCTATAAAGACTCCTTCTGCTAGGACTCTGCCAGAGTTTCCATTGTTTCCTATGGTCCTCATCCAGATGTATCTACAGCTTTTTGCAGGATACCTACAGACCTCTGAATATCCTGGCTGCTCCATTTAACATGTTTCCTCATTTGTATACAGCACGCTGTGCTGTCAGGCACAATAGTGCTTGTCAGGTTCTTTGCTTTTACTGCTCCTACAAGGGCATTTCATCTCAGTAAATTATGGTCCCCACCACAGAGCAGCTCTTCAGCAGCAGGGCTTATACACTGTCTGGGAGAACTCAAGGCTCGATTTTCCTCGCACTAGGTCTAGGACCAGCTGCTTCACGACATGTTGATTTACCAAAGCTCCAGGTTTAGAGCTGGAATTGTGCCCTGGCAAGACGTTTTCTCCAGGTCATACAGGGATAGATGATGTCTCCTGTTATTAACATATTTCTGCTCTCTCCACCCTTCCAATCTCTGCTACAGGACCTTAGGCACTGTCACCACCCTGTACAGCCATTACTCTACACTTGCTTTTTCTCAAGCCAGCAATTTCAATCCATAAAGACTATGTTAATAACTTAAGAGTCAAACTGAAGAAATATGTAAGTTTTCTAACAATTTACTCCCCAATCAACATCTCTGCCACACTCCTCTCTACTGTCTTAGTAATGCCACCAGAACATGACACATCCATGATGCCATTTGCACCTCAGAAAGGTATCTTCGTCCTCTCCTTTTTCTTGGACATTGTATGTGTCTGCATTGTATACACACAGCAACTCATTTAAACAGGGCTGTCTCCCCCTTCTTCACGGAAGCGGTGACTGTGTCTGCCCTCTCACTTGCAATTCAGAAGACTTCATCTCTAGAGGATGTGTCACAGAGCAATTCTGCAGTTCTCAGCTCTCCCTGTTGTGCAGTTTAAAGGCTCTCCTATAGGCATGGTTGAGTCTGAGCCTCAGCAGGCTGAAATTTAGGTAAAGCCCAATGCTTCTGCACAAACTGCTTCTGTCTGCAATGAATTAGATCCTTCTCCCTTGTCCCTTTTCCCAGGCACCTATGCAGACATTTGCTCCTTCACCTCTGATCTTCAAAGGCTCTGACTGTTGAGGTCTTATCTAACAGCCCCAGTTCTAGCTCCAGTTTCGCCCCAATGCAGGAGCAGCCTACAGCTGCATGGCCTCCTCGGCTGATTGAAAGGATGGACATCTCCTCCCAACACCACTGGCCCAATCCAGGGCAGCTACTCACTCTTAAGGCCTACCTTAATGCCCTCGCCCCACAGAGACCTTCACAGTGTCTAGCACGACAGTCCATGACAATAAATTCAACATGAGGATCACACTTTGAATTTGCAGTCTACACGAAAGACCTTGGCAGCTAGCTCCCACATCTTCCTAGAAGCACTGAGCCGGTGACATGAATTCAGAAGATTACACACTCAGCGCTGCCAGAAATTGAGGCACTAGAGAGCAAACCAAGCTAGGGACACTTCGTGAACACGTTGAACAGCAGCCCAGGAGGTCGTCCTATCAGAAACAGCAGCAAACACCTAAGGAAGATTGTCATGGCAGGCACAAGCACAAACCAGCACTTGCTTCAGGATGCTCTCCCAGTGACCAGATGTCTGCAAGAAGGCACTTCCAGAGCCAAGGCGGGGTCTTATATTTAGATACTCTCAAGAGATTCCTCTTAGAGTTTTATGTAGTTTACAGACAAAAACTGTTATCTGACCACAAAAAGACCTTCCTTTTTCTCCCACAGCACCTTTGTTTCCTTTAACGAGGGACCATGTGAAACTCATCTTGGAGTCCAGGCAGACCACCTCAGCAGCTCTCCCTTGCCCATGTACCTGCTCTCTCCTTCACAACAACTTGTGAATTAGTGGAAAACATGACTTTTGTCCTGTTCCTGTTTCTTCACCGATGCCCCATGGGTTTCTGAATCCAGCAGATTTAATTTCAAACAGTTTGGCTGTGTCAGACTAAATCCACCACCTCTGCTAAGTACCTTCAGCAGGGATTCTAGCTAATCTAAACTATATTTAAATACCAAACTATAAAAACAATAATGGCAAGTAAGCTCGGTTTGACTAGAAGAGACTCAGTGCACTGTGAGGCAGCCAGGTAGAAAGACAACTAAAGGCAACTTTCTCACAAAAGGACAGCATGGAAACAGAACAGCCATGAGCAGAGAGGCCAGATAAATGCAGATCACATGGGAGAAAAGCCTGGTTCCACCACACGGTCCGCTGGAGACCTCTGCGCCAAGTCAGCAGTGCTTGGTGGAGCAAGTCAAGCCACTGGGTGCTTGGGGAACGGGGCGAGGAACATCGCTGATGGTTGCTAGTCACACGTCTCCACGAAGGGTGGGAACACAGCATGCAGATCTCACAAGGACACAAGGACTGGCCCAAGCGGTCACAAAGTGCGTGAAAGACAGGCATGCTCCAGTGTGGAGATCCCTGAGCAGGCCAGGACTGTCAGCAGGAAGACAGGAGAGCTGGGAACAGCGGGAGCTTAGACCAGGTAGGTACTCTTCCAGCAGATAAGTATCAGATGGTGGGCTGGCAGGAAATTAAATGAGACTAAATGTGAAGGAAGCCAGTTTTAATGGGCAGGTTTGAGTTTATTAAACAGGATACGCAAGTGAGGAGCTCAGTGGTGCCAACAGTGGTGCCAATGGAAGTGGAGACAAGGCAATACCTGCATTAGCCCAAGCAACAGAAAAATGTCAGAGAGCTTTCTCCAGGTGACTGTGCTGTCAGCCTGTGACTCCCTGCAACCCTTACCTCAAGGTGGGCTTGGGTGTGCTGTGCACACTCTCATTGTCCTCAATCTCTGGGCCACTGTCACTGTTGTTGCACTCTTCCAGGCTGTCATAGAGCAAGCCCAGGTCTTCCTCCACCTCCTGGGTCTGGTCTACAGGGTCAGAGTCCAGGACCTGTGGGACCAAGCCCAGAGGGCAATGAAGAGATATGGAGTCACCTGCATCCCTGGCCAGGCACATGTTTCAAGCTCCCTCCCAGCCACGAGGCAACACCATAGCACTGGTGCCACCTCAGGGAGCCAAATCCAGGCTGTGCTTCCACAAGTGACGCTGTTCATTAGGCCAAAAGAAGGTGCCATGAGCACGACATCCGAAGGAACCTCAGGCCCTCACCATACTCACTGGGAGCTAAGATACCTGGAAGGACCTCCACTGGCTGTGCTGCACACTCAGTGCAGGCTCCCAGCAAGGCCACCTAGCCCCAGGCTGATGTCAGCCTGCTCACAGTCGTGAGCAATGCCAGCTCCCAGGGCAGAGCTCTCCTTCTCCTGGCCCCTCTCCCCAACAGCAAGGTGTTCTGATTTGAGCAACAGGAACAAAGCCGTGAAGGTTTTGGACAAGCCATGGCCCAGTCTGTGCCATGTCTCATACCACCTTTGGCAACATCTCTGAGGACCTGCAGCTCAGGCCTCACACTCCCAGCAAGTGGGAATCGGTATTCTGACACCTACACAGCTGCAGGAGACACTGCCAGGTGGGGCAGCCTTCCTGCTTCTTACCTCCTCTGTCACTTTAAACCTCTTCAGCAAAGCCACAAATTTCTGCTTGAAGTTTGGTTGCTAAAGCAAGACAGGGGAAGAAAAAAGATCAGCAAAAATATCAAACCATGTTCCAGGTGACTATCGTACAGGTCGCAGCAGCAATCTTTAACATGTCATCAGCTCCTTTCTGGGTCCACCAGCCCAAGGTCAGCTATGATCTCCCTTGCTCTTTAAATTTGCTGTACAATTTGGCCTAAATCTGGATTCCACAAGAAGCTGCTGTACCTGGGCATGAGAGAGGGTGCAAGGACTCAAACTCTCTCTGCTACAGGCTGGAAAAGCATTTTCTCTCCATTTACATCCCCTTTCTCCCCAGACCATCCGGTTGAGGAATGCTGCCTTCAGGCAAGAAAAGATGGGGAACAAACTGAGGAAGAAGGGACCTACAGGGCTGATGCAGATGGGCACAAGGAGATGCTTGGAGAGCAGGGGGCTGGCAGGGCAACTCCCCCATTCTGGTGACAGGCAGAGGTGATGGTTCACCTTTCATTGCACCAACCTTCCGCTTCCTCAAAGAGGTAAAGAGAACAGACCACGCCATGGCAGCAAGTCAAAACCCTGTTGCACACAGATCGTCATCGACATGGAGCCAGGCTGAACACTGTACAGACCGTCAGCTGGGGTACAGCTCTGAGCAGCAAGCTAACTCACTAATAACAAGAGACCTGCCCCTTCTTCTCAGAGCCAAGGGCCCTCTCCCTTGCTCTGCACCAGTGCTAGCATTCCCCTAGCATCCCCCTCCCATGCTCCCCTCACTCCCTGAAGGGAGGAGAGGAAGTGAATCCCTTCCATCCCTTTGATCACGTTGTAAATGCTGATGTTACTCTGGTCATTGATGTGGTTCGGATCATTTTCCTCCTAGCCTTCTTGGTTTTCCTCAAGTCATCCTCTTCATCAAACAGATCCTGCAGGAAAAAAGATCAAGCACGTCAGAGCAACTCAGAGTGCAGGGAGCATCATCTCCCAGCAGTTCCCACTCTGAAAAGCTTCAGTCCACTCTGCTCCCCGAGTCTTGCTTCTCACTTCTCCCACCTCTCTCTATGCTCCTTCCCTCCTCAGCACTGTCCCCCAAGAGACCATTTTCCCTGTATCTTTTCCCTCAGGCCCCTGCAGAGGTACACGTACCAGCAAGATTCAGAGCCAGACAGCAGCTTTCTGCAACAGTCCTCATTACAGTCTAAAACTTTTCTCTCTGCACTCACCAGCCTCCCCATGACCCATGTGCTGTTCTCCTGCTCTCCACCCTCCAGGGCTAGTTCAGAGGGTGCAGCACCTGAGCTCACAGAAAGTCTTCTTCCAGTGATCAGCCTCAACAACACACACAGCTCCCAGGGATACAGGCCCTGATGTGTTATCCCAGCACGATGGGACAAGGTAACACCTGAAGCGGGATTTGTCCCCGTGACTGATTAGCATGCTACCACTGGTCTTTATTGGTCTCAAGTGTAGGCACCATAAGACAAAGACAGCAGACAGCAGTGGCACAGCTCATCACAGGGCCGGGGTGGGTCTGCCACCTCTAACCATTTTCAGATCCAGACTATACTTCCTCCTAAAATCTCTGTTCTCTCTCGGAGAGAGGGCAGCCTCTGCCTTGTTATCTCAGGGAGATGAGAGAGAACCATGGTGCAATATGGAGGGGACCAGCAGGGGTTTTATGATGCAGACAAGACAGCTTCAAGGACAGATGAGTGAGACCTATGGCTCTCCAAAGTCCATTGTCTCACCATGGACTTGACAGCAGCCCACACTTCTTCCTGCTGTCAGGTATTGTGGCTCTCTACCCTCTGAAACCATGACAAACGTTTACAAGGATGATGAGAGGGCTCAAGAGGTGATCAAGACCCTCAATTCTTGACTCTTGCCCAAGAAACAGGACGAGGACGTAAGCCACCTTGCCAGGCCTTCCTTACCTGACCCTGCACAGCATCATCACTGGCTTCCTGCTCTGAAGAGAAGCTGTCATCCTCTTCCTCAGAGTAGTTATCAATGTCTGGGGAGCGATCTGAAAGCAGACAGGGCAGAGGCCATAGCTAAGTATGCCTGCCATGGCTCCACTGAAGTGATTAGGATCACTGGCAGGCACCTGGGGACACATTCCATTACCCATGTGCTGTCTCAAATGCCTGCCTCCAGGTCTTCGAGAAGCACTAACACACCTGAAGCTTTGATCTTAGGACCTGAGGGAACATTCCCATCCTCATGATCAATGGGCTGACTGGACAAAGAGTAGATGCTGATTTCAGCCACTCGGATGTTCACGTCCTTCATGTTGCTGTGGAGGCCCAGAAGCTGTCCACCATCTGTCGGGTGCTGCATCACCTAGACAGACAGACAAACCCCCTGCCAGGGCAACACAATGGCAGCCAACAGCCCACCCTCTGTCTTACAGCTAGCCCACAAAGCAAAGCACTCACAGCACCGAGCACCTGCTAGTTGGCCCAGCAACTTTCCTGGCACCGGCACAGGGAAGTCACGCAAAGCTCCCCTCTGTTCCCAGCACCCTGTACCTCAGCCATGTTAATGATGCCCACTGCGAGTGTCTTGTAGCCCAGGATCGTGCGGTTCTTGTATCTCTTCCTCCGCTGCAGCATGATCTGTAGTTTGTTGCCATCTCTCTTGAGGAAGTGGGGATACTGGGGAAGGGATGCACAGGGAAGATAGAAACATGAGAGCAGGGCTCAATGTGATGCACAGGTAAAATCTCTTCCTCGGCGCTCAATAAAACCACCCCTTGAGCAAAGGAGCAGCTGGCCAGCAGCAGGAATCTCTGCTGTTATAATCTGAGCATGGGCAACCACGGGAGGCCCTTCCTCAGA
This sequence comes from Trogon surrucura, assembly GCA_020746105.1. Classification (NCBI taxonomy): domain Eukaryota; kingdom Metazoa; phylum Chordata; class Aves; order Trogoniformes; family Trogonidae; genus Trogon; species Trogon surrucura. The sequence goes on along the minus strand of CM036618.1, from coordinate 114,307,622 downwards.
GGGTGTTCCCTTCACACTAAGCCCCCAAAGCTGTGCTTGCCAAGAAATGCCAAGTGAGGGGCGCACCAGGGAGCCCAGGGGACCAGGCAACTCAAGGTACCTGCAGGGAGAAGGTCAGCTCCAGCTCGGTCTCCATCAGGCCGCCAGGTGGGAGGACGTATTCATTTGATCTCAAGACTCGCTTTGAACCCTGCAACAAGATCGAGCATCTTGGCCACAGACCCCACTGCACCACACACACAACTCATTAGTGTTCACAATCCACAGGGAAAGAGTCTGCTTCACCTCATAGAGCCACCCTACACACACCAATCAACTCTCACCTTTCCACATATGCAGCGTTTTATTGCCCCAGAAGGGCAGTAAGAGAGGCAGCAGTTCAAAGAAACTTTGTCCTGTCTCATACATCAACATAGCTGCCTCTTCCCAGGACCTCACTGTATTCCCACGTCCTTCCCAGCTTAATCCTGACAGATGCTGTGGCCAGCAGGATCCTAAATAGGCTGTGGCCAGAAGCCCTTCAGCACCTTAAGACAAATCCTAGATTTGGCTAAGGTTAGGTGAGGCTAGAGCCTTGGTGAGGTTGGTGGCCCTAGCTCTTCATCTCCACTGCAAATCTACAGCAGCCCCAGAAGTCCTGATAGGAGCAAGCAGGTGGCACCATAAAGGAGACCACAGCTACATCCCCTCTGCCATCAAAGAAAACGGCAATGGGCACAGGGCATGTTTCAGCATTCAGTAAACTTGCTGAGTGCACTTCAGCAGGGTCCAGCAAGCCTGGGTGGTGCTGATATAAAGCCTTTCTTGTACCTCTGTTGCTGGCAAGGAGGTACCTCCCATGCTAGCAAGGAAAAAACCCAAACAACCTACGGAGGGGAGGCAGGAAAGACCTCCATCTTTTGCAGTGATGCAGCATTACAGTTCTCACTGATACCCGAGCAAAGACAAGCTCTAGTGAAACCCTCCTTGGGCCTCCAAGAGGCCCAGTCTGAGCTCTCTGCAACACTGGAATGCACTGCCCAGGGAAGTGGTGGAGTCACCGTCCCTGGAGGTGCTTAAGGAGAGGCTGGATGTGGCACTTAGTGCCATGGTCTGGTCGATGTGGTGGTGTTGGGTCACAGGCTGGACTTGATGACCTCAATTCTGTGATTCTGTGTGATTCTGACTGCTCCCAGACACTGTGCCAGAAGCAAGGCCTTCCTGCAAAAGGTCTTCCTAAAACTGAAGACAGGAGGTGGAGCTCATCCTCTTCACCATCTGTGAGCCTTCCCAGCCAAGAATGTGCTGACTTTTCCTTCCTGAACTCTTCTTTAATAAAAGATGATAGGTGGTCACTATGACAGGGACCATTTACTTCAGCACATTGATCATTTGGGGATTATCCACCAAAGATTCGTTCTTTCATCGAAACACACATACTGGCACAATCATTCTTCTTGAAGATGCTATTTCTGGGGACAGAGCTACAGCAAAGGAAAGGTGAGAACATGGGTGGCACATTCAGTGAGTGAAGGTTTCACAAACACTGCTGTTCTGTGCATTACTGTCAGTTACCACCATGGAAGTTACACACCCAGCTCTGGCCCCGAGCGAAACACCCATGCACATCCACGTGGCATTGCAAGGACTGGGACAAAAGCTGGTTCACATTGTCACAATGCAAGCAGAAAGGAGCAGCAGCAGAGCTCAGAGACCCCTAAACAGCAGCACTTTTTAGGTCCGGGACAGTTCTTTATGGGTGCAACGACCTGTCAGGCTGCACCTTCTAGATAATTGGTCTGTGGGGGTCAAACGAAGAGAGAGAGATTGTAATGTCTAAGCTCAGCCAGAGGACCAGCATACACGGGACCATGGAGCATAGCACTTCGGACATGGGGCAGAAAAAGGGCCAGACATTGTACTGCAAGTGTAAAGCCACTACCTAAAACTCAAGTTCAGCCTGCGAGGTACAATAGGTTTCATGAAACAGATGGCACTTGCCTATCCAGTAGGAAACACTGATCACTTTTGTGAGCAAATCATGATCCAGAAGAAACTAGCACAGTTAAACAAATTAGAAACTACCACCTGGGGGCTACTATCTGTCTCTCAGCAACAGGGAGTTAAGAATAACTCAGGATTCCTCGTAAGGTCATCACAAACCTCATGAGATTCAATAAAGGCAAAAGCCAAGCCCTGCCCTAGGACATCCCACAACTTTGTGGTGAAGAACCGCAGGCAGCAGCACAGGCTCTGCAGAAAGGGACAGGAGGGATCCTGGGGGACATCAAGGTCCCCTTATTGCAGCAACAACACTAATCTCAGCAGAGGCAGAGGAAAGGGATTCCTCCACTCTGCTCAGCTCCGGTGACACCACAACTAGACTCCAGACCCAGTCTGGGCTCCTCAGTACAACACAGTCATTGATAGACTGGAGCAAGCCCAGCAGAAGACATCAGGATGGTCCAGGGCTGGTGAACAAGATATACAAGGAGAGGGTGAATGAGATGAGGTTTGTTCAGCTGGAAAAAGAGAAGGAGCACTTTCCTGATGTCTACAAGCACTTAGGAAAAGGGCGTGGAGAAGACAGAAGTGAACTCCCCTCAGAGCTGCACAGAGAGAGTGAGAGGCAACATGGATGAGCTGGAACATGGAAAATTACCATTAGATTTTGGGACTATATTTTTTTTTCTCTGTGAGTGCAGGTAAACCTCAGGACAGGACATAGAAAGACTCCACCCCTTGAGAAATTCAAATCTCAACTGGACATGGCCCTGAGCACCTGATGTAGCTCAGCTGCTCTGCAATTTGAGTAATGTCAGGCAAGATCAGTTTCTCAGCAGAACAGCAGAGCATCAGCATCAGTACCACAGGAAAACTTAGTATCAGACTGTTACAATAAAGACTGCAGATGACAAAGACTGTCAAGGAAGCGAAAAGCAATAGAGAGAGGTTGTGGTCATGGATCTTCACTACCTAATGGACTGAAAACATTCAGGAGCTTTCACTACTCTACACAGGCACATGATGCCCAGGTCTGGTTTGCAAGGCACCATCCCCAGTTTCAGGTACAAATCTGCCCTGATGGGTCTTGTTTAAAACACAGGGTTGAAGCTAGAAGAGCATACCAAACCTGGAAAAGGAGAGAGAACTGACACAGTATGGAAGACCAGACCAAGGCAGACAGCAAAGCACTGCCCAGAATTCAAGCTGAAGGTGCGTTTTTAGGGAGAATAGCCCATTAAATATCATTAGCAAACTTAGTTATTTTAGGCGTATCTGGGACTGCTCAGGCAGAAGTGGAAAATCCTACAAGTGGTTGCAAAACAATTAGAAGCAAAGAATGAGTGAGGTGTAGACAGAAAATTCTGCATGTACCTTCCAAGCATAGCAAGAAGAAGTGAAAAATCCAGGCAGGCCTGGGCTAGCAGGCAGGCCTGGCAGAGACAAATGAGCCTGCACAGCACACGTTCTGGTCCATTGCATAGGGCTGCCAGCATCATCCCTCTCCAGCAGCACCATGGGATGAACCCGAGTCAGCAGCCACATCTTGCGAGCAGTTGCAGGAGGATGTGCATCCCTCCCACAGCACCTGTCACAGGAGCTGAAAGTGCTGAGAGTGCTGGGGCTTTTCTTCTTTCTTTTGTTGTTTCCTTTGTTCTTCTTCTTTCTTTGATTGTCTCCTTTATTCACGGTTCAAGACTGGGTGTTTCTGAATTATAGTAAGTCTCTCTCTGCCAGGAAGGAGCACCACATTTCCCTTCACACTATAATCAGTTACAACACCAAGACAGATGTCTGCACCTTTATGGAGCTGAGCCAAGCACATCTGAATCTTTTAATGCCATGCTGAACACTACACAGAAGGAAATGTTCCATGACACCTCCAGTCTATTAAAACAAATAATGAGGGATAAAGTTTTAAAAACCATTCAAGTGATAGGAGAGCAAGTTCTCCTTTTCACAGTAGTTTATACTGTATCTCACTGGAAGCCACTAAACATTAAATATTGAAATCACCTCAGGAAAATTGCTATGTTCTGTAGACACAGAAAGTTCCCTTAGTCCTTTGACAGCAGTCTTTTCAGATGAAGGAGCAGGTAACAGCACGTGCCATACTTGGAAGCTCTTTTAAGATCAGAAGTGCACGATCACTGTGAGAAGATCAGATATTCTAGACAGGTTTATGCTATCCTTTGGGTCACGTACTTTCATTGAGCAAACTGTCTCCTAGTGCTGGGGCTATTATTTCAGTGCCAGCCCCGCTCAGGCAGGGTCAGAGCTTTATTTCCATACAATCTGCCCTTCAAAGCAGCAACCTCCTGACAGGCAACTTCCCTAACCCAACACAGCTACTACTAAAATGAGAGAAAATATAGCTCCCCTTTCCACTAGTCCCCAGCTACCTCCTTGGAAATTTTCAAGTCCTCCACAAATTACATGCATGAGCTGTTTCCATCCAAAAGACGGAGATGGCTACGCTCGCTGGGCAGCCTTCAAACGGCTTCTTGCTAGCGTGACTCATCTGTTACCTAGGAGAGAAGCAGGAAGGATGGATCCATCTGAGACCATTTTGTAGGCAGGCTGCACTGAAGCTGCCTACAGCTTCCATCTGCCTTGCAGGAAGGCTCGGCAGCCCCCAACCCTGCCAAGGTGGCTGGTCAGGCAGGTGGAAGCAGCCTGGAGAGGCACACAAATCCACCCCACCACCCCACTGGAGTGTTAAGCCACAGGGTAATGTGGGCAGCAGCATTCTCCTCCAGCTTCCTTCAGCTTTGCAGGAAGCCTACAGCAGCACGCAGCCACGGGTATGTGGCCACGCAGAAAGGAGGGGACCATGTTTAAACTGAGACCCTGAAGGCAGCCTCCGCTCCCTGGCAGGGAAAGCAGCCCTGCAGTGATGAGCCCCTGTAGCCTCAGTTGCTGCTGAAGCCTCGTAATTTCTTTTGCCCGCAGGGTGCAAGTCTGGCCTATAGCAGGGATGGGGATGATCTCTTTGAAAAGCTGGAGCCCCACTGTGCTGCCTCTCCTGCATTTCCAGTGCGTGAGAGAGGGGGCAGCTGAGGACATGCATGCTTCGCGTGTGGCAGCCTCAGTGTACGGAAGGTTGCACAGGAGCCCAAAGTTCCCCCGGCCAGAGAATCGCAGACGGCTCGGGCCGACAATGCAAGAGATAAAAGGAGTGAGGGACCAGCCTGGCCCACCCAGCCACGCCGGACCCACAGCTGGCTCCCAGCCCCCCAGTCCTGTGCTGCTGGTGCCTGCGGTCCAGCCTTGATCGCTCCCACATTTCCAGGGGCCAGGCAGCTCTCTCCTGCCCAGGTTGTTCCCTTGCTAAAGCCTGTACCAAAAGGGTTCAGGTGTCAGGGCTGAAAGCCCAGTGCCTTCAGCTCTCCTGAATGGGATCATACACTCAGCAATGGGAAGGCCAAAGTGAGACACTGACCAATGGTGTGTGGACCACAGCATCCTCCTGCTGTCCTCATTCTGAGTTTCATACATTTCACTTTCAGATCCTTCCGTGCAAGTGAATCAGGTCTGCCACGAAGGCAAACCCCGTCTCCCAGAGCTTCGCTAATACTGCAGCTTCCAGCACTAATCCAGGATTTAGATCCTAATGTGTGCAGCACAAAGGGCTCTGTGGGAGCGCAAAGCTGCTGAGCTCTCACCCCACAGTGCTTTCAATGGGATCAGCCGCTTTCCTGCCAGTTGACAAGAATGAAGGAAGGGCACCAGCAGCCCAGCTGAGTTAGAGGAGCTGTGGAGAGGACAGCATACTCAAAAGGCATCTTTCTTCCATGCTGGCCATTGGCAAGTGGAAAGATTGTGCCTGCAGCCATAGGGGCCCAGCTCTTCACCACCAATCGCGGAGAAGGTGGGGGAAGGATTGCACATACCAGGATGATGGCAAATTCCTCCTCCCCTTGGTCACAAAGATCCTCTCCCCTCCCTTCTGCCCGGTTCAGAGTGGAGGCACCAGGCCCAGCCAGGACGCACAGAGAAAGGGAGGGGGCAGCAGTGAAATCACACAGAGTGTGGGTGCAAATGTCAGCAGAAGTCATGCACGGAGCCCTCGATTCCTTGTGCCCTTCCCACTCTTCATTCCCCAGGCAGGGGATCCAGATAGAAGGCACTGCCAGCAACCACCCAGTGCTGAGCCTGTCTAAAGGGTGGGGAACTGAGGGGTAGGGGATGCCAAACTCCAAACAGCAGCTCGAGAGGAGGGCCCTGGCTGAGGCAGGCAGCGAAGCAAGACATACTCTGGCCCAATGCAGAGGCCTAACCAAATTCATCCCCGATACAAGTCAGCATCAGAGAGATTCCTGCTGTCCCTGAGGCATCGCTCCCACCTGCCCGAGAGCCAGAATCTTCCCGAGGGTGCTAACCGAGACAGAAGCAAAGGGTTGGCACAAGGCAAAGGACCAGCACTTCACAGAGGGCACAAGGGTAGACTTGCTGCCGTGAGGCAGCAGCAAGGAGAGGAGCCTACCTGAATCTTCACAGCAATAAGCACAGAGCTCAGCTCTTTGTCCAGCTCTTTCAGCACCGTGAGTTTCTTCAGGCGCAGACTGCAGAGCCTGTAAGACAGAGAGAATGGGACACATTCAGGCACCACCATCCCTGGGGCCCTGCCACATGGTACCCGGTGCTCGGAAGGCAGCCGGGACGCTTGGCCCAGCCACAGGCACAAGCTTGGCCGAGGAACGTCGGCATTCATGCGCCACCGAGACAGCCCATTGGGGAAAAAAGGAAAGGAGGAAAATTAACAGAGCTAAAGCAGGCTTAAGGGATTAGCATGCGACAGGAAGTCCAACAGCAGGCCATGTGGTAAAGAGATCCCTTCCCAAGTACGGTTGTTGCCAGCTCTCCTTAAATCTACCTTGGCCACCATGCTGTTTATTTATAAACCAAAGCACTTAAATCCACTCTTATCCTGGACTTAGTTAAGGCAAATGTTCCCATGCAGACATCACAACTCAGCTCCTCTCTTGTGCAGTCCCATGCGGAGCTGACTGGGGAAGCTGGGAGGCAGCCGCCCTGCGGGAAGCCTCAGACAGCAGAGCCACCCTGACAGCCTCAAATCCGGGAGACTCAGCATGGTAAGTGGCACTTCCAGGAAAAACCCACGAAGGAGTCTGAGGCTGAGTGGGATGAGCTACTTTTGCTGCTCAAAGGATTAATCAGAGCCTGTGAGGGAGGCAGCCACCCCGGCTGCCTGCCTAGGAGCCTGCAGCAGGACTTTTGTGGAGACTACTTGCAAGGAACTATGTGTCAGGGTGCACAGGCCAGACACGTCTCTACAAGCATCGCCAGCACTCTCATATTTGTCAGGCCAGCCTCTGTGTTAGAACACTTATTGTCTGCATTGCTGCAGCCAGCGGTACCCAGACTTCTGCGGATACCAGCGTGCTGCAGCTGATGCTTAGGCCACCCTTCCTGGAGAACAGATGGGCAACTACCAAATACCTGTCTGTCTGACACACTGTGCTCTCTAAGAGCCAAACCTATTCCTCCTGCCTTTTTTTTTTAAGAAAAAAAAAACAAACAAAAAACCACAAACCCTGATTTTGCTATGTTAATGTACAGCAATACTGCAGAACAGCCCAGAGGTGGAACAAAACGGGAAAGGGAGGGACAGAGCGCCACACTGGTTCAGGGCTTAGCAGGCACTCACTTCCTACCACATCCCTGCCCTCCCTGCCAAAATTATTTTAGCTTGTGCAGAAGGTTTGCTGGAGTGTGACTGCACCCCGCTGCTCTGTCCTTCGTGTTTGGACAGCAGGGCACGGCGAGAGCAGAAGTCAGGAAGCTGGGAGTGCAGGCCAGCGCTGCCCACCCCTTTGCCAGGTGGCCTGGATTCCTCCAGCCAAAGCTCGGCCCCCTAATCCCTCACACCCTGTGCACCCCAGCACTGCAATCCATGATCCCATCTCTCTCCCCCTTCCCCTCTCAGCCTGTGCTTGTAGGAAAGGAGAAATCTTATCATCTAAGGCAGGCTCCTTGCTCCCCAGAAATACATAGACAAGGCTAGGAGCGAGCTGTGGGGAGCGTGGCCAAAGACAAGGAGGCCATCTCTGTGGCAGGGAGGGCAGGACTAAATGCTATCCAGAAAGATGGGGTACAGCAACAACACCAGATGTACTATGGAAAAGCTCGCAAAGAGGCTAAGCTTAGCTAACACCATCCCTAAACAGGGCTAACTTTGTCCCTAGTCTCTAGACAAGCCACAGAGAGGGCTGAGGCTTGAACGCGTGAGATAAGGACAGAACATATACTCAAATTTTCCATGTAATACTGATCTAGTCATGATAGCTACCTGCATGGAAAAGTTATCCCCAGATGATTAAAACTTCCGTAAGGATACCTAGTCTTAATTTGAGGATACTGAAAGATTATCATTCTACCTGGCAGTTGTTCTCACTGTAAAAACGTGCTCTTTATCTCAACTAATCCACTCATTAGCTCTTCATGTGCCTCTCTGAGGCACTCAGGAGTCCCATCAGTAGCTGGTAATTTTCCTCGGGGGAAGAACATGTGCATACTGATCAGCTCTGCCCACTTGGGCAGCTCTTTTATCTCTGATAAAGCACTCTAAAGCTTCTTTCTTCTCATTCTAGCCCTCTCCTGTTTTCAGGGTCTCTTTTACACAGTGGGAGACTCTGTATTCTGCCCCTGGTCCCTTCCATACCACACACAGGAAGGTAGCTAACCCTCTCCACTCTCTGCTCTTCTCCTCCTGCAGCGCTCAAAGATCTCACCAGTTCAGGTATAGCTTGTATCCTGCAACTCCAGCCCCAACCCCTTCTCAAAACAGTGCTTTCTAAAATCCCGCTACCCTTCCCACAGGGATTAGCACGCGTGTTCTGGAGTCTAAATGTACTTACTTGCAGCACAAGAGACCACAATTTTTAAAAGGGTGCTCCCCAGCCATTTGGCTTTCCCTGATGACCCTCTTTTGATCTGTTACTAAACCAATGCCAGCATCACCCAGATTTGTGTCACTGCCAGGTGTTCAGTGCTGGTACGGGACAGCAGTGAGTCTCACACTAATCCCTGCAGATCTCTGGAGTACAGGCTCGATCCAGAGTGATGAGAAAGGATATGCTTCTCTGAACACTTCAGCCAAATCCCATGGCAACTACCCCAAGGACTTGCCCAGAACTGGTCACTGTGTGACTCCCCCCAAGTCACTTGTAGATAAGTTATAAATCTGGATCTACTTGCTCATGTAATTAAACAGAACGAGTAGCAACTGCTGCTGAGGTGTGCAACTGCCATAAGGACTTCCTCTACATCGAGTTGTGGTGAACATGGCTCTGTAACACTGATAGCTCCAAAGGAAGAGTCCAACAGCCTGCTGGAACTCCAGTACTCCTACACTCCACTACTAGTCATTTACTGGTGAGAGGTACTCACCATTGCCTGGTATTATCTTACAAAATGCTGCCTTCTTTCCGACACTAACTGGTCAGTCAGCCAAAAATCCCCTTTCCGGATCGTGGCTTTTCAAACATGCAACAAAATAAAGCAGGTCCCCCTTTTTACTCATTCTGCTCTCCTTCCTCATCCAACCTGTTACCAAGAAGGAGCAAACACCCCCCCTCTCCACTGCTGCTGGCTGAGGAGGTAGTGCACAGGAGTACAGCACATATTCACACACCCATCACTGCCACCACCCTCAGCCAAGATGACGGTAATGAAAAGGAGCACAAACACGCATCTGGTACGTACTGGTGTGTACTGGTATGCACCAGTACCCCCAGCTAAGGAGCATGGCCTGTGAGTTCATCTTGAAAAGCAAAGCTCCTGTGACACATGGATTCTGGGAAATTCAGTGCCAGCAGCAAAGTGCTGGCTCCAGCTGTTGTTTGCAAATTCAGCCAACCTCCTGCCCCAACAGGTGAGCCCTACTCGCAGATGAGACACACACTGGCTGTTTTAATGTCGCATTTCAAGACCTAGGTCTCAGCGAACGGCACATACCTTTGGTGCCAGGAGAATACAAACCAAAGATACAGTTCCTAATGCTGATAGAGAGGCAAGGAAAACAGGATGGAAATACATCTGTGCACAGGAGAAGCAGGCTAGAGCTGGTGCTGTGCCAGTGAGGAAAACAATTATGACCTACCTATGGCCTCAGCAAAAAGATTTGGGATTACACTGTACACAGTGGGGGAGCAGCAGCTTTAGAAGCACCCTGCAAAATTGGAGCTGCAAAACTACCCAAAACTTAACCGCTAACTGGCAAAGGTGCCTAGCAGAGAAGCAGCTTCAGCTCTGTGTAAACAAGGAATCTTGCACATCTCTTTTTGCACAGGACACAGGCACTGAGGAGGCAGAAGTGCTGAGGAGCACACCTACTGGCATCGTACGTGGAAGGTGAAGGCTAGAGTGCAAAGTGAGTCAGCAGCGAGGGCTCTTTGAACTGTACATCTGGCCATTAATGGAATATAAAACCTTAACAGCAGGTCTCACACTCCTTTCGAGCAGACGTGGTACACTTTTTTCTGCTGGCACTCTAGTCTGTTCAGTGCTTGGCTTACTGATCACTGGCGAGCGGCAGCTCATTCTGTGGGCAAGATTACTTTCCTGAACATTTGCACTGATTTCTTCAAGTGGCAGCAGTTGTCTCCCTGGGTTTTACCTGTAACTCCCATTCCACCTACAAATGTTAGAGCACATCCACTTTTCCCAGCACTAGCCCTCCATGCATCCTTGTCAACACCACCACCCTTATTAGATGCTCAGTCATGGGTTAAGCCTTCAATAGCAGCTATTTAGCAGCTCTCCAGTATTTTTCCTGAGGTTGACAGCTCAGGTTTGCCTTTCCAGGTGATATCCACCTCTGAGACTGGGCTTCTGGAGAGATGTCAGATGCTGAGCAGGGCTAACAAGGTACAGGACACCCCTGCACTCCTGTTCAGGCGCTGCACAGCACCCATATCCCACAGAGCTTCCCACTAGAGGGCAGAAGGCAGCCGGCCAGGACCAGACACCCCTGGCGATGGGCATGTCCTGCAGACCCGCGGTCTCCTAGAGCAGTTTGTAGAAGCAGCTTTAACCCCGCTCTGAATAAAGGAATGCCCAGCCCCACAGCTCATCTCTGGCAGTGACCAGAGCAAGGGAAGCGCACATGAACAGCGCTGCGAGTGGTGAGATACTGCCCAGAATATGCTCTCAGCCACAGCGTTCTGAAGCCATGACACTCCCCGAGCCATAAGCGATAACGTGTACACGAGACACCACTGATGCATGCAGAGGGGAGGAGAGACCTACTCCACTTTCAGAAACCAAGTCCCTGTTGCCAGCAAGCAGGAGCGATGAACTGGGACAGCAGCACGTTCTTCATCAGGCTCTGCAGCTCAGGCATCAGATGGGGAGGGGGCCAACGACATGCTCGAAGACAAACTGGGATGAAAGCTGACATCAGCCTACTTCGAGGGTGTCCCCAAGGGGAGAGTGACAGAACACTCACGGCTTCCTAGCACACTTGTCTCTCTGCTCTCCAGCAACTGCTGCAGCCTGGGAATGGCAAGTAAAACAAGCTGCACTGAAGTGGTGTAACACAGTGGGATGTAGAGGCCAAAAGCCATAACAGCACCCTCCTGGGGTCCCCAAGGAAAGAGCAAGGGCCAGGACTACCAAACGCCTGCTGTGTACCATGTCTCCCAGCTGAGCTACTCAAGGCTACTCAAGCCCTGGTGCTGACAAGTAACCATCTTGTTGCCACCAGAGAGGCATTCTGGCTCCCCAGCATCCTGGCTGACGGTGGCTTGCTACCAACAGGACAGGTCTGCCTTGCTGATGGATCCAAAGCAGACTTTTATTACTACAAAGAGCAGTAGGTTTGACTCATCCCAATTCCCCAGCGATGTTCCCAAAGGAAATCTCAAAGCATGAGTGACAAGAAGACAGAACTCCCCAGTTGCTCTGTCCCTTCATTTTCTACAAGCATTTCACAGCTTATGCCTCTGCCTGCCTTAGGAAATCCAGCCGGTTTTCCCATGTGACTATTCCTGGTCCTCTCCATCACCGAACTCCTTCCAAGTGCCTCAGGACAGACCAAACCCAAAACCAAAGTTCAGACATTCTGGAGGACCAGCTGACACTCTTCCTTTTGTTTCTGAGGATTGTAACAGCAAAGGAACATAAAGCCCATGCCGAGAAGGGGCTCCCTCTCCCCACAGCAGCAAGGCGGCCGCGCTACGGGGGAGCAGGACAGAAGGCAAAGGCACACTGGGACCAGCAGAGAATGTCAGTGTCGGCAGGGTGTGCATTACCAACAACGTCAGTCAGGACAAACGGGAGGCAAAGGGAAGAAAACAGTGTCCTGCGAGCAGACACATCCACCTGTCCTTGTCTTCATGGCTGGCTGCTCCCAGAGCCCCCCTCGCAGCCTTGTGCTCTGGTTAGCACGTACCCCCCTGGGATGGCCCTTCAAGAGAGACTGCAGGCTCTTCTCAGAGGCCATTGCAGCACATTAAATGGGACCTCAGTGCCACTGTATCGAGTTGGAGCACCTCATTTTTATCATTTTTCCTATCCGCACGGGAGAAAATCCACCCCAACAGCCCCCACTGCTGGGCAGTCTATTCTTAACTGCATTAAACATCACCATCTCACTGGGTATGTACATTCGCCAGGCATGTGCTGCTCCGATCAGCCCTTGGAAGAGCGCCTAACTCTTTAATCTCCGGGCAGATGATCTCAGAACAGCTCTGGTTTGGTCAGTGACTTGCCCTTGAGCTTGCTGCACCCAGCTGCTCTATTAAATACACTCAGAAGCAGCTTTCCCACTGGGAAATATCCATACACGGGTCTGCCCGGGCGCTCTGACTGCCACCCAGAGGCCTCCCGGAAACAGCCTGCTCTGCCATCACATGCTTTCAGCACCCCTCTGTGTTCAGATGCGTATTTCTTGGTATTGCAATAGCACTGAGAGGGCACAGCCACTCACAACAGATGCACAGGCAAGAGCAGGTTGCACCCCAAGGAGATACAACAGTTAGAACAAGGCACGGCAGACATACCGGGCTGGGTCAACTGCACCTACAAGATAAGGCGGCTCTGAGAAGGGACAAAAATATCGACTGTGTGCACGTCTCAGCCAGTGGCGGTAGCTACTCGTGCTCACCAGCGACAGCTGTCAGAACTGCCTGCTACCTGTGAAAGCAAGACAGGTGTGAGGGAGGATTGAGTACAGCCAGGTAATAGATTCACTGATTTTGTCAGGAAGACGTTGAAAGATTCATTCAGTGTTACGAAAGAGATCTGTCAGATTTATCTGGGAGAATATAAAAGTCTTTCTAAATACCTAACATGATGTGTAAAATCATGCTCTTCCTCAGGGCTTTCAAAACTAGTATCTGATACCTGTAGCCAAAACTGTTCTTGGAGCAGCCACTATGCTTCCTTCAGAGGGTTTTAACATCCTTGTTAAAAGAGATCAGCCAAGACATTATTGAGTGTCCACCAGCATTAAACACAGGGACTCACGTGAGGAGAGGCAGATAGACCAGCAGCAGTGCTGTGCTCAGGGTGCATGGTACTCTTCAAAAAACTACATCTACTACAGTCTTTCAGCTGCTTTTGTGCTATCAAAATCCTAACATGCAGGCAGTGCACATAGAAGAAGATCCGAACTCCTCGTAACACTGCATTTCTAATGAAAGAATGCCTGTTCAGGACAAGAGCTAACATCAAGACCCCTCAGCTTGTCTGCTGCCCATGGCACAGCGAGGAAGGGTGGGCTGCGCCAAGCAGGAGAGCAACGAAGCAGAGGCATGAGGATGCACAGCTTCTTCAGTGCCATTGCAGAGGTCACAGCACCCCAATTCAGGACAGAGCAGGTCCAGCTCCAATGGGGAAACAGCTCTCACACAGATGCTTGGCCAAGACCATACACCAAATTGGGGAGTATTCCCTGTCCTCCAGCATCCCCACTAAGCGCAGACAGCAGTAGAAATCTCAACACAGCAAAGCTGCCTGGGATTCCCACTGGTCAGGCCTGCAGCCAACTCCTCCAGAGCAAATGTGCTTTCCTTCTTGAGGCTGCCGAATCGTCCTCTCAGGTTTGGACGTACCTCGTCGCGTGGGCAAGTGCGTGCCAGCATCCCTTCAAGCAAACTGTTTCTGAACAAGGCTAACGCTGCTTTCTCAGACCAACGCAAATGCAATAGTGGAGGCAAGTCAAAGAAAAGCCTGTATGATGAAATGCTCCCTCCCTATGGCCAGGAAGACTCCTCGAAGCACAGCAGTCCCTTGCAGGCTCCATAGTTACAAACAGCTCCACAGTTTTGGACTCAGCAATACCAGCAGCCTTGAAAAGAAGTGGACCCCTCTGGCCTACTAGCTGATCCTCTTGTGGACTTGCGTCTAGGGCACAAGTGTTTGCTGCCATGATCATTTCCAGGATGGCTCCATGTGGGACACTGCACACAGCAGACAGAGAGACAGCTAAAGTCAGTACATAACCTGAATGCCACCTCCTGACCCATCCCTGCTGTGGACTGAGAACTCCCACGTGCTCTGCCAGCCTGGAGAGCAAACCACACACTCTGGAGGCATGCATCCTTTCTACCCTGATCTCAGGGGTCATTCCTGTCAACCCCATCCCACCATGGAAGGAAAGAGCAGCTGCTACTGCAACACCAATCCTACCCAGCACCACAAACTCCAAAGCAGGATTAGTGCCGTCTGCATATGCAGCCAGTGCAGAACCTGGAAAAAATGAAAGAGACCACTACAGCCCGTCAGCATTGGCAGGGCTATTCCTGCCCCTCCTTCCTAGCAAGTCCCCTCTCTCCAGACAGAATTCAATACAGAGCTCTGCCCAGCACAGCGTAGGAACTAGCAGGGACTGAACCTACCAATACCTGTTTGGTGACGCAAGCTACAGCCTTCTGCATATCCAGCTGCTCCACCCTTGATGGCACTGGCACAGCCCTGGACACAGCACTGCTACCAGCCAGGCTGCTACTGTTTTATCACAGCTTCATGGCTGCCTATAAAGCTGCCACACACGCTTTCTTCACACAGAACAGCTTCACAAGCTTCCAGGAGACATAATCATGCTAAGGTAAAACATAAGGAACAGGTGGCAATGACAAGGCAGAGAATGGCCAGCTTCCTGCACTGATGGGGCTGCAGCTCCAAAATTTGAGGTATTTTGCTGCTTGTGAGGCTTTCCTGTCCTTATACCCAGCAACATGGTTTTTAAACTTCTCTCCTATTCTTCCATAAATACTAAGTGAAGTTGCCGAATACGTTCAAAAACTAAGGAAGAAAGACTATAATACTCTTGGGAATTGCATGTTTTCCAACAAAATTCTTTTCCTGCTAACATTTAATCTAATTCAAGGCAGATGAAAACCTGGCACCTCATAATGTTATTTTACAGTCTGGTCATGCTGTTTTGTCCTAGAAAACGTCAGCAAGAGGAAAATGCCCTACTGAAGCGTGATGGCTTACTATTATCATTCCCAGGATATGAACAGGGTGGAACAGTGCTATTTTAACACAGTTACTGTGCTGTCTTCCCAGGTGTTCACAACTTTCCCCACTAGTTTTGCTTTAACTCTTTTAATCAGTTTGTAATTTGGCACCCACCTGTACCTTGATACTGCAGGACGGCTGAAAGCACTGCTTGTTACCTCCTACCCCAGACCTCTGGGTCTCTGTGGACCAGGTGAAAGCAAAAAGGATCCAGGTGGACTACAAATGAGCTTAAATTTTCTGCGTGGAGTTTCCCAGTAGGTTTTTTACCTCTCTGATACACAGGTCTCTTCACCCACTGATTGTGCTGACCACACATGACACAAGGACCCATGTCTGAAAAGTGGGGGAGCTATGAAAGGACAGTTGTTAAAATCATGGGAAAATAATCCCTCTGTGCATTCAGTGTCAAAAGCAAGATAAGACAGCGTATTGGAAACCCTGAATTCTGCCTAGAAACACCCTGTTGGCCGCTCCAATGTGTCCCTGTCACTGACACACCACAGCTATCTCACGCCCTCCATGGCAAGGAGCTGCAGCTTACCTAGTGCTGCAGAACAGCCTTCCTTTTCGCACAGGAAACCTGCACACACTCTAGTGTGCACTGCTTCTCCTCCTCAGGCAGCTTCAGAAATAGCCCCTTCTGGCAGAGACATCCATCTTGTCACACCTCCGCAAACCAAAGCTGCCGGGCTGTTTCTACCCAACTGTGCGTGCTTTTATGAGGCAGAGACGCCACACGACGTGCGCAGCTGGAGCGGAAATGAGAAGGCTGTACACGTTGCTATGGCTCATGCTAGATCCCTAGCTGAGGGGTACCATGGTGTCTACCAGAAAAGCCCAGCAATACAACAGTGCTCTGTGCTCAGGTCCACCCTGGTAACATCAGGCTCTCTGAGGGCAGGCATCAAGAAGCACAGACCTGCAAAACTAGAGAATGTGTCTCCAGGGAGCAGCCTGAGCTCCAGCCAGACAAAGCAGAGGTCCCTTGAGGACCTCTCCAAGCTGAGCACACAGGCGAAGCTGTCTGCAGTCATTCATGCTTGCTGGCACCACACGATTTCCCAGGAGGCTGCCCAGCAGGCGCAGCTCGGGCTCTCCAAGGCACCGCCGCTCGGGCGCAGCAGCGTCGGGAAGTTACTCACAGGCTGACAGGGCCCTGGGGGCTCCAGCAAGCAGCACACAGGCTGAGCAGATGACACTCGGGGCACCTGGAGCTGCTCACTTCCAGCAGCTGTCCCAGGGGAACAGGACGTTCTTCCAAGGATCGCAGCGCCTGCCCAGCATCTCAACAAGCTGCAAGCCGAGCCAGGAGCTATCGTTACACATGTTTCATCTAGCAAAAAGGGTCTGTGAATAACTTGGTGTGTCTCCCCACCACATCCTGTATCACAGCCACACCAGGTGCATGCAGCCATCCAAAGACATCCTGGTTAATTTGACAATTTGAATTCATAACATACATGCAAAATCCAACACCCTGCTAACCACTTATTACTTCTTTACTGTGAGGGCAACAGAGCACTGGCACAGGCTGCCCAGCGAGGTTGTGGAGTCTCCTTCTCTGGAGACTTTCAAAACCCACCTGGACGTGTTCCTTTGTGATCTATTCTAGGTGATCCTGCTCTAGCAGGGGGGTTGGACTAGAGGTTCCCTCTAACCCCTAACATTTGGTGATTACTATCTTTAAGGCGTATTTTTGTAGTGCTCAACAGAGTGCCTAGAGGGGAACTTGGGAAATGGAGGGACAGGTGGTTTATCATACAGTCCTTCCCACCAACTTGTGAGAAGGTGCAGCTGAAGTAAAGGATTTCCTGCACAATAGGTGCACGCAAAGCCACACGGTGCTACAAGGGCACTCCTTCACACCCATTAGCTGGGCATGTGCTGACCAAGTCAAACCTGTATGTTCAGATGCGGTGTCCTTGATTTTTTTCTAAGTGCTCTGAATTTTATCCACGAGGTCGTTAAACATTTCTGAAATGAGTTGTCCTCAGCTCTTTTAAAGCGCTTGTTAGAAAAACGTATGCCAGTGCACAAACCTTGGGACTGGCCCACAGGCAGCTCTTCACCAGCACACTGAAGCAGAAGAGACAAAAATGTGGCTTTTTTGGTTCACTGATCAAACTGTAAAAGAAGCCTATAAAAGAAATAAAAGCTAGTTCAAGCCCAGAATAATACTGAAAAGTTTTGAAAACAGCCATAAGGCTCTGAATCTGACTCTACCATGGAGGATGTGGTTAAGAAGGGCAGGCTATAAGACTGTTGTGAAATTCTATCCAGTTACAATTTTAAAGAGAAGAACAAAAGTCAACAACATCAGGGGAGCAAACTTAACTAAAAACCCAGGATCTGAACATACCAACAGGGTACCACTCAAAGAAAAAATGTAGTTCAGAAATATCTGGCAATTCCTTCACAGAAATTCTGTGAAGGGATAAGACAACTCACACTCATGCCGGAAAGGAGGGGCAGCACAGCAGCCGGGCTAGATCGCACTATCTTCCATTCCCAGGGCCAAGAAACAAGCATCCAAAGAAGATGAAACCAAGTCAAATTACCAGGGGCATGAAGAGCAATAGGCAGAAACAGGAACAAATCACAAGGCCAGAGAAGCCAAGGCCCCCAAAGCATTCATCAGCTTGTTAGTAGCATGTTATATTCACTGGTGCTCAGTTTGCAGCTATAAATAGGCTGCCAGTTCAAAGGAGAGGTGAATCCTTTCCTTGGGATAATCACAACGTGAGAAAAGGCAGAGGAAGCTGTTACCCCCAAGAAGGTTAAGGAACACTGCTACCCAGGTACAAAAGTACAGGGTCTTTTGTTCACGCCATTCCTTGGCTGCAACCGCGCTATTCGTCCCCCATGTAAAATCTAAGATCAAAGATTCGACATCAGAGCACCACCGTTCCTCCTTATCATAAGTGGCAGGATCAGCCCAGATGTGGTGGAGAGGATGGAGACACAGAGGCACAAGTCTATAACACCTGGAGACCCAGCAATTATTCAGAAACCTGGAGGCTGCACAGACCATTCCACGTGCTCAGAGCACTTCACAAATACAAGCCAGATCTCCAGCAGCGGCAGGGCCAGCGATGCCCAGCCCACCAGCAGCAAGTCCTGCCTGCTGGGTAGGAGATGCTCAGAGCTGCTCTCCGGACCAGCCTGACATAAGAGAAGCAGTTCTACCAGTGCCACTGCAGAAATGGCACGTGGGTCTTTACAGACCTGGAGTGCAGCCAACCCTGCTTTCTACAAGGGGGAAAACCAGCCCAGGAACTGAATGAGCAACAGGAAGAATTAAAACACATCTGTGCCCTGAAAGAAAGAAGGTCTGGAGGTCTCCCTTTCAAGGCATCAGTTGCTGATGGAGGACGCTTTTGCTTTAGAAAGGCTAAAGAGCTTCTCTACTCAACCAGAGAGGAAATCAGCGCAGCGCTTTTGAGTGGAAACACAGAGGCATTTACTGGGGTCCACAACCAACCACGGCACGGCTTTCTAGAACTTCTCCGTCAATGCCCACATGACGCTAAGCAATGCGATTTCAAACTGCCACCGCAGGTTCAGCTGCGCTCATGGCACAGTGGGAGACAGCTGGCTTCTACCTGATGAGGGGTGTACGTCAAGACTACGCTAGTTTAGGGTTTTCAACATGCATTGACAAATCTGAATATGGCTCTACAAGAATAATTGCTGCTTAAAATTACCATGTAATTAGAGAAGGTCAGTTAAAATTGAACCCCTCTGAAGTTACTCCTGCTCTCATCAAGAATATATACAACCCTGTCATCCTTCACACGGCAACAGCCAAAGCATGTGCAGCACAGGGCCAAGGCACGTCTTAGCTGTGGGACAAAATTTACCTGCTGAGAAGCAACTAACTCTCCGGCAATGTCACAAGGCACAAGCAGAGCTGGTCATACCCCAGCCAAAAATGAATACTGTGCATGTAGAAATCAGGCCTGTTCAGCACAAGCTTTTCATGAGCTTTTTCTGAAACTTGTTTTGTTTCCTCTGCATGCAACCATAACTAATCATCCCACATATCCCAAGTGATTTGACTCACGTTAAGTGTCAAAGGGGCTTCTAGGCAGCATCCACCACCCATGGTCTGTGTCGTCACAGGAGACGAAAGGTGAGAGCAAGGACAGGATGGAAACAAATAAACAGCACAATCAAAGCAAGGAAGAAGGTTTGCATCAGAAGAAGAGGCAAGAGCATCTTGCAAGAGCAGGCTGTAGGCAAAAACTGCCACCTCTGGGGAAGCCAAGAATGAATGGATGTCAGACAGCAAACCTTGCAAGCACAGCACCTGCTCTTGAAAATCACCTTCCCAGGACCTTAAGTTGAGAAAGCACAGTCCTCCAGGCCAAGATTTTACAGCTGGACCTTGTTAATGAAGGATATGGTCCTGCCCAGACCCCAGGCCAGATGCATGAGACACAGCTGCACAACTAACACTTTTCAGGTGAGCGTGCTTTCTGAGGACACCACCACAACAGTGGCTATTCATCTAGGCTGAGAACCTCCATTCTTCAATAACCCTGGGTCTCCCTCAAGATTTCATTACATTGACCCTCAGTGCAGCAAGAATGTTTGCAAAAAGCTCTTCTATTTAATCTCCTCTGTACAGGCCTTCCTCCAAAGCAGATGTACAGATAAAAGCCAAGCCACCACTTCTTAGAGTGGACTCAAAAGTTGAGATATTTTGTTCAATTTTTTTTTTTAAAAAAGAGAAATACATGCAGGTAACTAAAATTATTTTCTGTGAACTTCAAAAGCAAATTTGTGCAGGAAAAATGCTTCATAGCTTTAAAGAACTTGAAGTGAGCACAGGAGACTGACATTTGGAACCAGAGTTAGCTGAGTGCTTGCCTCAGCCTTGACAGCTGTTCCCTGCCCTGGGTGCACAGACAAGATACCTCTGCAAAAAGAAAACAAATACTTCGGTTCATTGGCAAGTTGCGGACTTGATAAACCTAACTGAAAGCCTGAAAAAGAAGAAAGCTGATTTTCCTCTTTGAAACCTCCAGGTAAAAGGGGAGAGTGAATGTGACAAGGTCTGCTGGCTCGAGGCTCTTGGAGAACATTGAACAGAATACACTAGTTTCTGACTACTCAGGAACAATAATCCTCCATCCAATTAAGTGGGCTTAATTAACATGTTTAGATGAATGTTCTTATAATCCAAGACATCTAAAGTAGTTTTAGTGAGCCAATTTTAAGGGACTGACTTTGGAGATTTTAGCTGAACTTTCATTTCCATACAAAAGCAGATCAATTATTTGTGAATTTTCAAACTAGTAAACACGAAGTGAGTCACCCTCTCACTTGTAAAAATAGGAAGCTAGAAATGAATAC
The DNA here is from genome assembly GCA_020746105.1 of Trogon surrucura. Taxonomy (NCBI): domain Eukaryota; kingdom Metazoa; phylum Chordata; class Aves; order Trogoniformes; family Trogonidae; genus Trogon; species Trogon surrucura. The sequence continues at coordinate 114,286,787 of CM036618.1, read as the reverse complement.
GCTGAATAATCCTGTAATTTTTATAAGACTCCAGGAGGAAAACCCTCAGGGAGTTTGTACGTGCCTGGGTACACTTTACCTTGGTGATCATTCTGAGCCGCACTGCTGTCAACAGCTATGCTATAGGAAAGTGGTAAAGGACTTTCCAGAGGTAGATTACTGACTTCAATCTGCTTCCGTGAGAAGGTACATAAAGCTTCTTCCACATGGCTGAGATGCTCCAGAATGCAAGAAAGCAGAAGCAAGGCTGCAGCAGAGCCCTGCGGAGCCTGCTGGCAGTAGCAGGAGCATTACTATCAGTACTACAGCTCTGACCCACTTTGAAGAAACAAAGTTTATGTTGTCTGACATTGTCAAATGTTTCTCTTCTCATCACCAAAAGGGACAAGGGATCTGACTATTTTCCAAGCCTCTGAGGAATCCTATTAGCAGCACAGAGGTCTTGAACTCTGTCAGAGAGGCTTGAGGTCCATTGCATTTGCACTGACAGAAGTCACCAACGAGTGCACGTTGCCAAAAGTAATTAATATGAAGACGCATTGATCTTGCTACGCCTAAACAATATTCTCTTAATTGGCCCAGTATTTTTAGGGTAAGTCCTAGTGATTCTTCTGAAACAAAGGGAGATGTTTTTATGATAAGAACTGGTGAGGTACTTCCATCTTTGAATTTATGCCTCCAGCTGAGTCTGGCATTTTAAGACACCTGCATTTGATGCTTTTGATCTAGACTTGGACTTCAGTCCCAAAGCATCGTCAGAGAAGACTGAGGTTGTCTGCTTGGCACATATTACTCCTGTATTCGAAGACTAGTTACTGGGCTAAGAATTGGCAGCACAAGAAACTCTTGCTCACATCACCCAAAACCAATTCTTTAGGCAGAGAAAGGCATAAAGCCGTCAATGTTCACGAAAACCTGATCTGCCTGACTAACATAAACCAATCTGACTTTTCGCATTTCAGAAGTAGACCAGCACCTACTGGAAGCAGCAACATTGAATAATTTTCTTTCATATTTGAGGTAACCCGAAAACTCAGCACCCATTTGGCTACCAGCTATGTATATCTGCAAAGAGCAAGAGATGGTTTAGACCTATCTGATGGCTGACTGCTGCCAGCAATGCAAGGATGGGTCTACCTGCTACAACAGAAGAAGCTGTTGTTGTTTACAAGGCTTCTCCTCCATCCAGCTTTATGCACACACTTGTCTGTTGTAAGTACAGTCATTTTTACATGGAAAGCATTTTTGTTCTACTGGACCATGGTCAAACAGGAGCCCAAGCTTGTAGCACAACACACTGCTGCCCTACAAGACAATTAAAGCAGCCTCTTTAAGACCTCTCAGGTAAGAGGAAAGAGACCCTTTTGGAGCAGGTTCAAAACGCTCCTGTTGGGAGAATGAGACATGCAAACAAGAGCTATTCAAGCCAGCCAGGTTGCCAGAAGTTGGACAATAATGCTCTGCTCCCATTAAGCCTGGTCTGAATCAAACTCAGCGCTTTTTTGGCTGACTAAATTTCCCTTCCACTGCTGTAGCGGAAGACAAGCAACAGTAATCCTTACACACACTGCACCTTCCTGGCTCTTCCCCTCCAGATAAAAAGCAACTAGTCAAAACACAGCTGCTCCTACTCTTCCTTTTTGCTACTATAACAGATCACTAAAGCTTGGACGATTCACCTCATCCTCCCATCCCACTGCACGACTTAGCAAAGCTGCTGGTCACTGAGCCACGCCTCTTCAAGGTTCCCAGCACTGCTCCTTGTTTCAGATGAGAAGGCAGGGTGCAGAACAGGGAAAGTGAGATGCACAAGATCACAGAAAATTCAGACCCAAAGGTCCCACTTTGGACTTGCACTTCGGTCGCAAGATGCCAGTCGAGCAGGAACGGGCATTTTTATAGAAGCCTTTACAATTTATGTTCGCCTCATAAATCTCTTCAATAAAAACAGGGGGAGGTGGATTGTGCTTGGCTCTTATCGCCTTCACTAAAACCCCTTTTCTCCCTCCAGACATTCCTGACAGGCAGATTTCCCCGACCTACTTTTTCAGAAGAAGAAAAGTTTCAGCTACTTCCCTTGAATTGCAATGAGCTTCCACATGCCAGCAAGCAGCTCCTCAAGAGCTGGGGAACGAGCAGCCAGCACTTCTCAGGAAGAACAGCCACACCATGAGAGAACCAGAAGCCCCTGAGCCCTGCCACCAACGCAAGCCCACCCACACATCCATGGAGACTGCAGCACAAAGAGAGGGGCTAGCAATGCTTTATGCAGGCTGGGCTCTGTAAGTGAACAAATATCTGTTTCCACATGGAGGGTTTAAATACATTCTGTTTGTGCGCATCTGCACACACAGAAATCGGAGAAGGAGAGGCCCAGCCACGCTCTCTCCCATCTCCGCGAGCCCTTTAGCAGATGTTACGATGCCCTTGTCCATCCTCCAAAGATCTCTCTGTGAACTGGCTGAACCCTTGCACAGGCAAAACGCAGGCAAGAGGACGGCCAAGAGGCAACAACAACCACCTGCGGGGCGGAGGTCACCAAGGTAAACTGTAGGTTCACCATTCTGCCCTTTTAGTTTTCAGGTTCTCATTTCTGAGAGCAGAGATGAACGTTTGCTGTGCGAGAGGCTCGTCACACAGCCCTGGCAGCCAAAGCAGCTGTGCAAGAAACGTCGCGCCAGCTCAGCCCTGGGTGCCCGAGCAGGCACCGCGCGTTTCATGGATCACAGCCGAACTGCAGAGCGCTGGCGAGTGAGCTCCGTTTTCCCAGTGTCTACAACAATACACGCTTTCTGTTCCCTGTTATTTCCTCCTCACTTTCCACTGCAGTATGAACTACCACTGCCAGCTTCGTGAGACAGGAGCGGAGAAGGTCTGGTTGGCAGAGCTTACACATAAACGTGCCTGTACAGCCAAGACCCTGGGGACATGAGTGTAGGAATAGAATAAAATGCTTGACACTGCACTACAGTATATGACATGAATTTTAACAAAACAAACCACAAAAAAAACTCCAAACAAAACCTAGAGCTCATCAAAACTTGCAGGTGGTTCAGACCGTTGCCACAGTAAGCTCAATCACTTGTCTCCAGCTGCCAGAGGGCCCCACACAACGGTTTCTGTCAGAGTCTGATTGGAATGCACTCCGTAAACCATGCTTGATGATTCCTCTGGGATTCAGCATTGACATTCCTCTTTGTAAGGAAAGGGAAGAAATCTAATGCCATCTGGCACTTCACAAAATGAAACTGGATGAAGGAATATGCCTACTTCAAATACCTGTGCTGATCTCTGCGAATTTTCAAGGGCTCCAAAACAGTATTTTGCCAAGGAGAGGCATGTCTGATTCTTAACACTCTCAAATGAAAAAGAAAAAAAATAAGATTGAGCCTGAACAATTCAATTTGCATTCCCGAAATGCAAATCTAATCTACATCCAAGTCCTCAGCACTGCATCACAAACTCTCGCTAAAAACTGAGGCAGCTAAATCTCTGCAGAGAGTAAGTATGTGTGAGTGCCTGTGAAAGATGGTCCTTCAGCAGATGCTCCCCGGGCTGAGGTTCTTCGGTGCTATGGCAATCTTCTGCAAAAAGGAGTAATTCTATTTAGGATTATACTGAACAGGTACCTGAGTGCAGATCCCTCCAGAATTCCGCTGGCAAGGTTTCACCATGACAACTGACTATGTTTTCCTGCTATTTGTTTAACCAATTATATATCCATGTGAGGACTTCCCTCTTTGTTCCATGGCAGCCTTGCTTTTCAAGAAGCTCCTCTGAGAAACCTTGCTGAAGACCTTTTGGAAATCCAAGCAATATCAACTGGATCTCACAATTCTTACGCCTCAGCAGGTCCAGTGCTGGTCAATACTTTTGTCAGCGACATGGATGACAGCATTGAGTCAGCAAGTTTGCCGACGACACCAAGCTGTGTGGTGCTGTGGACTCACTTGAGGGAAGAGATGCCATCCAGAGGGACCTTGATAGGCTTGAGAAATGGGCCAGTGCAAACTGCATGAGCTTCAACAAGTCAAAATGCAAGGTCCTGCACCTGAGTTGACCCAATCCTAGGCACAAATACAAACTGGGCACAGAGTGGGTTGAGAGTAGCCCTGAAGAGAAGGACTTGGGGGTGTTGATAGATGAGAAGCTCAACATGAGCCGGCAGTGCGCTCATGCAGCCCAGAAGGCCAACCCCATCCTGGGATGTGTCAGGAGAAGTGTAGCCAGCAGGTCAAGAGAGGGGATTCTCCCCCTTTACTCTGCTCTTGTGAGACCCCACCTCAAATACCGCATCCAGTTCTGGTGTCCCCACCATAAGAGGGACATGGATCTGTTGGAGCATGTTCAGAGGGGGGGCACAAAGATGCTCCAGGGGCTGGAGCACCTCTGCTACGAGGACAGGCTGCGGGAGCTGGGATTGTTCAGTCTTGAAAAGAGAAGACTTTGGGGGGACCTAATACCTAATTCCAATACCTGAAGGGATCCTACAGGAAGGCCGGGGAGGGACTTTTTACAAGAGTGTCCACTGATAGGACAAGAGAAAATGGGTTTAAGTTGAAGGAGAATAGATTTAGATTAGATCTTAGGAAGAAATTCTTCAGGACAAGGGTGGCAAGACTTTGGAATAAATTGCCCAGAGACGTGGCTGCCCCCTCCCTGGAGGTGTTCAAGGCCAGGCTGGACAGAGCCTTCGGTAGCCTGATCTAGTTGAGAGGCGTCCCTGCCCATGACAGGGAGGTTGGATTAGATGATCTCTACGGTCTCTTCCAGCCTAGGCCATTCTATGATTCTATGAATTCCAAAACATCTGAAAGGCAAGTCCTCTTTTTACCAGCAGTCCCATACTCCAAAATTGTTACCTATCCATGTGCTCCACTACTTGTGTTCTTTAGCTTCTGCTAATGTGTTTGATGCTCAGTAGTCTACAGTTTCTCAAATCTCCCTCAAAATCCTTAGAAAATTGCAGCTTCCCAGCTGCCACTCCTGGAAAAGATACTGGCTGAAGCAAGCGGCTACACCTTGCACTCAGCAGTCCAGCTATTACAAACCGGCATCTCTCCAAACTGCTCCTGCAAATCTAGGCCTGGGTTACTTGTTCAGATTGTTTTCCCCTTTTTCTCCCTTAAGTTCTTCTGCCACCCCTTCGAGCTGTAAAAGCCTTCTCCAATGCACTGTAGAGAAAGGTTCCAGCCGAGGAAGTATCCAAGCTGTTGACCTTCAGAGCAGTAGGCCACGCTTGCCCTTTTTGTGCTCTTTCTGTAAATACTGTGTCAGCCACAGTCAGGACTCAGGGCTAAGGCGGTTGTAGAGCAAAACAATACAACCACATCCATGTTCTTAGGTCTACCCTAATCCAAGTAGTGACCATGCAGATATCAGGACAACGTCACCATAGCAGGATACTTACTTGGCTTGGTTTTTTTTTCATTTTGTTAAAGACTCCTCAGTCTCAAACTGCATTAAAATAAAGTTCATTGACTCAAACTGTCAAGGCTAAGAAAACAGTGGAACTAAAGCAAGGCTACATGAGTACCTTTAATCCATCTTTCTCTAATGTTCTTGTTCCAATCTTCTCTAATGTGCTTACGTAAGTCCATTCTTCTTGTATTAAAACACCCCAACCCTTTTTGCAAGAGAAACTTCATCTTCTAAATTAATAAATACACAAGCATTTAAATAAAAGAATCCTGCATTGTTGGAGCAGAGTTTCTTAGTAAACAACTGGTATCACAGCTTCAACTGTATGACACTGCCCACGCAGTATCCAAAACTGCGGCTGAGCCGTTAGCACCCACCTTGTTCACCAGAGCACAGGCAGCAAAGCCTTGCAACCAAAGGATGAGAAGGGATGACAGACCAGTCTCGGTTTGTCACAGCGATCCTCAAGTTTCTTCACCCTCAGATGGAAAATCCTCCCTCGAAAACAACTTTCAGTTATGAACTAGCCCATCACATCAGAAGGGACTGGCAAAGAAACATGGTCAGGGATGCTAAATCAACTCGAGTTACTTTGTCTCAGCCTCCCATTTCCCGAGCCTTAAAGAAGGAGAGAAGGAGCAAACAGAGCTTGGCAGCCTCTGAAAAGTGTCAGACACGCTGCCGAACCTATACAGCTCCCAGAAACGTGGGAGGAAGTAACACTACTGCAGAGACTCTTCAGTAGCCATCCCCCCCTGAACACGCGTGGCTACACCAGACATCCCGCCCTCCGAGAAGACCTCCAGAGTTCCTGAACGGCACATTCAGCCGCTGATGTGCACAGGGACTGCCCTGGCACAGCACCCTTTGCAGGACAGCTGGATGAGCACAGGGCCCGAGGAGAAAGCCACAGTGCCCTCTGTCATGCAGATGCTGCCATGCTGGCCTCCACTGTCGTCACTTAGAGGCACTGCCTTCAAACCCCAGCAGTCTGACACGGGGTGGGGGGAGCACAGGGGGCTGCTCCCGGCAAACAGGCTGACACGGCAGAGCCCTTGAGCACCTGGCAACCGAGACAGCAGAGAGGACTTTTCGCCAGCTTCCTACCTACCAGCTGCCTCCACAGCACCTGCACTTGTAGCCGCATCCCCAACACGCCAGGGATGGCCTCACGCACAACCCTGGGAGCAGAGCACCTTTTCTGCAGCCATTCAGAGTGCGAGAGACAGTGCTCTTCCTGAAAATGATACTTCAACTTACATTGTCAAGCAACTTCAACTGCCTCTCTGCTGTATCATGACAGCTCTGCCTGTTTTCCTTTGGTAGGCAGGTCCATAATGACAGATCTGAACAAAACAGCCTGCAGATTCACGCTAGGAGGTGATCTTAGGGAAGGACTCACAGGGAGGTTGGATTAAATGATCTCTGAGGTCACTTCCAGCCTAGGCCATTCTATGATTCTATGACTCACAGATCAGACAATGGCTTGCAATGACCAGAAGATGCCCCAATGAGAACCTGCTCCAAAAGACTCAGCTCTTGGATTCACAGCTTCCCAAAAATTACCAGTCAGTAGCAAGGGCCTCAACCACAAGCATACCCTCTCCAGTGCAAGTCACAGAAGATGGCCAGACCCTAGGGAAGGTTATTCCCAGACCTCTTGAATCACAGTGCAACCAACAGCTCTCTCATGCTTGGTTAAAGCAGTCAGAGTCTCCTCACACTGACAACCACAGTATTTGTGGTGAATAAACTGATGTATTACTATGAGATACTGCCCAACCATGTATTTCTTGTAAGAGCCTTTGCAACTCTTACCATAGGCCACTGCTGTTACTTCTCACCAGAGTAATCTGTGGTGGACCTCCATGTACACATATAACATCCACAGGTGATGAATGCCTCTTGTAAAACGGGCAGATAGCCAGAGCAGAGATGGCCAGCTGAGCTCAGGAGAAAGGGATGACCTTCCAAGACCTGTTTCCAATAACTTCTCAAAGTCCTGCAGCCAGCCTGAAACATCAGCATCCTCAGATACTTCAAAAGCAACAGGAAATTCACACCTGAGATCTAGCTGCAGCTCAGCCAAGAGGTCAGGCACAACCAAACAGATCAGCATGCTCATGCCTGAGAAGCTTGATGCAGCTGCAGTCTGGAAATTAATATTTTACTCTGGAATAAAAAGTCTTCAGCGACCGTGAAATGCAGCCACTGTTTCCTTGGTAACAGAGGTGGCAGGACATCTCTCCCCAACACTGCTCTCCAGAGTCCTGCCCTGGTTGTGGCTCTCCAGGGTATGTGCTAAGGGCACTCTTGGATCTGCAGTCGTTCCTCAGAGGGAACCCACAGCACCCACCTTCACTGTAGCAGCCTCCTGTTGGCAACCAACCAGTTTCACCGTGTGTCAACAGCAATAACCAGTGGATTCACACAACACTCGACAGCCACAAGTCCAGGTATCACCTGAAGCTCAAGAACACTGTCAAGGTCTCAACATGCTCCTAAGCCTGTAGAAGACTTTCAGGTTGTGCATCCAAAGGGGGAGTAGTGATAAATAAAAGCAGTAGGTAAGACTGCAGAAGTTAAAAAAAAAAACCAAGCCACGTTACCCATATCAAGAGCCTCTGTTCTTAAAATTAGATACAGGGATACTTGCTCCAACTACAGAATCCTCCCCTGCAGCCCTAGTTAGTCTAGGTGCTCTTTGTCAAGGGGATCCCATCAGAACAGTTACTTTTAAGACTCAGGTCTTTAACTTAAGCTTTTCATTATGTTGCATGGATATCTTGGGGATGGTTCAGCTGGTCACTGGACCCCACGACGAGCACAGAAATAGCTGACAGGACAGCTATGTGACCTGTGATGTCCTGTGTGCCACATGCACTCAGCACAAGACACCCTGTCCCTGAGCCAGACCACAGCTACGCAAAATCCTGGTGTTCAACCTCAGGGATCACCAGTGCCAGATTAAGGAGCAAACATGGTCACAGCCAACCGAGACATGAGGAGCAGGTTTCTTGCAAACAGTTTTGATTAACCACAGCTGGCAATGGAATTTATTTTAATCTTTACCAGGTGAGCAAAGCAGCCCAAACTATTCCTCTTTTTTGTGGCTGAGCAAAAGATGGACGTGCTACAGTTCACAAAGTCCATGGCTCCTGAAGGGGCAGTTCCTTCAGCACTTCTCTATGCACTGCCAGACAATCCCAAATTTGCACTGGGGCATTGAAGAAGGGAGTCTCAGTCACGGGTGCCTGACTAGAGACCTAAGACCAGGAAATTAGGAGGAAGGCTGGCATACACACTAAGGCTTGGGTATCGCATTCTAATGTGAAAGATAATAAAATTTGAGCATGTGGCTCAAAACTTAAATGAAATTCAAACCAACGGCAGAGCGAGGACGAATTTCGTTTTGCCACAAGATGCCAGCAGGATTTGCTAGGGGAGTGTGGATTGATGTTTGCAAGCACACAGCAGTGGCAGCTTTCCACAGTCATCACCCTTTCCCGCCCTGCACACATACTCCCCTGCCACTTCAAGGACAGTCTTCACAGAGCCATAATAGGTTATGACCCTTCCTCCAAGTGCTGCTCAAACCCTCAGATGCTGCCAAGTTCCTTGACCTGGGTTTGTTTGGAGGGTTAGGTTTGCTGGGGATGGTGGCTGATTTTGTCTTACAGGTGTTCAACAGAGCCTGTTAAGCTTGCACTGGGTGCCCACAAAAAAAACAGGCTTGTGCTTCCGGGAAATCCCTTGGCTTGCTCACTGCAGCTCCGTATCATGTTCAGCTGAGGGAAAATAAGCAGAGAAATGGAAACCAATGCACAGTGTAGTACGGGATACTAGACAAGTGCCTTGCTAGCACAAATTCCTGGAGCTGGGGGCTTCCCAGAGGAAAAAGCGCAGCATGGGTTTGCTTTGTTACTGCAGAGAAGGCGTCAGGAACAAGGCGCAGACACAGCAGGATGCAGCTCCGTGGCAGCTGCCAGGAGCAACATGTTTCAAAGGTGGATTGGGAGACCTAATTTCATTGCCCCCGGATTCAGGATTACGTGGCGGGATAGAAACAGCCTGCTCTCAAAGCAAAGTAGAGCTGCATGAAAAGCTGACCTCCAAGGAGAGGGAGAGAAAGGGAGAACAGACTGCTGACACAAGTCACCCACGTGCATGATATCGGCTCATACAAGCCAATTTCAGAAACTGAGAGTCGAGAAAGTTATTACCATTGTTTCTACCTTTGCCTGCTCAATCTTGTTATCCTAGTTACCAAAGCCTTGGTGACTAAGGCAACCAGCCTTGGCAAGTAAGAGGCAGAACACAATGAGATGTAATAAAAATATTTCAGATGACTCCGAAATAGCAAAAGCAGAAACAAGTAACGGCAAATCTGTGCCCCTGGCATCACGCCCTGCCCCTTGGTCTACTACATTTCTCATCACCCCCACAAGGGTTTGGGAAGGGACACCCAGGTCTGCTTGTGACATACCCAGGAGACACAAACAGGAGACTGCAAACCCAATTCAAATGTGCAACACCCCTGCTCGGCACACAGCGAGCGAACTGCACAGACATCAGCACACACAGTCTTGTGCCGAGACTAAAGATCAGAATCTCTGCTACCACTCTTCTTTACCCATTTACGGCCTCTGCAGCATCCAGGCTCCATGTTTACAGCCTGTTGGAACATTTCACACAGGCATTACAAAGCATCTCCATCCAGGAATTGAGAAACATGACACTCCTGTGGTTTCTGAGATCACTAACAGCTCTGCAAGAGTTCAAGTCCTGATCACACATTTGTTTCTCTTATTTTTATCACATACATACAATACCCATCTTCAGGCTCAAGGCTGTGTAAAACACAGACAAAAGTTAGTTTAAGTGAACGGTGTGGCTCGGATGGTACAAAAGGAACAGCTACTACAGTGACCATGCACCACAAAATAATCAGACGTGTATGTGCATCTAGTAACAATCTAGTCTCAGAAAAATATCTGTGTTACAAGAAAGCAGCATTTACCAGCACACTTAAAACATGGTGAAGGGCTTGAGGTGATCTGGCACAAGTGAGGTAGCCGAAGGCTATTTCGTTGAAGCTACTGAATCCTCAGAAGCTGCAGAAAGACTTTGCAACATCTGTGACCATACTGGGCTGTATCACCTTCATCTGCTAGGCTTACAGCATAGAATCATAGAATTGTCAGAGTTGGAAGGGACCTTAAAAACCATCTACTTCCAACTCCCCTGCCACGGGCAGGGACATCCCCCACTAGACCAGATTGCCCAGAGCCCCATCCAGCCTGGCCTTGAACACTTCCAGGGATGGGGCTTCCACCACCTCTCTGGGCAACCTGTGCCAGTGTCTCACCACCCTCATGGGGAAGAACTTCTTCCTAACATCCAATCTGAACCGATCCATCTCTAGCTTCAATCCATTCCCCCTAGTCCTATCACTATCCGACATCCTAAAAAGCCCCCCACCAGCTTTCCTGTAGCCCCCTTGAGATACTGGAAGGCCACAATAAGGTCTCCTCAGAGCCTTCTTTTCTGCAGACTGAACAACCCCAACTCTCTCAGTCTGTCTTCATAGGAGAGGTGCTCCAGCCCTCTGATCATCCTCGTGGCCCTTCTCTGAACACGCTCCAGCATGTCCATATCTTTCTTGTGCTGTGGGCTCCAGAACTGGACGCAGTACTCCAGGTGGGGTCTCATGAGAGTGGAGTAGAGGGGGAGAATCACCTCCCTCAGGCGTTTCACACGGCTAATTAGCCAAGGCGACTCATTCCACATCTTCCAATCCCCAACACGCATCAACGAGAGTCGTGATAGAAACTAAAGGATCAGGTCCAAACATTTTGATGCTTCCAGCTTCCCTAAGAGACCAAGAGGAGCTGATACTTCGGCTGTCCACAGGCCAGTGCCTTCAACTCCAAACTGTTATGATCATAACCCAAATGAGCTGCATACAAAGCCCAAAACATAAGCAACTCTTGCTGCCTTGGAATTCCAAGCAGCATTTAACCAAGCTTAGTTTTTTTTCTTCACAACCGCTGTTAAACTTCACAGAAACAGTAGAAAACTACATGCTTTATACTTTAATCAAGATTCATAAAATGACATCAGTAGAGTCTGCTGGACTGACAAACACTGGAACAGCTTTTGATGAACACTGCATGTTTAGCTTGCCCTGAACATTAAGATACAGTAGTGCTGGGCAACTCACAAGAAATACAAACCCAGGACTATTATGCTGGGATGGGTGGTCAGATCCTGAAGAGGAGACGAGAAAATTTCAATTCAGATATGCATATAATACCCCACAACGCATAATAATAAGGAAGTGTTTAAAAATCAATTTAAAAGAAACAAAAAGATACTTCTATCTCTCTCCAACCCTTAATTTCCCTATATTACAGCTGTGTCTACCATTTAATTAATCAGCTTCTTATCTGTTAGAAAACATGCACATAAAATGGGAAGTTTCATTTTCTCCCTGGTGATTCACATCGTCACGCTCAAAGAGATATCCACCCGGGGCCTTGCGAGCATCCTCATATGAAGGCGTTGGAGCTTCAGAACAAGATTTTTGAGTATGGGGAGCCAACGCTGCTGCACGCTGAACTCAAGGAGTGAAGAGGAAAGACAGACAGGTTGAATGTTCCAGGGAGGACCTCACTTAGGAAGCATCAGGTCCTAAACTACCTTGGGAGCTTTAAAAATTCTGCCTTCAAGGGCTTAGCTCAAGGCCCTATTTGAACTACACTCCACTCGAACAAACTTCAGAGGAATGAGCTCCCTTGCAGCGAGCACTGTTTTAAGAGCCATATCTCTGTTTAAGTTGCCAATATTTTTCACCTAAAATGGAAACAGCGCAAGTTTTCAAATTACTTTCAAAAAAAAACCCAGCTTGATTTCAATTGTGGCTTAGCTCTCTCTGACCTAAATGCATTAGGCCCAGGAGACAACAAAACCCTTTCACTCCGGCAGGAATAAGCAAACAAAGGCAGCAGGGAGGCTGCGGAGAGGCAGCGGCTCTCACTGATCTGCCCAGCCGGAGGGAGAGAAGGCAGGCACAGGGCGAAGCTCTGTACGCTCTCTGTCCCTACCCCTTCAGAGGCTGCTATGCTTGGCCAAGCAGGCAAACTGCCCCCAGGCCCAGTCCTCGCTCGCCCTCTCGCAAGCAGGATGAATAGCGAAGCTAATTGGGAAGCCAAGAACCAGGCTGGGGCTTGAGGGAACCTACGCAGGTTGCCACAGCAACTCTGCAAATCCATGTCACCGGAGACCACTGGACTCAGAAAATTCAGCAAAGCCCTTCTAGCACCTGGATGACAGCCAGTTATCCCGCTTTCCGGCCACAGGATTGGAAGCATAAGAAAGATCAACCCAGCTCATTCTTATGAATGGAAGATCTCTAAGGGACACCGGAGCAGCTGGAACATCCGGCATGGGCTCAGCATCCAGTAAAGCCAGGCTGTGAAGGCTTTCCATAAAGCAGATCCTTGAACCACCACCACCACCACCATGACTGATTCCCCAGGTTTTTTCCATTTGAGGGAACAACACATTGGAGACCTTTGAAGACTACGCACATCGGTTTCCGAGCAGCCTGTGTGTTGTGCGTAACACAAACAGCTTGTTCTCTGTTAAAATGCAGCCTGAGCCGCTTCAGCACAACAGGCAATAAAAACATAAAACCAGACCTACTAGAGTGAGCAGTCCTCAGAACCACTTTATAAGGGCTGACAATACTTCAGAGCACAACAGTCTTCCAGCATTTTCCAAAATCACAGAAATAAAACTGGGCATTTTCCCTACCTTCTTGTTTACATCATCTCTCAAAGCTTGAACTTAAGTACCTGATATTAAACACCTGGCTTAAGCCTCAGTCAGACAACACTACAATCCCTCTGTCTCACAGTATTAGCAAGGGTTAGTAGGCTTAATGTAATTGCTCTTGTCAGCCCCTCTGACTGCCTGTTACTACCATAGTAGAAAGTACAAATTATTCCAGCAATTCTAGAGATAACCCAAAACACGAGACTCGTCTACCATTTCCATTTCTGTCAGCAGAAACAACACCACCCTCTGCAACATCCCAATCTGACGGCAAGTCCAGCCTCACCTTTGGCGATGCTGCGGGATGCAAAGCCTCTGCAACACACAATAAACCTCAGCCATGCGCATGCTTCATTGACAGAGGAAACATATGATATATCTCTTAACTCTTCTTGCATGAAAAGAGATTTAACCTAACAATGTGAACAGTTATGAAATACAAAGAAAAAATTGAGAAGATACAGGTTAAAACGAAGCTCTAGGATGGAGATCAGGTGTGTGACTGTGAAAAGCCCCTGCATCAGTTACAGCGACCTCTGCTTCCAGGTTTGGTAGCTCCATAAAGAGAATGGTACCTGCCCTCAGCTCTCCACAAACAAGCTCTTTGTGCACAGCCTGTGTATGAACCAGCACTCCATCTCTCCAGAGTAATGCTGGTTTACTCCTCAAAAGGCAGGCTGAGACAGTCTCCCACGAGTTAGTTTTATTTGAGCATCCTGCACAAAGAGCTGCTCACAGACACTAAAGCACTGGGTTTCAGGCTCAAGGTCGATTTCTCCCCTGGAAAAAGAAAGGCTTAAAGGAAATACTCTTCAGTCATAGAACAAAGAACTGTGGGTGTTATTTGTTAGCTGTTTCTGGTAGTTTTTTCTTGATTTTGCACTGCTTTTGATAAAGCTGGTATCTGAGCACTACTGATAATCTGCTCAGCACACACCTCCAAGAGCTGCCCTCCTGACTGAGCTGTGTCTAGCCCTGGCAATATGCCTGTCACTCACTTATTGAGCAATATATGCTTGCGGGTCCAGCTACACCATAGCAATTTGGGCTTAAAACACCCAGGATATTCTGTAACAGCCTCAAACATAAGCAGAAAGGATGAGTTCTTACACACACACTGCTGCAATCTCCTTGGGAACTCCTATGCTTCAGTGCTTTTGGAAGAGCCTTTCCTCCAGTTAGAGACATATTTCCATCTCGGCAGAAAATTTTCTTCAAGGAGTCACCTGGGGAAGGCACCAGGGAAGAGGACACTTGATAACAGACCCTTTAGAACTGGTGCTCAGTGAGAAACACCTTACTTTACCTAGTTATCCTCCAAACAACCATTAATTAAAGTCAGCCAAAATGGAAAGAGGACTACCTATCTGCACTAATCAAAGGAATAAAAAGACATTTGTGAAGAAAGAAAAAGGAAATTTTAATCTGTTTACACTAGGGCTAAATCAGAAAAACCTTCTCCTTACACAGCTGCCCCCTCGCAGACAAAACCAGACGGCTTTGTTTTGCGGACCCCATGCAGGTTGTACCCATTAGAGAGCACACAATGGGCAGCAGCTAGCACATAGATATCCAGGGTAGCATGTTCCTGCTCATAGCCAGCTTCCCCCACGATGCCCCCAGGGGTCCAGAGGATTCATTTCCAGGCTCATTTTCAGGCCCTTGTAAAAGACGTTCACAGAAATCGTCACGGTTCTTAGGAACGCTGGCATCCCTCTCAGAGGGTACAGGCAGAGAAGCTGGTGAACCCAGCCAGCAGCCCCCGCCACCAGAAGCCAGTGCCTTATTCTCCACTCCCTGTGATTCTCCACCACCACCGTGCTTGAGCACATGATGAACTGACTCAACCTGCTAATCCAGCAAAGAACGAACCTAAAAAACACCAACTTGTTTCCTTCCAGGCCAGCGCTGAGATGGCTTGCTACACAGTCAGGCATGGGCTGCAACTTGTGCCAGAGAAGGGATGCCAGCCCCCAGCTGCAAGGCCAGGACCACGCCATCCAAGGTGTCATGCCAAGTGCAGGTACAGTGGGTTTGGAATTTGGCCTGGGAAAGGAATAAAGCTCTCCCACCTTCTTTAGAAACAGTCTGTGCATGAGTCACCCACAGGAAACATTTCTAATGCCAGCTACACGTATCACCCAGCACAAAGGCATGCAACGCAGCGAGGCTTCCAGTTAAGGTGAGACAACAGCCAGCAGCCACTTCGGGTGCCTCTCACCTTTGCCTCCCTCGGCATAACATCGTGCTAACACAGCTTCATCAAGACAGCACTACTGGCTTCATCCGAGTGCTTTTATTTCACCCATTTTGCCCTGCACCGAGTCCTGCAATTGGCTACACAGATTCCTACTGAGGACGCTGGCCATGCTGTGATGAGAGCTCACACAACAGCTTTGCGTCACATGTCCCTGCTACTTGCATTGCAAAAGATTAAAGATGCCAAACACCAGTTTTGGGTTTGTTTATTTTGGGCGGGGGGGGCAGAGCAGGAGGAAAGCTGCTATTTGAGAAGGTACTTATTAGAAAACCATTCATTGTCAGGATCTAACATGTCGACTCCTAAGGCTCATCATGTAAGACTTCCCATTGGAGGCTTTTTTTCCATATTTTTTAAGATTAGAAGGGACTTTAAAGGTCTATATGGCCTGACCTCCTGTAGGGCATACACAAACATTGTATTCGCAGAGGTGACGAGAAAAAGGCAACATACTGAAAACCTGCAGAAAAACGGTCCACTGATGAGTAACAAAATAACCTGGTCTGGTGTCAAGCCATCTCTGAAATTTATTGCCCTCTTTGTGAGGTCTGTCAAGAGGATAAAAGGCTCCGTGGCTGAAAACAGTGTCACCCCACCACATATTGCATGTAAGTCCTTTCAACGGAGAGACAAAGCAGCAGCCTGATTCCACGAGTGATTCCTCCAGAAACACAGTATCTGATATTCATTCACAGGAGCTGAATTTAACATTTGTGAAGTTGAAACCCAACAACTTCAAAGTCATTGCTGCATTAAACAGCACCAAAAATATTTACACTTAGAAGAAAAGTTACAGCTTTTTGAAGAGCTCTGTTTCCCACCCTGAACAGCTCTGCTTGGATCCAGAGATGGCTTCTCGAGCCGTTCCCTAGAAATCGTTTCTTTTCGCAAAACAAAACACTAATCGGCAAGAGAAAGCTTCCCTTCCCCACCGTAAGCTCCTGGCCTGCAAATCTCCGATGCGCAGCCAGAGAGCTACAAGATGTTCTTTAGAAACGGGGACAATAACCATCATCCATCCTCACAACCTCGCAGCAGGGCACAATCTCAGGCACCTGGAGCGCAGAGTACCATGACCTGCCTGCTCTGTTGCATCTCAAGCAGACACAGAGCTTAACTGCACGCTAGCATCTGCATGAGCTGCCCGCTCCCATGTCAAGCTCTGGGCCGGCTGGTGATCTGGTGAGCTTTGCCTTTCCCTGCCTTCTCCTCCCTGGCATCTCAGCCCCACCACTGTGTTATCTGAACCCACAGACAATGCTGTGTTCCTTACCTTCTGCAAGATTTGGAAGCACCTGTTTCTGGCTAAAGTGCTGGGCTTTTAGGTTGCCCTGTATGAAGTCAGGAGTTTGACTCAATGATCTTTGTGGATCCCTTCCAATTCAGGAGATTCTATGATTCTACGATATTTGAACTGTAAAAGTCTCTCCTATCTCAACACCCTCCCCTAACACCTGAGCATGTGAGCCAATAACCCTACAAAGGGCATCAGAGCAACCAGATAGGATTTGATTCTCATCATGGCCAGCCAAACTTGCAATTTCCAGAGGAGCTGCAGACAGCTTTTCTTTTCTCCTTATTGTCCAGTGAGAAGCAGCTGAGAGGAAATGGCAAGACTCTGCTTAAGAAAAGCTTCATCTAAAAGCAGAAGAAACAATGGAAGATTAATATCTCTAGTAGATACTTAACAGATAGTTTGCGTGCCCGTTCCCATCTCTTCCAGAAAAGAGGAGAGAGGTCTGGGTTTTGGGTGTACTGGAAGAGGAGGTTTCTCAGCAGGAAGGAGTAAAGGCAAGGCGCGTTCATCCCGAGCAGCACCACTGTGGGAAAACTGGCATTTTTCCTCTCACCCGCTGAGTGCCAAACTTACTTTAAAAAGACTGGGAAGCAGGCAGATTGTCCCTTCTCTCTCACAACCATGCTAACTAATCCCACCTAGGTCCATACAAGAGAAGATGGAAGCGAGCTACTGTGGAAGAAATCAAAACCATGGTATCTTTCCAGCAGCCATGTTTCAGAGTGGATTTTCATCAAACGCTCTTTCTGCCTTCCAGCAGAGCTGCTGAGAGCTTGACGGAGTCCCACCAGGCAACACTCTTCTGTGAAGGAGCAGCTTCTCAGCATCCTTGCCACATTACTCCATTCTTCCACAGGTTAGTGAGAAAACTAAGAAGAGAGTAAACAACACCTACCAGCTTATTCCCTGCCAGGGATGTCAGCTGCTGGGAGACAGTGCTCGATTTGCACTGAGAATCATACTAACCAGGCACCCCAAACACTATTTTCAGGCAGGCTTTTTCCATCTGCACTCCCAGGGCACAGCAGCCTAGTTCACACGCTGCAGTCCTACCACCTTATGCTTGCTGTAATTCTCATGTGTTACTAAACTACTCACACCACAGGTGATTTAGCAAGGCAGCAAGAGACTGGAAGGCTGCCAACAGCCATTGAGAAACAGCTTGAAATGCATCCCAAAGGACAGGGGAAAAAACTCAACCACACACCTCAGCTTACTCAGATCTGCCATAAAGTAGGTGCCTGGAGAACAACCTAAAGTTCGACGTGTTTGTTGCACTCTGGAGCTGTTTGCAGCCAGGAGCAGGATGGATGTAGTCCAGTAATTCATAGTACAGAGACAGATCTGATTATAAAACGTATCCTTTCGGAGCATCTCACCCATTTCATCTAGAAGCTGCAGCCACCAAGAAACACACAGCTTGTCCTGATGGAAAACTCCTTATTTTATGAGACACCTTCCTTCAGAGCAAAATCTGTACACGTCTTCAAAATCAAATCTTTATTCTTACGGAAAGGAAAGCTGCTAGCCTTTGATACTCAGAGGATGACAGTCCCCAAAAGCATAACCTCAGCAAGCAAATTAAAAAGAAATTGAAGCCTGCCTTAAGAATTACAGAGCTTCACAGAAGACCTCCTACTATCAATGCAACAGAAAACACATGCCAAATTCTGCAAGAGTGAGAAAGAAAGAAATATCCCTGTGGGTCCTGGGCAACTCTAAACACTTTTGCTCTCAGGTGCATCCACATGGGAGAGCAAGATTTTTCCCTAGTCCCCAATGTCTCAAGGCCTTCCATTAGAGAAAAAAACCCAACATATCTAGGTGGTACTTGTTGTGGCTCTACATACTTACTGTGAGAGAGTTCCACTCCCCAAAGCACAGCAGATATAAGTCAGAGGAAAGGAAGCCATCAGCTTAGGTGAATTTAACCTAAACTTGTCCTCCACTGGGGTAATTTAATGTTAGTGAAAGACTGGTGAAACTCAGTACAAGGGATAAGCCCTTGTGTTTCAGGCTGTAGATCTTAAGACAGCACGTCAAAACTAAAGTCGGGAAATCTAGGATTGGCAACGGCCCGATCTGGGAGCTAAGACTGGCTCAAACTCAAAGATCTTTGCATTCCAAAAGTGTCCTTGACAAGGGTGGCAACTTGTCACTGAGGTCCAGTTTTGTGTTCCAGGTGTGTGCGTGCACACACACGTTTCCATTGCATGCCCACAGAGCAACAGATGCTCTACAGAATATACACCACATATTTGGTGGCAAGAAAAGATTTGCTATTGCAAAATACGGAAAGAAGTTGTTCAAAATCTCCTTTCAGGTAGTCTAAGATTATCTCTCTCAACCCCAGAATAAAGCAAGCTATTTCCCTGTCGCTGACTACATTTACCATCATTAGTTAAGAACCAAGAGACAGGACTCTTGGCCTTAAACTGCATCAGGGAACGTTTAGGTTAGATATCGGGAGACAATTCCTCACGGAGAGGGTGCTCAGGCACTGGGATGCACTGCCCAGGGAAGTGGTGGAGTCACTGTCCCTGGAGGTGTTTAAAGAAAGACTGGATGTGGCACTTAGTGCCATGGTCTGGCTGCTGTGATGCTGTTGAGTGATAGGCTGGACTTGATGATCTCAGAGGTCTTTTCCGACCTCAACAATTCTGTGATTCTGTGACTCTGCGACACTCAAAAGGTACTTCTAGAAACCCTCACATTGTCACCAAACTATACATTTTTTCTTTCTTCCTTTTTTTTTTTAAGACGAATCTTTTTTTTTTTTAGCATTTGTTCTTCTACCTGCTGCTTCTAAGAAAGTCCCTCACCCCACTCCCTGCTTACACAGAGAAGCCATATCAGATACCAATTCACCTGCATAGTTAACAACTCCAAGATCCTTCTCAAGGGCTGTCTGCAGCAAATGTTTGTTCTGCATAACAGGAAATGAATTTTGAAACCTCACATGCTTTACTTATACAATCAAATATAACTCGTTCCAGTGAAACAACACATCTCTACACTTCCCTTTCATAATCTCTTTCAGGATGCTCTGCCCTCAGGTATTACAAGAAAGATGCTCTGTAGAACTGTCTCCATGTGGACAGCTGAGGCTGTAACCGCCCGGGAAGAGGTCTGCACTGAATACTTCTAACCTTAATAGAAAGTTTGTTTGGCTTGAAATTCTATCAACTCTGAAGGCAGAGACCATGAAGCTTCTCTCACACAAAGCTACCCTGGATTTTAAACCTTGATCTACTTAGTTTTGCCTTCTTCCCAAAGAGACTTCTGACATCCTGTACCTCTCACAGCCAGCTCTCCTTGAAAAGTCATTTACTCGCAGAGTATTAAAAAAAATAAAATAGGTTGTAATTAAGCGGAGTTATTAATCTTTCGTCACTTGGGACCCAAAACCTATTCATATTCATGTCAACAGGAATGTTTGTCACTATAACCAGGACTGGACACAATATGAGTGCTTCATCATTTTTCAGAAGAGAATACAAGATCTCCTGGGAGCCAATAACTAAGTGCTCTGCCTTCTGCTCACAGCAGTGTTCAGCTGAGATGCGGAACGCTTCTGCTATCCCATCACCAACCGTTTTGCTTGTCTGCATCTCGTCCAAAGAACATCCCTCCCCTGGCACAGGCACTAGGTACCCAGAGGAGAAATAACCACGGCTGCAGTGGCAGAAGTGGTCTTTGGAACATGCTTCCCCCCCCCCCCTCTTCTCAAGAGGAAGGAACTATCAGGATCTGCTAAAGGCTTCAGACTTCCCCCAAAATACACTTAGATCCATGAAGGAAGTATCCAGATCACTAAAAAAGAGAGGCTGGAGAAGCCAGAGGCAGCCAGGCAGTCATTCCTTTCCATGGACAGACAGGACTCAAATTTTGACGCCAACTGTTCTAACGCTCTTTGGACAAACTAAGTGGTCAATGTGAAGCCTCATCACACTTTTTCCAGGTAATGGTCAAGATTCAATGACTTCCTCCACAGATACTGCATCCCTGTCTGCAAGGTTATGAAACCAAGACTTCTCTGTTCTAATTGGGGTTCAGCGGTGTCAGGATTAAAGGATGGCAGTAATTGGATTGCTTACTGTAGTCACAAACAATAATAAGGTTAAGAGATTTCCTCCCCCTCCCCTTGCTTAGGCTCTGAGTAGGCAGAAGTTATAAGGCAAGGGGGTGGCTTTTAAACCTTTCCTCCTCCAGTTGTTTAAGAGAGGTCTTTAGGGTTGATAATTTAAACCTCACTGGTTTAAAGGCATTTACCTACATATGTAGGGAGCGACTGCATCTTGCTGCACAAGGATTGAAACAGGCTCTTGAAACCATTCTCTCATCACCCCAAATCCTTTCATATTCAATACTCACACAGACGCATCGCTGGAAAGCGCACCACTCAAATTTTGCTTAAACTACTGCTGCCAGTCCTGAAACAGCTTAACTGGAAAACGCACTATTCTCTCCCACCCCCTTTCCCGCAGTTATCTCAGCTGTTCCCAGGCTGCCTTGTCTTCTCCTTTCCCCTCCTGATTCCCAATGCCACCCCACTAGAAGGAGACAGCAAACCTTGAGGATGGTTAAGAGTTATCTCTGGAATGTGCTCAGGCACCTCAGCCTGCAAACACGAGGCTGGAAGACAGCCAAATCCTCATCACAGGGGATCCAACAGGACCTCCAACCTCCCTCTAACCACTGATTTCTATGAAACATGGTTCTTTGAGGCAGTTATCCTTGACAAGCCATGACAAAAGTGGGCAAATAAATTGGAAATGGAAAGAGTTGGAAAGGCATTGTGTATTTTTGTAGTAGCTTCCTACGTGAGGCTACAACTGTGTTATACATAATACCCAATCATTTGGGGACGGGAAAAAAAATAACGGAAAATTAATTGAGGACAAACCATGCCAAATAAGTGCTGCCCTACCATACGCACAGGAGAGTTGCAGTGATATAACCACATCCCCCAGGCTCTCCTACAGAGACACCTCACTGCTTTTACAGAAGGAAGCAATTTAGAGTGAAGACCTGGTTCCAGGCAGAGAGGTGAGATTTGATCCGTTTCTGCCACTTTTTAACTGTTGGATGAATCACTTCACTTCCGCCTCCCCCTCACCCATGTCTATCCAAAGCATGGAGTAAAACCCCTCCAGAATGGGCAGCATTTCATTATAGCACATCATGCAGCATCTACCACAACAGGACACGAGGCTTTGCCATAGCCTCCTGGCGCCTCCTGTCACACACGCTGATTTCCAGATAATAAGCACATTGTCAAGAAGCATCTCCTGAGGAAGCATCAGGATCTGCCCAGCCAGCCTGTCCCAGCATGCACAGCACACTACTCAGTCACACAGCCATTAGCCTCTCTCACGCTCCACTGCAATCTATGCAGATATTAATTACCCCTACCAGGGGAAATGTCTTTCCTCAGCACAAACAGCCCTTAAAACCTCAGCAGCCAGTCAAAAAATTCCCAGCTGGTTTCCACATATAGCTCCCCAAGCCTTCCTCCAGATTCCACCAGCTCCCATGGTCCTCTGAGCCTGCTCAAGGGATTCCCAGCCAGCAGCATCCAGATCAGACAGCAAGGAAAACTCTGCTGGGGATCTGGTTCTCAGCTGGTTTCACAGAATCACAGAATGTCAGGGGTTGGAAGGGACCTCAAAAGATCATCCAGTCCAGCACTCATTTTCTCCAGCCTCCAGTTTCTCTCCAGTTGTCCCTTTCTGACCACCTTCAGGCTTCCTAGCCTGGCTCTCCCACCTGTGGAAGCCAGGAAAGAATCCTCAGCCATCTCCTCCAGCTTCAACTATGTCTTTCCAGCTCAAGGATATACACCAGAGTGTATGGGCAGTCTTGTAAGGCTCTATTTTTCCCCAAGAAGGACAAATTTATTCCTTTATGAGTACTGGCCCGGTGCTGCAGGACATTGGCTTTGGAAGCAACCCCGCCACATGCCAAGACCACTTCTGGTTTGCAGTATAACTCCACAGTCATCCTGGCACACACAAAGAAACAACTCTGCAGCATAGGAACAAGCAGTTGAGAATGAAGTGGAGAGAACAGGGATAAGAGTCACAGCCATGTCTTCAGGCAGGGAAAGGGTTATCTGAACTGCAAGAGCAAGCAACTTCAGATCCTGGATCGGAATCTACGCCTCACTTCAATGTCCAAACCACAAGGTCATCTTTCTGTTCTATTTTCAAACAAGTTACTTGTTTAACAAAAAGCACGTGACCAAACTCATTACTGCTGCACAGCAGCCTCCCTAGAAACATTAAGAAAGAGCTTACAGAACAATCCACAGGTCAATAGTACGGCTACATGCCTCAGCAAACTTTTAAACATTACTCTTTAGAGGCAACAGAAAGGGTACATTACTTGGGAAACATCACATCTTTAACTGGTCATTGCTTTACTTAAGAGCACCACGTTCAAACTTCCAGCTGTTCACTTGAGGTCTGCCTAAAAGCAACCCCAGAGCAGACAAAAAAAGTCTGCACACTGATATTCTCTCATTTTAGTCACACTGAAATCACAGAATCACAGAATGCCAGCAGTTGGAAGGGACCTCAAAAGATCATCTAGTCCAACCCCCTGCCAGAGCAGGATCACCTACAGCAGGTCACACAGGAAGGCGTCCAGGTGGGGTTTGAATGTCTCCAGAGAAGGAGATTCCACAACCTCCCTGGGCAGCCTGTGCCAGGGCTCTGTCACCCTCACTGTGAAAAACTTTTTTCTAATGTTTTTGTCGAACTTCCTGTGTTCCACCTTGAACCCATTGCCCCTTGTCCTGTCAGTGGACATCACTGAGGAGAGCCTGGCTTCGTCCTCCTGACACTCCCCTTTGACGTATTTATAAACATGAACGAGGTCACCCCTCAGCCTCCTCTTCTCCAAGCTAAAGAGACCCAGCTCCTTCAGCCTTTCCTCTCAAGGGAGATGTTCCACTCCCTTCACCATCTTTGTGGCTCTACTCTGGACTCTCTCAAGCAGCTCCCTGTCCTTCTTGAACTGAGGGGCCCAGAACTGGACACAATATTCCAGATGTGGCCTCACCAGGGCAGAGTAGAGGGGCAGGAGGACCTCTCTCGACCTACTTGCTACTCCCCTTCTAATACACCCCAGGATGCCATTGGCCTTCTTGGCCATGAGGGCACATCGCTGGCTCATGGTCATCCTGCTGTCCACTAGGATCCCCAGGTCCCTTTCCCTGATGGTGCTCTCCAACAGGTCAGTCCCCAACCTATACTGGTACCTGGGGTTGTTCTTTCTCAGGTGGAAGAGTCTACACTTGCCCTTGTTGTATTTCATAAAATTTCTCCCTGTCCAACTCTCCAGCCTGTCCAGCTCTCTCTGAATGGCAGCACAGCCTGCTGGTGTGTCAGCCACTCCTCCCAGTTCTGTGTTATCACCAAACTTGCTGACGGTGCTCTCTGTTCCCTCATCCAGGTCACTGACGAATATATTGAATAGTGCTGGTCCCAGCACTGACCCCTGGGGGACCCCACTAGACACAGGCCTCCAGCTGAACTCTGTCCCACCGACCACAACTCTCTGACTTCCTTCTTTCTTTTAGGCATCGGCATTAGTATGGCTAATACGACAGAACTTTTTTCACAAGCATAACAAGTTTTGAACTTTTCTGTCTACATATGCAGTAGAATTGCTGCGCCAGCTGTCTCCAAATCCAATGGTGCTTTAGCAAAGATGCCACACTTCGCTGAGTGCAGCAGTCAACAGCACGGCAAGGTGCAAATGCACCACACCTCCACAGAGCCACAGCACTAACAGTCTGCCACCATACCTGTTGTTAAACAGCTTGATTGCCATGTCTCCAGGCTAAAATAAAATGTGTTAACGAATTAACCACTGCAAAGCAGTGAGTGATTACAAAAACGCCACTTGCAGCCCTGTCTATGGGAGGAAAAGAACAAGTGCTTAAGACACAAGTACCTTTCAACCAAGTTTGAAAGTGCTAATGGGGATGCAGGACAGGCTACATCCTAACACTCATCACCTGGCAGAGCTTGCCGGGGTACACCTCCAGGCACGATGGAGATGTGCCAATTCAGCCAAGCTGGGAAAAGCAGTGAGATGGGGTCAAGGTTAGTTCACTGATCCACACCAACTTCCTTCAGTTCCCTCCTGCAGGCATTTGTTCAAGTGTCAGCAGACACATGTCTGGCAAACCTTGACTTCAAACAAAGGGCAACCTCCACTGGCTACACTGTCCTGGTAGAGATCTCCATGCAGGCTGACAAAAAGGGAGCACATGCCATATGGCAGCTTCTGTACGGCATAGCCTAACAACTTTCCAACTAACGATGAATGCAGAGTTAAGGTTTCGTTACAGCTTGCTGCTTCTCACGTAGAAAACCCACCAAATATCCCACCTGTTTGCTTGGTTGTGATCTCGAGTTGGCAAGCCTGGCAGATCTGACTACCTGCAGGCTCAGGAACATGGTACCACGGCAAGATACATCTGGGAAGAGAGCACAAGGGAGGGACTGATGTGATGCAGCAGCAGTGATACAGGCCCCTGGAAAAGACAGCGTCAAAACAGCATGGGCATCCATTTTTGAGGCTTCTTAGTAACTGTAAGACAAAAATTTACATTTTTCAAAAAAAAAAAAAAGTTTCATTGTGAAGAGTTGCACAGTGAAGATTCTTCACTAAAAGAATGATTCTCACCAAAACCAGTAACTTTGTGCGTAGGCTTTTCATCCACTTGCAACACAAGCTGTTAATAATCAGAGCCTGTACAATGCAGTTCTCTGCTCAGATCCTGGTGGGTGGAGCAGGTCCCTAAAATAAGGGTGATCTGTCCACGATTCCACAAATCAGTACTGCAAAGGATAACGATATCTCCAAATAAGCCTGAACATTTCAGCAAAACACCAGGGAGATGAACAAAGCATAAATGCAGAGTAATGGGAATGTTGTCCTTTTGCCTGACTGGAGATTAGGGGACATAGATAGGCAGACAAAAAGCCTGAAAAGTCAAGGGACTTGACAAACATCAAGGGAGAATTTAGTAAAGTATTCATATGTATAGTATGCTGTGAAATCCAAATGGACGGACTGAGTCTGCTTCTGACAAAGGAACATACAAGAAAGGAAGGAATACTTGGAGCAAGTTGCCTCAAGCACAAGGTACGAGAGGACTGAAAGAAACGTCAACTCATATCATATGGGGCTGTATTTCAGGGATGCACATACAAGAAAATTCAGAAAGTCTAGCAAAAGTAAAAAGCTGATATTCATTAACAGCAAAGAAAATTTCAAAGCCATTAAAAAACAATCCAAGCACATCAAGAACATAGTTCAGCTGAAAAGTCATACAAGAACAAGACGTGGCAGTTTCACAAGGAATAGACTCTAAATTCAGGGCGGAGGGGGGAAGCACACTACTTTTCAGAGAAAAATTAAGATTCAGAAATAAACGGACAACTAGAAGACAACTGAGGGAACACAGGGAGAAAAGCAGAACAAATACAAGGGAGCTCTTTTAAATATATATAAATAATGTAAATCTAAAAGAAAACTGATTTAAATAATATGGATTTAGAGAAACTACTTGAACTGCTACTGAAAATCAGACAGCAGAAGGACCAATGAAAGGCTTTGGATGAACATGATCTTCTTCCCTGATAGAGAAAAGGTATTAAAGAATGGGAAAAGAGCAGCAGAACCCTTTACAAGAGAATTTCTCTAACAACTGTAATAACACAACAGCTAATTGCTAGTGTTTTTCAGTTCTGGAAAATGGAGCAAAAGATACGAGTTCTGCCCATCAGCTCAAACTGCTAATACTGATAAGAATTTAGTTCTCATATGCACAGAAAAGCAGTTAAAAATACACAGCTGGGCATTGAACCTTGATATTTTTTGTCCAGAAGATGATCCCACATGCACTGGCTTTGGATCTCACGCTACTTAAGATACGCTCACACTAAAGAATAAGAAGCATGATAAGAAGGATTTAGAGTGCAAGTGTAAAAATCAGCATGAGGATGAAAATAAGGAGCAACTAAAAAAACTAGAATAGCAGCCAAAATACAATGGGAGTTTTTCTTTACTGAACAGAATCCCTCACTGGGTTAGACCACATGAGACAGGAGAAACAGAAAGAGCACGAAAGATGACAGTGGGCAGTAAATTATCAAGGAGATGGCATTGCAACAGGCCTGCAGAAAAAGCCAGCATAATTTTGGGCTGTATGCACAGAGACTGAATCACACCGCAGAGCAGGGAGCGGTCTCGTAAGCACAGTTTCTACATGATAAGGTACCTGAAACGCTGCATCTCCGCAGCTCCGCTGCAATGAGTGTATTGAAGCATTCAGAGAAAGCCTTATTTATCTAAGAGACTTCTAACTACAAGAGCAATACCACTTAAGCCGTCTGCTTCCCCAGAGGCAGAGATTGGTTCCTTTTGCCACACCCCACATAGAGGAGTAAGACACTCTCACTTCTTGTTTCCCCAAACAGTATCCACCAGCTTTGACGTAGTTAAAAAAAAAAAACAAAAACCAAACACAAATGAAAACAAAACAGAAGCACAGCTTCCCCATTAGCTGGGATGGTGAAAGTTTGGACCAGATAAGAACGTAAGTTATTTGGAAAATAGCTTTGCCCAGATGCTCATTGGCATGCTGTAAAATGTAGCATGTTTCACTGCTGTCTCTTTTTTTTATTTTATTTGAAAGTAACTTCTGAAGTTGACTGGAGACATGCATTCAATCTAGAACCATTCCACATTGCACACAATTACACAAAAGCATCAGCACAGATTTCGTCGCAGAACAGATCTGCTACGGGAACCACGTAAGATAATGGTGCTCAGCAATTTATTCTGTTGACAGGATAAAGGTCGAGAGATCTCCATCCCAGAGGAGGGTGCACTACAGACATACTACACGGCTGTTAGTAATCAGTCACAAGCAACGGAATATGCCAGGGAAGCGGAATGAGCATTCACAGCATAGTAGCACAATAAGAACAAAGCAACATTTTTGATAAGCCATCAGAAAACTGAGCTAACACAGCCTAGCTAATGAATGAAACACTGGAGAGCAAGGCTAGGAGGCAGCGTGGCAGACACTTCAAATAAAATTAAGCCTTCAGGAAAGTCACTATTAATATTCTGAAAGGAGCACATCCCTCCATCAATCATACTGGCAGGGGACACTTGTCCCCAGTTCCACTAACGAGCAGAAAGAAGGAGTAACAGAAACCAACCCAATTATCGTACGCTCAGAAAGGAAACATAACACTGCCGGAGGAGAAATCCCTGCGACAGAGAAGCCACAGAGAGCGACAAATAGTGGACAGCACACATCAGACGTATTATGTTGTAGGCTTGAAGCCAAGCCCACAATATCAAGAATAATAAGCAATCTGATGGCTATTTAGAACATTTTGTTTTCAATATAGGACTAAAAGGAAACCATAATTCAAATATCACCAGTTATAAGAGACTGTTTCCTTACAAGAAACTGTGGCCTCTCCCAAGCACTCTCTGTCTGGAGCTCCTCCGGTTTGTCACGGCATCCTAGGATCTTTCGAGGGAACAATCTGGAACCATTTAACATTCCCAGAGGTGTAACTCTGTAGCCTACTCAAAACCAGCTGATTCTGCTGAGGTTGGAAGTTTACCATGAAAATGTCTGATTTACCCAGGAAACCACTCAAGAACACCTCAGGCAGACAAAGACATGTTATTCCAGCCGGAATAAGTGTTTCTTAAAGGAACGCCGAGTTTAGAGGCTCTTCACCAGCAAATCAGAAAAGGAAACTCTCAGGGGTTGTAGAAAAGACAGGCAATGCTCCTTGCGGAGACGAAAGGGACCTCTGAGCCCACAGCTGACAGGGCAGCCCGGGCACCTTCCTCCATCCTGTACAACATGTACCACTCGCTGCAAGGCTTCCCCGACCTCGGACAAAGGAAAGCACGCAAAGAGTGGCACCAACGATGCTGTGCCCTGCTCTCCATGAGGTGTCAAATAATAGGTACCGTCCACTCAAACAGGACAACAGGGCTGGAGAGATGATAACATTCACCTCGGGCCGCTTCAAAGGATCATGGTGGCTGGCACTTATGGGATACTTCCAGTTGTACTTGCAGTAACTGTTCTCCTTTCAAGAAGACATTCATTAGGCAATAACTTCCCAAATGATAGAGAATTTGAAGCATCTTCTGAAACGCAATGTCTTGAAGGTGCGCATACACAAGCCCAAACCACGCGCATTTCCCTAAGTCAAAGCTTTTCCAACTACCACGACCAGGAGACACTGTGTTCGGGCACACTGTGTGGGTATTCGAGCAAGACTTGGAATGTTTTGAGCTCATGCATCGTACTGAGATACGAGGTACTCTGGATGAAATGCAGTGTTTGAATCCTTGCAGTGCCATTCACAGCATAATTTGTACAGGCAGGATCTGCCTTCGCAATCTGAGCTCAACAATACTGACGCATTAGCCAAAATATAACTCTTATCTCTCACCTCTAACTAGAGCTGTGATGACTTATCACTGAAACAACATCCACAGAACACAGAACACACCAGCTGTGTCATGGAAAAAAGAGTAAGAGTGAACACAATCACACAGTCACACAATCTTATCTTGTTTCCTAATTAAGAACTTGCATTTATGGCGTGTCAGACATTCAAGGGGAAAGAAAAAAGAAGAGCAGAGGCTGAAAAATACCACTACTTGGAAAGAACAAGCCCCTAGACACGTTTGCACAAAGTCCTTTCACACATTTTCTTCCAAATGTACTGCCTGATCGGCACACAAAACAAAACACTGTAAGACATTACCTTCATGCAGACATTTTACTTCGGCGAAGCTCAAGTTCATTTCTCGCAGTCCCTACACACTGAAAATCTGCGACAACCTTTAAGGGTACTTATTTGCACGGTATCACAATAAAAACACTTTCTCCCACCTCAGAACACCACTATGGAGGCTTTTACTCTGATAACTGTGAGGGGAAGTTAAGGCTGGTTGATTGACTGTTTTGGCAAAAGCATGCTTCGCACCCTGCAGCACTAATCAAGCAGGATTGCTTTCCTTCTAAGGCAATATGATGGGAAGCCAATAATCCCTGTCCCAGTGGGTAGCCTAGCTGAAGATGCAAAGAACATTTTGCTTGGTTTCCAGGTGTTTACTTCCTTCTGCCTCTCTGCACAATAGCCCACTACCCAGGAAATCCAGCTCGGCCTCCCCTGAGAGCCACTTAAAGGCAGCTGGGTCCAAGCTACGCTTATTCGGTTCATAGGACATACATTAAGAGTTCACAGGTCTCTCTCAGCTTGGCCCTGAAAAGAGAAAAACCCCAGCAGGAGGGATGATACCTCCATTCTGAGAGGAAGGCAACTTCCAAAACTAAACATGGACTTAGCTCAGTGGCACATTCCTGATTCAGCAGGAAAGACTTCCATTATGGGCAACACTTCATCTCAAGAAAGCCAAGATCCTCCTACAAGGCATCAGAAGTCTTACAGTCATATTACTGAACTGTGCAGTACCTTGGGGCTTACGCTTCACAGTGCCTATATTTACTGACCCCGACTGCCTCTCTGAAATCATGAAGGCTTGGCCACAGCCTCTCAACTGTCCTTCAATAACAGCCAAATACAGACCAATGCCACAAAGGCTGATCTAGCCCATTCCTGCTCCTAGAGGAGCCAGAGCTACATTTTCAGAAAATCAAACACCTAAGGAGGAGCACAGGGAGAGCAAAGATTTAGAAAAAGAAAGCACATTTTATAGCATTAAAATCAGTACAAAGTTCTCCTTTCCCTGGATATGCATAGGACTGGAATAATTGAGAATATACACTTGTAAGAGACAGAGAGGCTCAAGGGAGAAGAATTATTGCCCTCGAATGGATATTATTTTGTCACCACTACCATCTCAAAAGCCTAATAAGACCAGAGACCATCTGTGCTGGGCACTGGGACAGTACAACAGAGTTTCTGCCTTGGAGAACATCATGTCAAGACTAAAGCATCATACAGGCAGATCAGTAGAGGAAGAACACAGGCAAGCAATAAATAAGCACAGTGCACACATACACCATTAACCCAGCCCATATTTGGGGCTTGATCTCCCTTTTGTTACAGTGAACACAAATATCTGCCCCGACAGGTGACCACCCATGACCGCTCACTCAGGAAAGCTTGGGCTGGTTAGAGACTAGAAAACACAGAAGCACCGGTCCCACCCTGGACACTACAGCCTGACAGGCCTTCCCCAGACACCTGCTGACTTTGCAGACAGAGCAGCACACCACGTTAGAGCTGTGGCCGCTGAAGGAAGAACCAGCCTCCATCAGCTTCTTCCCATCCTAACAAACGTTGCATCTGAAGACATTCCAGAGATGAAATTTCAGATTAATTTTCAGAAGTTTCCTCCCAGCCAGTGTGTCAGACGGACACCCTCTGCAGCTCCCAACACACAAAGAAGCTTATGCATTAGAACAGGCATCTACACAATGATAACGGAAACTTTGTGAACAGGCGCCGGATTCACTGGGTCAAAGAACAGTTCTTTAGAAACTTTCAGACAAATGATACACCATTTCTGCTCACCCACTGGCATCCTGCCACCCATATAACCCAGTTCTAAACTCGATCTCGCTATTCCCAGTCATTCTGCCTTTGGTTTGCCCAAAGCAGTTCCTCCCTTCTCTAGCTCTTGCAGCATTTCTGTTTTGACGACTCAGTACATACCATACTTCACCACTGCTAAGTTCTGTGCTCTCTTTCTGCAACGCCTGTTCTCTCTGCAGGAAGACAACCTGGTAATTCTATCCTGCTCTCCAAACTTCAGCTTGGGAATAACCCACCCACAAACAAACAATACCTCAAGTCACTTTAAAGGTAGAAAATGATCATGGCTTCCTCCTCCATACAGCAGCCTCAGCATGTGTTATCAAAAGGTGCTCGGGCTTTTCACAGACACATGTTGCAAACTCCTTCCCATTTGCTGCTGCTCAGCTCAGGACCTCCCTCGGCACTGCAATCACACAGGCTTTCTCTGCTAGCTCAGGGTGTTTCGAAACATTTCTGCTCTGACCCATCCGGCCACTCAAACACCAAGTTGCTCCCTAAAAACACATCAACCTTCCGAAGCCCTTTCACAAAGGCTGGTGTTCTCCTGCCCTAAGGGAACTACTGTTTTCACCCCCCACACTTGAATTTTACGCCTCTTGTTTTTGTGCAGCACTCGAATACGTCACTTACCAACAACATAACCACAGCCCAGCGATAGATGGGTCTAAAGTGACTTCCTGAACCTGCCTCTGAACTCTCATGAGAAGACGTCCTGATCAACATCCGATAAGATGAGTGGGCCAAAAGACACCCAGCTCATTAACACATCCAGCATCTCCTGGCTCTAAGAGAGGTCTTTGCATTCTTCCCCTAAGCACATCTAGCCTGGACATACCCTTGACCATACAGCCAGCAATGGCGTTTGCACCATTCCACTTGTCTTCCAGCTCTGCCAGAGACACAACCGTGAGTGAGCTGAGCTGGCAGCACCGCCAATCGTTTTTGCCCTTACCTACGATGTGGAGCGCTGGTGCCACAGGTAACCTCACGCGCCCACGGACGCCAGGTGGCCGCCGCCGGGATTCAGGGGACCGGCTGCGAGGCCAGCATGTGCCTCGGGGACGAAGGGGCTGCTTCCAGGGGCAGCACGGCCACGACGACAGACCCCGCTCCGAGATCCTCCACGGCCATCGCGGCAGATGCCAGTCGCAACATGGAGTCCACGCAGCCACGGTCTGGTGCCGGCACACCCAGCCCCGCCGGTCCCCGGTGCCGCCGCTGCTCCCACTGGAAGCAGCACCGGGCGGGAGCGGCGGCGGGGGTAGCCGTTCCCCGCTCGGCCAGCCTCTCGCTGGGGCAAGGCCCTGCCGCCACAGAGGGGGCGCGGCCTCGGGCGCGGCCCGGCCCGGCGGAGCAGGGATGCTGCAGGGGCCGCCGATCCCGGAGGTGCCGGGGGGGGTCTCCCGGGGACCGCCTTTCCCCACCCCACCCCGCCCGTGCCATCCCCGGCCCCGGGTTCGCGAAGGCCCCCCCCGCAGCGGACCGGGGCGGGGCGGCCCCCGGCGCGGCCCTCGGGCGGCGGGGCTCACCTGGGTACGCAGCTGGGCGCCGAACGGTCGATCTCCCACGTCGCGAAGAGGTTCATGGGCACCGGGACCGGCCCGGGGCCGGCCACCGCCATCGCCGCTGCCGCCGCCGCCGCCCCGCCCGCCACAGCCGGGGACCCCGCGGCGGGGCCCGTGCCCAGCGCGCCGGCCGCCGCTGCCGCCGCCGCCGCCATCCTGCCGCCGCCGACACTGGCGATGGGGGGCGGCCCGAGCCCCTCGCCTCAGCGCCGGCCTCCGCCTCGGCGCGCGCGCGCGCCCGCCCGCCCGCTCGCTCGCGCGGCGGGGCGGGGTGGGGCGGGGCGGGCCCCAGAGCCCCGCGGCCGCCAACCAGAGCGTGGCAGGGCGCGGTGGGGGGGGGAGGGCGAGCGAAGCGGGGAGGGGGGTGAGGCCCGTGACCAATCGATGCACGGCTAGGGCGCGGCCTGCGGCGGCAGACGGGCCAATCGGAGCGGGGAAAGGGCCGAGGATGGCGACTTTGGCAAGAAGCCAATCGGAACCGAGGAGGGCGGTGGCCGGAGCGGCTAGCGGCCAATCGAAGAGCCAAAAGAACGCGGCCGCCGAGGAGGGGCCAGCCAATGGGAACGGCGTCACCACTCCGGCGGGCGGGGTTGGCGGGGGCGGGTGGGGGGAGCGCGGCGGCGATCCCTTTAAAGCGGGGCGGCCTCGGCACGCGCGAGCTCGCGGAGGGGTGTGGTCGGGCGCGCGCCCGCAAAGCGGGGACCGCGGGCTGTGCTCGCGGGGTTGCCATGGCAGCGGGGCGCCGAGCCCCCCCCCCCCCCACACACACACACTTCCCGCACAGACACCGCGGCCGCCGGAGACGAGGGGTGTCCCCCAGGGCCCGTTCGGGGGCCGACCGACGCTCCGGAGGCAGCGGGTGAGGGGGTGTAGCGGAGCCGGAGCTCCCGGGGCCGTGACGAGCTTTTCGGCTGCTGTGGGGAGGCGAGGGGAGGATGAGCAGCACCCAGGTCGGCGGGTGGACGTGAGAATGGGACGGGCAGGCTGGGGAAAATCCTGACCCGCGGGCCTGGCGGGCTGAAGCCGAAAGCGAGACAAGCCTTGCGAGAAGGACGTTGAGAGCTAAAACCGACGCCTTCTTCAAAACCCGTGGGGGACAGGGCAGGCCTGTGGCCCAGCTGCCCTGGACACTCATCGATGTGCTCCAGCAGAAGGCAGGAAGGATCTTCTACTGGACGTCACTTTGAGCAGGGGCTTAGCAGAGGACTTGCCCCAAATGGCACTGCCTCTGGAAAAATGGGGAAGGAACACCACCAAATTGTCAGAGCAAGGTGCTGCTGGCTGAGGGATCCTGGAAGGAGGCAGAGATGAACCAGGGTCTGTAGTGTTCTTCGTCTTAAAACTGCCTGAGAGAAGTGGCTCAGTCCATAGTGGCCAAACCGCTGAACAGGGCGAAGCCCCCAGCTTCTGGAGGGACCACGTGCTGTCCAAAACACTCGGCAGTGACAGAGTTTTCCACCAATGCAGTGTTATTCCAGGCAGACTAAAATGCGGCTCATGCCAGCGGAGGTAATAAGATTTGAGAAGAGGGAGCAGCACAAACTTGCAAAGCAGGATAAAACATCCACAGTTTCTACTGGGGATCTTGAGCACAGCAGTGATGTCCTCAGGACACTAGCGGTGAGCATTTCAGGGTCACTTTCCTCAATACTGGTGTCTAATTTGTAGCCTGTCCCTTGGACCTTTTCACTTTCATTTGTTGGTTCTACATTTCAATGGCTGTTGAGCTTCAGGTTTCTCATTAATGTTTACAAATATATAAAGGGTGAGTGTCATGAGGATGGAGCCAGGCTCTTCTCATGACAACCAGTGACAGGACAAGGGATAATGGGCTGAAACTGGAACATAAGAGGTTCCGTTTAAACCTGAGAAGAAACTTCTTCTCAGTGAGGGTGACGGAGCCCTGCAACAGGCTGCCCAGAGAGGCTGTGGAGTCTCCTTCTCTGGAGACATTCAAGACCTGCCTGGACACGTTCCTATGTAGCATTATCTAAGCGTTCCTGCTCTGGCAGGTGGATTGGACTTGACGATCTTTCGAGGTTCCTTCCAATCCCTGGCATTCTGTGATAACGTGCGTGTATTCAGCTTTCAGTTTAACTAGATGAATTATCTAATTTTTATCAATTTTTTATCCATTACCAAACTTTTCCACTGTGAACTTGCCCTCTGCCCCCTTTTCTAGCCTACTTCTGCATCTGACGAACAGTGCAGATCCTGGCACAGAGTTGCCCAGACCTCCTGTCTTGCTCGCAAAACAGTTCGTTTGCTGCTTTGATGTGTTTTCTTTCCTTTAAGTCATTAATGTGACAGAGGACCTTTCTTTTCATCCTCGACAGACTTGGTTCTCTAAGAGCATTTGCTGAGGGATCTTAGCAGGGGCTTTTGTGAAAGGATCAAGGATAAGCTGCATTTTCATAGCATTCTGCAGATGAATGTGAAAGCCTTGTTTTGCAGCAGCTGAGTCACGTGGCGGTCGTGCTGGCCTGGACTTATCTCAGCATTTCCACCGATCATGGTTTGATCTCAGCTGGGCATCATCACTGCCTTTCCCCAAAAGCAGCTGACTGCTCCAGAGGACCCTGCTAGATCTGGGAGCTTGATTTGTCCCTAGAAAAGCTATTACAGTGCTTCCACAGCTGTTTACTTTCATACATTTGCCTTCCAGTCTTAGTCACTGTTCCAAACAATTTGTGTGGTACTTTAATAGCATTGAGTGCTCTAGGCTTTCAGGAATGCCCTCCTGATTCCAGCAACCTCCGCTCCGCTCTGCTCTGGTGCTTTCTCAGAGCTGTCGAAGCATTCACCGTGGTCCCCAGGTCACAGATGGCCTTTCCCCATCAAGACCACCACTTGCAGTTTTTTGCTGAGGAGCTTCCTCCTCTTCCTGCATTTCCCCTGGAGGGATGGGATGTTCAGTGTGATTGAGGTGGGTTCCTCTGGCTCTCTCCATGCAGCATGTTCCCTCTATCCTTGGTGCAGCTCACTTGTTTGTTCCAGTCTTCTGGCTTTTCTACAGATGAGTTTTCGCATTTGTTCTTGGGCTGTTTCAATGTCCCTTGTTTAGCTGGGGGCTTGGCTACATAGCCTGCTCTTCATTTTTTCCTGCCTTCATGTTATATTGACTTGTGCCTACAGCACCAGCTACCCAGAACTGTGCTCCTCCACACACAGTGGCTTTCTCCCGTCTTTGGAATCAAAATTTCCCTGTCTTTTTCATTGTTAGTACCAAAGCCTGGTTGTCTTTCAGCTTAAACAGAGCCTGGTGGAGTTGTCGTCTCATTCAGCTGCTTCCCCACCTCCTCTTAAGCTGAGACCTCTCTGTGTGCCAACCACCAGCTGAGATTTGCTTCATCGTGGATATGATCTTCAGGCACACCAGGGAAAGCACCCGAGGAACATCCAGGCAACCAGCTTGAGATGTGCCTCCAGAAACCCTCCCTGCTTTCTTTTTCTTTTTTTAACCTATGTGCCATTGCTATCCAAATGCGCTATGCCCACCAGCTTCTCCCCAGCACTTCAATGCTTTAGAGACCTCGTAGCAGCTGGCATCTTTGTCTTTGGCAGACAAGGCACCACTGTGTGTCCCTATATGTTGGTCAAGTCCATGTAGGGCATGATCCCTTTGGGCCAGCACTTCTGTCAGCCACACTGCTCCTGGAAGAGCCGTGTGTCGCCGTAGCGAGAGTTGAGGTGCAGCAAGGACATGGCAGCCGCTCAGGAGCGGAACGTTTTTCATCATTACAGAGTCTGCTCTCAGACCTCCCTGGTTTTAGCTGTAAGAGCACTTTTTGTGGTGCAAAGCCGTTTTCTCCCTTGTGACCACAACCTGCAGATCCCTGCGGTCAGCAGTCCCAGCCTGGAGCGGTGGGAAAAGGTGCTGCTCTCGGTCACCAGGTTTGGCTGTGCCCTGGGCGGTGTGGGGCCAAGAGGAGCTCACCCCTAACTACGGCTGAGGCTGGAGGGTGTACGAGGAATGTTCCGGAGGGGGACAGCATGATGCTGCCGGTCACAGCCTCTCCCCTAGATGACAAAGAGCCCCGGGTGGCTTTGTCCTGAGCAGGCTATGTAGGTCTACACTGGCCCCCAGTGGCTGTGGCACAAACAGCCGTTGCGCGGGCTTGTCCCCGCATCCAGGCCACCCTCTGGGCCCGGGAGAACAAGTGACACCTCCTCGGCGCTGGGGCTGCTGCTCCCTGCCCCACCACTCGGGCCCCGAAGAGCTGGGGTGGCTCACTGCCCTGCAGGACCTCCGGGATTTACAGGCTCCAGACTCATAGAAGCCGCAGTTCTCAAAATCCTGTTGAGCCCACGTTGCCAGGACTGAATGTGTTACCGGCTACGGCCCTCCCCTCTGGGAGCAGCGAGGCGGTCTGGCGTGTGGGCCGCCACAGCTTTGCACCAAGTGTGCCTTATCGTGCTGTTTGTTTTTCCCTGATTATGTCCTTTCACTCCTCCTCTGAGTTGCTGCCAGCAGGAGTAGCAGCACCCACTCTGTCCCATCAGGTGTGTGATGCCGCATGTGGCTGTGTTTGAAATTGAAGTTTTAAGGTGGCATCTCCACTCTGATGTCACCTGAACCCCAGCACCTTGCTCATGTTGGGCCTTTGTGCGATGTTAAAATACCTGTCAGCACCCTGCAACCCTTCAGGCAAGAGCTGTTCGCAGTTTGGTTTTGGTTGTTTGTTTTTAAATTCCCTTCCTGAAGGATGCCCATCAGTTCCAGTCACCTCTCGCCCTCCGCTCTGGGGGCCACGAGGCTCTGCTGGAGCAGCTGAAACTCTCAGCATGGTCCCCAGGCCACTAGCCTTTCCCCATCACAGCCACTGCTTGCCATTCCTTGCTGAACAAACTTCCATCACTTTCTGCAGTTCCCGTTCAAGGATATTCAACGTCACTGATGGATTCCCCTGTCTCCCCGTCAATAGCCTTTGAGTCTGTTCCGGTTGCTGCCCTAGAGGGACTCTTCAGTGATAAACGTGAGGTTCAGGAGTCCTTGGCAGCACAGGGCTAAGCTGAAGATGCTTTTCCTCTCAGGTCTGGAGCCAGCAGCAGGCAGGGAGCAGCTGTCTGCTTGGGAACCCTGGTGTTCATTTTCCTTCCATTTTGTCTCTGATCACAGCTGCATCCACATGCCAGCTCTGGCACCCTGTTTCCAACATCATGTTTTAGAGAAGTACATAAGGATCTGCTCTTCCTCTGGTTGCTTATTTTTATGTGCCTCGTTAGAGCAGCTCTTTACTGCTTCCCACGCAAATGTTGTCACCTCCTGTCCTAGCCTCTAGTGAAGACTCAGGGGTTTTATGATTCCAGCCCAGGAATGAATCATCTTGTCTTTAGCCCCGCTGCTTGGCAGGTGCCTCCAGCACCTCTCTCCTACCTCTGTCACACGGGTACCTCTGTAGTCACCCCCCCGGGGTGCCTCCATGGACAGAGACCCTTTGCTCCTCCCTGCAGCCTGCCCTGATATTGCAGCCTGCCCTGATACTGAGTGAGAGCTGGCACTTCTCTCTCCAGCAATAAAGACCTAGGTTTTGCCTCTGAGTTGGTTTCCCCTCTCATGCCTCACAGTGCTCTCCGCTCAGCTTGAGTTGCAACGTCTCCTTTCCTTTTTGGAGGCAGGTTGCTTCTGTTGCTTTGTTTCCCTGCTCTTTCAGCCCTTCTGGAAGTTGCTGTGTTGGTTTTTTGTTTTGTTTTTGGTGTTTTGTTTTTTTTTCCCCTGGACTAGGAGAATGATCCTACAGCCAAACTCTTTATGTTGTTGCACCTTTCTAGCTCAGAGCTCTTCTCCCTTCACACAGGCCCTCCAATTGCCTGCATAAACCAGCCCATGCTCACCACAGAACACGTGAGCAGAGCCTGGATGCCGGTTCAGTGTCCCTGTTTGCCATGGACACTGCAGGGAGGATTCACGTGTTCCTGGGGCCACCCAGGGCACCACATACAACAGGGGTCTTAAGGACACCCTGTCAGCAGCTGGGGGTGAAGTGGGCCTGGCACTTGGCAACTGTGACTGACACTTGGCCTCTCACTAAGGTCTATGCCTGGTTTTGCTCTTAGTCCATCTCCAGACATCTGCCTCTCCATCTTCTAAAATACATATATTTGCAACAAACACTTCAAAGTCAAAACGGAAATATACTGGAAAACCTTCCCTGTCTTCTCTTAGCTGAGACCTAAATCAATTAGGAACAAGCTGGGAGTTAAATGCAATAAGCTGCTCAGGCTGACAGAAGAGCATTCGCAAAGAGAAATGTCTAAGAGGGTTGCCTGGTCTAAATGTCTAAACCCTTGCCTGGTTTCTCCACACAGAAGCCCCCCGGCTGTGCCCAGCCCAGCCCTACCCGTACCCTGCGGAGCTGCAGCTTCCCGGGACCCCCCGGCTGGGTGCCAGGTCACGGAGGCGCCGGGGTTCCCCCGCCCGCCTCAGGGGTCCCGGCCCCTCCCGATGGGCAGCGGGACCCTTACCAGCCCAGACTTCCTTTAGGCGCCCCAGGTTTTCCCCGCGCCCCTTTTTGGGCTGCGGCAGGGATCGCCCACGGCCCGGAGGGGTCTGGGGCAGAGCAGAGGGGCCGGGGCGCAGGTTGGCTGAAAGCGGAGCCGGGCGGAGGTGCGGGATATGTCACTGGGCCGGGAAGATGCCCGGGCGGCGGCCCCGGGGATGCCGGCGGGGGGCGGGCAGAGAGGAGCGGAGCACAAGGCGGGGGGCGGGCGATGCCGACAGCTCCGGTGAGGCGGGGGCAGCCGCAGTCCCCGCCCGCCCGCCCGCCGGGAGGGGCCAAGCGCCGCCGCCGCCGCCGCAGCTGAGCAGCCGCCGGGGCGCGCCGGGCGATGCCGCGCCGGGCCCGGGGCCGCCGCCGGGGCCCCGCCGCCTCCGCCGCCGCCGCCCTGCCCCGGCGCCCCGGGGAGCCGCCCGAGGTAAGCGCGGCCCGGGCGGGGGGCGGTGGCCACGACCGGCGCCCTCCTCCCCTCCCGGCGCCCCGGGCCCTCGGCGGGCGGGAGGCTCGGGGCCGGGGGAAGGCTGTCGGCGGCGGGTCGCGCTTTGCCGGGGCGGGAGGCAGCAGGCGGCGGGGCGGCCCCGCTCCGCGCCTGGCGGGGGCGTGGGGAGCGCTGGGCCCGGTTCGTCGGGCAGGGCGGCCGGCTGAGCTGGGGCCGGGGCTGCCCCCGGCTCGGGGTGAAGAGGCGGGGTAGCTGTGCCCCATCCAGCGGTTCCCCCGCGCCCGCCAGCCTCTGATTTCTTCCCCTTAGCGGCGCCTGTGCCTGGCAGGCTTAGGCTTCACTGCCTCCTGCAATGTGCCAAGGATGCTTCTGGGCCCGTGCACGCACCACTGCACAGGACAGCTGCTCCTTCAGCCAAAAAGCAGGAGTTCAGGTAGCTTGTGCTCGAGGCCCTGTGCCCGTCAAAGTCAGCGCCAGGAGCATCAGGGTGCCGACTGATAACCGCCTGGCCTCCGTCTTGCTCCCCAGCGCTTGCTCCCCGGGTGAGTGCTGCCTGCATGCTGCCCGCCCAGTGACTGGGATGGTGTCCCAGGGCCCAGGTGTGGCTGCGTGGGGCTGTGTGTGGGCAGCCATCGCGCAGCACGGAGCCACACAGTCAGCAGACCAGCTTCATCCTCCATTTCAGCCGGGGGGCTGGCTCCCCTCCAGAGCAGCTGCCAAGCTGTACCCGGCGAGGCCCCAGCTCCGTCCTCCCTCTGTCTCTGGCAACAGCTGCCTGCAGCTGTGCTTGGCCAGGGCGAGGGAGCCTGACAAACCCCAGTGCTGCCCAAGGCGGGCAGAGTGCTTTTGGGAACTGTATTTTGCTCTGCCCCAGTCTGGGAAAGGTGAGCATACAGCTGAAATTGAGGGTCTGTTGCACGGCTCCTTGTGTCCTGGAGCTGTGGGCTGGTGCTGCTTTTCCTTGCTTTCAGTTCATCGTGCTGGGTCAGGATGGCCATGGGCAAACAGCTGTAGGCAGAGCTCTTGGGGAGCCTGAGGCAGAAGGAAGTTGAAGATATTTGGCCGATTTCTTCCCTCCCACCCCACAGCCAGGCTAAAAATAATGCTTTGCTTCATGCCATGCATGAAAATAAAGGAGACTGAAAAAACAGCAGTCCTGGATCATAGCAGTTAAGGAGTTGCTTGGGTTTAAAGCCTAGATATGGTCTTGTGTGCCTTGATGGGGGTTTTACGTAACCAGTGCCACTGGCTGGGAAATCCCACTGAAAATAAGGCACATCCCCTTCACAGTGGCAGAGACTAACCAGTATGATGAGCTACTGGAAGAGGCAGTAGCATCCTGAGTGCTTGAAGGCTGTCCAGTCTGTCCTGCCATATGCCTGTGTGCAGCCTAGAAGCTGGCTAAAAAGCCAGTGTGTGCCACAGGGATGGCCCAGCCAGGAGTCTCAGGAGTACTCTGGCTAGGAGCCTGCAGGTTTGAAACAGACCAGGCACATAAGATGGGAGAAGAGTCTATGAAGCCTCCACACCTTCTTTCAGCCATCCACAGGTCTTGCGGAGAGGGGGGACAGAAGGGACCTAAGGGTGGGGATGGGGAATCCCAGTAACTCCCTGATGGCCCTGCCTGTTCCTCCATGCAGGATGGTTCCCCCACCACCTGTCAGCAAACCCCACGTGTGTATCTCCACTGTGCTCATCATGACCAGCCTCATCCTCATGGATGCCTACCTGGTGGAGCAGAGCCAGGGCTCCAGGAAGCTGGGCATCTGTGTCATGGTGGCAGTGGGTGACGTGTGCTTCCTGTTGGTGCTCCGCTATGTGGCCATCTGGGTCGGGGCAGAGGTAAAGACAGCTAAGCGAGGCTACGCCATGATCCTCTGGTTCCTGTATGTCTTTGTTCTGGAGATCAAAGTCTACTTCGTATACCAGAACTATAAAGCTGATCGGAAAAGCCTAGATCTCATAGCCCGCAAAGCGCTGACCTTGCTGCTCTCCATCTGCATCCCAGCCCTCTACGTGTTGTTGGTGGCCACGGAGCGCATGGAGTATGTCAGGACATTCAAGAAGAAAGAAGATCTGCGCAACCGCCTCTTCTGGGTCATTGTAGACATGCTGGACGTGCTGGACATCCAGGCCAATCTATGGGAGCCCCAGAAGAAGGGGCTGCCACTCTGGGCTGAGGGCATCATGTTCTTCTATTGCTACATCTTGCTCCTGGTCCTCCCTTGCGTGTCCCTCTGTGAGATCAGCATGCAAGGGATTGGCATCATGCCGCACCGGATGATGCTGTACCCCATGCTGAGCATGCTCACCGTCAACATCACCACCATCTTCATCCGAGGCAGCAACATGATCTTCTTCAGGGATGCCCGGGTCTCCAGCATCTTCATGGGCAAGAACATGCTGGCTATTGGGCTGAAGGTCTGTACGTTTGTGCAGTACCAGAGGCACCGGCACCACGCGCCCCTGGGGCTGGACCCGGCCCTGCAGCACGGTGCCCAGGCCCAGCCTGCCCCAGGGCTGCACAAGGCCCGGGACCAGCCCGTCTGCCGTGAGGAGCTGGCCCAGGATAACACGTGACGAGCCAGCAGGAACCATGGCCTGGGCGCCGCCGTGCCTGGCCATACCTGCAAACCCGAGGCGGGACGTTGAGCTCCCCGTCTGGGCAATGGGCAACAACCCTGCTCCCTCTGTCCCTGGGTGAAGCTGCTCCAGTCCCTGAGGGTTGCATGGCGAGGGCTGCCAAGGCCCCAGAGCAGCCTCTGTAAGGCTGCAGAGCATTTTGGGATGTCAGCACCCCACCGGGTGAGCCTGGCAGCGGCGCAGAGGCGGGTTTGCCTGCCACAGGCCATGTCTGGCTGCGGGGCTGGGCAACTCCCCACTACCTATCGGTGCTCCCCACACAGCTCTGCCCTCCAGCCAGGCAGGGCTCAGGCCGGGGAGGCTGTGTGGGGACACCGTGGGTCACCCGCTCTGCTGTTGCTCTGCTTGGTGCTCAGCAGCAGGGCACACCCTGCTGTGTAAGCTGGGGTCCCCCTGCTGGGGGAACAAGGCCTGGGCTACCCCCTTTCAGCCAGTCGCAGGCTTGGGGGAGCACCAAGGGTGTGACTGTCCTTTTTTTTGTATCTTCCTCTTTGCAATAAAAGACCTGAGCCCTGTAGCCTCCTCATGCGTGTGTCCTTGCCAGCAGGCAGGTCCTCCGCTTCTGTAGGTGTCTGTGTCTCCTGTGCATGATATGTGGCTGCAGAGCACATCTGGGGTGGGGGGGCTCACTCAGGGACCACCCAGGCCTGGGGAGAGCATCCCAGGCACCTGGGTCTGAAGCCATTCCTCCCGGCCAGCACGAGTCTGGCAGGCTCCGATGGTGTCACTCGGGGAGCATGTGTGGTAGCAGTGTCGGCCATCACTGCCTGTGCAACCAGCTGCAGTGACACCAACTGGTGCCAGCCATACCCAATGGCAGCCCTCCCCAGGGACACCCATAGCAAGTCCCCACACTCCACCTGAAAGGACACCAGAGGAGGTGTGGCAGAGACACACCAGGAGAGCATTAGAAACAGAAGGAAAACAACCCAGCAGACTCCTTGAGGCTGGGAAGCCACAGGGAAGAGCAGCTCCCCTGGCGGCAGTAAGCTCTGCAGAGTATTGGAAGCATCTCTTGCTCTTGGAGCTGGTGTTGCCATGCTGCCACCTGCCCCAACGCCCAGTGCCACCATCACACTGGCTGAGCTGGGCAGTGGCCCAGGGCTTCCCCTGCTGCAGGGTGCTGGGCCCAGGAGCTGGCAGGGAGAGACAGGCCGGTAGACTTGTTCCTCACAGCTGATGTGCTGAACAGAAGCAGGTGACATCCCAGCAGGGATATCCTCCTGGCACACAGGCCTCAGCAGAAGGCATTTTGCTCTACAGGGGCAGGAAAGCAGGACTACTTTGGGGGTGTACCAGGCTCAGTCCCTGGAGGTGGGGACACTAGAAGGCCCCTCAGCAAGATCCTGGCAACAGCAACACAAGAGTGAGCCACCTCC
Source organism: Trogon surrucura (assembly GCA_020746105.1). NCBI lineage: Eukaryota > Metazoa > Chordata > Aves > Trogoniformes > Trogonidae > Trogon > Trogon surrucura. The sequence goes on along the minus strand of CM036618.1, from coordinate 114,242,814 downwards.
AGCCTGTCCAAGCTCCAGCCGCCTTCTCTTCTGACTTTAGAGGTGGAGGTTTATTCAGTTTTGGATTAAAAATTAAGAGCATGAAACAGCAGACCAATCCCACAAAGGGGCCAGGATAGCTTTGGGCAGTGGTGCTGCCACACCACCCCCCAACGTAACTCTCCTCTGAAAGTGCAAGAATGCAGCAGGCTCTGCATCCCACGTCACAAGGCTGGAGGAGGAAGAGGAAGCAGACAGGGAGAGTGCAGAGCAATAAGGCGCATGCACGTTAAAAGGCAGCCGAGGACTTCCACACGGTCTCTAGTCAAGCTGGCATATGCCATTTTTACCACCTTCCCCTAGTTACACTAAACTCTGTCACCAGAGCAGAACTCACATCACCCACAGGAACTGCAGTGGAAGCAGATGCTTCAGCAACACCCGCAGGTGGGTGTGATGGAGTTGCTTATCATTCCACTTCTTGCTCATTGCAAGGCCTTTCCCCAGGCCCCACACACCAGCTGCCCACCCGCACACAGCATGGCTGTGCCCAGGGAAGACTCTGCCCCCTCGCAGAGCCGAGGCATTCCACCAGCAAACACTCATGTCCACGTCTCCTCCTGGTTAGCACAGCCTCCAGAGACAGGTGCAGTCAGGAGAAACAAGAAAGCTGGTGGTCAAATGTAACATTGGAGAGGCATTAGCTTCCCTAAGTTCAAATACTCTTGAGTGTAACAGCACGGACAGTGGGAATAAAGGAAAACTGAAGTATTTTATTTCATATAGAATCAGCTTTCAGGGCAGAGACCACCTCGAGAGGCCAAGAGGTGAGGCAACCCTGCTGGGAAGATCCTGAGCAGGTGGCAGCGTGCCCTGGCTGCGAGGACAGCCAGCCACATCAGGGGCTGCATCGTGAGGGTGTCCACACACAGAGGGTTGTCATTCTCTCCCCTTTACTCAGTGCTTGTGGGACTGCACCGAGGCTGGGGCTCCAGAAAAGAGATGTTGGCCCCCTGGGCTGACTCCAGTTGAGGACATGAAAGTTGTTGGAGGCTGGACCACTGCAAGGAAAGGGTTTATTCACACTCAGGAAGAGAAGGCTTTGGGGAGACCTAACAGCACCCCTTTACCACCCACCCCCAAACCTATGACAAGGCTACTGAGAAGACAGAGCCAGGCACTTCTCTGAGAACAAGTCAATGGTTATGCACTAAGACCAGGCAGGTTTCCTGGAAAAAAAAAAAAAAAAATCAGTTGGTGTCTAACAAAACCTGGAGTAGAGCCACAATGCAGGGCAGGGCTCATGCTCTCCAAGCTAGAGAAAGAGATGAGCAGGTGCAAGGGCCAAGACAGCTGTTAACACCATGTGCATCTGCATGACAGACTTGTTACCACCCATGCATAGTGCAAATCACTAGTGAAGGGGACATTTCAGCTGCAGAAGCACTATTTCCTTCAGTTTAGCCTCTGCTGCGAACAGCAATGCTGTACAGTGAATGGCAGGCACTAGGAAGAGGCATGGCCATCTTCCAGGCCTGGCCAGCGCAGAGCGGGACAACGGCCTGTGTGTCGTCCAGCAGTCACGAGCTCTTCTGCGAGGGCAGGCGGCGCTTATCTTTGATGGCATTCCTCTTCCTCTTCTTGCTCAGGAAGCTCTCCAGCTTTCCACTCCTCTTCAGCTCTGCATACTTCTCAGCTAGCTCCAACTTCCGCTTCTCGGCTGTAGGGAAGAGGGGAGCAAGGTTTTAAACCTGAAGCCCACATCATTTCTACAGATCAGCTCCTTCTTCCGTCTCCCTCCCTGGCTCCAGGCCTGGCTTGCCCCTTGAGTACCAGCACCAGAACAATTCCTCCACAGCTCCGTGGAAAATTACGGACAACTTACTTTCAGTGCTTGGAGTCCTGTCAGCAGTACTCCCTCTAGGTCTTCCTGCAGCATGTTCACACAGTACTTACATTTCTTTAGGAAGAAGGGTTTCTTTCCCTGCTTGGCCAATTCCCTCTGTTGTCTCTTCAAAGACAGCTCCCTCTCCCTCAATTTCTGCTGTTTTTTCTGTGCCTGTTCTTGCTGTGTCTGTACAGAAAGGATGGCCTGTGTCAGTAAGTGTCCAGGCAAACTTCAGATCACACATCCTCTCTCCTAGTGCATCACCTCACAGAAGAGAAGAGGCTGCACTGAACTCACCATCCTGTTCAGGAGCTGCTGCAGTTTCTCCTTCTGCTCCATGTTCCGGCATTTTTTCAGCTGCTTCTGAACCATCTGAAGAAGAGAGCAGAAAGCATGACTGCCTGCCTGCCACCTCCACTGAGAAAGGCCTTGGAGGAAGCTGCCCCTGTCATGCAAGGTCCTCCTGGCCAAGGACAGGCATGCAGCATCACCTCCTTCTCCTGCTTCTTGATGTCGTCCAGAAAGCTGTACGTCTTCATAAATATTTCAGGCTTATACTCTCCAGACAGGTCATCAAAGCGAGGGTCTCGCTGGACCTGAAGGCAGGGAATGCAAAGGTAAGAGCTGTGGCTAGGATTACCCTGTTAATAGCCCACTTATTCTCCTTCTGTGGATCAGACCTTGCCTTTTTTTTTCCTAGCAATACTATGAACCCACCATTGAAAACATTAGCAGCTGTCAAGGACCAAATCCAATAACAAAGCTGGCAGTCCCTCATGAAGTCCCTCACTGTATCCAGTCCACCAAGCAACAGATATTTCCACAATGCAAGTCTACCACCCAGGAGTAGTCAATTCAAGGAACAGCAGCATGAGCGCTACCTCCAAACACCTGAAACGTGCAGACCAAGAGCTGGCTGAACACACGTTGTTAAGGTGATGGATTTGGGAATTCAAACCTACCTAGATTTTCACAGATTGCCTGGTTAGGTCACACAGAGAGAGACAGAGCCCTCTAGCAGTGGAAATTTACATATTAGGATGACTGAGCAATACATCAAAGTTACATTCACATCAGAAATTAGATGGACACTTGAACTTCCAATGTGATTAGTACTAAACAACAACCACAACTTACAGTGCAATCGTCACCGATGACAGCCATTGCATCTTTCTAGAGAAACTTGGGTCTCAGAAGTTCAACTTACACCTCAAGTTGTGCATTATGCAGGACAGCAGGTTATACAGAGAGCAGCCACTCCTGCACCCAATCTCTTGTTCTTCCCAGAGACTGGCTGGCACTACTTGTGCTGACGAGACAGTGCTCCAAGCCCTGTCCTCCAGAAACAGCCCCATGACCACATCAGGAACCCAATGACCACATCTGTTCTGTGCCCTAGAAACATCACAAAGGGAAGTCATCTCCCCAGCTGGGGAGAGGAAGCACCCACCTTCTTTGTGACAGAGACAACTTGTCGCAGAAAAGGTACCCACTTCTTGGCAGACATCTCCAATGGCCTGGGGAAAAAAAAAAAAAAAAAAAAAAAAGAGAAAAACGTACTTTAGAGGAGCAGAGGACAGAATGAGGCCCAGAGGCCCAGAAAACGTGTCAAGAAGTTAGCCAGACCCTCAGAAGAACATCCCTGCACAGTGCCGAAGGAAACAGCAGACCCTTCCATGCAATCCTCATCATGACACCCACAGAAAGCAAAAAGGCAACTCGGTCAAGAGCCACAAAAAGCTACTACAGCTGAATGATCTATGGTTAAAACAACCCTACACGAATCTTGATACAGCCCCAGCATACCAATTAAAAACCCACCAGCGGCATCAGTAAACACGCTATACTTAATTATTCCTCTCCCTCTCCACGTTTTCATTCATCATGCGACAACGCTCTTCTATTCCTGGCTCACCAACTCATTCACTCTTGACTAATACACTGAAAGGCGAGACCAAAGTTGGGAATTTCTGGCAGTTACGAAGACAGGCCAAGTTTCCTGTGGCGAGGCTCAGTGCGACAGCGTACTGTAAGCAAGTGAAGACAAAGTCAGCCCCCAGGAATAACGCATGTATCTCAGAAGAGACTTCACAGTGCATCAGGACCACGAGGGCCATGGTGACAACCAATTAAATGAACAAGTTCTTGCAACACAGGCCTTTAGAGCTTGATGCTTTAGGTGTATGAGGGGGACAATCTAAGGTGAGAGAACAGGGTACTACTCCCTTGATATTACTTGGATTGCTGTGCCCTGCAATTTGCCAGTACATCAGGTAGGTTATCAGAACCATGAAAAGACCTGTGAGCCACAGGCTGAGAGTACCCACAATGCGGGCATTACACCTGCAGTCAGCAACGCAATAACGTTGGGGCAGGAACATGACCCTGCAGGCATAAAGAAATCTTCCAGATCCCACTTAGGGCAGCGCTCGGTGGGTATTTGTGTCTGCTGATGCAGCTACACCCCTGTACAATGCTCTCAAGTGAGCTTTATACAGCATTGCTGAAGCCAGCTCAATTCCAGGGGATTCCCCTAAAGGCTTTTTTTTTTGTTTTTTTTTTAAGCAGCTCACTTCCATAACAAAAACATGAGAGAAACAGCACGTGGGATTGACACTGATGCATCACTTAAAGGATTAGGGGAATTAAATAAAAACAGAATTATGCAAACTGTGGCAGAAATAGAGGCACTATCTGAAGATGTTGCACTACACAAAATCCCCCAGACTCTTTATAAAAAATAAAGCGGAAACATTATTCTAATCAACTATTCAGGGCAGAAGAAACATGTATTCAGCAGAGATTCAGAAATACATTAGGGAGTACCAGTGTAACAGAGGAAACCTGTTCAAATCACTTAGATACGACTCTGAGGACTGAAAACTGGCGAGCTACTGTAAATAAAGGGTAATAGCATAATAGTTGTTACCAGTGGGGCCTGTTAAAAAAAAATAAATCTGAGAGCTTTTGTTGTGTTGAATACATTTTAGTCTCCACATCAATAGCACCTACAGAGTATGCAAATAGGAGATGATGTAAAGATCGCTGACGACAGGAAAAAGTCTGTGAGGATAAGCACTGTAGAGGGGAGAAAAAAAAGGAAAATCAGTGCAGACTAGCCACAGCGGAGACAACAGCAGAAGGATGAATGAAATTCCAGAACAACTGGCTTTTACTGGCAGCCCTCTCCTGCCAGCAGAAGCCAGGCAGAAGATGCTGATACACTGGAAGAGGTTTAGAAAGGAGGGCAACTGTTTCAGGGCCCAGAGGAAAGCACTACCATGCAGCTTAAAAGAGAAGTGTACCACGCCGTGGGTTAAAAGTGCCTCAATAGAGAGGGTGCAAAGGAACTGAGCGGCAATTTAACCACCAAGTAACAGATGGCTGCTGGGGATTTCAACAGGATAGGATGTTAAGAGCTCTGAAACAGCAACAGACCTTTCCCAGACGAAACACTACTGTGAAAAGCAATATTGTGCAAGACATTAAAGGAGACCTACACCAGCAGCAAGGGAATGGCAATACTGTGAGGAGCTCTCAGTGTAATTTCTGGAGGGAAGCGAGCACACACATTTTTCTGATCACAAAAGAACCTCTTTACCCCTTTTTGCTTTGTTGCTGCTTCACTGTAGCTTTGGTAGGTTTCGCAGTTTTTCTCCCACTGGTCACCCGCTTGAGCACTCTCATTCTCTCATCGTTCTGCAGCTCCAGTAGCTCCTCGAAAGACATGTGAGATTGATCTGGAAAAGAACACAGGACACACCTGAACCACAGAGCTCGTCAAAGCACTTCTCACCCTCAAATTCCACCAAGAAGGACATCTCAGAGCCTGAGACAGTGACGCTAGCACAGCAGTGCATGGCACAAAGAAGCCACTGCATCTCTCAGCCTTTGATTTCTCTCTTGTTAATCACTGCAGTCTTTAGTGCTAGAGTACTCTCACCCTCTCCCCAATGTGTCTTTTCTCTCTCTGCTCAGCAGCACACAGGACACCACGTTAAACGCTTTTCCCAGGTACAAAGCTTGGCACTGGCCCATCTTTTGGCCACACTGCAAATCCTGAGGGTTCACCTCTCAGTCCTGACGCTTTCACTTTAACAGGCTGTTCTTGTCCCATCACCTTTAAATGTGTGTCATCACATCTCTGGCACCATGAGAGCAGCCAGAAGGTGCAAGAAAACCACGTGGCCCATTCAGTCGGTCTGCTCAGACCACCGCACATCCACCGTAGCCCTGCTCAGTCTGTGACAAAGCGAATCCCATGGCAGAGCATCCTCAACGCCCCAGAGGCCTGTAAACTATTGAAATCCAGACGTTCAAGCTTCACCATCTCACCACCAACAGGCCTCGTTTATGTATTTTTATATATATATATTTTTATAGCCTGACTCCTCCAACATCAAAAACCTGACATCACATTCCAGCCCTACCGTGAGCTTCCCACAGTGTTATTTACACCTCGTGTTTCATAAAATGTTCCTTCTCTCCTCTGCCTGCTGACTAGAAGATTAACACAAACAACACAAAAACCAGCAAAACCAATTCTACCCAAAGTGCTAATGAATGCACAAGACATTATTCTGAAATTTTCTGTTGCTATGTTTCTTTAATATCCTTCAGTGATCTTTAACACTTCCCAAAATCACAGCGTAGAAATATTATCAACAGTTCTCTCTGGATTTACAACTCCTGGCGTTCAGGACTAGCAATCATAAAACACTTCTTAAGGCACCACTTGGATATGCTTATTCTGTTCTCCAGATGATGGTAGGGGCAAGAAGGAATGGGAGGGTTTGCAGTGCCTCCCTTCTGAAGGAGGAAGTCTCGGCAAACATCACCTGCTCAATACCTGAGGCACACATCCTTCCTAAGCCTTTCCAACACTGGCACAAAACACTTTGTGGCCTGGAAAAAACCACATTCTGCCTGTGGTGGGTTGACCCTGGCTGGATGCTGGGTGCCCACCAAAGTCACTCAGTCACTCCCCTCCTCAGCTGGACAGGGGAGAGAAAATATAACAAAAGACTCATGGGTCAAGATAAGGACAGGGAGAGATCACTCACTGATTACTAGCACAGGCAAAACAGATTCAACCAGGGAAAATTAATTTATTACCAATCAAATCAACGTAGGGTAATAAGAAATAAAAACCGAATCTTAAAATACCTTCCTGTCACCCTTCCCTTCTTCTCAGGCTCATCTTCTGGACACACAGTACAAGAAAGATATGGATGTGCTGGAGCGTGTCCAGAGAAGGGCCACAAGGATGATTAGAGGGCTGGAGCACCTCTCCTATGAAGACAGACTGAGAGAGTTGGGGTTGTTCAGTCTGCAGAAACGAAGGCTCTGAGGAGACCTTATTGTGGCCTTCCAATATCTCAAGGGGGCTACAAGAAAGCTGGTGGGGGGCTTTTTAGGATGTCGGCTAGTGACAGGACTAGGGGGAATGGATTGAAGCCAGAGATGGATCGGTTCAGATTGGATGTTAGGAAGAAGTTCTTCTGCATGAGGGTGGTGAGACACTGGCACAGGTTGCCCAGAGAGGTGGTGGAAGCCCCATTCCTGGAAGTGTTCAAGGCCAGGCTGGATGGGGCTCTGGGCAATCTGGTCTAGTGGGGGATGTCCCTGCCCATGGCAGGGGGGTTGGAAGTAGATGATCTTTAAGGTCCTTTCCAACCCTGACAATTCTATGATTCTATGATCTTCACCCCTGATTCCTCTTCCTTTTCCCCACCAGCAGCGCAAGGGGACAGGGAACAGTCAGTTCATCACACATTGTCTCTGCACTCGCTCTCTTCCCCTTCTCCAGTGCGGAGTCTCACCCACAGGAGACAGTCCTTCATGAACTTCTCCAACATGGGTCCTCCCCACAGATTGCAGTTCTTCAAGATCTGCTCCAGCATGGGTCCCTTCCATGGGGTGCAATCCCTCAGGAACAGACTGCTCCAGTGTGGCTCCCTCATGGGGGGATGACAAGTCCTGCCAGCAAACCAGCCCCACTGTGGGCTTCTCTCTCCGTGGGTTCACAGGTCCTGCCAGGAGCCTGCTCCAGTGTGGGCTCTCACAGGGGCACGTCCATCTGCTTCAGCGTGGGGTCCTCCCACTGCAGGGAGACAGCCTGTTTCACCATGGTCTTCACAGGAATCTCTGCTCCTGCATCTGGAGCATCTCCGCCCCCTCCTTCTTCACTCATCTTGGTGTCTGCAGAGCTGTTTCTCTCACATATTTTCCTCTCTTCTGGCTGCTGCTCTGCGGCAGCTTTTTCCCCCGTTCTTAAAGACGTTACCAGAGAGGCCCTTTCACCACGGCTGACAGAGCCCCTGACCAAGGCTGAGCTAATGGGACACAGGGGAACATTCTGTCATCTTCTTACAGAAGGCACCCCTGCAGCATCCCTGCTATCAAAACCTCGCAACACAATCCCAGTACTCTGCCCCATGAAACAAGCACGCTCTGCCCAACTCTGCTGCCAAGTTCAGGAAGCAACGTGAGACCAGTCAACCTTGGCTCAGAGCATGGACTCGTCACCCCTGTCACTCTCATCTTGGCAACAACTAAGACTTTCTGCTTTAGAATCTACTCATGTCATCCAGAGGCATATCCAAGACCTGCCTCAAGAAATGTTTTCTTCTTGCTTCTTCTGAACACTTAGGATCTCTGCTCTGTCAATGCTTTTTAGTCCTCTGAGGGAGGTTAAGGGAACATATCCAGTTTGCCAGGCAACGGACAAAGGAAACACTAATACGGCACTATTTCACCACACTGCTTCCCCAAAACACCTGCCTCACTTACCTTAGTGCAGTAAGATATCCCCTCTTGCTTGGGCTCCCAAACACACCCTTGTGCCTAACTTCTTAAGGACCACAGCACTGTCGCCCTTTCTGATCTCCTTCGGGTTCTCCACCTCTCCCCATGTCACTCTTGTATAATCACTTATTGCCTGCCCAGAATGTGAAATCACCTTCAGACCAAAGAGCCGTGCCTGCCCTCAGGTCCGAGCTGAGGGTCAAGCAGCTCAGCAATTTAAAGTAATCACACTGTTGGGGTAACACAGACACTTGAGAAAACAAATAAATTCTAGGGCTTAAACAAGAGTATTTGCCATCATGCTGTTTAAATTCAGCGCAGATAGCCTTAGGCTGCTGCACTGTAGGAAAAAATCTGTGCTAATTGTAGAAGCTGCTGGGATACAGAGCAATTAATCACTATACAGGGTAATATTTGAGTATCACTGGGTGCTCAAAGCAGCACTGGGCAGACAAATGAAAGACTCTAAGGAAACACAGTCAAAAGAGAAAAGGAAGCATTAAAAGAAATGAAGAATAATGTGAAAGCTACTCTAACATTACATGAAGACAGACAAGACAACATCACTTGCACTACAATGCTCCACTTGGCTGCAATTCCTAAACAATACTGTTAAAATAGCAAAGGCTTACGAGCTGTCAATGAAAACGTGATAAAAAGATACAACATTTAGCAAAGGATTAGAGAAGAGATTTGGTACAAATCAGACAAAGCGAAGGCATGCAGAGCTTCCATTGATAAAATATTTCACTATTGGTACGGGAGGCCAGACCAGACTTGACTACCCGAAACCTTTGCGGGAAGGGCTTTCCACAAATGGTATCAGTCCATGAAATCCATCCTGCTATCTATTTGTAGGAGACTGATTCAGCCACTCGCATTGATAAAAACATCATTTGCCACCAACATAAAAAATCAGCAGCCTGTTCTGGGGCGGAAGTGAATGGTCCCAGCAGGTCCCCACTGCTTGGCAGCACATTGGACAACCGTGTGTGTGAAAAGGTTGCCGGTTCCCTGCTCCAGAGCAGCTCGTCCTATCCACAGCCTCTGCACAAAGAGTTCATGAACCTTAAAATCTGGTTCTCCACCAAAATACCTATTAAAAGACAGGAGCAGCTTACCTTTCTTGTATCTTGCATTCTTTCTCGACACTTTAATTTCCCAATTCTTTTTTCATTCCTTTCCCCCTCAGAATATATTTTACCTTTTCTCTGCTGTCCCTATAGCCCATTTCATCTTCCCTCCTGCCATTTTTCCCCCCTCCTCCATTATTTCATGGATTGTTTCCTCTTCTTCCCAGCTCTTGCTCCTGATAACACAGGCATCTCCTGCCTACCAACCAGCGCAGCCTCTCCATGTCTCCTCTCCTCCCATGACACACGGACACCTTATGGTTTTGAGAGCTACACAGCCTGCTGAGCACCTCCAAGCGTGCCCAGAGTCCAAAAACAGATGACCTAAGCAATGGCTCGTGTCAGCCCAGTCATCCCCCACAGAGACAAACTTAGTGCAGGACTCCAACAGAAATCACAGAATTGTTGAGGCTGGAAAAGACCTCTGAGATCATCAAGTCCAGCCTATGACCCAAAACCACCACAGCAGCCAGACCACGGCACTAAGTGCCACATCCGGCCTCTCCTTAAACACCTCCAGGGACGGTGACTCCACCACTTCCCTGGACAGTGCATCCCAATGCCTGATCACCCTCTCCATGAGGAAGGGCTTCCCGAGATCCAACCTAAATCTTCCCTGAGAAAGCTTCAGGTTGTGCCCCCTCGTCCTGTCACTAGTTGCCAGGGAGAGGAGCCTGACCCCCACCTGACTACATCCTCCCTGCAGGCAGCTGTAGAGAGTGATGAGGTCCTCCCTGAGTCTCCTCTTCTCCAGGCTAAACAGCCCCAGCTCCCTCAGCCTCTCCTCACAGGACTTTCCCTCCAGTCCCTTCCCCAGCCTCGTTGCTCTCCTCTGGACCTGCTCCAGCACCTCAGTGTCCTTCTTGCAGTGAGGGGCCCAGACCTGCACACAGGGCTCGAGGTGAGGTCTCACCAGTGCTGAGCACAGGGGCAGAATTACATCCCTGCTCCTGATGGCCACACTGTTCCTGATACAAGCCAGGATGCCATTGGCCTTCCGGGCCACCTGGGCACACTGCTGGCTCATGTTCCACCGGTTGCCAACCAGCACTCCGAGGTCCCTCTCTGCCGGGCCGCTCCCCAGCCACTCCTCCCCCCGTCGGTAGCGCTGCAGGAGGTTGTTGTGGCCAAAGTGTAGGACCCTGCACTTGGTCTTGTTGAACTGCATCCTGTTGGCCTCGGCCCATTGACCCAGCCTGTCCAGGTCCCTCTGCAGTGCCTTCCTACCACCCGGCAGATCGACACTCCCCCCAGCTTGGTGTCATCTGCAAACTTACTAAGGGTAGACTCAATCCCTCATCCAGGTCGTCAATAAAGATGCTGAACAGGACTAGGCCTAGTACTGATCCCAACGTGATTACTTCTGTTCCAGAAACAAGGTTAGGGAGGGTCTGGCCAGACGATAAAAGGGAAACTGCTGCTCCCATCCATGTCGAGCTGTAGGAAGGAAAGGGTGTCTCTCGGTGGTCTCTCTGAGATCGTCATTAGGAGCGGGAAATGAAGGGCCTAAGGACGGAGGGTGCACCCCAGCCCAGCCCACCCACCGCCGGGAACCCGAGCCTCGCTGCCCTGCCCGGCCTCCCGCAGGCGGCGAGCCCGGCCGGGGACGCTCCCGCCCCTACCTCCTCCGTCAGCCTCTTCCTCCTCCTCCGCGCCGCTCCCGTCGCTGCTGGCGCCGGAGCTCCCGTCCTCCGCCGCCTCCAGCCTCCCGAGGGGCCCCGCCGTCTCCTCCTCCTCCCCCCACTCCTCCTCAGCGGCGGCGGCTCCTCTCCGTCGCACCGCCTTGTTCTGCCGGGCCCGGCCCCTAGTGCCCTCCTGGCGAGGCCGCATCGCCCCCGCCCCCCCCCCCCCCTCCGGGCGCCGCTCGCGCCCTCACCCGGTTCCGCCGCGACCCGCCGGCAGAAGCGGAAGCCGCGCCGCGACCGGAAGGCGCGTGGCGGAGCAGGGACGGCGCACGCGCAGACAAAGACAGGCGAGGAGCGCGCGCGCGCGCGCGGGGAGGGTGTTGGGGGTGTTGAAGGACGTTTATTGGTGCGGGCGCGGCGCGCAGTGCGCATGCGCCAGGGGAGACCACGCCCCCTCCGCCGCGTCGCCAAGGAGACAGGACAGGGCGGTGGCTGCGGCGTCGTGCGCGGCGGGCGGGAGGGGCTCGGCCTCGGGCCAGGGCCAGGGCCAGGCCGGAGCGGCGGCGGCGACGGGCGGCGAGAGGCTATCGGCCAGGGCGCGGAGCTGCGCAGCCAGCCGGCTGAGCTGCTGCCCCGGCGGCGGCGGGGCGGCGGGCGCGGGCCGGTGCTGGCGGGCGCGCAGGTAGGCCGCCTCCTCCTCCCTGTGGCGGACACGGCGGTGAGGGGCGGCCCGGGGGCGCGGCACCGTGCCGCACCCCCCCTCCCCGTGATGAGCCCTCACCTGAGGCAGCGGCTGGTGCAGGTGATGGCGCGGCCGCCGGCGTCTCGCCGCGCCGACACGTGGAGCCAGGCCCAGGTCCGGTCTCTGCGCAGCACACGCAGCACGGCCGGCCCCGCCGCCGCCCCGAGCGCTGCGGGCAAGGGACCGCGTTAGTGCCCGGCGGGGCGGTGTGCTGCCACAGGCTGTGGTCAGCCGCTGCTTTAGCTCCAGCAGGACCAGAGCCACAGGTAGTGGAGTTGGGTCTGTAACGATCCCGCCCAATAAAGTTCAAAAAAATGGGGCTCGATTGGGCTTGTGCCTCCTCTCTGCTCTGTGGCAAAGTGTGTTCCTTAGCTTGGAAGCTACCTGTGACCTTATAGACAGTGTATAGGATGTATAACCAGTTTTCTGTGTGGTCATTTTTGAAGTAGGGAGCCATAGTGGGCGGGATTAAATTCCCTTTGTTTCTGTTGGTCCGGACAGTTGGGTTTCAGCGGTAGCCAGAGAAAGACACATCTATTGCCAGGCCTGACACTCACCCACAGCTCTGTGCTGGGTGGCTGCTAGGTCAGTGTCCTCAGGATGCAGGAGGCTGTACCACGACTGACCGATCAGTTCCTCCCTGCGGTAGCCAAGGTGGTAGCTGACACTGGGAAAAAACAAAGAGAGCAGGGAACTGAGGGTTTTTGCAGGGTCTGCACAGAGTCAGCAAGAAGCTGATGTTGCATGATAGAGGAGAGAGAAAAACAACAGGGGTACAGAAACAGGTTGCAAATGACTGAGGGAAGAGGCTTGGGAAGTGTCTGGGACAATCTCACTGCTCTCTTGGTAAAGGGAAATGATCCTCACTGCCTGAGATGTAGAGCTGGAGCTGTGGTGCAAGCAGACAGCCCTCACCTCTCCGTGACATCGGTAAAGGTCATGTCTAGGATGTGTGTGCTCTGGAATAGGTCGTCCTGGGAACCAGCGTTGCTCTCTGCAGGTGACTGCGTGACTGGCGTGCAGAGGGCCAGGAAGGCTGTGGCAGAGGGGGAGGCCGACCAGCGCAGGGCTGTGAAGCGCCCACGCACCGCCACAGCCAGATTCCCCCCGTGCCGCAGCCGGAAGGTCTTGGACGTGCGCATCTCACCAACAAATGTGACTTCTGCAGGGAAACGAACCATCCAGAGCGGGTCAGGGGCTGCCTCACTCTGCTCCTGGCAGGGCTGGCCCTGGCTCTCGGACTGCAGCTGCAAAGGGGCAGAGCAGGGCAGCAGCACTCATGAGATGCCAGCTGAGGCCTCCCTTACCCCTGCCGAGCTTCTCCTGGGCAAGGAGGAGCTTCCTGCGTGCATCCTCATGTGCTCGCCCATGTAGGATGTCAAAGACTGTGTCCCCCTGGCTGAGCAGCTCCACCTGATAAAAGAGGGGGCTGCCATTGCCAACTGCACCTGCCGCCGTGGAGCCACAGGCCAGTGTCTGCTGTGACAGATGCCACGTGTGTGAGAAAGGCACCCTGACGGGTACGGGGACAGCAACCGCAAATGCCCAGCAGGCAGGCCTTACCACAGAGAAGCCCAGGACCTGAGCCACATTCTCCGAGATGTAGACCAGCTTGCCGTCGGCTGAGAGCACAAGCAGAAATCCTGGCAGCAGGGAGAGCAGCTCTGTGCCGAGGGCTGGTCCTGCAGGAGGAGCTGAGTCTGCAGGGGGAATGCAGGGTGAAGCCCTAGCTCAGTGGGGCGGCAGTGGTGCCTCCCGCAGAACCAAGCTAGCGTGGGGCGCGGCGGTGCTCTGGGTACCTGGAGGGAACAGCTGAGCCCCCCGCAGCTGGAGGCACACCAGGGCCATGGTGTGGAGGTAGGAGAGCCGCTCCTTCTCCCGAGCGGAGATGGGTAGCAGGGAGCGCAGCGCCTGCAGCTCCACGTTGATCTGGTCCCGGCGAGCCTTGGAGGCACCCTTAGTTGACCTGCAAAGCCAGGTGTGTGGGGAGAAGCATCCAGGAAGGACAGGGACAGCATTCCCCATTCACTGCTATGGGAAGAACTGCAAGCTCAAGACCATGGAGTGAAGATGCTCCCCTGAAGAGGCTGAGCACCCATGCCAGCTGTCTCTAGGAGGGCAAATCTGTGGTGGCTGTTTAAGTGCAGTGGGCACAGGCAGAGGTGTTCACAGCCACCCAGCGGGACACTGCTGTTGTGGCTGACGCCCCTCTCGCTGGTGACCAGGCAGAACCCATGTTTGGGGGTGGAGGGAGCCCAGGTGACAGACACGACCTCCCCACCAAACCCGGAAACTCTGTCCAGTGCCAGAACGCGAACCCCAGCACAGTGCATCTGGCTTTACCCTTCACCCAAAACCTCTCTGCCCCTCCAAGCTCCCACACCTCCTCCCGATGCGCCACCCCGCTCTCCCAAGCTGGTGCCGGCCCCTTGTGTGAGGGCCTTTGAGCACTTGGACAGCTGGCCCAGCTGGGGCTCTTGCAGCCTGGGAGGCGGGAGGGAGCTCACCTGAACGGTTTCGAGGCACTGGGCTCCTGCTTGCCCCTCCTGAGCAGGCAGCTTGTCTCTGCTTGCAGCGGCCTGTGGCAGTGGCTGCAGAAGATGGTCATGGTGTGGACGCTGGGATGCCTGAAGCTGCACCCCTGCCTCCTCCACCTCCGGCTGCGTCTGAACCTGCTGACCCCGTTGCTCCCGGCCTCCTTTTGTACCCGCCTGGGGCACAGGGGCCAAGCTGCTGGTGGGGAGAGTTACCTCAGTGACGCAACTCCAAACAGCTCGGGGCTATTTTTAGAAGGCGGGCTGCTAAAAATAGCCCTCGCAGCCGGCTGCAATCTGAGAGGGGAAGCAATAAAAGGAAGCCAGGGTCTTTAAAGCAAACCTGGCTGCTCAGGAGGGGGTGATGATGATGAAGGTAGCAGGGATCCCCCTGTGGGGCAGGCATCCGCTCAGCTCCTGCCGCACAATTGTTGTTGCCAGCCCAGCCAGAAGGCCCAGGGTGGGCTGCAGGCCTGTGGCTTGTCTGTGTGCCAGGCAGCTGGTCTCCAGCATTGCTGAGGACCATGGTGGAAAAGGGACTCAATATGCCAAGAAAATGCACTGAGGGCATCTGGGCCAGGGTGGTGAGCAGCACCCTGTCCCTGGGTCTGCAGCAGGGCCCTGGCAGAGGGAGGAACCTGAACGAACCTTTGAAGGGGAGTGGGGTGCCTGCGGCCCTCTCCCTGGTGAGACCTTTCTTCCCAGAGAAGCCTTCCCCCCCACCAAAGGTTTGCTCTCCTAGAGGCAGTTGGCGTAGGGCACTGAGCATTTCTAGGACCTGTTGTCTCCATACAATGTCCCAGAGGAGCTCCAGTGACACCCACTCATGGAAAGAGCCAAGAGCACCTTGGGGAACCCCTGTGCTCAGCCCCAAACTGTCCAGCACAGTGAGCTTGGGTGGCCTGCAGGTGCTTCCTGGTGCCTGGCACCCTACAAGGAGAGTAAACTTGGTGCTGGAGAAGAGGGGGCCATGGCAAAAAAATGTCCATCATTTCATGGCACAGTTTGAGTAAGAGCCTGTGGCTGAGGCAGGTGGTCAAGGAGCCGGAGCTGCTCATGCAAGATGCATGGGAGATGCCCACCGAACCCTCAAGGGTTGAGGACCATGAAGGGGGAGCCCAGGCTTGGGGGTGTTCTCTGTGAACCACATGTGCTGTCAGCACACCTCAGCTCCCTTAAAGCCCCAGCCCTGCCACTGATGCTCATCACCCACCACAGTGAGGTGTTGCCAGTACGTGAAGAACAAGCTCTCGTCGCAAGTGTGGTGCCTTCTGTTCTCTTGCCATGGGGTTTTCACTACTCTTCTGCCACTCCAGGCTGCTCCGTCGCACCCGCCTTGGCCACCCTCCCACGGGCTGAGGACCCAGGCACCCTCTGCAGCCTTGTGCTGCTGGATGAACAGCACTTGACCCTGGCTACGTGCCAGCCCTCAGGGCAGGCAAGACGGCCTGGGCCCTCTGCCACTCATTCCCAGCCTGTGGTCACCACCATCTCTCAGCCACCCTATGACTCTACACCACAGGGAATACCCCGAGCCCTTCCCCAGTTTCCCCTGCATTAGCTCCGCTACAGTCGCTGCTGGAGCTCCTCTTAATAACAGACACGTACACCTCCAGGGGAAGGCGCTTGGGCACAGCTCTCTCTGTGCCACCCAGGAAGGCTGCCCCAGACATGCCCCCACCTCCCTCCTTGGGGCAGGGAGCTGTGGGGCACCCACTTTCCTGAGGCAGCGCAGCCTAGGAGGCACACACCATCTCCCTGTCCCTTCACAGGGCAGCGCAGCCCTGAGCAGGAGGCAGCAACACCAGGACAGTGCAGGGAGGCAGCTCCCCTTCTCCCCGCCACCAGCTGCCATGAGCCAGAGGTGGCCTAAGGTGTCTGGGAAAGCACCTGGTTCAGCCTCCTCCCCTCCTGCACCTCCTCTCCCCCCAGTTCACCCACCAGGACACACAGAGCAGCAGAAACTACGTCTGCCTCGGTGTTTTTATAAAACTCCCCCCAGTTGCTATTTTACAATGGGAGCTGGGCAGAGTCCAGCTGGGCCCAGGTCCCCACACCAGGCTCAGCTCGGGGCTGGGCTTGCTGTCTGGTGCCAGGGAGCCGGTCAGCACTGGTGGGTGCAGGTATGGAGGTCCTGGCTCTCTCACAGCAGTGCAGGAGCAGTTCACAGCCTAAGGCCAACCCCAGGGCCATGGCTGGTGGTAGGAGTTGATTCAGGCCCTTGGAAAGTGGCTGGGGACCGGGCCAGCAGAGATGCAGCTCCACAGGCAAGAGGGAGGAAGGCAGGAGACGCTGGAGCCATCAGCAAGAAGGGGAGTTCACAGTTGTGCTGCTGGGCCGAGCCGATTTCTGCCCTGGCGGCCTGCTCTGCCTGTGTGCCTGCGCTGCCCAAAGCGTGACAAGGGCAGAAGGAGGCCTGGCTAGGGCGAGACAAACTGAGCTCACATGTTCCTTGCTTGATAGGGCTAAAAACTCATGCAGGCAGTGGAGCAAGAAATCAGTGTGGAGGGGCAAGGGCAGTAGAGGGACGAGCCAACGTCAGCCCTGGGATGAGACGATGGGACGGCTGATGGTGCTGTTTGTTGTCATGGCCGAGAGCTCCCATCTGTAACAAACCAATGGGACAGACTGAGAGAAAGCATGA
Source organism: Trogon surrucura (assembly GCA_020746105.1). Taxonomy (NCBI): domain Eukaryota; kingdom Metazoa; phylum Chordata; class Aves; order Trogoniformes; family Trogonidae; genus Trogon; species Trogon surrucura. The sequence continues at coordinate 114,225,462 of CM036618.1, read as the reverse complement.
ACACAGTGCCCAGGGCTGGAGCAGCTCTGCTGCATGTCAGCCTCATCTGCTGTCTTCAGCCCAGCCTGCTGAAAAGCTGCACAGTGCCAAAGAGGGCCCCAGGCAGTCCTCAGCCAGTGCTGGAACATCCCAAGGTGAGGGAGCACCCGTGGGGTGATCTCCCAGCAAGGCACACAGTACCTGATGTCGTGGGGAAGGCAGGACTGGTCCAGGCTGTACTGAATCACTGCTAGTTTACACAGCGTCTTTAGACTGGGGCCTGTGGAAAGAGGGTAGTTAACCACAGCAGTCCTCGTCTGGACACTATGGGGTGGAGAGTGTCCAAGCATGGTGCAATCAGTGCCAGAAACAGGGCAAAGCACCCCGGCCATCCCTCTGAGGGACAAGGCAGGCTGCACACTAGGGCCAGGCTGGAAGGGTTTTCTGTGCTCCCACAAGAAGTCTGTGAAGAAGCGCACGAAGAGCCGTGAGCCCAGCTCAGGCCTGCAAGCACAGCTGCATCTCTGGCTGGTTTTCCTCAAGCCACGTACAGCCACCAGAGACAGCAGCCTGGCTCCAAGAGGCAAGCACCTGGAGCCAGGCAGGACATGGTGTGGTGCTTCACAGCACGGCTGGCTCACAGGGCACCTTGTGGGGGAGTGGCACAAGCTGGGCAGGGAGTGCTCACGTACTGAAGTCGAGGATGTAGAGATCCGAGTGATCCATCAGGTCAAATTCGTCACCCATTCCCTCCTCTGGAGACGGGCTGCAGAAGCCAAGCAAAGTGTATCAGTCAGTGCCAGAACGCTTGTACACCAGTTATGGTCCCTTGGGCTCCCCAAGGGCTGAGCAAGTTCTGGGCTGTTAGGGGCCCACCTGGCCCATGCAGGGGCCCTCTGGTCCCTCATGTCCCTGTTTCCTCCAAAGCCATCACTCTTCCAGATCCTCACAGAGCAGGCAGAGCTGCACAGAGTCAGGGACAGAAACACACACTATCTCCTCTGCAAGCAGGGAATGTGGGAGCTGCCTCCTTCTCACGAGTGATCACAATGACTCCAGCTGCAGGCCTGCCTCTCACCTCACCTGCACTTCCAAACACAGGTCCCACTCTGCAGGGAACATCCCTTTTCCCTTCGTGTCCATTGACCAACCACTGGCTGGTTTCACACTCCTACCTCCCTAGGTACCTCACAAACTGCTCTCCAAGAACTGCACAACCCTGGAGCCTCCCACAGAACTCTGCCACCGTCCCTCAGGACCTGAGGAGGGTGCTAGCAAACAGCTGCCTCCAGATCTGAGGCTCAGGGCTGTATTTGCTCCACAATTTAAGTGGATCCAACCCTCCAAAGAGCTCTACTCAGAGAGGCAAAGCTGAACCCCAGGATGAGGCTGAGGATGACTCTGAGCAGGCTAGAGAATTGATGTTACAGCAGCTCCTGAAGACAGGCTGGCATGCTTGCATTAAGCATCTGTCCCCCTCTCTGTGTGATAAACAGGCCCCAGGGGCTGCTCCACGGCAGGCAGGGCCAGGCAGGCTGGTATCACCTGGAGAACGCAGCACACTGCTGGAGACTAACCAGCTTCATAGCAACACCATGTCCTCAAAGACTGCCTTGGTAACAGGTCAGGAATTTGATAATAATGATTTTTTTGACCTATATGCAGATCAAAATTCTGAGGCAGACGGGGGTCGGCCCATCCCTACCCTTGCCCTAAACATCACATAGGGCAGCACGACACAGTGCACACCCCGTCTTTCTACAGACTTCAGGCCAGCTTCATCTCGCAGCTAAGGGGAGGCATGCAACAGGAAGTACAAGGATTTGGGAGAACATCACACAAGACAGGCATCCAGTCCAGGAAGAGTCAGACAGTACACAGTGGCACAACACAAAATCCAAAAAGCTGTGCTGGTGTCCCTAGAGAGGTAGGTGAGAAAAACTGGAGACTCAAGAGGACTTTTTGCAAGGCTCTCTAGTTGTGCTGCAGGGCCACAAATCATGGGAGCCATGACCCATCTCCAGAGATAGTGGAAGACTCAGCAAGTAGCTAGTGGCCATCCAAATCTGCAACCTGGAGAAGCAACAAAAGGAGCCACATGCTGCAGGCAACGCTGCTGCGCTCTCCCTGCCCACCTCCGCTCTTGCTTCCCAGGGCTGCAGAGAACATCTGCAGACTGCCACATGCCATATGCACTCATCAGTCACACCATGGAAACCTGTGGGCTGGATTCTCCCGTCTGAAAGCTCTCAGGAGCACTGATGCTGCTGGGGACAGTGGCAGCATGCACTGCATTGTGCTGCTGCAGCACTGCGGTGGGCCAGAACGTGATAAGCCAAGCTCCTTTTCGTTAGGACAATACGGAAGGTGATTTGCCTAAGTTCAGCTCTTTCTACAAAGGAGCAAAAGCAGCAGCAGAAAACAAGCACTTGAAGCAGATACTGAAGTCTTTGCTCGGCTTACTGGCAGCTCTTTCCCTCTTTCCCTGCAATAGCCATACATACCTGTTGCATTAGCACTAACTCTCCAGCAAAAGCCTACAGGTTAACAACCTGCAGCCAGGAAAAGATCCTATTTTATTAGCTTGCATTCCTCTGACTAGGCCAGCAACTGGACTGATTTTGGATTCTGCTGCGTGAGCGCAAAAACCAACAGCACAAGGTTTGAAACAGACTCCGCCCAGCCACACACTGGTCATTGCACCAGTTCTCACGCGGTTAAGATCTACTGCAATTACTTCTGTGTGGGCATTGTTGTAAGAGAAGTGTAGAGAAAGCAGCTAGGAAACATTTGTGTGGCAGGGCAAGCACAGGCACTTCTCAGTCTGACTCAAGAATCACCATGGGCTCCAGCCACAGCTCCCCAGTTGTGCCAAAATGGGGATGGCATTTCAGAAAACTGAGCATGTGTCAGGCACTGGTCAGAGCAGCAGTCACTGTAAACCAATCCCAATTAGCTGATACTCCTATCTGATGTTGGGCCTGGAATGCCAGTGAGGAGCTATGACTTCAGGCATTTCTAGGGAACAGACAGCCTCATCTACAGTTTCCTGCCTTCGCAGTCTTGGTGGAACAGCCAAAAGAATGTGAGAGACATCCCCTAGCACAGAGAGACCAGCTTGTGTTGGAACAGTGCTTGGACCAGGGGAAAGCACTCCCATGGCTGGTGGTCGTTTGGAGAATTTGAAAGGAAAGGTGTTTTAAGTCCTGCTTTGGTTTGCAACAAAGCAATTTAGTGTGTCCTCAGTGCTTAGCTTGGACTTCATGCAGTGACTTCTCACCTCAGTGTCAGCTGCTTCCCCACCTACGGCCCACTAAGCTTCACATCTCACAGAACAGGAGACAGCACCTGCCCTCCCCCGGTTCCTGGAACCCCAGCGCAAACTGCGGGGCACGGGTCACTGCTGGCAGACAAGACCTGTTGCTGATGGGTCCCATCTGCCCGGATGCAGGCAAGAGCCCCTTTAATTCCACCCCTGTGTGCTCACCATACCACAATCTAATCTCACATCCACGTCACAGGAAACCCTAGACCATCCCTTATCTTTCAAAGGAAGGCCAGCAGGCACCACGTCTGTGGTTTTAATCGCTAACTGCAAGCAGCTAGGGAAAGCCTGGAGTTCAAGACCAGGATAGCTGCAACTCCCAGACAGCAGGGCGCGGGGCACCCCTTAGCCAGCCAGGGCCCAGCAGAACAGCAGCTCCAGACACTGGTGAGAGCTCTTAGGCCCTGCACCAAGCGAGAGCCCCTACTCGCTCACCAAAGCCAGACGCTTCTAAGCCTTGTCAGCCTCAAGTTAAACCTGGATGGGCATCTGTTCAGCTAAACTCTGTTTTGTAGCGTTCCCTCTCCCCCTCGCACTCCTTTACAGACGGTCCCTGCATGTTTTAGTGCTGGCGGGTTTGGGAGGAAACCAGACCAGGGCCACAACCATGACACAGCTAATGGCGACACTGAGCTTAGCGCTGCAGGACTTCTTGGTCACTCAAATAGGACACAAGTGCACAGGATTGTTGCTTGCCACAGCAAGAGACCACAGCTGGGGCAAACTCACCAGGCTCTGGGCAGGAATTACAAAAATAAATGAACCATTTGGACTCCACAGGCCCCTGCAGAAGCGCCTCTTGAACAGCTTATGGTGTAAGTGAATCCCATACAGGAGGGCAGGAAGCAAAAGACTTTTGCCTGCTCATCCCCCACTGCTGCTGCTGAGTGAGCTGAGCAGGCCGCTTGCCCTCCAAGGAGCCCTGCTGGACCCCCGCGCTGTGTGCTCCCCTCCCCCTTCCCGGGCAGGGGAGCACAGGTCAGAAGGCAGACCACAGGGAGTTCTCTGTTACAACGACTTCCTGGAAAACTTCTTATCTTGCCAGGCAGCTCCAAAATACACCTGATAACTGCTACAGGAAGCGAGCGCAGTCTCCACCCCCATCTCCCCCTTCCCCAGCCTGCAAGAGACAACCTTCCAGTCCAGGCAGGCTGCATGCCTGCCCGCCAGCAGCCCTTCCTATTCCAGACCGCACTGGGCTCGAGCCTGGATTAAGGAACAAGCTGAATACTGGAGTCGTTCAGTGGAGAAGACAAGGCACTGCCTGGGGCAGAGGTGGACCGAAGTCCAGAAAGCTGGTTTTCAATTTTTTCTTGTGGTTTGCTAGTATTCCCTAGGACTGCCTAGGTTTAACACCAGAGTTCAGCTACTGCTGTAATACAAATCCACATCACAGCATCCAGAGAGACCATTCAGAGCATCCAGAACTACCATCAAGCCTTACACCACATGGAGCAGCACCTCATGTCTGTTGAGGAGACTGGATCAACTCAGCACCTCTGCAAACCTCACCGGCACTAAGCACTCCCTCACACCCACATGGACATCCTGCAGCTCAGCACACACCTCCAGCACTCCTAGGGCCTGAAGGCCCTTCACTCCATCACACACTGGCATGGTCAACCCATCAGCAGAACCAGCCCTGCCTTGTCCTCTGCCTCAACATGTCTTCAGAAATATTCCCAAAAAGCCACTGCCAGGGTCACAGAGAAAGCTCCAAATCACGGGGATGGCTGAAAGCGTTTCAGATGTCTCTGCAAGGTAGATGCTGGCAAACAGGCCTGTGCTGGAGAGCTGCAATTTGTCACTCTAGGCAGTATAGAGCGTATCCTGGTGATGGGCCACTTCCTTTCTTTTAGCAGCTGTTAAGACTCTTGGCCACATCCAGTGGCCCTGCACCCTGACAATATCAATTCTAGTGTCTGACAGCTAAATCCTTAACACCAGGTGCCTTTTGTGAATGGAAACTTTGCTGAGGAACACTGGCACAGATGAGAATGTCATGTGTACAGGCTCCTTAAGCAGGCCCCAGCTGAGCTGACATCCCACTGCAGATACCACACTTGCCAGCAAAAGAAAAACTCTGGTGGGAGAACCAGGGCAGGTTGCAGGGGACAATAAGTCAGTCTGAGGTCTGCTACAGCAAAGCAGATTAGGATACTTGTCCTTTTGATGGCAGGACCTCCTCCCCACTCCCTAGCACCTTTCACACTTGACCCTCCTGAACAGCATGTTCTGCCTCTATGTGTACGAGAAGGCTCGCCACTAGTTGCTTTATAAGCTTATGTGACATCTTCCATCTCCCTTTTGGCCTTTTTCCGGAGGAATTCTGATCTACGTGATTTCTTACACTCGTAAGGTAGACTGACAGTTGTCATTTGCTTCTGAAGGGCATCCGGCTACGGCAAGGGGCACAGCGTGAAGGGACACTGTGCTGAAGGGAAGAGCAAACCCTCTCACAGAGCCACCCCACACAACTCACCTGGTGCCTCCAAAGAGAATGATTTTGTCCCCCACTCTGCAGCAGCACTGCCGGCGTCGAGGACACGGGCCCTTCCCCTTGGGCTCAATCTTCCTCCAAGACAGAGAAACTAAGGGGCGGACAAGAGTGCACCAGCTTGTCACAAAATCCTCGCCAAGAGCCAGGTAGGAGCTGGTTATGGTTTTAAACAGATCACAGCAAAACCAGAGGCCTCCAGACACCAGCTAGCCAACACCCACCCTCCTTGTTGACCTTCTCACTAGCGGCAAAATGATGCATTTCTCTGAGGTTGTTGCCGAAGCACCGCTTAGACAGCAGGCACAGCCCTGGAGCTCTGCCTTCTGAGAAGCGAGATGCAGGTCGAGGCCTCCTGCTTGCAAAGCCTGAGAGTCAGGAGGCACAGGCTGCCACAGCAGCAGGACACCACAGGGAGCTGTGCAGGGCAGAGCTCCAGGAGCAGGCGGCCACAGCCTGCTTTCCCCAGTGCCCTCCTGCCGTTCGGATCCAGGGCGAGACCCAGGAACCAGCTCCATCTGCTGGCAACCACTGTGAAAGCAGAGCATCCTCACCGAGTGGAGACTGCAGGGACAGCTTGGTCGTGGGAAGGGAGCATGGGGAACTGAACAAGTGGAGAAAATAGCAGCCTTCATCCTTGCTGCTCTCTGCGGCAAGGATGCTGGGGCATGATTAATCACTGACACACAGCACTAAAACCTTCAGGAGCTTTCACACCAGCTCAGAGATCAGCTTGGGGAGCAGCAAGTTGGCTGCTTTCAGGTAACTTTACTGTGGAAGGCAATTAGCAAACAAAATCAGTGTAATGGACTGTGAAAAGTGCTTGAGGACCCTGAAACAGTTCACAGCCGACTGATATTCAGGGTTCTAGCTGAAGAACCACCCCTTCTGCTGCATAGTTTGATCTGGTACTAAGAGAGTGTGGTATGGTGATCCTGCAGCTTGAGTGGTTTCTCCAGCTCCCGGTAACTCCACTGTTTTCCCATATTTTTTACCAACACTTCCATGTGTTCAAGAACAAGACAAATTTTTGCCAACCACCGTTTGATTAGCTGTGTCTTCCAGCAATACCTCCTTTTCTACTTTCTAACAGAGATTCGGAGACAGTCTGAGGAGCAGCAGGAGTCCCAAGCACAGTTGCAAATTCCTGTCAAAAGAGCCATCCCCCACCAGGCAGGCTCCTAGCTGGCAGAGTGCGCTCATCTGAGCACTCACACCCTTGAGGACCTTAAGCACTATCACTGCAATAAGTATAAATACCTGGATTGAATTTCCAGAGGTCATGGAAGTGTCTGTTCAGGCGTGCGTTGTAGCCACCAAACACATAGAGCTCGCCGTTGTAGCTGACTGTTGGGAGTAAGCACAGACATCAGTGTGCCACTCAAGGCAGAGCCCAGCAGGTCCCTGTCCCAGCACCAAACACAAAGCAAAGTGGTGCTGGCCCCCCACCTTGGCTGACATCACCTTCATGTGCAGGGCTATGCACGAGGCTTTTCGGTGGGCAGCAGCTTTCCAAAGAAGCCAGGCTCTGTGCACCCCTTGTTAACCCACATCTCCACCCAGCAGACCAGACACCCTTTCTGAGGCAGGCAGGAATTTTCTTCCGCTGCCCTCCTTCCCCAACAGACCCACACTCACATGCTGAATGGCTCCGTCGGCCTTCAGGAAGCACCGGAGTTGGAGGGGAGTCCAGCCAGGAGTTTGTTTCTGTATCAAATACTTTAATGCGGTTACAGTAGATCTCATTGTTGGAGTGAAATGGCCCAAAACGATCAGCTCTGCCACCAAATACGTACATCTTTGTTCCAATGATGGTAGCTGAATGGAAGTCTCTCCAGCGAGCTGGTGTACCCTGCGGGGACGGAATATAACAGAACAAGAAAGAATGCAGATTACCCAGGGAGGTGACACATCTTGATGGGGAAGCTGTCCATCCTTCTCCTGCAGATCCCAGCCACACCAGACAGAAGCTGCGAGACAAGTGTGGGCAGCTATCCCAGAGAATAGCAGATAGGAGACTTCCTTCACAAATGAGTGAAAAGCAGACACTGACCTTGGCAGAGATTAGGGTCCACATCATGTTCGTGGTGTCCAATTTGTGGATATCGTTTGAAAAGCAGTCAGCCTGGAAGACAGCAGGGCAGCCTAGTCACAAAGGGACCGACAAGCCCGGTCGCATCTGGCCCCAGGAAGGATGCTGCCCTACACACCTGGAGCATCCCTTTGGAGTCAGTACTTCCAAAGACAAGTGGTGCTTGCTCCAAAATGTCTGGGTAGGCAGCACACTTAACAAGAAGGGGGGCAAAGCCCGTATCTCCCCTAAGCCGTCCTGCCTCTGCCTGCAGCTTTCCCATTGATTTGTTGCTCAATTCCACCCTCCAAGGCTGTCCTGCATGCAACATGTACGTTCACAGCAGAACCCTGCCTCTGCTCCATGCCACGACAGAAGAAAGGGGCACTAGCTTGACAGTCAAACTGGCTCTGCACTAAGGCTGCCTGATGAGAGGCAGAAGCTAAGACTACTTCTAGAAAGCTAAATGTCCAGGAGCAAGTACGCTTGGGGTTCTGCAGATCCCACAACATTCATCTGCATCGAGTTGCCTGGAAGAGCCTGGATTCAGATGAACGGCACAGACTCCTGCTCCTCCAAGTGAGAGGGACAGCAACGAGGCAGCTACCGGCTTGTTTGGTCTTGGTTAAAAACAAGCCACATCTAAACTGCTCCTGTTGCTCTAATCAAGATTGTGGATTTGGCACGCTGTTGTCCTCAGAAGAGGGGGAAACAGAGCCTCCAAATAAACAGATGTGACTTTGCACAGCTTCTCTGGAGCCCGGTGGGTAGGCCGAAGTGATATTTACCCACTTCTTAAGATCAGAGCGTAAGGATTTGCTCAAAGGAGCATTAGGCACACTGACAGCTAGTGGTAGGATGGCCTCCGGCTCAAGGTATTCTTAATGGGACGGTAAGCAAGTGTTTGCTGGAGGGGATCAGCATGAGCTGAGAGTAGGTACAGAATAGAGGGAACATGCATCAGATTAGTACAGAAACATCAACACCGCAGACACTGGAAAGTAAATTTTCTGGCTCATTTCACAGCCAAATTAAATTAAATGTAGACAATATATATTTATTTTTAAAAATACGTATTTATCTATCTAAATTTGGCTGAGAAATGAGCCGGAAAAAAAAAGTAATTACATTTTGACCTCTATATAAATCTATATCTGTTGAGGAAGAAAAGAAAAATATCTGGCATTTTTTAGGCCCACTTTCCCAACCACCCTCTCTGCAAAACAATGAGCATGACCTGGGTAATTAATGCCATAACTTTGCTGAGCTATAAAATGAAAGCAGCTATGGATACAAATATGCCCCTGTATCCTGTCTCTACCAATGTCCTGGGTAGGAACACCCTCTTTCCCAAGGGATCACTTAATAACACTTACAGAGACTACTCACCAGCTGTTCATAGCCTCCGAAGATAAACATGCTCTTTGCCAGGACACAAGCTGAGTGCCCATCTCTTGCTCCTGGGACCATTCCAGACACCTTTGGCGTGAACCACTTGTGCGTGTCTGAAACAAAACAGGAGGCAACGCTAAGAAAATGCAGTAGATGTTGGGACAGGATAATTCTTTACCACTCTTATTCACTTCTAAGACAGTAATTTTTCTTTCAGGCACAGCACTTGATTCTCTGGAGAGGCTACAAGCTTCTTCAGGCAAGGGCACCTGCCTGAGCCTCCGCAGAAGAGACAGAGGTCTCGGCTCCAGGCACGGCTGCTGACTCTGCCTGGCCTCACAAACATCTCATGTTTTAAGTGTGAGTAGTACAGTGCTGCTTGAGCAATGTTGTTTTTATTGAATCTCTTGCAAAGCCTACTTGTGAGTCACTTATCAACCCTGCATTTACAGTTTCAATTACAATGAAGCGATGATGTTAAGTGGCTCAAGTGACCTTGCGGCGTGGAGGCGCTCACTAACTGACTAAGGAAAAGCAGCCATCTCAAACCCAGGCAGAAGTCACTTAACCAACAGGCTCACCATGTCAACAGAGCTACTGTGCACATCCCCGCCTCTGCAGCACAGCTCTTCCCTATCTTATCTACTCCTCTTGTTACATTCTCATCTCCTCTTCAAGGGGAATCTTCCTCACTCTTCACCTTTCGCGGTTCCCTTCACGCTGCTCCCCAGGAGCCTGCAATCAGCCAGATTCAGCCCCTTAGCCTGCACACTCCAGGGGTTGGCTTGAGTTAGGGGAGAACTTTAAACTCAGCCAGACCTGTTCTCCATGCCAGGGCAACATGGAGCCAAGCCAGCGACTCACTGCCAAGTGCAAACAGGCACCTGTCCCAAGAGCCCAGAGAGGCACAGATAAGCCCTGAGGCAGCAGGAGACATTCTCCCCACCACCCCTGGCTGCTGTGAGTTGCCAAGAGCAGCGCTTATTTCAGGAAGCGGCAACACTGGAGCCAAAGCAACATTCTTCAAGAGGATAACTTCTCTGAACTTGGCCTGTGGCCACAGCTACCCACCTAGGCTCCAGCTGGAACCACACAAAGGGTCTTGCAAGGTCAACAGAATCCCATAGCAGCCTCTAGTGAGAGAGCTGCAGCGGCTATTGAGTTCCTTTCCTTCACGGGGCTGCTTCTGAGCCCAGTCACACAGCAACAGCATGTCAAATTAGAGATGGAAAAGACCTTGATTTGTGATCTGCTCGGCACCGCAGTGGACAAAACTGCACTCAGCCAGGACTTTATCCAGCCTGATGCGACTCCTACACACACCACAGATCTGTGACTACGACTGCCAGCCTTGCTTTCCAGGATCAGCAGAGGACAGGTACAGCATGTACGGACAGCTGCAGAGGGTTCGGACCAGGACTGAAGTCTGGCCTTTCCATCAATTTTCACTTAATGCTAAAGCACTGCCATTGGCAGGAGATCAGGCAGCTCCAACTACAAGGCCTCTGTGTAGGCAGAGGTTTACTGGTGGCTTCCCCGCTGCATCTGTCAGGGGAAGGGGGAAACCCTGTGCCCAGAGAGCGGCTCTAAGCTGTGAAACATTTCCTAGAGAAGAAGGGAACCCATGACCAAGCACCAGAGCAAGCAGTTTCCTTGCGAGTCCAGCAGGCCAGTTACCAGCCAGTATGGCTAGATGGATTTGCCTCCAGAATCCAGATATAGTCCCTTCTTTTCCTGATACTCTTGCCCACACAGTTTCTGATGGTGCCTGTTCTCCCCAGGTGCTCCAGCAGCACTAGGGAGAAGCCAACCAAAAACCTCAAGGAGTTTTCTTTCAGGTTTCCCTAACTCAACTGATGCCTCCCCTTATTTTGTCATCCTGTTCCTAACTCCTTCTCTGTTTTATTCCTCACTCTCCTTCATGCTTTCAGAAAGAAGGACCATCTGGAGAGGAACCACAATCCTCAAGAGCTCTAGCCCCTCCTTGCTGCAACCTACAGCCACAGCTAAGGAACAATACATCACACAGAGAGAACACTCTGGTTATAGTTACTACCAGAGAGAGCGCACAAAGCTTACAGAAAAATTAAAACAAGTTTGACTATTAGACAAGCTCAGTAATCCCTGTTCAAAGGCTTTTACAGGGAGTCAAGTGTGGAGACACACTGGCCGCCCTGCTCCCATTCCAAGCCTGCTGAAACAGCCACCAACATCAACTCCCCAGGTGCACCACCTCCTCCAGACCGTCACTTCGCAGAGACCGAGGGACAGGAAAACAAGCTGGGGAACAGTATCATGGGGCAGAGAGAAGGTCTCATCAAGAGCAGCTGTGCCAAGGAAGAGTGAGAGACTGGAACTTACTGACATCGAAGGCATAGAGCACGTTGCAGGCTCCCTCAGTGTCGTTGCGACCGCCCCATATGTAGACGGTGTCATCTATGAGCACTGCTGAGTGCCCGTACCTCATGTAGGGCACCTCTCTCACATGGTCTCGGCTGTTGGTCCACACTGGAGGCAACTTGATCCACCGCAGAGACACTGAAAGCATAAATTTGAGCCCACGTCATTTGCTAAGCCCGCTGAGCATGCCCACAGGTCATACCCCATCCTGCACAGCGCTTTCTTCCCCTCCTGTGACAAGGTGGAGAATCAGGCTAGTAAGCAAGACAAAGCTGTGTCTGACTCTGAGTAGCAGATAGTTAAGGAATATGGAAGCACAGTTTTCCACAGGTCCTCACCACTGGTGAGATTAGAGGAAGCACTGGAGGACCAGAGGACTCTGGACAGAAATAGGCTCCATTCTGCATCAATTACACTGAATGGCTCATCCTAGACTGCGAGTGAAGGTACAGAACATACACAAAAATAAACAGAGAAAGGAAAAAGTGCAGAGGTGATAATGAATGCAGACACTATTTCAGGCTAGTGACATTTTTAAAGACTGAAAGAATGGCAGCACAGGAATAATTCACTTCAACATGCAGGGGAACACATCTGAAGGCATCATTTGGACTTGCAGTTTAAGTGCAAGTTAAGTAAAGCAACACAGCAGCTTTGTGTTGCTTTTGTGTTGTTTTTTAAGATGAGACATCCGTCTGTCTCCTTTACCCTCACCCATACTCAAGTTCTCCCTGTTAACCCCGTGTTACTAACAGGAATTCCTCATGATTACAGGTTGCCCTTCTTGGCAGCCTCTGTGTCACGTTCAGCAGCAGCCAAGGGTAGTCACCAGGTATTGCACGGTTAGTGACAGCACAAGAGTCACAGTGAGTGTTACACGGCCATTACATAACAGCACCCAGACACCCTCCCTCTACCAAATATACGGCCTCCAGTTTTGTTTTAAGCATGGAGATAAGATAAAAATATAGCAGAAAACTGTCTGCAGTTCCCCTGAAATAATAACATAGGAAAAGGTAAACGGTCAGGCATCTTAAAAGGTGAGCATCTACCCCAGAGGCAGAAAGGGCACTGAAGAAGCACAGCCCACACTGAAGTCAAGACAGATGGGATGTTTCCTACCCAAAGCACGTTTTCCTCTTTGGAAGACTGAAAGAGATCATACAAAACCTGGTATCTTGGCTTTAGCACTGGAACCTGGTAAGGCTAGCTGAGCGAGGGCTTGGGAAGCCAGCGTCACCTCCCAAGTGGTAGCTGCAGCATCGTGACGCTTTTAATATTTGGGAATGGTAAGAGCATTCCTTTGGGCACAGTAATTATGCTTCCACCATGAGAGCAGTGCTCTGCTGGCACATTTACAAGCTACAACATTCAACTGTCCCTCACAAGATCCTGAGCTACACTGTGAGCGGGTCACCTCAGCAGCCCTGTTGTAATCAACGCGTTTATCCACTACTGCACAAGTCAGTCTTCTCCACAGTCAGATTTAGAAGAGGGAATTCACTGCACCTTACAGGCAAATTATAGTTTTGTCTATGTCAGGTGTGTGTTACGACAGCGCTCAGCGTGCTGTCCAGTCTGCAAAACTGGTCAGTGGTTCTCTGCTCTTGTCTCTGTTCAGCTGGACCCATCCAAACAACTGTGAGGTTCTTCAACCACCTGCCTAATCACAGGGAAATCCTTCACAGATCAGTTCAGTAATGTCTCCAGGTCAAAGAGCACTGAATCAAAAAAACTAACCTCTCCCAGCACAGTCACAGCTCCAGCTCAGCCACCTGACAGATACAGGCTAACCTACACAAATGTTTCCAGCTCCAGATGTTTTTCTAAGCTATGCTGTGAGTCAAAATGGGAAAGCCTCCCTCCCAGCCACATGTCCCCACTGACTCCACCACGCTGGCCAGTGGCTGTCAGCTGTCTCCACAGGGAAACAACTCGGGACTCTAAACCCGGAGACTTAACCGAGTGCACTGGCTCCCACCCTGCCCCTTCCACACCAAAGGCAGCTGAGCACGGTCACACCACAAACTAGGTGGGGGACCTGAGCCAGCTAAACCTTGCCTCTTTGCACCCAGTTGAGTTAGTGTTCACAGAGAACAAGTACAAAACAAGCCAACGGCTCTGTGGTTACTCCTAGTGAGTCCTTATCCTAGCAGTCTGCCAAAGGACAACTCCTCTGTGCCCTGCTCCTGAAGCTGCAAATACAGGACTGCACAAGGGAAGAGGCTCCCATCTACCCAGATAACTTTTCTGGAAATTAAAGACAGCCAGTCTGCTACAAAGCGTAAGAGTGGGCAAGAAAATTAATAACTGAGCCCAGGATGCCACCCCTTCGTGCACCACAAGGACGCGTTTACCTGCGTTAAAAACGTGGACATCAATCTGCCGCAGAGTCTCATAGTCTTCTCCAGAACAATATCCACCAAAGGAATAGACCTTGTGCCCGACGGCCACAGCTGCGTGGTTCACCCTCCGCGGCCCACCTTCCAAGTGCACTGCCCACCGTAGCATTCCTTCCCGCAAGCCAGACAGTCTTCAGGGCCGCCAGCGCCACAGCCGCATGCTTCCTGGGCCACCACAACGCCGCCTGGCTCTGTAACAGAGACAGATCGCTAAAATAATACCATCTATCTTGCAGGTCTTCCCATCTCACTTGAACACCAACTACAAAGGTCACATTACTGTATCTTCACTCATCTGCCTTCCAGCTGGAGACAATTTTACTCTCGCCTGGGGAAGGAGATGCAAGGTAAGGTAGCGTAACCTGAGCAAAGCTCAGAAGAGCGAGCAGAGATGCCCTCACATACAGAAATCCCTCAGGGTGGCTGTACAGGCAGTGCAAGCCAAGCACCTTGGGCCAAGGCAGCCGAGTGCTGCACACCTAGCCATGCCCTGGTCCTGTACACATCATGTACATGCCAGAACAATTTGTCCGCATGAATGAAATCACACAGTAAGAGCCAACTGTGAAGGTGAAAAGAACAGAGTCAGAGGGAAGAGAGCATGCTCTTCAGATCAGTCGTAAGAAACAGCAGAAGAAAATATTAAAAAAAAACCCTCACCCAAAACACTCAACACAAAAACCCAAAGAACCACTCTCACATAAAGAAAACAACTCCCCAGTACCGGAGCAGACCCTAACACCAATGTTTGGACTCACTGATTTGAGCACTAGAGTCCAGCTTGATTAAACGCGAGAGAACAGAAGCCCCCCTCATCTGGGAAGAAAGCTCTTTGTGAATGATCAGAAATAGGCCTTTTTCTCTTGCAGTAAACCCAGACATAATGACGAAAACTGCGTAACATCATATCTCAGTTAAGAAAGTGATACACTTCACACTTCAAACAGAGGGCTTAGATCAGCTTTTCTAAAAGTCACCGCAGCTGATTTTCCCAGAGATTCCCCTTTCTGTCTAAGAATCAGGAGCACAGTCCTGCCCAGGTGCTTCTGAAAAAGCTGGTCAGTTCGATTCAAGAGCTTTCCTCCAGCTGAAAAACAGCCATTAGAAGAGAAGTCAGTATTCAGACAGCCTAAAGAGAATTCTTTTTTTATTTCTTGGTTCTAGCTTCTTGGAAGACACAGGTCAGTGCGCTCCCACCCCAGTCTTCGCATTTGCAGAATGCAAAATATTTGTCTTAGAATGAGGACTAAAAATTCTACACATTTTCTCTGTCCCTTCTCTTTTTGGAAAAGAATGAGTTTTCCCAAGGAGGGCTTCCTCCTCCATAAAATTGCCAAAGGAGAGCAGCAAGAAGAGCCAGCACCATGCTGCTCTGCTCCAGCAGACCTCCGCAGGCCCTTCAGCCAAGTGGAACCACCACTCACAGAGGAGCAGCCTGGTCCCTCAGGGTCTGGCCCACCACCCCCCTCCCATTTCATCCTCACCTGGCAAAAGAGTCAGAGATGCCACCCAGCAGGGAGCTCCAGGCACGGAGCAGAGCTCAGCCTCCCAGCTCCAGCTGTGCATACTACAGACAGTTGAAAAGCAGCCAGAAACCAGGTGCATCATTCCTGAAGTCATAAATCTTGGCAAAATTTGAGTCATTTCGTTTGCAAGTTGCTCCCCAAAGAGGGACAGGCAGCTGGGGCGTGCTCCGTACCTGAAAGTTACACAGGACATGCGCAAAGTCCAACCAGAGAGCACCCTGCAGTCTTACTTGTAACAGGTGAGTGGAGACCAAGGAGTCCCTCCCGCGAAGCCACTTCTTCCTGCGGCGATGGCCGTAACCTAAACTGCAGTTGCCAAACCAGAAAGTCACGTCAAGCTTTTACCCAGCAGAGCCGCTCCAGAAGGAACAGCCCCTCTCTGCTACAGGTCACGCTTCACGGTGTGTCTGGGAGCACTCCCAATTCAGATCTAGTGGGTTTGGGGTTTTGTTTTTTAAATTCTTTTTTCAAGCCAGGCAGCAGCTCTTGTATAAGTCCTCCGCAAAGCTGCAGAACAGATGAGTTTCCATGGAGACCACCAAAGTCACCTTTCAGGCTATTTTGAAGGCTTCGCAGATCTAAATTTGTTTTCTGCCTCAGTCATGAGTTATCACCAAAAAAATCTAACCAATATTTGCCTCAAAATCACTTTTTGGTTAAGTGATTCTGTAAGAGACTCTTTAAGGAGCTTAACTGGACTCTATCACCACAGAATTCTAGAAAGTTTTTGGATGGAAGGGACCTTAAAGATCATCACCTAGTTCCAACTCCCCTGCCACAAGCAGGAACTGTGCTGGTATTTTTAACACACTTCAGACTGAGCCTAATCCTGGAAGGCTGGGGGTTGGACTAGATGATCTCCAGAGGGCCCTTCCGACTCTGACCATCCTGTGATTTTGTGATTCAGAGGATGAATCTTACTTTCAAGTTTTCAGCTTGGTTTCTCCTGGGGTAGAGAGCACAACAGGTAGGCAGGCATTGTACCTAGCCACTTGCCTTTTGTTGTTTGTTTTTTTTTTTTTTCCTCCAGGAAGGCCAGGAAAACTCTTTTCCACCCTTGGGAGTTCGCTTGAGCTATGTGCTGAGGAGCACACTGCTGCCAGAGCAGGACCCTGGTGCTTTCACTCCAGCAGGAGCTGGCTATCCTTCCTGAACAGTTTCATAATTAAGATCACTCATGGGAGTGCAGGAAAGGAAGTCTGCACATCCTAAGAAGTTAATCTTGTGAACAGAGAGGCGGCAGCTCAAGGCCCAGCCAGTTACACTCTAGGAAATGATGTTGCCGTGTTGCTTCCGACCTTCACAATCCCTGGGAAAAGTTTTGCCACAGATCAGCCCTTCTCAGGAGGCGAGTGGTTTGTCCACAGGTCCCGGGGAGGTGGTGGGGGTGACGGGGCTGAAGCTGGCTGTGTTTCACCGAGATACCCCTTCAGAGCAAATGCAATGCTCAGCTTGCACGGCCTCTTGCTGCCACTCGGCAGATCCAGGGCACGCAGAAACGCTCATTTGCTTTCAAAAAGAAAACAATAAGGAGCATAAAGTGATCGTTGCAGGATCATCTATTAAAAGGCAAAGGAAAACACCGGATTAAACAAGCTGCCGGGAATTTTCCAAAGTCCAGTGGCTCTTCTCCACACTGAAAACATCCAGTCAGACTCCTTCCTCTTCTGCCACTGGCCACAACCCTACCCCAAAACTTCCACAACAACTTCTCACCTTTGCCAAGCTCTTGTTCTCCCCTTTTTGGCCACGTGCAGGTCCACCCGCCTCTCATCTCTGCACAGCCCCATATCCCAAGGACTCTCCCCTCCTCCCTCCCTGCCTTCTGCGTCCAGCTCCAGCCTCTCTCCTCTCCTGCCTTTTTTGGAAATCGTTTCATTAGGACAGTCTTCTGTCCCAAAGTCCATTTTCCTCCTGCAATTCCCCTCTCTGGACCATCTGCAGATACGAGTTAAACATGTTTTTTTGAGAAAAAGCTACTTTCTGTCCTAGAGCTATGCATGCTGTTAAGTTCCATTTTGGGTTTTGACTTCCAATGATAATTTATATGATAAAAATGAGGACATAAATATGCTGCTTTCCAACCTCTTTTCTATGAGGACTTTTTAATAGGAGGCATTAACACATTTGATATTAGGCAGTGCAGCTTAGATATAATTCAGGATTACACAGGGCATGTCAAAATCAATGTGAAACTACTTCCTAACAGTTTCCCCTCAACTGTACAATACTAAGTCATGCAAAATACATCCTGTGATTTCTCATTTAGGACACCAGCAACAGGGATGTAGGCTACAAAACACAGAAATATTGATATGATAGAGGCAAACAGTATCAGAGAACCAGGAGGGCACTGGCTGTACATGGTGGTACACGCCCCAGCTCAGGCAAACCAAGTGCTTTTTCACTTTGCACCACAAACCAGAGAGACAGCTAGCGACACCAACACTCAGGATGGATCAGAGGAAGGGCTTTCACAGCAAAGACAAATTAAGATTGTCACTCTTCCCCCAGTCTCAGCTGGGAGAAGCTACTTGCTGAGCATCCTGACTGCACCTCCTGGTCTGGCAAAACCTATCCAGAGTTACAGTCAAGCATAGAGAACACAGAGAAATTTGGGTTGAAACCCTGGTAGGTACTGTCATCAAACACCAGGAGTAAGAACGTTTCCAAAAACCAGGTTACGCTTCACTTACTGTTGAAGAACTGGATGCTGGCGATGTTGGAAATTAGGCAAGCACAGCAATGAGTTGTTCACGTGCCACGAAGCACGGGGAGGCTAAAATTAATAAGTGCTTAAAATAACCTGTTGTGGTCCCACAGAAATGCCTGAAGCACTGACTGTGCACAGCACCACCAGCTCAGGTATGTTTCCAGAGCAAGGGGTGCAACAGCAGCCAGAGGGTGACCACAGACTGGCTCTGTCACCGCAGCCGGGCGCGACACCGACCACAAGTGGAAGCTCACGAGTCTCTTAGTAAAGAAATAGCTTGAGAAGTCCTTCAACACCTCCCTTGTTCTTTGTCAGAGCTGGCATCCAACAAAGCAATTCACCCAGGGCATTTCACTGATAAGCAAGGGAACAACCAGGTTTTAAGACAGCTCTGCATTCTTCGGAAAAAAAAAATCACTTAATTTCTCACTAGCATACCTTCCAAAACTGTTGTGGTGACTAGAGCAAAGTGGCATAGATAGAAGGAAAAAGAAAAGAAAAAAAAAGAAGTAATCATGGGGTTTAGTCAGATTTTTCAGCTGATTTTTCAGTTGTTTGTTCTCTTTGCTTTAGACTTTCTATTTTCAAACCCTGCAATTAACTATGAAAACGTCTCATTTGAGATACAAATCTTCTGATCATCTCCAAGCACAGCAGCCAGAGGACAATCTTAGAACAAAATTATATATCCTTGGATCCACTTCTTTGCCCAAAGAGAGTTCACCGGGCTGCCTCATTCCTCTATACACAGCAAAAGAAACCTAGAGCCATTTCTGAAAGCTGCTCAGATTAGCATTGCTGCAGTCAGTTCCCACAGCATGGAGGAGAAACCCAGCAGAAAGCGTCCCAGATTTTCAAGGGCTCACTCTGTCACCCCCAGAATTACAGCACGACACCAAGCAGATCAGTCTGTTCCCCTGCAAAGTCGCTCCGGAGAGCGAATCCTACCGTGTGGCTGCCTCAGTCCCGTCTCCCAAAAGATGCTGGGCACAAGGTTTAGTAACACTTAAAATAGTCCACCCAGCTCGCAGCAGTCCATATAGACAGTTCTATTTCAAGCACATGCAAACTTACTGTTAGCGACAGCACGAGAACCACCCGCTTTCTTCACTCACGCTTGACATTTATCTGATGCTTTGACTATTTATGCTAAGGCAGTGTGAAATTGCAAGCTTGCACATTCAGCAGCAACACAATTCCAGCACCAGTAAACTCGACGGTGCTAGAACAGCCCCTGGGCTCGTTAACCACGACCAATCTGGAAGCTCGTGCAGGACACCGGCATCACAGACCACGCTGTTCGGGCACAAATTTGTTCCGATGTCCCTCCCTCACCGCCTCCTTACTCCTGCCCAAAATATTTTGCCCGCTGCTGACTTACTCTCGCCTGGCGCCCAGCTGAGACTGTGCACCGGCGGAGTGCCCCTCAGCTTTGGAGATGCTGTTCCCCGACCTCCGCCTTCGCCAGGAATTTGCCTGGGCCTCTGGGTAGCACCAACCTGTTTGTGCCAGGCCCGGGGCGGCCCTTGGCAGCGAGGGGGCTCGGAAAGGCCGGGGCGGCAACTCGACCCTCCTCGCTCTACTCCCTCCGCGCCTCAGGGCCCTCGGAGGGCCGAGCCCGGGCAGGCTCACCGCCCTGAGGCCCCGCTCCGCCTCGCCCCGGCGGGAAGCCCCGAGCCAGAACGTGGTCGGACCTGGGTGAAAAGCGCCAACAGACCCAACTGGCCGGGGATGGAGCGACGAGGCCTGGCGGGGCGGCTACACCGGGCCGACGGGCGAGAGGGACCCCCGCGGCCGGGCTGCGCCCCCTCAGCGCCGCCAACCGCCGCCCGAGGGCCCGGCCCCGCCCTGCCCGCCCCTGGGACCAGGGAAACCGGCGAGAGCGGCGGCCCCGGACTCCGCTCCCCGCCCTCACGGAGGGGCTCGGCGGTACCTCCAGCCCCCCCCAGCGCCGCCCCCGCCACCGGCGCAGCTCCCCGGGACGCGGGTACGGGAGCCCTGCCCCGACGCCCCGTCCCTCTCAGCCCCGGTCCCGTACCTGGCGGCGGGAAAGCGGCACGGCAACCCCGCTCCGACGGTCGCCACTGCCGCTCCCTGGGACTTGTAGTCCGGCGCCGCCCCGCCTGCTTCCCTGGGGCGGTGGGCGCCCTCCCCCGCCGGGGCGGCGCAAAGCCTTGGCGGGGCCCCTCCGACAGTGCCGAGCTCCCCCCTTGGCTCCTTTCGTAGCCCTGCCCCTCCACGGGCTCGGCCCCCGCCGCGCTGCCCCGGCCCCGCGGCCGGTCACGGTGCGGCGGCGCCAGGAGCGACGGAGGGCGGCAGTGGGGGCGCCGGCAGTGGGACACCCGCCGCGCCAGGACTACAACACCCACAGTGCCCCACGGCAGCGCCCGCCCTTCCGGGTGGCGGCGGAGCCTCCCCGGCGCCGCGCCCGGTGGATGGCGGTGGCGCGGAGGATGGGGCCGGAGCGGGTGTGTCCTGAGGAGCCGGGGCCGCCGGAGGCCCCCGACGGCGCGTCGGGCTGGAGCGGCGATGAGGAAGAAGAAGAGGAGGAGGAGGAGGAGGAGGAAGAGGAAGGAGGCGGCGGCGGGTATTTGTACCAGCCGCTGAGCCAGGAGCCGGAGCAGGGCCCCGGCGAGGCGGGCCCCCCCGCCGCCCCGGCCGGCTGCGCCGAGGCGGGCCCCGGCCTGCAGGAGCGGCTGCAGGTACTGCCCAGCGCCTCCCGCCGCGCAGAGGCTGGGCGAGAACCGGCGGGGAGGTCCGGTGGGCAGGGACGCGGCTCTGACCGCCGCTGCCCGCCTTTCCCTGCAGATGCTGAGGCTGCACCTGCCCGACCCGCCGGCGGACAGCGAGGAGGAGGAAGAGGAAGAGGCCGAGGAAGGCGCCGCGGCTCAGAGCAGCCGCAGCTCCATCCCCATGGATGCAGGTAAAGGCGTCTCCCTCAGGGCCTGGCCCTCCCGGCCGCATGGCCGCGGTCTCACGGCCTCTCTGGTTCGCAGAGCATGTGGAGCTGGTGAAGAGGACGATGGCCGGTGTGAAGCTTCCATCCTTGGGCATCCCCGCCTGGGCCAGCCAGATCTCGGAGGACCAGTGGAAGGACGTGGTGCGGCGCACGCTGCAGGCCCGGCAGAGCCTCGGTGGCTCCAGGCCCGAGTGGAAGTGAGGGCCAGGCCACGGCGTCAGGTTTGCCCGTCTCAGCCCTCCCGCCGCCACACAGGTGAGGCGGGCACTCGCCGCCTCGAAGCTGGGACTAGCTGGCATCGACCTTCCAGTTTCTCCCACCGACGTTGTCCAGCTTCCCTTCTTGTTCCTCTTTTCTGTCTCTGGCTGGCACGTAAGTCGCCGTGTTGTCCTTTTGTTGGCTTCCTCTGCCTCTGAGAAGCCCGATCGGTTTCCATTCCTGTGTGCTTGTGGAGGGAGGCCGGCTTTGCCCAGATTCCCTTGGGACAAACACTACATTTGTCCCTGTGCTGTCAGTGCTGGAGAAGTCCCTCTCTGTGCTAGGGCCCTTCTTCCTAGGATGGGGTCTATGTGTTGGAATACGAGAGGTGGAGTCCAATGTGTCTTTCCAAGAGATCGATTTTATTTAGTTCTGTACATACAGGGACATCTGTACAAAATCCAACACTTTCATACTATGTAATGCTCTACTGAAAATAAAGTACACCATATGTACATATGAACTGTAAGCAGCTTAATACTTGTGTCCAGGGGGTGAATGCAGTAGTTAGTTTTGCTTGTTCCCTCGGGAAGAGGGAGCCAGGTGATGTGGAAGAGGCAGCTCCAGTTCTGTCCATTTGGCTGATGTGGGGAAAGGCATAGGCAGAAATGAGCAGCACTAATGCTAGAAACCCAAGTGCTGAGCGAGGGGCAGCTGTAGCGTGGCAGACGCAGGTCTGCATATGAGCAGTAACATGTGGCAGAGAAGGTGAATGCACTCCCCCCTTTCTCACATGGTCCCCTTCTTAGGTGTTCAGGACACCGGAATGAATAGGCAGCGAACTAATAGCGATGTGAAGGTACTAAGCATAAAGTTCCCTGACCCAGAACAAGACACACGAAGCCATGAGAACATCGAAGCTGTGCATCACGTAGTCGTGATGCGTTAACAGTCCTGCCCCTGCACATGGCACAACCCCGGCAGTGTTCCTCCTGGCGGAGAGGGACCATCTGAGGGGCAGCAACCAGCCTTTGCGCACCCAAACCTCCTGCAGGCTGGATGGCCCGCAGCAGGGGAAGGCAGCTGCTGCCCAGCAGCAAGCAGGCTTGAATGAGGGCACACACGTGCTGTAGCACTCTAAAAACGTGCTGTAGCACTCTAAAAACAAGGAGGCGGCTTTTAACGTGACGCTAAAGCGGACAAGTTGGAAAGCCTGTACTGCGACAGTAAGAAATGTCCTCCCGAGCCCTGCTGCGGGTGGCACTTGGCAGGCCTCGTCTCCGCCGTGCCCCGAGACGCCTGCTGCTCCCGTGCGCCGTCCAGCATCAGCCCATGCATGTCTACGTGCTGTGCCAGGCGTGAGGTAATTGATTGGCAGCTGACCATGAGCTTGGACTAATGTTCAAAATAAGCAATAACCTCCCTGAGGTGTTTCGTAAAGTCTCCTGATGAACTGGCCCATTGCATGAAGCGGAGGGGAGGCGGGGTCCTGCATGGCTGTGGGTGATCTTGCACGTCCTCACGCTCAGCTGCTCCTAAGAGATGGTGGCATGCCTAACGAGGGCTGAACTGAAAGAGAGCTAAACGGGGCAGGGGGTACGGGATACACAGTGAGGAAAAAACAGCTTAGTTTGGGCTGGAGGAAAGATGTGCTGCCCCACCAGCTGTAAGATGAGAGGGGTGAACCTCTAACCTGGGAATGGTTTACTGGTGAGGACAAGCAGATACACCAGGATCTTCTGCAACATCCCATGATGCTGCAAAGCAGTATCAGACTAGCACCAATCCCATAAGCTCCCTGCACTATTGCAAACCCACTTAAAGCTTATGTATCGAGAAAGCAAGTGCAGCAGGTAAGGAACAAGGAAGACTCCCTTTTCGATCACAAGCCAGCCTCTCTGAGGTGGCACCTTGGCCTGGCACCGAGTTCTTACCACAAAAGGTTGGAGAGAAAAGCTGGATCACAGCAGCACCCAAGCGCAACCCCCTGGGCTATCGGCAAGTGCGCTCTAAATGCTAAATTAGCACGAGTCCCTGAGGCACCACATGATAACTAACGAGGGCCTGGGGCCACAGCAGGTGCCAAAGGTAACAGCACAAGAGGAACTTTGCTCAGAGCGCCACGGAAGCAGTTCAGCAGTAGCACCTAGCCATTGATCAAAAAGAGGAGACAACTGAACACTCAGAAACTCAGCCTGGCCCCGTAAGGCGTATCCATTGCTTCCACTAGTTTGCAGAAATGACTTTAGCAGCACAAGCTTCCTAGAAACCCTGGCCGCTACCAAGCTAAGGATGGGATACAGCGACAAAGGGAGAGCTGCGGGAGTATTTTAATTGAGCAGGTAGAGGAAGAAAGCAGAAGTCAGTGGCTGACACTGCTACAAGGCGGGAAGTTAATTTTGGGCCCACAATTAACCCAAGACACGGGTATGGAGACAAGTCAGCACAGACCAACACAAACAGCTGAAGGAATTCACTTTCCCACAAGAGAGCTTCTAAGGATGCTCTAAAGGGAAGGCTGCAATAGTACGTAGTGCTTGCACCCAGCTTTTCTAGGGGTGGCGAAGCACTGAACCCCCACTCCACTGACAGGGGAACAGAACAAGGGACTTGAAACAAAAGAAAGGTGGAAGCGAACGTCTCCCTCCGCTGTATGCGAGGCCCTCCAGCTGTGGAGCCGTGCCTCAAGGCAGGGCGTAGAGACAGCAGAACCCCCACAAACTCTGCTACATGCTCCTGCCACGAGTTCAGCCCCGCCTCTGACCACAGTGGGGCTTGGCTGCATGGGCAGCATGGGGTCCGGCGTGGCGAAGACGGGCACTTTGCGCTCGTAGCAGCACGCCAGGCCGCATGTCGCAGTCTCCGGCCAATGCAGGGCCTGTGTTGCAGGGCAGCAAGGCTCCGGCTCCCAGGCGGAGTAAGAACCAGGTGGCAGCTGGAAATGAAGCAATTCCTGCCTGGGCTGATACAATCGTGGGTCCAGCAGGCTCCCTTCACACGCACACCCACCAGGGTGGAAAAGCAGGAGGAAGGAGGAAAAGCAGAAGGACATGACAGTAGTGAGATACAAGTTATAACGTAAAACCAGATCTACCCTGGAGGGATGAGGATGGAGTGGAGGACAGGCACAGCTCACCATGTTCATTCCCTAGTTATACATGAGAACCAAGTGCATTTCCGTGACCCCTGGGGCAAAGGGATGCAGCAGAGCTTCCCGGGCCAGCTCCTGAGCCCGTCAGAGAGCCTCTTGGCTTGAGGTGAGAAACTCTTCTGCTCTCTTGTGGGCCTCCAGGGCTTTTATAGTGTAGACGTCCTGAGGAAGCTCAGATTTCCGGCGCAGCAAAACTTTCTCCTTCTTAATGTCTTTCAGCATCTACAGACAAGCCAAAGGATTCAGGAATCAGTAGCAAGCCTCTTCACCCCTCCAGCCTCCCCATTCTCTGACTCCAACTGCTCTAGGATATGCAAGGTGACACTGCAGCACACTGCAGAACAGGCTGAGAGCCAAACACAGAGCAAAAGGGCACAAAAAAGTCCCACTTACACTTTTTCCGGAGTGGGAAGGTTAGATAAACTCCACTCTTGTGACTTGATAACTGGAGGTTGATAACTGGAGGTTGTTCTCCAGTCTCATCCAGGGATGAGAGCAGGGGCATTTACTCTCAGAACACTTGGAAAGAGCCAGTTCTGGCTGCTGGACCCTGGACTGACTATGCTGAAGTCCTGGCTGGTCTGAGAGTAACTGTGGAAGGACCCCGGTCATCTACGCACCTGCACAGCCTCTGTCTCCACTGTTTTCTTCAGTAGCTGTATATCCTCCGCAGTTGGGGTCTCCGTTTCCATACAGCAGACAGGAGGCAACGACGGCGGTGCGTAATACATGGGGTACTGCAGACAACACAGCAGGAGAGTCAGCACACCATCCAGCCCCAAGCATTCTTCCCCCAGCATCCTAGCACAGCATGGCACACTTCTTCAGCTGCTCGCTCTGGCACCCACAAAGGTGGCAGTAGGTGCACAGACAGGAAAGGAGCATCTTCTCCTACCGATTCCTACCTGTGCTCTCTGAGACACAGCACCCTGCACGTGCAGCCAGAGCTGAGAGGAGCCCATAAATACTTAAGTGCTCACTATAAGGCATGACCTAAAGGTCAGTGCTGGAGAGGGCCAGGGTGTTTTTCCAGCATCCCCAAGACACCAGGTTCTGGGAGGGACAGATCCCCACTGCAGCTGTGTTCACAGGACTGAGATCAGGTGCTGGAGCCTGCTCTCACGAGCTGAGGAAGCAGGTCAAAACCCCCAGCACATTCTTTTCTTTTTCATCCTAGGTCCTGCTGTTGCACACCTGGGGGTTCAGCCGGGCCAGCTCCTCTATTTTCTGCCACATTTCTTCTCGTTCCTTCATCCTGAACCTGCCCCTGCAGAGAGAGAAAGAGCGCAAGTCTGAAACTCCCAGGGAAAGCACAGCTTTTGCTCACAGTAAGACAAAAGCAAGAGACAGCAAAAAAGTGCAGGCGAGGGGAAGAGCTGCTCTGTCCTTCTGAGATTCCTAGTTCTGTCTACAGGTGGACTTGTTGGAGTGGGTCCAGGAGGGCCACAGAAATGATCAAAGGGCTGGAGCACCTCTCCTACGAGGACAAGCTGAGAGAGTTGGGATTGTTCAGCCTGGAGAAAAGAGGCTCCAGGGAGACCTTATAGTGGCCTTTCAGTACCTGAAGGGGGCTACAGGAAAGCTGGGAAGGGACTGCTTACAAGTGTGTGTAGCAATAGGACAAGGAGCAATAGTTTTAAACTAGAGCAGGGTAGATTAAGATTAGACATTACAAAGAAGTTCTTTACAATGAGGGTGGTGAGACAACGGAACAGGTTGCCGAGAGAGGTTGTGGAGTGTCCTTCTCTGGAGACTTTCAAACCCCGCCTGGACGCGTTCCTGTGTGGCTGTCCTAGGGGATCCTGCTCTGGCCGGGGCTTGGACTACACGATCTCTGGAGGTCCCTTCCAATCCCGAACATTCTATGATTCTACATAGCAAGACGAGTGGACACACTGAAAGCTAGCAGGAGGTGGGCAGACACACTTCTCGCTCACTTCAGAGCACAGGGTGGCAGCAGTGGGCTGCACAGGTACTTTTTCCCTGTTTGTGCTGCAGGAGTGGACCAAAGCATCTGGTTTCTGCAGTAAAGCAATGACACCAGTTTGGATGTCAAACACACGTTTTCCTGGCGCAGATGCAGATGGACGAACTGCCATTTCCAGTAGAGCTGGAGCTCAACCGCCTACAATGCCCTCTCTCTTTGGCCATAACACACCAGAAGAGCTGCCCAAACCCCACGCACAGTTCTTGAATCTGGCACAGATTGGCACAGACCTTAAGTGACTGTTCAGCTGGGAAATCCCAGGGCAGTGAGTGTTCCCTGCAAAGAGAGGTTAGCATCCACCACTCTCTGTTCTTTGCTTCCATATTTTAAACACCTGCACTAAAATCTCTGTTTTACTTCTAATTTTAACTAACTGTCTGGCTTTCATCCCAGTGACTAGTCTCTCTAGTGTCCTTTCTGTTCATGCTAAGGAAGTTTTAACACTCTGTAATCACCTCACACTCTTGAAATATATTCAAGGAGGCTAAAATTGAGAACAAAGCTGCCAAGCATTCAAGCAGCAGACTACTCCATCAGAGAAACACATAGAACCGTTTTGCTTGGAAAGCACCTTTAAGATCGTCAGATCCAACCACTCTGTAACTCTACCAGGACCACTTCTAAACCATGTCCCTGAGCACCATATTTAGACAGCTTTTAAACACATCCAAGGATGGTGGTTCAACCACTTTCCTCCGCAGCCTTTCAGTGTTGGAAGTTTTCCTTAATGTCTAACCTAAACCTCCCCTGGTGTAAATTGAGACCATTTCCTCTTGTCCTATCAGCTGTAACCTGTGAGAAGGGACTGACCCCACCTCTCTACAACCTCCTTTCATGTAGTTGTAGAGAGCGATATGTCAAAATAAACCCCAACCAAACACCAAGCCCCACACCTCATTGTCTGAGAGAGACCTCTGGAGATCTCTGCAGGGGACTGTGACCAGGAGTTAGCACTGATCTTCCCTAGCTCTTTCCTGCCTCATCCCAAATTTCTCCAGAATCCTTTTGAACGTCTGGTAAACAGAAATATATGTATTACTCCGATTTTCCTATGGGAAATGTAGACCAATATGTCTGTCCAAAACAATCCTCACAGCAGGAAAGCCACTGCCTCCCCAAAGCCATGTCTACTTTGCTGGTATCAGGTCTTCTACCATGTAAAGAATAATGGTGTAACAAAGCTCATTTCCTCCAGCCAGACTTCATCACATTACTGGTCCAGTACACAATGAGGCAAGGACCCTCATCCAGCCACTCAGCTCCATGCATCTCCCGCACTAGTTCTTTCATTTCAGGTCACCAAAGCCGTCTGAAAAGCATTGGGGAAGGCCTCCACGCCTCACCATACTTCGAGATCCACCAGTTTACCCATCATGTGCTCAAAAAAAACCCCAACAAACCCAAACCCCAAAATGTTACAGAGAGAATATTCAGTGTAAGAGCAGTCCTTCTAAAAAGCTGAAAGCTTTACATCGGTCATCACTCTTTTTTAGCCAAACAAGTATTTCTGAAGAATGAAACCAAGTTTCATCTTTATTTGGATACCACACTGACTTAACTGTAGTATTACAGCTAACATCCCTCTATAGGTGAAGCTTCCTTCCAACCTCATCAATCAGCTGGCTTTACCTCCTACACCAGGACATTTTCATTGCAATTTATCTGAAAATCACTCATCCATGTCACTCTTTGGATAATCTTACCTTTCTCATCATCAGTGCCCCACAGGACAGCGCTGGGTCTAAGGTAGCAGCACCCCCAGCCCTGTTTCCCAGGTGATGTGCACCTCATTAGCTCTCTTCACTCCTGACCTCGTTACTAGCATTTCCAGAAAGCCACTGGCAGGATATTTGGAAAAGCGAAACTATATTGGGAGGTATCTTCTCTTTTCCACTGCCATGGTCTACACAGAAGGAACCAAGGCAGCTGCTATCAGAGAGATGTCATGTCAGGTGTCCCGGTGGCCCTCGGGGCTGCTGACACCAAAATTCTTGAAAGGCAGTGCTCAAGGCCCTCGCACTTTTACAGAAACGCACGTTCAGGATGAGATGCTGCCTATCTGCCCCCAACCACCCCACTGCCTTCTGAAAGCTTCTGATAATTCAAACAGCTTCAAGGTGTCTGGAGAGATTAGTGATGCACAGTCAGTCCTTCGGCACGAACAGCCTCCCCACATATCCCGGGAAGAGTCTGTCTCTCCACGGCCAGCCTCGGCTGCAGCAGCACAGCCAGGGCTGCAGCGGTGACAGATCTGAGCTGGCACGTCCCTTGCAGGCATGGCAACTAATTAAAAACACAGATAAGCCTTCTTCTGAGCAGGCCTCTCAACATGTGGATGCAGCCTAACTGCGCACCTACAAGCTCTTTGCTTTTCATCATTTCACGTTTACTGGCTTTGTTCGCGTGTGCGGTCCTTCCCATGCGTGATATTTTCTAATTCACAGAACAAGGTCTCTAGTGGCTCACTGGAAAAGGACTTCATAGGTCTCTCTTCCTTTTTCTGACCACACTAAAGAAGCCATTCCAAACTTATCAGTCTCAGCGAATAGGGCTGAGGTCCTGTGGAAAGAGCATGGCATTGCACAGCTGAAGTCAATCCTGCATCACAGTGAGCCAGCCAGCATTCCCACAGACAGCATTACTCCAGAAGCACTCAACATCACAGCCTGACAGGTTTATATTGGAAAAAAAAAAAGAGAAAGTACTATTTCCACTCAGTTTAAATCTCCATGTTCGAAAAGGAAACGGCAATGGACTGCAATGCAAGAGGACCTGCTGCTCACCAGAGCAAGTCGCAGCACTCTGCGGAAAGAAGTAGTGGAAGTGCAGGAATGGCATACCAAACCCTGTGGCAGACTCTTTGGCTACAAAATGGTCTTGTTCCACCACGGAGACATCACTAAACAACACTTTTTCCTGTCTGTGAAACATGCTTTTTCTAACTCCATTCGTTCCAGTAGTAACTTGTTCTATTACACTCCGGAACATGCAGCCACACCGTTATGTGCACATGGATTTGCTTGTATTTCTTGGATATTTTAAAGACAAGGAGCATTTATGTTCCATGTAAACATAAGGAAAAACTTTTTCACTGTGAGGGTGACAGAGCACTGAAACAGGCTACCCAGAGAAGTTGTGAAGTCTCCTTCAAAACCTGCCTGGACATGTTCTCATGTGACCTACTCCAGGTAGTCCTGTTCTGGCAGGGAGGTTGGACTAGATGATCTCTAGTGGTCCCTTCCAACCCTAAACATTCTGTGATTCTGTGAAAAGATGACATTTTTTACAATAGACTTAAGCAAAGAACTTGGGCATACTGTTCTAGTAAACCCAGGTTTCTAATTCATCCTCCCCCGTGCATACTCTTTTCCACGACCACTGTCCTATGATCTGTCCAGTCTCAGGTCTCTTGCCCAAACCCCAGTCTACTTGTTTCTCCTCCTCTAACTTGATCTCTTTATCTAGCCCATTCCTACTATCTGTTGACATTAACACTACCACCCCCCTGGCTCTTCGCTGTATCTCTGTCCAAAGTCTCTACCTCCTTGCCCAGACAAGCTGCTTTTCCCCTCAGCCTGCTGTCCTACCCCATTCCCTTTTGCCACCGATTCCCTTTTCTAGTTGTTTCCCAGCCTGTCCCTACAGACCTTTCACAACGTTCTCTCCCAGCTGTAGCATTCCCTCAGAGGGGGACGTTTTCACATTTCTCAAGCCGGCAACAGCTGCTAGTGCTGTGCTAGTGGCAGCAGAGTTGGGCACCTTTCTTTTCTGCTCAGAAAGGCCTCCTTATCTGGGTGCCTGTGGCAGGGAAATCCTACTTAGCTGAGGAATTGTATCATGCTCACCGTAGGTGAACTCAGCTCGTTTTCAGCTGCTAAAGGATGTTTTTACATCCCTCCCACCAAGCTTTAAAACTGACGGTTTACCAAATTTGGTTACCTAAGAGAGCAAAAGGTATATCCTTGTTAAAAACCCAGCGCAAGCTTTTCTGAAGCATCATTAGGCAGAAAATTGCTAGAGAAAAAAAACATCTTAACATGAGCAGAAAACAGTGCAGCTCTACCCATCCATTTCTTAGACAGCTCTGAGCAGCTTTGTCGACCTTTTCCAGAACAATCCTCCATCAGCCACACGCCAACGCTAGGAACAGTCTCCCTCAGCAGGTCAGCATGGGTAGAAGCTAAACAGGTAGAAAAAACTCTTGGTGGAAACACAAGGTAGCTCTCATAGTAAATGTGCTGTCACTGTGACTTAAAATAAATGTGCAGACATTCGTGGGCTTCACAAATGCCCTAGAATGGGAAAAAAAAATCTTGCTTGCTCCCAATTTAGATGTTAACAAAACCTTAATTTCTCTACATGCAGGTTACCCATCCCCAGGCTCCGATTCATATCTCAACCTTGTTATTTATTGCTATTTCACAAAACAACTGAACGTATCCCAGAGCTCCCTACTGCCAGCAAGGGTTAGCCCCGCTCTCCCCGCCATCACTCTTGTGACAGTCCTGGACCATCCAGGAACGAGAAGCACTACTTTATGTAACTAAGTCAGCAGAAAACAGACCCAGAAAAAACCCCCGGTTTCTTTCTACCTTACTGAACTGATTCCGTTCATAAGGCAAGTCATACAAGTACCAAATCCAGCACAAGGAAGCAGAAAAAGCGGAGTTTTTCACACTTTACAGCATCATTGCACAGGTACTTGCTGAGCTCAGATTTTACCCCCATTGTTTGCTCTTTGAAATTCCAGGTATTATTCCATCTTTATTACTGGAAAATTGGAAGCATCCTGTGGCATGAAAGATGCATTATGCCCCCTGCAGCATAGGTCTTCAGAAACATCTTTCTAAAGCAGCAGGATTCCACTGGTATCACTACAACATATACGAGCTGGTAAATATTTCCAAGGCAGAGCATAAGCATCTCTGCAAAGCTGAGTATCCTCTACATTGCAATTTATTTCCTCATGATCCAGCAAACTCTGTCACTCTTTTCCAAGCTACCTACTTCAGCAGAACTGAAAGGATTTTTATCAGGGCACACATTTTGCCTCTTCTCATCCCTACACAGTTATTGCTGAGGAATCCTACTTTCTGACAAAACGATTTGCACCACCTTTCCATTTCCCTTCTGCTTACTGGCAGGTACCCTCTGTTACTGTACCCCAAGGAGACTCCAGGATGAGCTCAAGTTACTCGACAAGAACCTCTTTACTCACTTCTGCTTCTCTGCCTTGTATTGCTGCGTGCAGTCGTCAAAAAGCTTTTGGTTCATCTCCATGAACAGCTTCAGTGCATTGTAGATCAATCCATGGATTGTCCTGCAAAAGAATGAGGAAAGGAGAACAAGTCATAGTGGCATCCCCCAGGTTCTCAGCCCTGAGTTAGCACCAGCAGCACAGACAAGAGCTAACAGCAGCAGCAACTCATACACTGCAGCAATGTGACACAAGATTTTCATGCAGTTCCAGTTCTTCTCATTGGAATACACCCTTCACAAGCATAGCAGAAGAAAGAGAAGACCACTGGGACAGGTCTGCTCTACTGTGGTTAATGACTGCAAAAATATGCATTCACGCATTTAATTCTTGTTAGAAAATGGAATGGAAGGATGCTAGGGACCTGCTCAGGGCTGTTCTCAACGGGACTTTGCCTAGACTAGCCTTAGTGTCTCCTTGTACAATGACTTTTTTGGGCTGCCCAGTATTCAGTCGTGAGCTTTGACACTGAGCTGACCAAAATGCAGATGTGCAGCAGCTCTGTAGAGATGAGAACCAGCACAAAGAATACCACAGAAGAAAATATTACTTCATGTCACCAATTTTTGAATAGTTGCACTGCATCTGAGGTGTCTCTGGGACAAGGACTGTCCCGGGGAATAAAAACAAGTATTGAACCTATCTCTGAAATACCTGACGCACAGGCAAAAGATGACTCAGTAGACTGAGCTCTGTGCCTCGCCAGCTCTACAGATGGAATAAGGAAGAGAGCTACAGCCTGGCCAGACTTTGCAGGCTGTCTGACAAAGTGTTGGAGTAGACAAGCTACAGGAAGGAAGAGGAGAATCTGAGGTACTCAAACTGTCCTGACAAGATGTGGCTATTGCTAAAAGAAAGACAAGGAGAAAAGGAAAACACCTTCGGGACTTCTTCTGCCATACCACTGGGAAGGAGACAGGAAGAAAAGAAAGAAACAGCAGAATCACGAACCTTGACTGGTACAAAAAGAAAATAGAAACAGTGAAGGGTTTTAGACAAGAACATAAAGTCCTCTTCTGAACTCTGATCTGGAGGGGCAGCAACACTGAGCGAGAGTGCGTCTGGGTGCATCTGCCTGCACATGCACATGTGCCTGTGTGCACACACACCACACCCATGTGTGCACGCATGTACGTGCTCGTCTGCTCATGCATGTGCCTGTTGGTGCATGTGTGCATGAATCTGGGCGTTTGTGTGCGTTCATGTCTGTGTCTACCCCAGATTTTAGGGCACCCATGACTGATGGCTCAAGTTCATGCCTCCCCGTACAATGAAAAGAAGGAAGCAGTCAAGCAACGGACCAGTGGGGAGCTCCCTGCACGTAAGTTCCACCTCACAACCCTGTGTTTGCTACCACAGTACACTCCTAAGCCCTGGACTTGCCCAGTCTCCCTAGAATTAATTATTTTGCTTTTTTCCACTCTCTAGAATAGGGGAAGATTACTTTTTTTTTTGTCATCTTGTGGTTTTTGCTGAAAGATTTTATGATCTTGGCTGTGGACTAAGTATTTTTAACTAATTCATTAAAAGGAAGTGAGTTATACAACTTGAATTAACCAACTGAACCAACTGAAGAAGCAGTTGGAAGAAAGAAAGTTGATGGGAGAATCATAAAACAGACTAGTACCAAGGAATCAAAGAGAACAGTAATTTGACATGGGACATCTGCCCAGGTGGTTCTGCTTTCTCTGTTCTTCTGTACTCAAGAAGTCAGGCACTGCAGTAGCCACAGTCTCTGGTCAGGAAGAGCATATGGGTAATCATTAGTTAAGAAGCAGCCAGGATCTGTCTGGAAAATCTACTGCACACTTCTGAGAGACCGGCAGCATTAGTGACATGCAAGTATCAAACTCTGGGCAGACTCAGTGGCCTCAAGGCAGGTCACTGCAGGCGCCTGACCCCTTGCAGAAGAAGGCCACTGTGGTCTGCTGTGGCACTTTTCCATGCTGATACTAACAACCCTCCTGGCTCAGCACCTGAAGTTGCCAAGCGCCACGCGTCATTGCACTGTAGCAGCATGCCCCGAGATCGCTAGTAGGTCAAGCGATCCTGCATGCACAGCAAGTGCCAGGGCATGTGAAAAGACCTACTTGTTCCAGTGACTCTTGGAGTTCTTGTAGAGCGCTGGAAACATGATCGGGAGAATTTTGGCTGCGTTATCGCTGATCAGGCTCATGATATATTCGTTGTTCCAATAGTACAGTGCTCGCTCTGCCACCTGCAGTGGGAGAGAAAGCCATCCTTGGAAAGGCTCCTTGAGTAATACCTGGGGTGTACAGGGAAACTGTGCTTGCCACCACCCAGACGAGGAGCAAATGCTTCCCCAGAGCACAGGCAGCAGGGCTGACTTTTGCCAGCTTCTACAAGGCCATTCATCCCTGCTGCCTAGCTTCCTTTCCCTTTGCATGTGCCAGACACTCCTCACTTTCCTGGGGAAAACCTCATGTCCTTGACTAGGCAAGCCGATCATCGACATATTGATGACTCCAACACCCTTTACCCAACACCTGAGGACAGCAATGTCACCCACTCCAGGTCCCATCTCGGACTAGCTTCAAGACTCCTTCAGACTGTTCCTTCAGAACTCCATTCCTCCCTGGCCTTCCCCACAACAAAGACTCTCTGGGCTTTGGAGCATGCTTCAGTCACCAGCCCCACAATTCATCCCTCTGATTTAGTAAGGGTGAAAATACGGAAAATCTTGGGGCAGTCATCCTGCTCTAACAAGACAAACAAGTCTAACAAGTTTCCACATAGTGATAGATTCAACCACAATTCATCATATTTAACCACAAATCTGGGAAATGCAGATCACCAGGCTAATTCCTGCACTTAGTGTTAGCTTGAGAATGGCGTAAAAAATTAGGAAGAGACACATCCAGTCTCAGTTTGGTATTTTCAGAAGAAGGAGAACTCACTATATCTCCTTAACATACTGTTCCACATGAGTAAACAAAGTGAAACTCAACTTGTGCTCACTCAGGTAGCTTTGGTTTCCAGCTACTGGATCTTGTTAAGCCTTGGTCTGCTAGATTAACACACAATCCAGTAGGAAGAAAATCTCCCCCACCAAGATGTTCAGACTTATGAAGAAGTCAGTTCCTATTCTTTTCTCTCAGACATGCTGCAAACACAGAGACTGTTCAGCCTGACTGTATGGGACACCTTAAGGGTTAATTTTCTTAGGCTGTAAAGTGTTTTCACATCCCACAGGCTTTTCAGTCTTATTTTTCAGAGGTGGCAGCAGATGAGGGCTGCTATCAAGTACAGGATGCCTCTCCTCCAGCCTTTACCCTACTTTACTGAAGCTGCTCAGTTTGCTGTGGTAGCTCCTTCCACACTCAAAGGTCATGTTAGCCCTTTGGTTCCCATCACCACACCAGTTATCCATGTCCAGCTGGTTTCCATCAGGCTCCCCTAGTCCTTTCCAGGAAACAGTGATCTTCTACATTCACACATAACCTAGACTGACCTCATTTTTGGCTGGTAAACACATGACTCTGTAGCTCCCTGTATCAAAAGGCAGACTGAAGCCAGTCTGCCTCGCTGTGCAGTCACACTCTGGGGGAGGACTATGTCACTATTTAACACCCCACACATACCTGGGTCAGCCATGTGCTTCACCAGTAAGCCATCTTATTCCTGAGCACTCTTCATGGAAACCTAGACCAGTGAGCCAAGAACACCTGCCAGGAGCTACCAGTAGGTCCTACCACCCTGGACACTTTAAACCTTAAGACTATCAGCCAGACACTACAGCCAGCTTCCCTTCAGTGAGAACGATGAGGCAGCAGACTCTAGCACTTTTTCAGTATACCTCACTCTGTCACCTACACCAGAACAATACAAAGCACCCTCTCTGCACACTGTCTCTTTGGCTGGCCTCCCTCCAATACTGCAGCCAGCTTGGTTTTACTGCGACAGGGTGACACTGGGTGGCTCTCCTCTATGTTTGCTGGCCAAAACAGCAGGTGGCGGAGCACCTCTGCTCCCGCTCCAGTCTGCTGCAATACCTGGTGCCAAATGGCACAGCACAGCAGGAGAGGCTCCACCGATCCATTTTGTTTTCTCTTTGGCAGAGCTTGCTCTGTGGTTATGGTGAGGATTCTCACTGCCTCCCACCACATGTCACCCCAATACTCACCGTGGTCACACCTCCACAGGCCACTGATCCACAAGACAAGCCCAAAAGCTGTGGTGTCACCCTCACATGCCAAGTGGGTTACAAGCCAGTGCCCTATCCCCTCCCTGAGCTGCAACCCACCTGGAAGTGTGGGCTGGAGACACACTTGGCCAACTGCCTGAACAAGGGTTCCATAACTTTCACAAATTCAGATGGCTCAATCACGTCCAGGATCTCCTCCAGTTCATTTAGAAACATCACCTCCTTGGGACTGTGAGTTTTCGGCCAGAACTTCAGCAAGCCCACAATCACCTGAGTGGGGAGGGTAACAGAGACAGTGTTAAGAGACTGAAAGTTAACACCAGCTCTGCAATAAGTTTTTAAGGGTCTGCTCACAACAGCAGAGGGGAGGAAGTAACCGAATTGACTTTCTGAGAAAGTCACGGTGGGGAATCATGGAACAGAGAAGAGAAAAAGCCCAAACTCTGCCAAGTCACACACAAGACAGCAGCACTTCTCAGGCTGCTATGATTCTGTGCTACAAACACAAAGCTTAGAACCACGTTTTTCCACAAACACAACTTAACATAGAAGGCTCAAACCAGAGCGGGCAGTGGCTGGCAGATGATGCAGGGCAACCATGGAAGACCAAGTATTAAAACTGGAAATGCTGTGGAGAAGGTCACTGAGGAATCATTACTCAATACACCACAGAGCTTGAACTCTGAGAAGCGTCCAATAAATTATGCAGTGGGTAGGTTCGGGACAAGGAAAAGGAATCACACAAAAGTAATCGGATTATGCAGTTCATTCTTGAAAGACTTTGTGAAAGCTCAGGCTCCAGAATGGAGTAGACAAGTTTATGGAGGTTACACTTAATGGTGATCATCAAATATGACATCGCAGATGCAATTTCTGGCTGAGTAAACTACTGCTTACAAGATACTGAAAGAATATACTAGAGAAGGGGCTATATTCCACTTGTTATTTTTTTTTTTTAAACATTGATTCCTTCCTTATCCATCTGCTTCTAGACACAGATGCAAGATCCTGCAGACCTTCACTCTGTTGGAGCTGCTGGTACAGCATTTACCGAAATGCTGACTCTGGAGACATGAGATTCACACGCAAGTGGTGGTGGGACTTGCTCTCTCAAACGCTGTATACTTCAGTAACCTGATCCTGAAGCCAGCACTCCCGAGGAAGTTCACAGCCGTGAAGGGACGGTAGTGAGCAACACAGCAGCAGGATTAGAAACACATGAGCATTATTTTCCCACCAACTCAAGGCTTGAGGAGCCAAGCGTTTGGTATCCTGGGTGTTTGTCATTACTGAGGTCTGCCACTCCGGCAAGTTAGCTTCAGTGACTCATATGTAATTTCTACTACAGCTAAGGCAGTGCAAGGTGTGTCAAGTCTGTCTTTGGTATTACTGAGCACCTCTGAGGCCTTGCTCACCTGGCAGTCATTCAGACTGCTGCTAACACAAGAGCTACCATGTCAAGCCTTGCTGAGCAAGCTTCTGGGAGGACGACTCCAAGTGAGTGAGGACCTAGTGAGTGATCTGCCCTCCTTCCAGCACTAGTGGCAACATCTCCTGGTGTGTTCAGAGCCTTGCAGATGCACAAGCCCTGTAATTCTGCAAGACTTCAAAAATTCCCGTCATCTCAGGAGTCCATTCAAAACCTTCACTAGCAGGATGCTTCAACAGGACAAAACCTGTGGCAAAACGGCCTTGGTATGTCTGGTTGAGACCCAATGCAACACCCACTGAAGGTAATGAAATTGGGTCATCCCACTGCTTTCCCCAAGGACCAAATGAGACCTGGGTCTCTAATTCAGGGGTACCTGACCCATTACCCAGGAAGCAGTATCAACCTATGCAGCTTTACAGTTTGAATAAGCTGCTAAAATGAATCCTGGAAATATTGACAGATTTCTCTTTCTCTCTTCTCCCTACAGTAAGTGCTTTGGCAGGAGGCTGTCAGGCTGGATGTCAGCCACAGGAAGCACTTGGTATGATCAGGAAGCTACTTTATGCAGTTTGTTTCAGAGCAGGCTTTTGGGAACACAGGAAATGGAAGACCCTCATTTAAAGGAAAAGCTTGGGAGGTCTGCTTCAGTCAGAGCTGAGGAGCCAGAAAGCTGACAACAGCTAACCAGCTTCCACTGAGCACAGTCAGGCTCACCATGAGCACACGCATTTCAGCCAGAGAACAGAACGACCTCAGCTAGCATTACTCATAAAAATGCTCGCACTTTCTGGTGCTCCCTGCTACAGTGACACAAGCATGTGTTCTTTGGCCATCTGCTGTTTTGAGGCTGTGAAGCTCAACTCTGTAGAAGACATTTCCTGGCCTGCAGTGGGTGGAGAAACACTTGTCTCCTGCTTGCACCCTCTGCCAAGCCGGCACACAGCCTGGTTAACGCTGCAGGTCTATGCAGCCAGTGACTGGAATATGTCACGTCCCCATCTACCCTGCTCATACATTTTAGAACCTGCCATTTCCCAGTGCTACATCCTGAAGGCAAATGCATCTACAATATGACTTGACACTATGGAGGTAGCAAACTGATGTTACAGCAGAAGTTTTCATCAAGGAACAGTGGCTTACTTAAGCAAACCTATGTCCCAGGTTTTTAACCTCACCCTCATGGTTTTTCAGTCAACTCTGTAGTCTGGAGTGAACTCTCACTATTTCAGGGCACCCACAAGCTCATGTTGGTTCCATCAGATACTGGATGGGCTTGTGTTTTGTCTTTGCAGCACCTGTCACTAGCTGAAAGCTTTGTCCTGAAGGGACAACTTGGTATAGCGTTCCTTCTGCTCCGCTAAGATCCGAAGCACAAAGGAAGACTATCACTCACCTTCCTGAACCTTTCAGGAGAAAATGCTAAAGGCTGGCACACGAGCATCACCGCCTCTTCTGCCTACGGGGTAGCAGGCAAACCCAGAAAACAATCCAGTTGACTCCCATCCTCTTTAGCCTTTTTTCACGTTTGTTGTACTCTAAGGGAGCTGTGAAGCTTTTTGGGACTCGACTGACACACCAAGGTTAAGCAAGGTTACTCACTGGCTCCGTCAAGCTGCTGTCTTTCTCCAAGAACTGCACAACACAGTACGCCAACTGCAAGGAAAAAAACATGGCAAAGTTAGAGCTTCCTCAAGTGCACGTGGGAATAAAATGCCATCACCACCCTGGAAGTCACATTATGCTCTCTGCAGTGTGTGTGGTGAGCAGACAGTTGCAGGTCCAAATGCATCCAGTCCTTCTGACAGCAAGTGCAGGCTGTAAGACGCAAACAGGTAGGGCCTGAGCTCAGGATATTTGCGCAGCATAAAGGATAAAACCTGAGCCACCTAGAGCAGTATGCAGCTAATATATTCAAATACAAGCACAGCTGTGCACATGCAGAGGAACAAACCTATCATGAAGCCCTGCCCCATAAAAACAAGGCTGGAAGAGCAGACATCACTGCTCAGTACCTGTACCTTTTCACTTCACAGCCTGAGTCTTGATCTCTACTTTTCTATTACGTATTCTGAAGTGCAAGAAATCCATCTCTATACCAGCTTAGCAGCGCAGTACATGGATTTCTCCGCATATCTCAGCAGTGACTAACAGCTGACACACCACACGCGCAGGCTGATGACTGCAGCTCAGAATTTTACCTCTCTGCTTTCAGTAGGTCCCCAATATTTCACAAACTTCCAGCACAGAAAGGCAAAGCAGGTCACAGCACTATGGCAGCAGGAAATGGTAGGCTGCCCTTCTATCAGCCAACAGCAAAAAGCACACGTGTATACATACGGGCCCAGGCACCACAAGGCTGGGACAAACCACCACAGTAAGCGACTAGTTACAGAGCCCAAAATATCTCACAGCAAGAACTCTGCACCACCCAGTAATGCACCCCTGTTAATAGCTATAAATGAGCCTGAACAACAGCTTTTGCAAGAATCACTCTGTGCCCTGGGAACCTGAAGTACTTCTCACCTGCGGGTGGTAGACACTGAGAGACTTCACCTTGTGCAACGGTAACAAGACTCTGATGAGGAACATCTTGTGCTCTTCCTTCAGAGGCAAAGCAAACCCATTGATGATGCTGAGAAGAAAGAAGAATCTCGTTAACATCTTTACCCAGCAGGAATATAGCATCTCTCACCTCAGAAGAATCCATGGCTTGCCCTAGCTCTCATTAGTCACTTGAGAAAGCACCCACCAGAAGAAGCATGGTCGCTGGGGCCAACCTGCATACCATGCACATCAATAGTTTTTCCTCAGCAAGCACTGAAGGGAAACACCTCTGACAGGATCTGGGCTCTTCTCTGCCCCGTGCCAGACAATTAAGCAGAATCTCTGGGGAAGGCCAGCACAGAGGCAGCCCAGCCCTCAAGGCCTGTACTTTACAGCACAGGAGGATGGCAGCATAAGAAAGGGCTGCAAACAGGAGGGCAGCTGAAGGCATGGAGAAGGGTTCCCACTGTTGAGACTTCTTAGGGCTGTGAGGAACTCTTACATTTTACACAAGAGTCTGCTGAGGCAAGACAGCAAGTGTGACTGGGCTCACACTCAAAAGAACAGGAGATAAATCTGGGGAGGAAAATGCTACCACTGCCTTTATTGGCAGGATGGAGAGTACTTTCACCGTGTGCTTCATTAGACTGAGATCCTCTGGAAGAAGTGGCTCCTGCAAAAACTGCTGAAGGCACCGCCAGCTCAGGCAGCAGGCTGGGCTGGGAGGCCTCAATCACTACGGGCCCTCTGAGACTTCCAAAAATGCCCTTACCTTCCTAGGATCTCCAGTAGCTCTGCAATCCCATTGTGGTGCTCTGTTTCATAGATGAACCTACAGAGAAGAGAAGAGTAAGAGGTCAATGCCAAACACTGGATACAGTTTGATAAGCAAAAGGAAGGAAAAACACTGGAGTTGGGGAGCTTCCTAGCAAATAACAGAACTCCAACATGACAGGGCAAGGTGTTAGAGACAGAAACAAATAAATTCATGGCCCCCAGATCATCTAAAGCTTACAGGCCCCAATATTTGCTATGTGTGCTGAAGAGAGCACTATCACATCCTCACTGCTCATAAACACAGGTGAATGCTATCCCTACCAAAGTAATGTGACATAACTAAGTCACTTGGCTAATCACAGTCTGGATCAGAAAGAATCACAGCCTAATGCCCCAGATTTATCTCAGTGGATTATGCCACTCACTCACTAGGTCAGTGGCACCAAGAAACATCTCACCTGTAAAATATGTTGTTGATCTGCCGCCTCACATATGCTCGCAGACCCAGGAACTTCCCATAGATCCTGTGCAGAATAGTCTTTAGGAAGTCTCGTTCTCTTGGGTCTTCACTGTCAAAGAGATCTAGCAGCTGTGGAGAGAGAAATTCAGTCAGTGTCTGCACACTGCCTCTCTGGACAAAGCTACCAGCAGCACTGGGCACCGCTCCTGTGCAATAAAATTGGTTCTTTCAGTTGAGTAATGCCTTCAGTTCCCTGGGCATGGTAGTCACCTCCCTGAAACACGCAGACTCCCTGTCACAGACTGGAAGCACCAGCACTTCTTTCATCTTTGGAAGCACGGTGATGGGTTGCACCCTCTACAAAGCTGCATGTCCCCAGATTTCCCCTGCAAGGCCCTCAGTGCACCTCTCCACCTGTACAGTGAGTGGTAAATTCCAGGGACTACAGTTTGCACACACTGTTGCCCTGCACAGAGAATTCTGGCTGCTCACTCAAGACTATAGAAAGGAAAAAAGAAAACCAACATCAACAGCCTCGCTGACAAAGCTGGACTGTTTGCATAACACCTTGACCAAAAATCTGCTGCACGTCCTTTACAAAGGTGGCGCACAGTGACAGACGCAATGATTACTTACAGATAGTACAAACTTCTGGTCAATGTATTTCTTGGCTACATTTGGTTGAAAGTCAGGAGATTCCAAGAACCGGAGGAAGAACTCATACACCAGCTACGGGGAGAAAAGGAAAGATCACTTAGAAATTCCCCTTATCCTCTCACCAGTGTTTACTTCAGATTTTAAATGTTTTCCTTCTCTTTAAGGACTCAGGGAAAGGCTGGGAAGCCTGAATAGGAGCACAGAGAACACAGGAACCTGTTTCCCCACCCAGTCAGATCAACTTAGCTGCCTTTGCTCTAATGGGCAGGGGGCTGGTAGCATGTAACTGCCCGAGTCTCCATGAGATGTCATCACTTCAGGTCCCACCAAAGACAACAGCCACCTACTCAGATAAATACACTAGGCCTGGGAAACTCTTCTCCCACCTTCAGCTCACATCTCTACAGAGAACAGAAACCTTCAGAAGAGATGGCAAAGGCTCAGGCTTCATTGGA
Source organism: Trogon surrucura (assembly GCA_020746105.1). Classification (NCBI taxonomy): domain Eukaryota; kingdom Metazoa; phylum Chordata; class Aves; order Trogoniformes; family Trogonidae; genus Trogon; species Trogon surrucura. The sequence continues at coordinate 114,183,115 of CM036618.1, read as the reverse complement.
AGCTCTTCAGATACACCAAGGAAAAACAGAAAAGCAGAGAAATGAAACAGATCCCAGCAAAATATGTTGTGTCCTCTGCCTCCCAGGGATGGTCTCCAGAGTGGCTTGGCCCTGCTAAGCCATGTGAGCTGCATGCTGTGTCCCACTTGGGCAACAAAGGGCAGCTTGCTCTAAGGAGGCTGTCAGCACTGAAACAACAACTTCTGGTCCTGTTGTTCTCCTGAAGAGATGAGTCCGCTCCAGCGCTGATGCTGCCTAGCGCTTCTGAGGGGCCACCAGGCTGAACAAGAGCACGGCACCTCAAAGGCCTGACTCTGGAGGTGAAGGAGCTATGGCACCACCCATCCACAGGCAGGGCCTGGCTGCCAAGGAATGCGGCACAGAAAAAAATGAGGCGATGACCAAAAACCTCAGCACACACTTGCCACAAACCTATGCTGTCTGCTGCTGACTTAACTCTGAGAAACAAATGCTTGCTAGCACTCACAGCACTCACACCACGCTATCGACACTCACATCCTTATGTCAACTGCAGCAGTGAGAAGTGATTAACCACTGCTGCAGAACTGCACCTTATCCCCTCTCTAGTGCATTTTCTGCCTCACTCTGCAGTGGCTGGCTCTTGCATTCGTTTGCTTGACAACACCTTCCTGTGCAAGTGCCTGGGGAGACTCCCACAAGCTTAACTCCTGCCTTCCACTGCTGAGCTCTGCCGCGCCATGCTCGCTGTTGCTTTGACAACCTTTTTCACCTAGTTTGTCTTAAAGTCTATTTCCCAGGACACAGAGCCTAATGAAAAGATCCTTGGCCCCCTTCCCCTTTTCCTCCTCTCCATCTTTTATGGTCAAATGTTTGCTTCCAGTTAGTGCAACTGAATTACAGCCAGCATGCAGGAGATATATGTCAGCAGGTGCCAGCTCAGGCTTTACTTTGGCACCAAGCAGTCCTCTTCCTCCTTGCACGTCCCAGGAAGTGGGGCAAGGAGAGGAGCACTGAAGCAGAGAGAGGTGCTGTCCCCAATCCTAGAATCATAGAATCATTAAGGTTGGAAGAGACCTGTAAGATTATCAAGTTCAACTGTCAACCCAACACCTCCATGACCACTAAATCATGTCCCACAGGGCCACGTCTACACATTTTTTGTACACCTCCAGGGATAGTGACTCCACCACTTCCCTGGGCAGCCTGTTTCAATGCTTCACCACTCTTTCAGCAAAGAAATGTTCCGTAATATCCAATTTAAACCTCCTCTGGTGCAACTTGAGCCCGTTTCCTCTTGTCTTATTGCTTGTTAGGTGGTAGAAGTCGGTCTCATCTCCTTTCAGGCAGTTATAAGAGAGCAATGATGTCTCCCCTCAGCCTCCTCTTCTCCAGGCTAAACAATCAAAGTTCCCTCAGCTGTTCCTTGTAAGACTTATTCTCCAGACCTCTCACCAGCTTTGTTGCCCTTCTCCGGACCTTAAACCCAGAGGATGAGGGCTCTTGAGCCTTCAGGAGGGCTGTTAACACTGCTGGGAATTGCTTCTTACATAGGCAATACAGCTCACTCCCAGTAAAGTGTTCCCTCCCAGCCTACCTCAGGGCCACGTGTAACTACAGCCATCTGCAGGTGAATGCTGCATACAGCCTGTTTCCAGAACATCCATCCCTGATGCCTGCATCACCTACAAGCCATCTCCAGCCCATGGGTGGCAGGCCTGGTCTCTCCTTATCCCCACACCAGCGACCCTCATAGGCTGGGCTGGCAGGCTCCAGCACTACATGGCCTCTCAACTTCCTGGTGATAAACTGACCAGCTCTACAATCCCTCTCGAGCTCATCCTCACCTGAAGGTGTGGCCAGGCAGCCTCTAATGTAGGCTCATCTTCCTCAGGGTCAAACTCTGCGCCCGTGGGATTGGATGATGGCGGAAGCGTCCGGAAGAGGTTCACTGAAAACTGAGGGGAGTGAAAAGGTGTATGAATGACAGCCCTGCACCTCCTGATGGTCCTCCCCATAGCAAATCCTTCACTGCAGAGCAACACGCTGTGCCCACAAACAGTTCCCTCCTTAGAGGCTGTACGGTTACGGTCTGCATATGAACTGCAGAAGCGCGGTCTGCCAGAGACAAGAGCTCCCACCTACACCAGGCGCTATCGCTTCCCCCCACCACTTCTGAGTAGGACTGGGGTCACATTCTGACACATCCCTATCCCCCTCCTTGCCCCCATGCTTCTGAACAATCCCTATTTCTTCAGCATACAAGTATGTACTGGCTCCATGACCTACCATGATAACAGCTTCAGGATAGATGGCCTCAGTGACAACATCACGGTTGTGTGTAATGTATTCCACCATCTCATTGAGACCTGCTCGCTTCACTTCCTTGAACTTCAGGTCACTGAGGGGGTCAGAGATGAAGTCGAAAAGCACGCAGCACTGCCGCAGCTTCTGGATGAAAAGCTCTTCTCGTTCGTGTGGAGGAGCATCTGTCAGAGAAAGCAGGGACAGCTGTCTTTGGAGACAGGCAGAACATCTTCCTGGGTTGTCTAAGGTACCAGTGTGGTTTGCTCCCTGTCTTGCATTCCCCCTCTCTCATCACAATCCCCCTTGAGCTGGTGGGGGAAGAGGGAGAGGTAGTGTTACCCCTGCTACGGAGATCATAGAATCATTTAGGTTGGAAAATACCTTTAAGATCATCAAGTGCAACCATTAGCCTAGCAAAGCCAGGTCCAGCACTAAACCATGTCCCTAAGCACCTTATCTACAGGACTTTTAAAAACCTCCAGGGATGGTGACTCAACCACTTCTCTGGGCAGCCTATCCTAATGTTTGGCAATGCTTTCAGTGAAGAAATTTTTCCCAATATCCAACTTAAGCCTCCCCTGGAGCAACTTGAGGCCATTTCCTCTCGTCTTATCACTTGGTACATGGGAAAACAGACTAACCCTCATCTCGCTACAATCTCCTTTCAGGTAGTTGTACAGATGGGACAGTGAAGGCTGAGGGATTGCAAGGGCTCTGAAGCAGCTATGCCATAACGTGATATCAAACATGGCATTGGTTTCTGGTCTGATAAGCATCGATCCCCTTCCAGTACAAGGTACTCACTTAACTAGCTCCCATCACAAAGCAGAGACACCCCACAGTCACAAAGGGAGCTGGTCAAAGCACACTGTAGGCCAACCCTTCTCCCAGAGAGTGGCCCAGAAGAGAGGGGCCAAGGTGGCTGAGGCCTGACAGCAACAATGTTCTCTTTTTGATATGTTGCCACCGGAAGCTATGCAGTGCTAAGGCCAGCCAGGCAAATTCACCTCCTGCTTGCAGAACGGTTGCTGAGCTTTCAGGCAGTCACCCTGCCAGAAAGGACTGCCTGCTCCTGTGAGAAACGTCAGCAACGGGTCTGGATGAGCAACTGCTGAAAATGCTTTCTCCTTGTCTGCACTTAAGCCACGTTTAATTGCACCATTATGTAGACTAACTGCTAATGGTGGGTAATTGCCCTAAGGTGGACAAGTTCAATAGCACTACCATATGTGCAATGCAAACACAAGGAGCAGGAAGGCCTGGTCCCTGCCCAGGAATGAGTGGCTCTAAGAACCAAGAGCAGTCTGCATCAAAGCCTCTGCACTTCATGAGCTTCATACACAATCTCCTGAAGAATCTAAGGCAATTCTAAACACATATAAGCATGAGGGCTTAAATCAGTTCAACCGGGAAGCTAAGTACTGCAGTCTTTACCTTTAAGGGCTGGGAGCTTTTGCAATTCCCGGTTTTTGCTCAGATTGAAGCGAGAAGAGCTGTGCCGGCGCTCCTTCTTCACAATCTGGGGTCCTCCCGAGTACTTAATCTTATTCAGCTGGGTTGGTGGGGGAGCGCTGTTACTGGGTCGCTTATTTGAAGTTGTCTGCTGCTGCTGCTGCTGTTGCTGCTGCGGCTGCTGCTGTGGCTGCTGGGTCTGATGATGGAGAAGAGAGTAAAACAACTCATAAGTTTTTACCTACAAGCCTCACAAGCAATCAAATGTCACCAACATCTTCTTGAACTGAAGAAACTGGGCACATTTTTCACTGTTGCACTTACAATTTACCCACTCCTGTAGAGCTCTAGGCCCACTGGTTGCATTTGCAGCATACCTGCAAAATGAACATCAGTTTTACAAATATCTGCGAGGCAGGAGGACACCAGAGCCTCCTGGCACAGCAGGTGCTAGGGATACAGAAAGTAAAACCATATCTTGCAACAAGTTACACAAGTTTGTTGACACAAAATAGCAGAAATAAGAACTTTTTGCGGTCCAAACGCATATCTTCATGTGCCTCTGCCTCCAATTACAGCACTCAGTACAACACACAGCAAACAAGTTTTGACAATTAGCTAGTTGCTTCCTTATGCTTGTGCAGGGAACCACGTGGGGAAAAGCAACATGCAGTACAGAGCCGACATGATGACCCCGGAAAGGCAAGAGTGAAGACCACTAAAATCATTGCTGCATCCCGAGACCAGGAGCTGTCAGCCTACAAACCACACCGGCCATACCCAAACCATATGCCCCAGGCTGTGGGCTTTGATCTCAACCTGTCCTGGCTGCTCCCTCCATCTCCACCTTGTCCCAGCCTCACTGCTGCCCGGACTTCTCTCAATTTGCTTTTTCCACATCAAATGTTTTGCCTGCACTTTGTTCCAGCAGGCATCCTCTCTGCTTTGTCCTTGTCAAACAGCACTTACAGAGGGACACTCGTATTTTTAGCAGGCAGCCAGAAACTAAAGCCAGTGTTTCCTCAGCTCAGCTCTGTTCTGAACCAGCTGAAGCTCTGCTGGTTCAAATCCCACTTGAGACTTAATGGCTCAATAACTGCCCTTTTAACACCACATCAATCCAACCCATGGAAAACTTAATATGGAAGAGGGCAACATCTCTCCAGCAAGCCTAGAGCAGAGGGCTCTGCTGGAGACAGTGCTCAGCCTACTCTGGCTCTGCTGCACGGGCCCCGTAATGCTCCCCTCCTCAGCTCCGCCACCTCCTTTCCACTGGCACATGAAGCCAAGGACCTGCACGGTGAACCTCTTTAAGACATGACGCAATGGATGGCGAGCAGAGGTGGGTGAAATCCTTGGACGGCTCCCCCGGCTTTTTGCCATAAACTCCCAGCTGCCACACACAGCATAGGTACGAACGCACACCTCCCTGGAACACCAACCAGCAGGATTTTGAGAGAAAGCACCAGCCGCACAGAAGCTCATCGGAGCTCTCCTTCAAAGGAAACATGGCCAGTCTCTTCCTGTGAGGAGCAGCTGAGCTGCAGCTTACTCTGCACAGTCCTCACATTGAACCGAGTCCTGACGGTTTCCCAAGAGGTGCAGTACAGCATCACGGTGCAAGAGAAAGAGCTGCTGCACCCACAGCATATGGGGAGGCAGCAAGTCAGGAACAGGGAAAGCTCCCTACAAGGAGACACTGCTCTACAGATTAGGATCTGCAGAGCAAGTGCAAAGAACCCCTGTGAAAAATAGCACCCAACACAAAAAAAACAATCGTTTTGTCAAGCCACTACTTAGAACGAGAAACCAGAAATATCTTGGTTCTGGTCTGGGATTGCTTGGCTCTATTTCAAGCTCAGCTCCAAGCCAAAGTCGGGGAGACAACAATATTTGAATTCTCTTCGATTTGGATTTGATCTGATTCCTTTCACAGAGCAGCATTGCCCCATGATGAGAGGAGGGAGCAAGATGAGCTTGTGATGAAAACAGCTGTGCCTGCCAGACAAAGCAGGCCCACACTATAAATTGGAAGCAACTTATCCCCGAACAGTGACCTCTCCTCAGTTAAGTCAGGGTGAATCCTTGCTGGCAGCCTTCCAAGAGTGAGAAGTTCATTCCTTATCCTGAATATTTGGGTAGTGGGGCAGCATGAGCCACTCAGATGTCCAGACATTTTTGGGAAGGTTAGTCCTCTACTCTGCATCATTCTCCTTCGATAGGGAAGAAGGCTAAAACCTGAACGCTGAGCCACCGCAGAGAAAAGATGGTACAGAGAGAAACAAAAGGCGCATCAGCAGCCTCATGGGTAACACTGAGGGTCCTCTGAGTTGACAGGACATGCCTATGCATTCCCCATCCACCCGGAAACACCACAGGAAAATGTTCTCAGCATGGTGTGGGTACCACATGCTAAAAGGCTGCGACCGCACCGCCTCGTCATCAGCTTCTACAGTCTTCAACAGCTGGCATGAAGAGAGCCAAACACAGCTTCAGATTTAGCTGCTAGTTATTTAAGAAACAGACATACGCATGTAAAAAAAATCACACAATCAAGTCTGCTTGAGAAAATCCAGTGATGGGGGAGGTAAGATACAATCTTACGCTAAAGTGTTCAGAGAGTTTTAGGACGGATTGCTTCTATATGGGCTGTTTGACATCAAGCTGAATACTTGCTTTCAAGAGGTGCTTCCTGTGGCAGGCCTCCTGTCCCTCTGCCTTCAACACCTCCTACCTCAGCCACATAATCAGAAGAGGCTTGTTTTAAGTTTCCCAACACTTCCTTCTCTGAAGCTTCCAGCCCTGAAAACACAGCAGACTGCTGAAACTGAAAGCTTTTCTCTTAATGCACAGGTACAACCTCTCAGATTGTTCCCCTGACACTGGCATCAGCTGAGCACCACCACACGGCTGCAGGCACACATCAACCTGATGGGGCTCGGTCTGGTCCTGACAGGCAGGGCTCACACCACCACGGCAAAGCCATCTGCTTGGGAGACACCGTTTGCCGGTGGCTGTTACACTCTGCACATGCTGAAGTGACTGCAGAAGAGCACGAAGCCGTTCGCCAAAGCGTGGTGCGGCAGCCCCACCCTCCCCGCTGCGGTGGAGCGGCTAACCTATGCCAACAGGCCAGGCCAGCCCCGACTGCAACGGTGTTCGAACTACTCCAAGCACAGGCTCTCTGGCTTCACAGCACTTTCTCCCCACCACCTCTCCTTGTTAGAAGCTTGCCCGTACAAGTCAACGTGTCCCAGGCCCTGGGCTAGCTCTGTGCCATTCCTCTTCACCTTGAACTCCCAGAGACAGAGACCCTCTTCCCACAGCCACCCTGAGCTGTGCCAGCTTCTCCTCTGCTCTCCTACAAATGCATGACCTCACCTCTGCAGGCACTCCTACAGCAGCTGGGTGCATCACCACGCCACTCCCAAAGCCCTTCTGCCTCACTGGTCCCTTGAGCACCCCCCCTCCCTGCTTGCTAAGCTTCTCAGCCCAGATCTGCTCTCAGCTCCTCCTCCTCCTCAGATGACTCTTCCCTTCCCATCCCTCAAGTCAGTACCTGCTCTCTTTGTCTGCTGTTACACAGCTTTCCTATTAAAATCAAGCTCTCTGCCTCAGAAGTAACATCAACACACTGTAATGCCTGTCTCTGAATAATGAACCCCAGGTACTGCAGTAACAAGCCCCATGGAGATATCTGCAAAACACGTAATACAGCAGCTCAGTGAACAGGAGCACCCTCTCCCAGAGCTGCAAATCTCATCAGAGAGGCTCCAAGCTGCCGTTGAGGCTGCAGAGCAATTCCTCTCTCCTCTTTACTGCTGTTAATCCCTGCTCCCACTTCCAGGTCATTAACTCTCTTCCCCACCCAGCTGCCTCTCCCAGTCTTTCTGGCCAGGAGGAGTAACTCTTTCTCGTCCCTTCATTCAATGCTGCCTTGGTCTTGGGCATTATTTCTTTTTTTTCTCCATAAACAGCCACAGAGAAATTCGCTCCGTTCATATCCCCATCATGCTGCAGAGGGAATGGACTAAACAAACCTTTCATTTCCCTCTCCCTGCTCTCCTGTTTTCCTCTAATGCTCCTGTCTCTTCCTGAGTAAACTGCACCCCCCTGAAAGCCAGGGGCTGGCTCTTCATCCCAGCTAGCTTCACCCTAAGATCGGCATCTTTTCAGAGCACTGTGCTACCCCTGTACTTATGAGGGAACTCAAACACTTGCCTTCCATCATGGGGATGCGTCTGCTTTTGAACGTATCTGCCCTTCCAGATCAAGTCCACTAAAAGCTCCTTTGCTGCAGCGAACTATGCTTAAGGGTTTCTGGACTGACTCCTACCCGCTTCATCTCCCTTGACAGAGATCCCCACTGGAGGCCCTTGCCTGCTGTACTTGCTCAGATCTGCCAAACCAGAGCTGCTCTTCAACAAGCTTTACTCATTTCACCAGCCAGACAACTCACCTGCAAAACAAGTCACAACTTTCTTGTACCAGGATAAATTAGGGCTGAGCCCTCCCCTTCTCCTCGGAGCATGGGGTGAGACAGGAAAGCACATACTGGAAGAGGGCTGCCCACACGCTGCTCTCTTGCTGCCAGTCCGTTAAGCATCTCTTGACATATGAAGAAACAAGAAAATTCTCTTTGGTGCACACAACTTTCACCCTAGAAGAGGCAACCAACCGACCATAACTCCACAGAGGAATTTACAGGGCACAAAACTCTCACAACAGTGGCAGAAGCATCCAGGCCAGGCTCAGGCCATCAATCCCACCAGACAATACCGCTCCTGGGGCTTCATGAGTCAAACCATCTCCTGCTTCTGCCACGAGGAAGGAGCCTCGCTCCCAGCACACGACCTAATTCCTCACAGTCCCCCAACGTGAAAGTCAAAATACCTTTCTGTGCTTCCTGAAGAGCAGGAAAATCGCATTCAAACTGGCATACATTTCTTCTTAGTGAGCAAAGAGCTCTCTTCCATTCTGCAGCAGAGCAGTCTGGAGACAGGAAAGCACCAAGAGAGAACAATCTTCACGGCAAACTCAACAGGGAAAGGGTGAAGAGACCTGTGGCAGGGCACACCGCAGAGGTGTCTCCTTTCTGTTCTGCTCTCTGTTCCTATGATCAAAGGAGACCCAGCCTTCCATCTTAAAGAAGGGCTGGATTTTGTCTGGAGTATGAGGAAGTGGCTGGGTATATTTTGTGGGAGGGAGACTTAGACGCATCACTTCTAAGTTTCTTCTGCACCCAGGCACAACCAGATATTAAGTGCCGTTTCAGGTCACAGAAGGAAGCTTGTAGCCTGCCCTACTCTTCCTTTTTTTACTGCCCCACTTATAAGCAGGAGGGCATTGCCATGGCTCGCTGCTGATTTGGATGGGGACGTGGGAGCGCTCTGCTTTGATGCCAAATCCATCACCCTCGCATTGCAAGACCCAGGCTTTCCTTCCTCTTCCCACAGCTGTGAACTCAGCAGGCAAAGAATGCCAAATAAATAAAGGATAAGCCCGACCTCACCATGTCAAGGCAGGAGCTCTCTCACTTCCTCGGAGCTGGCAGACAGCTCTCCCAGCAAGCTGTTTTCAGCTGTACGCACAAAATTAAATGGGCAGAGGCCAAGATCGGGATGGGATATAAAAAGAGGATCTACAAAACTGCTACCACCTTCAAGGGCAACAAACTCAGCTTCTGATTCCTTGCTGGCCAAGTGGCAGGTTAGGCGTGAGCACAGTTTGGACCCTGAAACCAAGTGGCTAGTAGCAGGGATATTTTCCAAGGCTCTGAAACACAGATCTGTGCATTGAAGGAGACCCTAAAACAACCTTATTTTGACTATGACCATCCCACCAAACTACAGGTTTCTTCCTCGTCTTCATTAGCCTTACATGTCTCCTATTCACAATCCTTCAAATTACAAGTGTTCCAGACAAGACTTGAGCATACAAGCTTCTATGGACATAGAAGTGGCACAGCTTGTTTGCCAAACTGCAGCATTAAAAATAATAAACCACACACACATGCATGCTTCCGTGGACACGTGTACCAAACCAAGTCTCAAAATCCACCACTATGTAGTCCGAGTGCTGGACAAACTCGAGTCTACTAGAAAAGTTCCAGTTTACGCAAATTTTTGCTAATTCTAAGCACATCTTATCATATTATCACATTCTGATGAGTCCACTCTAACACATTTAGCTTGGGAACATCAAAATTGAGAGTGAAAGAGACTCTGCACAGCTGGGGATGTAACCCGCGCCTTCTTGTGAGCAATGCTGCGCTCAGGAACAAGGCTGTCACACCACAGGAAAACCAGTTCATCTCAGGAAGTGTGCCTCTATTGTTTCAGGTGTTCAAGCCATTCCTTCTCAATCTCATTCCTCTAGAAAACACCTCAGAAGAACATACTCCTTTTCAATCACTTCTCACTACTCTCCCACTCTGACACAAGGTGACAACGGAGTTTTATTGCGCTTTGCTCTGACAAGACTGAGGAAGCTGCTCCCGTCTGTCAGGCTTCCTCCTCCTGGATAACTGTGTCTCGTCCTTCTCTATAGCCAACTTTTATCACCCTCTGCCCACCTCTGTAGGCAGCTTCGTGCCAAATCTCTTTTTCCGGGGCTGGAGGGTACGAGACTGGTCTCGCCTCTTCCACTCGGGGCAACTTTCAAAGGGGAGCGAACTTTGCTTCAGCCTTTGCTACTGTCTCCTCTGATTCCTTAAGATCCCGGTGACACACGTTATCCGGCAGAGAAGCCTGAAGCAGCTAGAACGAAAGATGCCATTCCTCCTCGAAGTGGAGCTGCACATGCACGCTGCTGTATCCAAAGCGAAAGCCTTACCTCTTCCGAATTCTCTGCCCCACCATCCTTCCCGCTACTGCTGCCACTGCTGGGCTTTGTGGTGCTTTTGGTCGACTTCGGAGACTCCTGAAACGATGAAAAACGCGTTCGGGCAAAATTTCACCTTGTGTGGGATTTCAGCGTCTCTCCGCAGAGTTCAGACCCTCCCCACCTCTGCCCCTGCAGCAAGCCCGGCTGCGGGCGATACCTCCCAGCCCTCTTCCCCCGGGGAAGCGCACCCTGAGCCGGGGACGCCCGCGGTAGGGGCGCGGGCCCGAGCGGGAGCAGCGCCGGTACGTCCCTTCCCGGCCGCCGGAGGTAGATCCCGGCGGGGCACCTCTCGTTGACCGGACCCCGCACCCTCCCAGCCCGGGCCGGCCGTTCCCTGAGACACGGCCCCGCCACTCGCAGGACACTCGCGGCGCCGGCGGGCACGGGGCACGGTGCGACCCGCCCGCACCGGGCGGCGGCAAAGGCGGATCCAGGTCCCCACCCCGCCCGCGGGCAGCGCGGGGCCGCGGGTAGCGGGGCACCGGCACCCGCGGCGGGGCCGGGGCCCAGGCGTGGCCGTACCTCTCGAGCCGGGGGCATCGCGGCGGGGAGGGGCGGCCGTGCCCGGCACCGCCCTCCCCCCGCTCCCCGGTGACCTCCTGCCGCCTCCCGAGCGCGCGCGGGGCGGGACGGGCCGCAGCCCCCACTGGGCTCGCGCGAGGGGCACCGGCGGCCGCTCCTTCCCCCCTATCCCCGCCCTCCCTCCCCCCCCCCCCCACCGCGCCCCGGTCCGGCCGCCCCTCGCCCCCCGCGCGCGCGCCCCCGTCGCCCTCCTGCACCACCCGCCCCGCCCGCCCCGGGTGCGCGCCCCCGCCCCCTGCCGGCCGCAGCCCCGCGCGCGCGCCCGCCCGAGGGCCGCGCCGAGAGAAGGCCGCGGCGAGGAGGGCGGCGGCAGCGGGCGGCCGGTCACCGGGCCGCGCGGGGGCACCCCGGCGCCGCCCGCCCGCCGCACCTTCTCCTTCTTCAGCTTGTAGGGCATGGTGAGCGCCGGGCCCCAGCCGCTCCGCGCCCGCCGCCGCCGCCGCCTGCGCCCGGGCCCGGCCGCAGCGCCCTGCTCCCATTGGGCCAGCCGCACCGGCCTGCCTGGCAACAGCCGCCGCCGCCGCCGCGCGGCTCTGACGCAAGGCAGCAGATTTTTCTCATTGGCGGAACGGCGCACGGGAGCCGGGCACGCCCCGCGGGGGGCGGGGGCAGGGCGGGGCTGCGGGCGGGCGAGCGAGCGAGCGGCTCTTCCGGGGCAGCGCCGGCAGCCTCTCGGGTCAGCGGCTGGGCTGGGGCCGGAGGGGCCGGTGGCACCGGTGCCCCCCCCGCCACGGGGAAGCGGCTCTAGGGGTGTGCGAGCAGGGGCGGGTCTCTGGCCGCGGTGGGGAGGCGCCGACCAGCCTCCCGGGGCTGCCGGGTCCCCGCTGCGTGCACATGGCTCCCGCAGGGCTGGCGTCCGAGTGGCGGCCGCCTTCTGCGCGGCTGTCCCCTGAGTCGCTGCGGGACGAAGAACGCCGGCGGCCTGAGCTGGCCCCAGGGGTCGCGGAGCAGGTGTTTGTCGGTGCTCGGAGGCGCGGTTTTGGGGAGGCCTTTGGTGGAAATAACAGGGTTGGTACAAGCTGGTGAGTGGGTGGGTTGATCCAAGAGTGGATGGAAATGTGCGTGTGGAAGCACCACAAGGGCCGGTTCGGGCAGAGCAGTGCCCCTGGTGATGATGATGATGATGATGGTGAAGGCTGTGCCTGGGAAATGGGTGCCAGGACACTTTCCTGCTCACGTGGGGCAACGGGGACAGTTCGCTGGCAGATGGCCCTGCATCCCCACAGGACGGCCTCCAGCAGCCTGCAGATGTTGCCTTCAAGCTGGCATTCAGCATGGAGAAAAGCAACCAGTGGGCAGCACGCCAGCCTCAGGTTCATGGACCTGAACTGAGCAGAACCTGCTGGCAAAGGGCCACCCTGTTAGGGCTCGTGATGCCTAGAGGGTCTAAAGCCAGTCCAAAAGCTTGCTGTCAGCGTGCTGAAAGTGGTGGCTGCCAGCCTGTTGCAAGAGGTGCGAGAACTCCCATTCATTTTAGCTAAGCTGGCAGTAGGGGTTACTCTGGCTTCAAGCAGATGAAGCTTTTGCCTACAGCCTGCATTTTAGAATGAACTGTGGCCTTGTTACTGGGAAACCTGCACTGGGTCCTTGGTCCTCATGGCCACTCTGCACAGGGCACGCTCTCAGATGGGACGTGGCACGTCAGTGAGGAGCGAAGGGGAGACACCAGGCTGTGTAAGGGAGGCTTTGGCAGGAGCACTATCTTTTCAAAGTCATCATGTGAACAAACATTGCACATGACAGAAAAATTTCCACGAAACTATCATAAGAGATCAGTCCAACAGCTTATTGTCAGCGTGCTTATCATCGTCATCATCATTGGTTTGACAGCCATCAGCACACAAGGTTCCCCAGGAGCACAGCAAGGCCCTGGCTGCTGTTGTCGCTCTCCTGTGTCATGCACAAGCAACCCTGGCCAGAGCAGTGGCAGAACCAGCTGGGTGCTTGTGAGCAAGGCACCGTGCCCATGCGAGCAGGTAAAAGCTACTTGCTTGAGGAGTTTGTGGCTATCACTATTGCCTCTCCTAAGTTGGCACATTGAGTTCTGGACCGGCTTTCCTTGCAGTTCCTCTGGCGGCTGTTCTGGTAGGAGCTCAGCTTCACTGAGCTGCTGTTTGGCCCCTGAATTCCTCCAAGTGCCAAATGGCTGGTGTTTGGGCCTAATTTTCCTGAACCTGCCAGCAGAGGAGTTGCATCCTGCTGCCTCAGCCACCCAGCAGGACCCCTGCTCACCCAATGCAAGCATATCAGCAGCACTGAAACCCGCAGCATGCTAATCTGTTTCCAGCCTAGTCTAGATCATGAAGGATGCACTCGCCCCAGGCAGGGAGTGTTGCAAGTAGCAAAACTGTAGTTTTCCAAGCTTGCCAGAGCTCTTGAAAGAGGTTTTACCAGAAAGCCCTTTGCTGCCACCTGCCAGCCTCTCAGCCCAGGACACCTCAGGGGCCAGCATCTGCAGCAAACCCCAGGGAGTGAGCTCTGCACCCCCCTGGCTGGGGCTGCTGGCAGGACTCCCCCCACACCCAGATTTGGATACCCACTCCCAGCCATCACCCCCACAGCAGTAGGTGCATGACAAGCAGGTGGGGGGGACTGTGATGGCTCCACGGGTCCTCAGCCCAGGACAGGCAGTGAGAGGGCACTGTCCCCCCCTCGAGTGAGTGCTCTACTGATGTCCCCTCTCACTGCCTGGGCAGCACAAGTTGGGGACCTCAGCTCTGCTGCTGCTGCTCCAAGGGCTCTTCTAGGCCAGCTCAGATATATGACCTTCCAGCTGCTTCTCTGCTATGGTTATTGGTGGTTCTGGGGGATTTAGAGAAGCTTTCTCAGAAACAACTGGCCAGCAAATCTGCAGGAGAGGAGGGACCTCATCTGGTCCTGCCCACTGTGCCCCGAAGCCATCCCAGCTGCCCTCCCTGTCACCCCACCTTGGGTCATCTGTTGGCCATTGGTGGGTGGGTGGGTGGTTGCTGCTAGCGCTCGTTGGGCCTTGGCATGAGCTGTGCCGGGGGCAAAACCCTGAGCAAAGAATGGTTTAGGTTGGAAGGGACCTTAAGCATCATCTAGTTCCAACACCCCTGCCATGGACAGGGACACCTCCCACTAGAGCAGGTTGCTCAAAGTCCTGTCCAGCCTGGCCTTGAACATTCCCAGGGATGATCATCCACAGCTTCTCTGGGTAACTTGTTCCAGTGTCTTACCACCCTCACAGAAGAAAAAAATTCTTCCTAATACTCGATCTAAAAGTACCCTTTTTCAGTTTGACACAGCAGGAGTGGGGGGAACAGACAAAGGAGGGCAAATGCTGCTGGGGGTCAGGAGAGGCACAGAGGTCTGGGCTGTCTTGCTCTAGACAGAGTCCCCCCAGCCTTGCTTGACACTCCCTCCTCCCCCAAGCTATGCTGTCCACAGGTATGGTGAAGGTGCCCTCTGACACTGAGACTGTCCTGGTGCTGGGGAAGATGGGCTTACAGGTGGGGCCACTGCAGGTTCAGGGTGCTTACTGGGAGGTGTATGAGGCTGCAGGCACTGTACTGTGGCACAAGGTGACCTTGAGTACAAGTTGGCCATCAACGTCATCTCCAAAAGGAAGACGCTAGAGGAACACCTCAGGAACCTTCTGCCCCATCAGATGTGGGCAGGGCAAGCAGAGGGCGGCGGGGGGCCCCCCAAGCATCATGAAATGCTGTGGGGCAAAGGGGGGCATTGGAGGGTCCCTGGGGTATTAGGGGCTAAGGGAGGCTTAGGAACCACCCTTTGGGGAGCTTCATGGGCAGCAGTGTTACTGGGAGGCTCAGCAGGGCAGGGCCGTTGGAGGGGCCAAAGGGGCAGGGAGTGCTTGTGGGGTAGGGGGCATTGGGGGCACTGGGGGGCAATAGGCGGGGATTCAGAGGGGTAGGGAGCTATTGGTGGTGGGAGTTCAGGAGGTTGGCAGCCACAGTGGGTGCTTTGTGGGAAGATGCCAGGGGTTGGGGGAGCATCAGCAGCCAAAAGAGGCAGGGGTGCAAGGCAAATGGGGGCCAGAGGGGCACGGAGTCACACAACACGAGCTGCCTGATTTTGGAGCCGAGTGCTCCGGAAAAGCAAACGATTGGCTTTTGCTCCAAGACTGAAGGTGGCAGCAAGGCAAACTGGGGCTGCTCTGCATCCACTCATGACCACCTTGCCACAGAACCTTGACCTGTAGGGCTCCGGGCTCCCTCGCCTGAGATATCCTTGATGAAAGTCACACAACACGAGCTGCCTGATTTTGGAGCCGAGGCCCCTGGAAGAGTGAACATGTGAGCAAACGGAACGTGTGGAGTGGGACCCCTAAGTGTGGGGAGCAATCGTAGGAGCTAGGTGGGACCCATAGATATCGAGTGGGACACACAGAACGTGTGGTGCAGGACTCTTAAGTGTGGGGCGGAGTCACATGAGTGAGGTGGGACCTACAGATGCAGGGGGCAGAGCCATAAGGATGATGTGGGACCCAGAGATGAATGGGGCAGGAGGAAGAGGAGTAGGGTGGGACCAACAGAATGTGTGGGGCAGGACCCCTAAGTGTGGGTCCCCCTAAAAGTCCCTGTGCCTGTTTTTAGTAGTATCTCTCTCCATCCAGCCCAGTCTCACCCCTCAGAGTTAGGACAAGGACTAAAACTGGGAGTTGCTCCTCCGGCCCCTTTTATGTCTCCCGGAGGTTTGCTCCACCCCTTTTGCGGGGCAGTGTGGGAAGGATGGATGGGCGTGACCTGCGGTATAAGAGCCTCAGCCTCTGCTCAGGCATCTCATTCTGCTCTGGAGCTCTTTAATGTTAAGACATCTGTTGAATTTTTAGCAGTTTGCAGCTTTAGGGAGAGGGGTTTAGATATTGAGCTAAGAGAGCACAATTGACTTTCCACTGCAAGACGGCCCCAGCAGTTTCATCGAGAGTGAATTTGGATCCCTTTCTTATCAAAGTAAGTTGTGGGGAAGGGTCTTGGGCCTTAAGAGGTTAGGGTTGGCAGTGGTAGGGGTGGAGTAAGTGGATGTTGAATGAGTGTTTTTTCTGAGCTCTCTGTGCGTGTGAATGTTGCTACAGCAGCCCCAAAACATGGGGTGTGAGCTCTGCTTTACAGCTGGGGGCTAAGACTGGATTTAGCTACACCTACACTGCTCTTTGTGAGGCTACTTAGAAAGCAAGGGAGTCTAGTTGGTCCCTTATGACTCGGTGGGAGGGTTGAGGTTCTTTTGTCACAGGGTGGCGAGAGCAGAGCAGTTCCAGCCTGTTGTCCAGTGGGTCTGTTGTCTGTCTTTTCAGTCTACTGTGCCGTAGATGTCACTTTATGTTCCGATGTCATCATTACTCTTGATCCTCAGGTTAGGGAGGGCCTGCTCTGACCAATGCAGGATGCACTGAACAGTTCTGGGTATTTTTTTTTTCAGGTGGCTGGGATGTGCGGTCACCATTCCGGATGCCAGGATGGAGCTGGAACCAAGACCCATAACACTATTCAAGGTAAGTGCTTGGTTTTTTTCATTGTTTTGCTTGGCACTGGCAGTGTTTCTTCTGATGCGTTGCTGTTCTGTTTAGTAGTTGTAGTATGACTCCAGTGTATTGCTTGTTTCTTCTGATGGTTTGACGCTGGGTGCTGATAGTGGTTGAGTTGTGGTGGTGTTGAGTTGTTGTTGTGGCACTACTCTAGTGTAATGGCTCCTTGCTTTGAAAGTGAGATGGGATTTGGTAGTGGTTTAGTCTATTGATTCCTGGCTTGGCGGTTGTAGTCTAGGGTGATGACTGCTGGATGATTCAAGTTCACAATTAGGTGGAGAGGCTGTCATGGGTAGATGCAGAGCAGTCCCAGTTTGCCTTGCTGCCACCTTCGCTCTTGGAACAACAGTCAATGGTTCGCTCTTGTCGGGGGGCTTTGGCTGCAAAATCAGGCAGCTTGCATTGCATGATTTCTGTCAAGGATATCTCAGGTGAAAGAGCTCGGAGCCCTACAGTTCAAGGTTCTGTGGCGAGGCTGTCACGCGTGGATGCAGAGCAGCCCCAATTTGTCTTGCTGCCACCTTTGCTCTTGGAGTACAAGTCAATCATTCCCTCTTCTAGGGGTCTCGGCTCCAAAATCAGGCAGCTCACGTTGCGTGGCTTCCATCAAGGATATGTCGGGCAAGAGAGCCCGGAGCCCTAACGCTTCAAGGCTCTGTGGCGAGGCCATCATGAGTGGATGCAGAGCATGCTGAGTTTCCCTTACTGTCCCCTTGACTCCTGGAGCACAAGTCAATTGTTTGCTCTTGTGGGGGGCTTTACTCCAAAATCGGGCAGCTTGCCTTGCGTGGCTTCTGTCAAGGATATCTCGGACGAGAGAGCCCAGAGCCCTTAAAGTATGCCCAGCCTTCCTGAGCTCCCATACCCTCTAGAACAGCCTCCCAAGGAACTCTCTCAACCATGGACCTGAAGAGACCAAAGTCAGTCCTCCGGAAGTCCAAGGTGGCAATTCTGCTGAGCCCTCTCCTTAACTCACCATGATCATTTTGTCCAAGACAGCCTCTAACAGTTACCGCCCCCACAAGACCTTCTCTATTAACAAGGACCAGGTCCAGGAGTGCACTTCCCCTCGTTGGTTCCCTCACCATCTGTGTCAGGAAGTTATCTCCCACATACTTCAGGAACCTCCAGGACTGATCCCTCTCTACTGTATTATATTTCCAGCAGAT
The DNA here is from genome assembly GCA_020746105.1 of Trogon surrucura. NCBI lineage: Eukaryota > Metazoa > Chordata > Aves > Trogoniformes > Trogonidae > Trogon > Trogon surrucura. Next base: position 114,165,232 of record CM036618.1, on the reverse strand, counting down.
GTCTGGGAAGTTAAAATCCCCTTTGAGAACAAGAGGTAGAGTCCATGCAGCTTCGCTCAATTGTGTATAAAGTATCTTATCTATTTCTTATCCTGCTTGGGAGGTCTGTAGCAGACTTGTCATCACATGGGTTAATTTCTAAGCATTCATATCCCTCCCTATCATAGAGGCCCCCCCCACCACCTCTCCTACTGCGTCTATCTCTTCTGAAAAGCTGGTATCCATCAATTGTAGTACTCCAGTTGTGTGAGTCATCCCACCACATTTCTGTTATGGCAACTATATCATAGTTTTCCATCTGCACAATGGCTTCCAATTCCTCCCGTTTGTTACCCATGCTGCGTGCATTAGTGCAGATGCACCTCAGCCGGGTCACATTTTGGAAGGGAGAAGCCCTAATACCTTCCTGATGATACTCAGATATTTCCACAGTAACTGACCTCTCAACAACCCTTGTGTTCTGCCTGCAACTTGGTGTGACATTTTGATCCTTTGCTAATTTACAAGATTGTTTGATCTTGCTACTACATTCCTCCCCCACAAGCACTGGCATTTTGCATTCCGGCTCCTTTTCAGTGATCCCGCTTTCACCCCCACGCCCTTAAGCTCTGTCTATGAGTACTGCCAACTCCTTTCCCAAAACCCTTTTCCCGCTGTGGGATAGGCCATTTCCGTGTGTTTCTAACAGTCCTGGCCTCGGACTTGGGTGAGAGAGCCCAGAGCCCTACAGTTTAAGGTTCTGTGGCGAGGCTGTCACGGGTGGATGCAGAGCAGCACTGGTTTGCCTTGCTGCCCCCTTCACTCTTGGAGCAAAACTCAATCATTTACTCTTGTGGGGGGCTCAACTCCAAAATCAGGCAGCTCATGTTGCGTGGCTTCTGTCAAGGATGTCTCAGGAGAGAGAGCCCGGAGCCCTACAGTTCGAGGTTCTGTGGCAAGGCTGTCAGGGGTGGATGCTGAGCAGCCCCATTGTGCCTTGCTGCCGCCTTCGCTCTTGGAGCAAAAGTCAATGATTCGCTCCTGTGGGGGGCTCGGCTCCAAATTCAGGCTGGGTTTGTTGCATGTGTTCCATCGAGGATATCTTGGGTGAGAGAACTTTCATCCCAACAATTCAAGGTTCTGTGGCAAGGCTGTTATGGGTGGAAGCAGAGCAGGCCGAGTTTGCCTTGCTGTCCTCTTCATTCTTGGAGCAAAAGTCAATCGTTTGCTCTTGTGGGCGGCTTTACTCCAAAATCAGGCAGTTCGCTTTGCATGGCTTCCATCAGGGATATCTTGAGCGGGAGAGAACAGAGCCCTACAATTCAAGGTGCTGTGGCGAGGCCGTCACGGGTGGATGCAGAGCAGCCCCATTGTGCCTTGCTGCCCTCTTCGCTCTTGGAGTAAAAGTCAATTGTTTGCTCTAGCGGGGTTCTTGGCTCCAAAATCAGGCAGCTCGCGTTGCGTGGCTTCCGTCAAGGATATCTCGGGCAAGAGAGCCCGGAGCCCTAACGGTTCAAGGTTCTGTGGCGAGGCCTTCACGGGTGGATGCAGAGCAGCCCCAGTTTGCCTTGCTGCCACAGAACCACTCACCTTAAACATCAAGGGCACGTTACCCTCAACTACAGCCACCATGCAAATCAAGGAAGCGATATACCAATCCCCATCACAGTATCAAACCAAGGAGCCAATACACTAGACTAGTGCTACAACTGAACACCACCACACCTCAATAACCACATCAAATCATCAAGTAACTAAGCAGTACACTAGACTCCTACCACCACCACACAACTAAACAACAAGCGCACATCACCACAAATGCCAAAAAAAAAAAAAAAGAGAAAAAAGGCACACACGGAGACCCTGCCTGGAACAGCAGCCTGCCCACAGCTAGGCACCTCCCACTCCTTTACCTGAGCCATTCCACCAGCCCACCTGGGTCTTCGGACCACTGCTCCCTGTCTTGAAGGCCTTCTTCAACACCCACATAAGGGAAACTTAGAAGTTCACTGACAAGAAAACACCTCAGAAACACCTGCCACTCAGGCCAACCAGTCATAGCTTACCTGGTCCTAATTGCCTCCAGTGACAACATCCCACTCAGTGCATGGCTCCACACCTGCAAAATAGAAAAAAAAAAAAAAGAACCTGTAATGGAGTCAAGCCACCAGTCACACCTGCCCACAGCACTCCACTTGCCTCCTCGGCCTCTCTTAGGTGTGCATGTGGTCCTACAGCACCTGAAAAAACAGGGTCAGATGAATTACCCACTTGCAGATTGGGACCATACCAAGCCATATAGACTTATGGACCCCAGGGGCTCCCGCAGCTATCCCTCCTAGGCCTGACCTCACACGCTGGGCAGAGCGGCTCCGAGCCAAAAGCACGCTTAGACAGACATGGGCATAGAACACATCTCAAGGGCAAGAGAAAACTCTCAGTGCGGAGACAGACTTCTGAAACACAGAGATGGTCAAACAAGAGGACCTACAAGGATGTGGAGGTGAGGTGAGGCAGCCCCGGGACTGCCCCAGAACAAAGCCAGACACGATGGTTCAGTGCAAGAGGTCACTCTAAAAACAAGGAGTGACTGTCAAAACTGAGATCACACAGGCACGATAAGCGGGGCTTCAAGACCCAACTGCTTAAGGACACGGGCAAAAAGATGCAGGCCGTCAAGACCGACAGTGACAAAGCCGAGCCGCCAACACAGCCCAGAACGACAATGCGAAAGAACCGCCCGGTAACCTCTGAGACAAGACAGATCCTTTTTTAGACTTGTGACAGGAAGAGGGATCAAGAGACGGATCCTTCTTTAGGCTTGTGACGGGAAGAAAGAGGCACCTGATCAGCGCAACACCTGTGAGAACCAGCATTCTCGATGCCTCCCTGCTCTGTGAGCTCCAAGAGCGATGATGACCTTATGGCCTGATGACAGGGACAATGTGAAAGATGCATATAACACAGACTCAACAACACAAGCTGGAACCTCCTTGCCCAGGATGTGCTAACACCCTCCTGAGGACTAACTCGCTCCCTCTTGCCACCCACAGGAGGCTGGGCATCAACAGCCCTCTCTCCCATGCTAACTTAAAACTCCTTCCCACAAACAGGTGCAGCTGAACAGAATCGTGAAATCTACAGAAGAGGCTAGGGAATACATGGGTTCTTGACTTGACCGGCTCTTCATAGAAAAACTATAGTATGAGCAGAGGCTAAAGTCAAGGCTGAGACCAGATGTGCTCAGAAAGCTCAGCCAGATATGGTAACTGATTGTTTGTCATGAGTGATTAAAGTCAGCTGCCCAAAATACAAATGGATCCCAATAAGGAGGGAGACACCATGCAGCTAATACCTGTATTTATAGGACATTAGGCCCCAGACATGTCTAAAAACCTCAAAGATTGCAGAGGTAGAACCTGCTTAGCAACTTGAAGGGACTGCTGGATCCTTTATTAAGAACACCTGCAATGAGCATTCATGCTAATTGACTTGTAAGGAAGGCTATTGAAATGTATAACCAGCAAGAGAAAGAAATATTGTAAATCAGCGATTAGATCATCTGAAATAGATGTATGCAGCACAGAAAGACAAACTTCATCAGATAAAACACCTAGGGATGTGACAAATGGAAAGATCAGCTGGTGTACCTGGAGCTGACTGAAGTAATGGCTACTTGTTAAAGCTCACCCTGGCTCTAAAAAGTTTCATCCTGTATCTCGGTGATGAGTATGACAGCCTCAGTGGACGTGGCTCCTGCTGTATGCGAGAGCGGTGGGTAGACTGCCATGGAAGAAGGCCTTGAGACACTGAGCTATCTCACATGAGATATACTTGATTAAAGTCAAAAAATACAAGCTGCCTCATTTTGGAGCCTAGATTCCAAGAGAGTGAACGACTGGGATTTGCATGGAGAGAAGGTGGCAGCAAGGCAAACTGGGGCTGCTCTGCATCCATCCATGATGACCTTGCCACACAAGCTTGAAGCATAGGTCTCTGGGCTCTCTCATCCGAGATATCCTGGACGGAAGCCACGCGACGCGAGCTGCCTGATTTTGGAGCCGAGCCCCCTAGAAGAGCGAACGATTGACTTTTGCTCTGAGAGCGAAGGTCGCAGCAAGACAAACTGGTGCTGCTCTGCATCCACTCGTGACGGTCTCACCGCAGAACCTTGAACTGTAGGGCTCTGGGCTCTCTCACCTGAAATATCCTCTGTTGTTGTAGAGACGGACACGACACATCTGAGTGGTGATCAAGGTGGCTCAAAAATTGCTGCTTTATTATACAAAGGGTGTGCCTTTTATACGTAGTCGAAGGTAGTAGAAGAAGGTAGCGTGGCCTTTGTGCATAGGTTAAACACTTGTTCAAGTTCTCATTGGTTAACACTGAGCAGCTTCCGGCTGGGCTCATCCCTCCGGATCTTGAGGGAGAAAGTTCCGCAAATGTGTCCAAACTCAGCACACACAACTTCCCATCTCAAGGGTACTCTGGGAATTTGTCAAGGTCAATGTCTTCAACCAATGCCAGGTTCACAGCAGTCCAGCTGCCATCCCCTACAATTCCACCTTTTTCTTTTTGTTTTTGAGCTACAAATGCTGCCTCAACAGTCTGATGCAGGGCTCTTTGCATCAGAGTGATCAGGCAGGGTAGCATTAAGAGCATGATTACAACCACAAGCACTATTAAAAATCCTGTTTTAACCAAAGACATTAAAGACCCTGACAAACCCCATTGCCCAAACAACTTTTCAATGCCAAAAAACCCTGTGTCTTCTTGAATCTAATGAGTCATGGCTTGTAGATCTTGTATTTTCTTATGGATGGATTCCGAATGATCTTCCAGATTCATGCAACACATTCCGTCAAACTCTTCACATCCATGCCCATGTGCCAAAAGCAAGAAATCAATTGCTATGTGGTTCTGCAAGGTAGCATGCCTTATTGAGCTTACATCGTTAGCCAATTGCGACAAAACTTGAAAGGTTAAATTAGCATTCTTTTCTATCCAGCAAGCCATTTTATTTAAGATTGTTAGTGCCTTTGCAACTGCTACACCAGGGGCAAAATTAGAAGTAAAAATACGTTCTGCAGTATTCCAAAGTTGCACATTGCTATCACAATTTTTCAGCAGTGTCGCTGACCTTTTCACACGCCCCTGAGAAAAGGCATGCAAATCACTGTGACTTAATAGCATTTTCATAGGTGGTGTCATCATGGCCAAGTGACCAAAAGTACAAGGACCTCCTACAGCCCTGGTTGGTATGCCAGCCCAAGCTCGCTCCTCACACAGTAAGAACAACTCTTTTGGCAGTCGTGATGCAGATCCGATTCCTGTTACTGAATGGCTCTTGTTTCCAGCAACATGCTGACACCACTGAGAGGCATTCTGCCAAAAAGGGGACAAAGGTGTCACGTCGGATACTTGGGTATCACCGTTCACTGTCAGGGGTAACCCCCTGGAGGCGTGCCAACCAGTGCTATTAACATACAAGCATGATCATGATGTCAAGGTTCCCAAACTAATTCTTCTGCCAAAACTCTAATTCTTCTGCCTCCCTGCCTTTTGGTAATTTGGTGGCCCAGTCAAAAAACCCAAGGGTGCAATTTTGCATACTGCCATTACATTTCCTCGTCACAGATAATCCTCCCATGCTACGCTGACCTACTAACAAATGTGCTTCTGAGTCATTCAGCGGAACACCTATTAAGCAGGTATGAAAAGGCTGATAGGGCTGAGCAAGAGAAACACAAAAGCTGCTCTAGTTAAGTTGGTGCATCAAAGTCACCCAAACATTGGTCCCATGCCAGGCTGGTGGGATATCATGAGGTCTTCCGGGAATCTAGAACAGGCCGCACGCAAAAAGCAGGACACCAATGAGGATCATTATCTGTAGAGACACAAGCATAACCCCTTCCCCAGGTTATCAAATCAAATGGCCCCTGCCATTGGCCTGTGACCAAGTCCTTCATTTGGACTTTGGCACCTTTTTGAACTTGCGATTTCAAGAAAAGAAAAATGTCGGAAGATAGGAGAAGTATCAAAGTCATCACTGTGCTGTAAAAAGTTAAGAACATAAAGAACTTTGTCCAGACGTGCCTGTGGTGGTTCCCCAGCCGTTCCCCCTTTCTGTTTTTGAAGCGTGTGCTTCCGTGTGCCATGAGCACATCTAATTTTACTGGCTGAGGCATAACTTGCGTATTTGTAAAAATCATGCCTAAGTACTTCCATGGTGCTACGGGTTGAATTTTTTTCAGGTCCTGTTACCAATCCAAACTGTTACAAGCAGTGAGTGCCCATTTTTTCCATTTCACGTAACCGGCTTTTGTCAGAGGCAGCTAACAAGATATCATCCATATAATGGTAACAATAGTCTTCTGGAAATGCTTTCCGAACAGGTGACAATGCTTGTGCAACAAACAACTGACAAATTGTTGGCGAATTTTTCATGCCTTGCGGCAGAACTTTCCACTGGTATCTTTTTGAAGGTGCCTCACGATTGACAGAAGACACAGAAAATGCAAATTTCTCTTGCTCTGCCAACAATATTGTGAACAAACAATCTTTTAAGTCATTACAATTATGTCCCACTCCAAGGGGATCATGGCTGGAGAGGGGAGACCTGGCTGTAAGGCTCCCATGGTAGTCATTACAGCATTTACCTGCCTCAGGTCACGTAAAAGTCGCCACTTGCCAGACTTCTTTTTAATGACAAACACTGGAGTATTCCAAGGACTGTGAGAGGGTTCGATATATCCCGCAGCTAATTGTTCTTGTACTAAATCCTGCAGGGCCTGTAATTTTTCAGAATTCAGGGGCCACTGATCCACCCACACAGGTTTGTCAGTGAGCCAAATCAAGGCGAGGGTGGGCTGTTGAATGCCCTGCAACACAGTGACTCGTGTCAAAAATCTGTGGTAATTTTAACTCCCCACTGGGAAAGACAATTTCTACCCCATAAGTTCAACGGGGCGTATGTCACATAAGGCCAAATTGTAGCTGTCTGGCCTTCTGGGTTAGTAAGAACAACTGTATTAGCTGACATTACACTCTGAGCAGCACCTCCCAAGCCAACCACCCCCACTCCCACCTTACCAACAGGCCAGGTAGATGGCCATGAATGTCGAGATATAATAGTTATGTCTGCTCCGGTGTCCAACAGTCCTGACAGCTGCACCGATGAGGGAGAATGTCCTTTCATTGTCAGTGTACAAAGCAGCTGTGGCCGTTGAGAGGTAACTGTCTGAGACCAAAACATTTGAGGCAAGCCAGTCGATCCAAAACCTCCATCTTGTTATTCTTTTTGCTCTGTATTGGGAACAGAACTCAAAAAAGGAACAAATTGAGCAATTCGTGTCCCCTTTGGGATAGTAACAAGGGGGTATGGAGTTGAAACCATAGCACAAATTTGTCCAGTATAATAAGCGTCAATAACACTGTGTACAATAATGCTATTGACTGTACTACTTGAATGTCCAATTAGAAAAGCACTTAATCCTCTTCCTATGGGGCCAAAGGCATCCATAGGAACTTTCATAACTTCTTTAGTCCCAATAGTTACTGTGTCGGCGGTGGATATATCCATCCCTGCTGATCCAGTGGTTTTCCTGGTGAGGCAGTCGCAGAGGGGAAGGTTTGCTGACCCACCCCGAGAAATGGCTTGGTAAGAGGTGTTTATGTCTGTGCACGCCCCCTCGCGCTCTTCTTCCCGTTTCTGAGAGGGGTTGTCCACTAGCATGATATTGTGATCTCCGTTGTTTCGCAAAATGACCAGTCTTTCTGCAACAATTGCAAGTCACTCCCTTTGTGTTAGCATCAGGACTATTTGTTTTCAATGGTTGTTGTGGGCATTTACCTTTGAGGTGTCCTTCTCGACCACACCCATAACATTTTGGGGCCGCTTTCTGTCTAATAACTCTGGCGAGAGCTGCCATCTTGTGTTCAACTGTACCAACTTTTGAATAGGCAGCGACCATATCAGCAACAGAGGGATCTCCTGGCAAGGCTTCTATTATTTTTTGACAACCTTCGTTAGTGTTATCTTTTGCTAACTGTTTAACTAACACTGGCCGCAGCCCTTCATCATCGAATTGTTTTTCAATTGCCGCAGCTACTTTTTCTACAAACTGTAAAAAGGGTTCTTTTGGTTGTTGCTGTATAGTAACACATCTCTGCTGCGGCTCGGCCATCTCCATACTTTTTCTCAATGCAGACATTCCAATCCACTGAGTCTATTCTAATAATAGTGGAGGCCACTGTGCCTGAACTTGGGGATTAGCAAAAGCATTAGTTCCCATTAATGCATCCAGTCCTGCTCCTTGTCTTGGATCTCCCTGAGGCAGCTGCATATTTTCTAGAGCTGTTTTTTGTGCCAATTGTCTCCAGGTTAGAGTAAAAAACCGAATACTGAATCGGCTGAAATAGTACTTGTGCTAAATGCGCAATATCATATGGACACAACAAATCTGTATTGATTACTTGTATAAGCTGCATAACCTCTGGAGAATTAATGCCAAATTTTGCTGCCTTTGCCTGCAGATCTTGGACTACTCTCCAAGCAATGGGAGAGTGCTCATCGCACTGCCCTGTGTTTGGTGGCGCTTTAAACACAGGATATGCCATAGTTTCAAGGTCAGGGGGTCCCAGATCAGGGCATGTTTCTCGCGGAAGGTTAAGCTTCTCTACCAAATTCCAATTTCCTACTTCAGCAGCTTTTTTCCGAACTTGCTTCCAGAATCGTGCGGGATTACAGGGTACAACTGTCACAGTAGCTGGGCTTAATGTCCAGGGGGCTGCCTTTCCTGTTCGCTTTTCTGGGCGACAGGTGAGGCCACCCTCCTGTGTATACGATTGAAGAGGAACTATCCTCCCTTCGTCTTCACTGTTATCGCTATCTGGCAAGGGGGGGGCTACTGCAAGGCAACAGCGGATGGCTGGGCTGAAAAATCTCCTTCTTTCACATCAAAAGGCGCTGGCGGGGTTCCAACACAACTGCTTTCAGATGTTAACTCTGCTAATTGCTGTGCAGGTGTCTTATAGCTTGGTTTATTGTCTAAAAAGTAGTGTGGGGAAAGGCATTTGCTCTCTGATAATTTCTGTGTTGGAGAGGTCGAATTTGATTTTTTTGTTTGAGTCCGAGGGAGGAGGAGCTGCAAAGCCTCCATCCTTCCTTCAACCTCCTCCATGTTTTTCTCATGGGAGGTCCCAGCAGCCGCCTCCCCCGAAATCTCCTGTAATTCTTTTTCTTTTAACTCTTGCTCCGCTCTCATTTCTTTCAGAGTCTCACTCAATAATTGCCAAGTAGTAGCTAACTCAAAAGCGTCCTTCGATCCTAAAGAAACTGCGTCCCGCAACTTCTGTCCCACCTCTTGCCAAGCAGAAACACTGAAAGCGACAGATGCAGATGCCTCAAATCCCTGCTTTTTACTCGACAGTTGTAGGGGAATTTCTTGTGGAGCAGAGGCGTGGTATCCCTTTAAAGGTGTGGACAACCCAGTTTAGGCCTAAACAAAGGCTCTGTCCTTGAAGCTGCCTTGGGGCATGGAGAGGAGGAGGTTTTATCTGTTTTGTGAGAGCTTTGCGAGATGCTTGGCTGGAGGTGCTGGCCCCGGGGGGAGAAGGGGGGGCGAGAGCCGCCGGCATAGTTGAATGGCACTACCCAATAAAACGCTGGCGCATGTAAACCTGTAACTGACCAACTCTGTTAAGGGGCAGGCGCGGGGACACTGCTGAACTGTATATATTGAGCTGTCCGGAGCAATAAAGGGAGGACGACTTGTAGCCATATTGGTGTGATGGTCGTTACTTGGCCGGCTCTCCAAAGGGACCCTTCTAGAGACAGTAACATACGCCGTAGTGCAAAATCACTATATTTGACTCCTCTTTTAGCAAGAAGAGCTTTCCAGAGGCACAAAATAGATTCCTCCTCTTTAGAAATATGTTGACCCATATTTCTTAAACCCTGTTCCTGGTGGCTCACCTTTCCAGGTGTCTTAACTCTCAGGTTCAGACCAAAGCAGACTCCCACTGCTCTCAGCTACACTTGGCTCTGTCTCCACTGCACGTCGACCTGTAGCCCAAAACACCGTTTTTTCGCCTTTTTTTTGGTATCACGTCGTTTTTCTTAGAATGTCGACACGTCGACATGCCAGCACATTAACACATCGGGGTCACCAGATGTCATTGTAGAGACGGACACGACACATCTGAGTGGTGATCAAAGTGGCTCAAAAATGGCTGCTTTATTACACAAAGGGTGTGCCTTTTATACGTAGTAGAAGGAGGTAGCGTGGCCTTTGCCTATAGGTTAAACACTTGTTCAAGTTCTCATTGGTTAACACTGAGCAGCTTCCGGCTGGGCTCATCCCTCCGGATCTTGAGGGAGAAAGTTCCGCAAATGTGTCCAAACTCAGCACACACAACTTCCCATCTCAAGGGTACTCTGGGAATTTGTCAAGGTCAATGTCTTCAACCAATGCCAGGTTCACAGCAGTCCAGCTGCCATCTCCACATCCTCAACAGAAGCAATGCAACACAAGCTGCCGGATTTTGGAGCCAAGCCCCCCGCAAGAGCGAACGATTGACTTTTGCTCCAAGAGCAAAGGTGGCAGCAAGGCAAACTGGGGCTGCTCTGCATCCACTCGTGATGGCCTCGCCACAGAACCTTGAACCGTAGGGCTCCGGGCTCTCTAGCCCAAGATATCCTCCAGGAGGATAGGCTCGGCTCCAAAATCAGGCAGCTTGCATTGCGTGTCTCCCCTTGAGGATATCTCAGGCAAGAAAGCCCGGAGCCCTATGGTTCAAGGTTCTGTGGCGAGGCCATCACGGGTGGATGCAGAGCAGCACCAGTTTGCCTTGCTGCCACCTTCGCTCTTGGAGCAAAAGCCAAATGTTTGCTCTTCCAGGAGGGTCGGCTCCAAAATCTGGCAGCTGTGAAGCCCCTGCTGCCCGCAGTTCTTGATGGGCATGTGCCACAAGCCCCTCCTCTCACTGTACTGAGGCATGGCAGATGAGGATGGGTTCTACCTCCTTCCTCATGGAGCTCGTCCCCACGGGGAGCGTCCTGGAGTGGGTGCCGAGCCAGGGGCCCAGATCCCGGGGCCTGGCAGGGCTCTGTCTCTTCCAGCTGCTCCTCGCCCTGGCTCACCTGCACAGCACGGCCATCGTCTGCCAGTGGGTGAGCACAGGGCCACGGCTCTGGATCTACCCACTGTTCCCTCCTTGGCCCCTGACCTCCCCCTCCTCAGAGCTGCCATGTGCCCCTGCCTGCCCCCAGCCTGTGCTGCCTCTCCTCCACAGAAACTTGAAGCTGGAAAATGTTCTTCTGCACAGGGAGGACAACGTGAATGTCTTCAGCTTCCCCAGGAAAATGGTCCTGTAGGATGCCAGTGGTAAGTCCCTTGGAACCTCCCCACACGCAGGGCTGCCCACCAAGGTGGCACTGAGCCAGACCTTTTGCAGGGGTCCTATGCTTCCACCTGTCCCAAGATCCTGCAGGTGCAGCCCTATGACCCCCTCCAGGGTCATCCTCTATACCTGGCTCCTAGGCTGCATGCTCTTCGATGCCACCAACCTGCAGCACCTCCTGCACCAGACCTAGCAGCCTTCTGTCGTTCCCCAAAGGCAACCCCTGCCTCGGGGTTGTAAGGTGAGGGGGGCTGGAGGCAGCTGGAGAGGGGCATTGGATGATCATCACAGGGCATTGATGGCATTGGGGGCTGTGACAACGGAAGATGGCACTGGGGACAGTTAGGGCACCAGGACATTGGGGTGGGAGTGTATAGGGGTCTCAGATGTCGAGCTTCCCCCAGGCCCCACTCTGGCCCCTGCATCCCCCCAGGAGGTGATCCTGCACCTGCTGTGCCCAGCCCACCAGCACCTCTCAGCCACTGAGCTGCTCCAGATCCACTGGGTCTCTTGGTTCCTGCCCCTGGGGTACCTGCCCCTGCACATCCAGGCTGCCAAGCGCTCAACCCACATGCAGTTTTGGGGCCCTCTTGACTGCTGATAATAAGGGGCTGCTAGTAGAAGACTTGAACCTTCTCTTGGCTCCCTTTTTCCTGGCAGAGCTGCCATTGTGTAGAGCCCTTGCAAAGGACCTCACTCAATCCACGATGGCATCACCCTCCAGCCCACAAAACAGTCTCCCCATCCGAGGACATCTCTCAATTCAAAGCCTCTCTCTCCCTGTGAGAGCTGCTAGGCCCACAGGAATCTGGAGGGTTCCCACCATGAGCAGAACCACCCCCAGCCTCACAGGACTGTTTCTTCAGTCCCTTCATCATCTTAGTGGCCCTTTGCAGCACTTGCTCCCATATGTTCATGTCTCTCTTGTACTGGGTGGCCCAGAACTGGACATGGTACTCCTGGGGTGGCCCTGCCAGGGCTGAGGATGACCTCCCTCCACCACTGGCAACAGGAGGCTCTTGGAGCCCAGCCCAAGGGTGCACTGCTGTCTCAAGTCCAACTTGGTGTCTGCCAGGAGACCTCCAGGGCCTCCTCTGCCAAGTTGCTTTCCAGCTGGTCGGTACTGCATCAGGCTGCTCCATTATCTCCCCTTTATAAAGCCACAACAGTCTGCTACTCCTGATGACTGCCTTGTCCTCCATGTGTCTGGAAATGATTTCCAGGATTACTTACTCCATCATCTTCCCAGGGACCAAGGTGAGGCTGGGTTGCCTGTAGTTCCCTGCATCCTCCTGCTTGCCCTCCCTGAAGACAGCATCGACACTTGCTTTCTTCCAGTCCCCAGGAACCTCTCCTGATCACAACAGTCGGAATTACACAGCTGATGGAGAGTGGTCTTGGAAAGACTTCAGCCAGCTCGCTCAGCACTCTGGGGGCATCCCATCTGCTCCCAGGGACTTGTCTGTCTCGCTTGTTTAAATGTTCCTCAAACTGGTTCTCGCTTCCCAGGGGAAATCTCCTCAGCCCAAGCACTCCCTCTGGCCTCAGGGGCCTGTGATTCCTGAAGGCAGCAAAGGTCAGAAAGTTCTGAGGCCATAGCTGGCTGGCTATCATACCTCCAGCATGTACTGGGGCCTGGTGTTTACCCTCCTCTTGTGCAGGACCTTGCATATTCCTTTGTTGAACTTCATGAGGCTCATTTTTTCCAGCCTGGCCAGTCACCTCTCAACAGCAGCACAGCCCTCTGGTCTGTCAGCTGCTCCTCCCAGTTTTTGATCGTCTGCAGACTTGCTGAGGGTGCACCATCAACCAGGTCATTCATGAAGAGGAGAAAGGGTAGTGGCCCCTGGAGCGGTTGCCCAGAGAAGCTGTGGATGCCCCATCACTGGAAGTGTTCAACATCAGTTTGGACAAGGCTTAGAGCAACTGGTTGGAGTGAAAGATGTCCCTGCCCATGACAGAAAGGTTGGGTTAGATGGTCCTTGCTCACCCAAACCACTCTGTGATTCCATGATTCTGCACAGACTCTCTAATTCCTGGAGATAAAGTCACTAGATCTGCGCATCTAGAGGAGGTTCACAGAAAACTGAAGTGAGCAAAAATGAGTTTGAACAACATCCTTGCACCTTGTGACCACCTGTCATTGACCACTGTCACTGGCATGATAGCATGGAGAAAACTGTGGAGAGATGCCTTTTGGACACCTTCAGGCACACTGGTGAAGAATTGCCCAGGCAGGCAGGTGAGTAGAAATGCTTCCCAGATGTTTTACTTCTTAACTGACAACTCTGAAATCTATAAATCACTACTCATTTCAACACGAGGCTTTCAGGAACTGGCTTAGCTACAGCCAAGGATGGATCAGTAGAGTGGTGGAAGCACTCTAGCTTTGCTGGGGAGGCTTGGCTCAACCACTGCAGAGCAGAGTGGAGCACTAACACGCACTGAAACTGTCCAGCGCTGCTGGCTTCAGTCAGCTCTGTCTCTTCTACTGACTAGGAAAACAGAACGGGTAGTGGGCAGGGTGTTGTGCTGACTTGGGAACATCAGCAAGCAACACTTTTCTAAGTCATTGGGAGCATTGTGCAGTGGACCTTTCCAAAGTTGGCTCTACCCGTAGTAACCTGGATTTTCCTGCCTTCAGGAAGTCAGCGTGGAAGGATGGCTCCACAGTCCCCTCCATCTGAACTCTCCATAACTTCCTCTGCGTGGCGCAACTTGGGGACAGCTGGGTAAGCAGAATGAGGAAGACCATGGTGCTGTGCTACCAAGGCATTAGCTGAAGGAGCGCTCAACATGCCAGACCCCTGTGCTGCCCATTGAGCATGAACACACGCCACCAACATGAGCTATAGACTTTGTGCCCTGATTGGTGACTAGGGACAGCTTGTAGCATCAGGTTTTCCTCTTTGTTCTGCCAGAGAGGAGCAGTTTGAAGAACAGAAAGCCGAGGGTAGTTCTCCTCCTAGGAGGCCTCTCCAAATTTCCAGAGGTGCTGCTGCCTTCCTCAGCTGGGTGCAGTCTCCTACTCTGACCTGAGTCACTTTTCCTTGGCTTTTGCCCTCCTTTCCAGCACCTCCTCAAAAGACGTGGCTCTGCCCTTTTATGATTTCTCTGCTGCTCTGAATTATTCTTGTGCCCTCAAGAGACTTCCTAACCAGTACTTTCTCCTGGCCTTTCAGGGTTCCTTCAGTGTCTCCTGCTCTGGAGTCTGTCCTTTGGGGAGACTTGGTTGAGCTCATCCACAGCCAAACACAGCTCTCATCTTTTCTCCTGACAGCGTTACTTAGGATCTTTGCTCACTTGCTGTGCCTTGTTTTCCATCTGTCTTCCTCATCTCCAGGTCAGGCAAGCGAGTTCAGGTGCGGCTAGTACAGGGTGAGGAGGAGATTGCCATCAGTGCAGCCCAGCAGGCTGTGTCCTTGCCCTCTGACCTGTCTCCAGGCCTCTTCCAAATCATTCCAAAACTACAGAAACGCTATGGAACATGTCCTTGCCGACAGGGATAGTTTCTACTGTTACTCTACCATAATCTTTGTTCATGCCTTAAGCTAAGAAATCTCGAATTCTTTCCCAACCTTTACTCTGACTGGATTTTCCTGTTCTTCCCGTACATGCTCTCTTCATAGAACCACACGGAGTTACCATCTGCTAAGAAATCCTGTGGCAGCACATTCCCCAAACTGTTTTGCATTGTTCATATGAAGTGTTTGGTCACTGCAGATGGCAGAATTTGACCCTGGTAAGTATGGTTTGTACTGGTCCTTGGCCTCAAGTCCACGCAACTGTGGCATCTGAGGTAAATTTGGAATTCAGAATGGATGTTGTGCGTTGATTTCTGTGAGCGGGCAAATTTCTGAGGCAGCACTCAACTCATTCAATAAGTAAGAAGGGCAAGTACCAAATGGGAGAACTTCATCATGTTCTATAAACTATGTACTAGTAACGCAGAAGACATTATACTAAAAGAAAAAAAAAAAAATATATGGTGATTACTGAATCTTAAAAATCTGATATGATGGGAGAGGCCAACAAGTACCTGTTAATACTTGTACATAGTTAAGGAAGAGAAGCCTGTAGAAATGCTGAGAATAGCTAATAGCTTAAGGTCGCCACGAGAAAATACTTGTCTTCCTTCTAGCACAGAGAAAAAGACAGACAGTAGGAAGACCCGTGGCACAAAGACAGACTTTCAAGTAATTTTTCCTAGTTGTCCTTTTCAGTAATAAACTTCAACCAGAGGCGTCTCAGAGGATTTACAACCTCCATTTCCCTGGTATCAAAGCCTCTTGGGCAGCTTGCAATAATTCCCTCTTCACAGGATGGTGCTGTCACTCCCGAGAAGCCCTGTACAGCCTTTTGCAGAGCCTGGTTTTGGAGTGACTGCCACGCGTGATGTTGCCACCAGGCAAAGCTCCTAGCCATCCCCAGTTGCAGCATTCAGTATTCCCAGCGAGATGTAGGAAATGAAACAAAATCAGAGGGATAAGAACACCCCCCTTTGCTGTTCAAAGCATGAACACCCATTCTTTCCAAAAACCTGACTGAAAATTTTAGCAATTATGATCTGATCGAGAGAAAAATCTCTAAAAGGTCTCAAATGTTAGCAGAAGCTTCCAGAGACATGACACAGCACATATCAGCACATTACACAGCACTTTCTGCTAGCTATCCGTAACTGCTGAGGTAGTCGAGGCTTGTATGTTAGCAATTGTTTTTTGGTCCACTGCCTTGTCTTTGCTCCTGGGATTAGTTCAAGGAAGGAGAAGCAGTGGGGTAGCCCTCTATGTTAGGGAGTGTTTGATCCTGCTCTGGCAGGGGGGTTGGACTAAGATGATCTTTCAAGGTCCCTTCCATCCCCTGACATTCTGTGATTCCGTGATTCTGTGATTGTCTAAATCTTAAATGATGGTGATGGTAGAATATGGGCATTCTGGAATCGGGGGAAAACCAATGAGGCAGATATCCTGGTAGGAGTCTGTTACAGACCACCCAACCAGGATGAAGAGGCAGCTGAAATACTCTAAAAGCAGCTGTGAGAAGTCTCATGACTGCCAGCCCTTGTTCTCATAGGGGACTTCAACTTACCAGATGTCTGCTGGAAATAAAATACAGGACAGATGAAACAGGAAAATAAAAATACAGGAAATAAAATACAGGAAAGATGAAAAGTCCTTGAAGTTCCTGGAGTGTGTTCCTGACACAGCTGGTAGTGAGACAACTGGGAAAAGCATCCGCTGGACCTGCTCTTTGTGAACAGAAAAGGACTTATGCGTGATGCGATGGTTAGAGGCTGTCTTGGGCATAACAATTACAAAATGATTGAGTTTTTCATTCTTGGAGAAGTAAGGAGGAGGGTCAGCAGAACCGCTACCTTAGACTTCTGGAGGACAGACTTTGTCCTGTTTAGGACATTGGTTGACAACGTCCCTGGGGAGGCAGTTCTAAAGGGCAAAGAAATCCAGGAAGGCTGGACATTCTTCAAAAAGGAAATCTTAAACGTGCAGGAGCAGGTCATTTCCATGTGCCAAAAGATGAGTAGGTGGGGAAGAAGGCCAGCTTGGCTGAACAGAGAAATTTGGCTGGAACTCAGGAAAAAAAAAGGAGAGTTTATGACTTTTGAAGGAAGTGGCAGGCAACTCAGGAGGACTACAAGGATGCCATAAGGTTATGCAGGAAGAAAATTAGAAGGGCCATAGCTCATCTAGAACTTAATTTGGCTACTGTTATAAAAGGCAATAAGAAATGTTTCTGTAAATACATTACCAACAAAAGAAGGGCTAAGGAGAATCTCCATCCTTTATTAGATGCAGGGGGAAAAAAAAGTTGAGACAAAGGCTGAGGTACTTCACACCTTTTTTTGCCTTAGTCTCACAATAGTAAGACCGGTTGTTCCCAAGTTACCCAGCCCCCTGAACTGGAAGATAGGGACAGGGAACAGAATGAAGCCCCCATATTCCAAGGGGAAATGGTCAGTGCTTTGCTGCTCCACTTGGACACACACAAGTCCATAGGGACAGATGGGATCCACCACAGGGTACTAAGGGAGCTGGAAAAAGTGCTCAGCAAACCACCTTACTTCATTTACCAGCGGTCCTGGCTACATGGGAAAGTCCCAGTGGACTGGGCATATCTGAGAGCCATCTACAAGAAGGGCTGGAAGGCGGTTCCAGAGAACTACAGGCCTGTCAGCCTGACCTTGTTGCTGTGGAACATTATGGAGCAGACCGTTTTGAGTGCCATCCTGTGGCACATACAGGACAACCAGGGGGTCAGGCCCAGTCAGCAGGGGTTTATGAAGGACAGGTCCTGCTTTACTAACCTGATCTCCTGCATCACAAGGTGACTCACTGAGGGAAAGGCTATGGAAGCTGCCTACCTCCACTTCAGCAAAGCCTTTGACGCCATAACCCACAGCATTCTCCTGGAGAAACTGGCTCCTCATGACTTGGAAGGGCATACCATTCACTGGGTGAAAAACTGGCTGGATGGCTGATTCCAAAGAGTGGAGGTGAATGGAGTTAAATCCAGTTGGCAGCCAGTAGTATTCCCCAGGGCCCAGTATCGGGGCCAGTTCTGATTAATGTCTTCATTAATGATCTTGATGAGGGCGTCGAATGCACCTTCAGTAAGTTTGCAGATGACATGAAGCTGCGCAAGAGTGTGGATCTGCTTGAGGGTGGGAAGACTCTGCGGGCCTGATGGATGGGCTGAGGCAAACTGCATGAGTTTCAACAAGGCCAAGTGTCAAGTCCTGCACCTGAGTCACACCAGCCCCACGCAACGCTACAGGTTTGGGGAACAGTGGCTGGAAAGCTGCCCAGCAGAAAAGAACCTGGGGGTG
The DNA here is from genome assembly GCA_020746105.1 of Trogon surrucura. Taxonomy (NCBI): domain Eukaryota; kingdom Metazoa; phylum Chordata; class Aves; order Trogoniformes; family Trogonidae; genus Trogon; species Trogon surrucura. Next base: position 114,147,006 of record CM036618.1, on the reverse strand, counting down.
TTGGTCAACAGGCGGCTCAATATGAGCCAGCAGTGTGCTCACATGGTCAAGAAGGCCAAAAGTATCCTGGCCTCTTTTAGAAATAGTGTGGCCAGCAGGATTCAGGAAGGGATTGTCCTCCTGTACTCAGCACTGGTGAGGCCACACCTTGAATCCTGTGTTCAGTTTTGGGCTCCTCACTACAAGAAAGATATTGAGGTTCTGGAGTGTGTCCAGAGAAGGGCAACAAAGCTGGTGAAGGGTCTAGAGCACACATCTTCTGAGGAGTGGCTGAGGACACTGGGGTTGTTCAGCCTGGAGAGAAGAAGGCTGAGAGGAGAGACCTTATTGCTCTCTACAACTGCCTGAAAGGAGGCTGTAGCAAGGTGAGGATCTCTCTCCTCTCCCACATAGCAAGCGATAGGACAAGAGGGAATGGCCTCAAGTTGTGCCAAGGGAGGTTTAGATTGGATATTAGGAAAAATTTCTTCACTTAAAGACTTGTTAAGCATTGGAACAGGCTGCTTGGAAGTGGTTGAGTCACCATCACTGGAGGTACTTAAAAGACATGTTGATGTGGTGCTTAGAGACATGGCTTAGTGCTACGTTAACTTGGCATTGCTAGGTTAACAGTTGGACTCGATAATCTTGAAGGTTTTTTCCAACTTAAATGGTTCTGTGATTCTGATTTTTCAGGAATTGCTCCACTTTTTTGCTTTACAGGAACACAGGAGGTACCCCAACACATCAATGGAGCAGCAGCAGTGGCAGCCAGAACACAGGAGCACGGCTTCTCTGTGCCGCGCGTTGCTGCCCTGCTCCCCAAGGGCAGGGACAGCGCAGCCACCAGCTATTGCTGATCCTGGAGGAGATGTTTTTTATTGCTCCTTATTTGCCACTGCTTGTTTCCAGTATAGAATCCTCACACTGCTTGGGAAGCTCCGTAGCGAGTCAGCCTTGCCTGTGTGTCTCTGCCACAACTCGGCAAAGGAGGATACACCAAAGTGGTGTCACCACGTCCTCAGGCGTCTACGCAGCCCATGGGAAGGGGGCAGTTACAGCTGAGACTTGGGTCTGGCTGCAGCCTGCTTCTGAGAATGTTTCAGAACACAAAATAGCAGAAGACAGTATCTCTGACTGTTCAGGGACCAAGGCTATGGCTGTCTGAGTCATCTCAGTGCTTCAGTTCTGTCCTCACTGCTGAGTCTAACAGTCAGGGCTACCACCCCCAGCGCTGCCTCTCACTCGCTCCTACACGCTGCGCCTTCTCCATGCTCGGGGCTGTGCTGCAGTTTAGTCCCTACCCATGCCCCTTGGCTCCCAGAGCTGGCGGGGTCACCGAGTCGCACCGCCACCCCCGCCCTGAGGACACAGAGCGGAGCCCAGAGCCTGAAGCCCTCGCTGTGCCTCGCAGCGGCGCCGCCCGCCATTTTGTTGGCGGGGCCTCGACGAGCGAGCGGGCGCCTTTCGCCCGCACTAAAGATGGCGCCGCGGTCCCTCCCGAAGTGCTGGCAAGCGGCGCCCCGGTCGAGAGTCCTCTCCGGGGGCGGGGACTGGCGGCGGGGCGGGGCGGGGCGTGGTGCGGCGCGGGCGCAGGGCAGGGCGATGGGCGGCCGTGCGCGGCGCCGTTAGTGCCGTCTCCGCCGTCCCGGGCAGCCGACGCCGCCGCCGCCGCCCCGGCATGAGGAAACGCAACGAGTCGGTCACGGTGGAGCATGAGCGCGCCGCCGCGCCCGCGCCCCTCGACAAGGGCTGCAGCCTGAGGCACAGCCTGCGCCTGGCCCCCGCCGCCGCCGACGCGGGCATGAAGCGACCGCTGGGCAGGTGAGCACCGCCTTCGCGGCGTCCGCGCTCCCCCGCGGCCCCCGGCCTCGGCTCCTCCGCTCCCCGCGGGGCCTCGGCGGCGGCGGCCACCGGGAGTGGGGCGGCGAGCGGGGCCACGGGCGTCTCCGCGGGGCCAGGGAGGGAGGCGGAGGCGGCGGGGCCGCGCTTTGCGGGGAGAGGGCGAGGACCTTTCCCCCCTCCCCGTGTCCCGCCCCCCCCATCCCCAGCACCGCAGAGCCCCCGGGGGAGAGGGAGGAGGAGGGGGGGGGGCGAACCGGTTCCCCCCTCAGTTCCCCTTCCCTGGGCTGCCAGGGGTCCGGTTCGGTCCCCTCGGATTCTTCGGAGCTCCCGGTGCGAATCGCCGGTTGGGGAGCGGGGTGGCGGCAGGTCCCGCAGCCCCGGCTGTGGCCACCGAAAGGCTGGAGGGGTTTGATTTCTTGTACCCTTCGGTACAGGCGCAAAAAGTGTCCATCGCTCTGTCAGAGAGCGTATGTGGAGGAGCAGGGGCCTGCGGGTGGGTCGTCTCTTATTTACGATATATGTTTTTTCGGAAGAAGCTGGTGCCTGTCAAAGGAGCGATCTTTTTCCTGTAAGCGAATCAGGTCTACGCCTTGGTTGGAGATGCTGATACGCACAGCTTCCTTGGAATGAGTTTAGCTGTGGCTTTTTGCTCGCTGCCTTAACGTTTTGAACGTTTTGCACGCGTTTACCTCGGGGAGAATGTTCTGAAAGACAGAATCTGTGACAATAGAAGGTGCTCGGAAGCTGGAACCTTCTTCCTGCGAGGTTTCGGATGCGATGCCCGATGAAGACGGGCTCGCAGTTGCGGAGGGCTGGGGAGGAAGCGACGCAACCCTTTAGTTTCATCTGCACCAGTGTAGTGCTTTTCTTTGACTGCGTTTCGTAAGTGTGAAGAATATTTAATGATGGAAATAGCTGTGTGGTTTGGGTAGCTGAAGCCAAATTGTGCTTCAGGAGCACAGCAGCCTGTTATAAAAAAAAAAAAGGCAGCAAAACACTTATCAGTTGGTTTCTAGAAAATGAGCTAATGTGGCTGTTTCTCTGGTAAATTTGCTGATACATTTTCTGTTCTCATAGAGAAAATTAACATTTGAGAATAACTTTTTCCTCTTCGTGACATGGATTTTTGTCATGTTCAAAGGAAGAGGCTTTAAAATGCTGCATCTTCCATTGGGTAATAGCTATTTGATTTAATGCCCTGGAGGCAAACCTTTGGGATGTTGTCAGCTCCCTGTCCGTGTTCTCACAAGCTTTTGGTAATGGAAAATGGCGCTGGGTTGATCTCTCCGTTTCAAGGACTGTGCAATAGATCAGACCCTGTCACCGCTCTGCTTTTACAACATTTAAAATTCAGCATGTTTTTTCCATTTGTCCGAGTGGATAACTTCCAAGACCAGTGGTAATCAAGGGATGGGTTATTAACTCCTTCAGTATTACAAATGGCATTCAAGTACCTTTTTGTCAAGTGGAAATGCTCCTTCAGTGATGAGCGCTGAGCAAGCCCTCGGAGCACATCACACAGGCAGGTGCTTTGTGGAAGCCAGACATGGCACAGCTGTTAGACACACGGTGTGGCAGAGGCCAAACTACAATCGGGGAAGGCATATCCCATCTGTGGGAAGTTTTCTTGTGTTTATTTCTGTTTGTGCATTTAAAAGTGGTCAGCAGGCAAATTTTCCTTGTTTTCTCCCTGTTGAACCTTTGAAGACTGTTTCAGAAATCCCCAAAGTCTTACATGGGTTTTGAGCTGCTTTTTTTCTCTCTCCTTTTTTCCTCTCTCTCCTTTTTTCCTCTCTCTCCTTTTTTCCTCTCTCTCCTTTTTTCCTCTCTCTCCTTTTTTCCTCTCTCTCCTTTTTTCCTCTCTCTCCTTTTTTCCTCTCTCTCCTTTTTTCCTCTCTCTCCTTTTTTTTTTCCTCTCTCTCCTTTTTTTTTCCTCTCTCTCCTTTTTTTTCCCTCTCTCTCCTTTTTTTTTTCCTCTCTCTCCTTTTTTTTCTCTCTCTCCTTTTTTTCTCTCTCTCCTTTTTTTTTTCTCTCTCCTTTTTTTTTCCTCTCTCTCCTTTTTTTTTTTCCTCTCTCTCCTTTTTTTTTTTTCCTCTCTCTCCTTTTTTTTTTCCTCTCTCTCCTTTTTTTCCTCTCTCTCCTTTTTTTTTTTCCTCTCTCTCCTTTTTTTTTTCTCTCTCTCCTTTTTTTTTTTCCTCTCTCTCCTTTTTTTTTTTCCTCTCTCTCCTTTTTTTTTTCTTCTCTCTCCTCTTTTCTCTCTCTCCTTTTTGGGTCAGGTACTGTATCCCATACAACAGTGTTTCTCAAGCTGTGGACATTGTAGGAAAGCCTTACTTGTTTGAAACTCGCTTTCCCTTTTCTACGTCTCAAGATTTTTGATTTTTTTTTTTTAAAAAGATCCTGTATATAATCCTATGCATTGTTTCCAAAATGGTGCACAGTGGTAACTGAGTAAAAGTGCAAGTGGACCAATCCCTCACTTTTGTACTTCGTTGTTTTTGCTTTTCTGCTGTCCTGGGTTGGGCCGTCTGCCTTTTTTTATTGACTTTCAATAGACGTCCTTTGACTTCCTCACTTTTTGAGCCTTCGGATGATGGTTTGTGGGCAATATGTCTGCGTCTGCCAACACCTTTCAGTGGTGTTTTCTGCAGGGTGACTAATAACGCTGCTGAAGCATGGATCTGAGCCTGTAGCAGTGGGAGGTCCAGGCAGAAGAAGATGTGATGCTCAGAGATAAGGTTGTTGTCCAGAGCAACTACCCTGAGTCAGGTCAGGCAGCTTTCTAGCTTTGAATCCCACTTTTGGCAGTGGTGGGTGTTTAAGGAAGATCATGGGGAGGAGGGTATGTACATAGTGAACCACCCTGGGTGGGGAGGGGTGTCACCGTGACTGGGCAGTTATGTGGCCAACAAGTTGCTGTATGAGCATCTAGATCCTCATATTTTAAGAGGCGAAGTCGTGCGGTTATTGCAGCATTCCTTATACCACTGGATGTAAAGTTAGTGTTTGATCGTGGTGTTGTTCTCGATGCATCACGTTGGTTTTACTCCCCAGCTCTCAGAAACCATAAGGAGGGGAAAACCCTGCTGCCAGGTTGCTGGGATGGTGGAGGTGGCATAATATCTGGAGCTGGGGATCTGTACCACAGCAAACTATTCTTAGCAAGCGTGCACATTGATGAAACAGTTAAGATCGGCACTTTTGGTGGCTGTGAATTCTGAGTTCAGGGGAAAGCGGGGCGGGGGGGGGGCTGCCCGCATTTCACAAGGCAGTTATTTAGTCTCCCTGCAGGCTTGGGAAAACAGCACATACGTTTGGCTTCAGCCCGTGGGTGTCCGTCTTCTCTTTGTGAATGATACAGATCGCTGGTTAGAAAAGCAAACCGACCCCACAGTAGCCCGAAGTGGGTGCGTAGCCCTGCTGCCAAGGGCGATCGTGGGGCTGATCCGGTGGGCTGGGAGCACGGGCAGCTGCAGAACACAGCGTGGACTTCACCGGCATCTCGTCCTTGCAGCAGTGTTTTCGGATTTTATTAGCCCTGTGTTCGTCCCTCTGTTTTGGTTCGGTCATGTCATCACGCTGTGCTCGTTCATGCAGGAGCTGAAACTCGTTCTGGAGGGGTGGCTGTGCGTTTGAGCTGCTCTGTTACGGGGAGCCCACGTGTGCACATCTGCGTAACGGAGGTGGTTATCTGATAAATTTATGTGGCTTCGGCTCGTGAGCCCTGTAGTTGGTGTGGTTTTTCTTAGGTGGTTTACAGTCAGAAAAGAACAAATACAGCTATTTCTGGCTTTCTTCCATAGGTAGCAGGAAAATATGGTATGGTGTTTACCTAAGAACTTTACCAGTAGCTACTTTCAAAGTCTGAATTTTTTTAAAGAAACTGGGATGTTTTGTCTGAAACTATTAAATGCAGTAAGGCAGTACTAAAGAAACAGTGCGCAGTGCTCGGTTTTCCTGGTATGCACTTTTTGTATGTATGGCCATTCCTCTAATATTTGTGTTATTATGCATTTTCCAGGTGACTATTTAAGTCCTAGATGGTTTTTAAGGTGCCACTGTGTTTTGGGTAGTTGCTCTGGCTCATTTTTGTGCTCAGTGGCTCTGGTGTTCTGAGGAAATGTGTTTGAACGGCCTTAGATACAGAACCACAGATGGGACCACAGAGAATAAAGAAAATCAAGTGAGCTTAATACAGGCATTGATATAGAAGCAAATTCTCCTCTCATTTCTGCTGAACCCTGATCCTGGTGGCAAATGGTCCCACGTATATCACCCTTCACTTTTGTGACCTGGTCGTTATCTGTGCCTCATTAATCCCAATCAGTTGGTCTATAAACCTGAATTATGAATTTTGGCGTTCCCTGTTCTCCTACACACCTGTTTGCTAGAAATGTTAAAAGTTGTTTCTCTCTCTCTCTAGGTTAAGAGTTGTCAATTCCATGTGTCTAAGATGTGTACCGTGATACCTTTGTCTTCTTTCATCGCCCGAGAAGCCTGCTGTCTCTTCTCGGCCATTTTTGCTCCCAGGGACCCTGTGTTGCTGGCACAGGTCCTTGCAAGGTGTGGTTTTGGCACCTTCCCACGGTCTGACCCGCCTGTGGATCCCACAAACTAGATCTTTTTTTGCCTGAATATATTTCAGAGTCATGTAACTCCAGTTACGTTGTAGCCACTCACGTTTGCCTTATTCGTTCTGCGCAGCCTTCTCAGTTAGTGCTTTCTTCTGACAGACAGAAAGTTGTTTTTTACGGTACCCTTTTGTTGGGTATTTCATGACGACATAGTGAGGTGCTGAGGGCAAGAGGTTGCAGCAGCCTGCTGGTGTCTTTCCCTCTGACGCGGCTGAATTTTCCTGGAACAGCGAGTGTGCCCAGGTGTGTCGACTGCGATGTGTGGTGACCTTTGGTGCCATCCTGCCCCAGCTGTTCAAGTGCTCCGTGCCTTGCCATGTCGCTTTGGATTTGGGCAGCAGTATCTTTCCTCTGACAGAAAACTTGAAAACTTGGCCATCTCTATTATGTCTTCCCCCGCTAATCTTATATCTCTAGGCCTAGCCTCTTTTTTTTTTTGTTGTTTTTTTCTCCCGTCTAGAATAATTTGCAGTCTTTTTTGATTATTCCAATCCGATCGTTGTAGCAGAGATGACAAATGGCTTACCTGAAAGTTTTCATCGATATCTTCCTTAATTCTTTTTTCCCCCAGTGAGTTTTGTGCTGTTGTCTCTCTTAGTTGCTCTCTTCAGGTTAAACCGGTTGTTAGTGCTCTTCAAGGAGGAAGGGTGCTGCTTGTGTAGAAACATTTCATTATTTGTGCAGCTTTTTCACCAATTCAACCTTTCTACAGGGTAGCTGCTGCTACTTTAGTTGTTCTTGATAGTTGTTCTCGAGCAAAGTTCAGAAAGCAGCTGTGCAGCGGTTTCCAGTCACTTGCCTGTGCTTGCTTTTGTAGTAAGAGCAGACTGAATCACAGTTCCTCGTTTGTGTAAAGTGTATAAAACCAGCCTGGGTTTTGTGGGGATTTTTTTTTTTTTTGCAGTGTGGACTTTTTTGTTGTGTTTTTTTTTTTTCTTTGGGGGGGGTTTGTTTTATTTTTTTGTTACAATTCTCTCAAAGAGGATGCATGTTTATATTTTACTCAGATCTGTCAAAAATGGGATTGCGTAATTACTTCCACACGTGCCCGATTCTCTTTTTTTTATGAATGGGAACTGAGTGCTGTGTCTAAATACTGGTTTGTCTCATGCATTGTCAGCTGTTTTTGCAGCTCATGGCTAAGTGAGTGTCTCTGAATTGCTCCTGAGTTACCAGTTTGGGGCATTAGGTGCTCAGGCTTTGCATCACTTGCCCAATTTGTTCAGCCTTTGTAGTCATTATAATTCTCTTTTCCTGTGCTCATCTTCTCAGCCCCCCCCCCCCTTCTTCCTTAAAGACATATATTCGACAAAAATAGCAAGAGTCTCTACAGTGTGGAGAGTTATTAGTTTTGTTAGTGCGGATTTTTTAATCTGGGATAGTTTTTTTAAGGACTCTACTGATCTGTGAGGCCATCACGTTGATGTGTGGTTCTGTGCCTCAGTTTTACTCTGAAAGCCTGTCTTTTTTCACTGTTCAGCGCTGACTGTTTTTGGGTCAAACAGGCATGGTTTACTCTCTTGGGCGTCTCCTGAGACTCCTAGCATCTTCTTGCAGCCTCTTTGTATGTTCTAAGATTTCATTACTTGGATCCAACTTTCGCATGAGTCTTTCTGAATTTTCTATAGCAGAGCACAGCATTTTTCTGCTGCATCTGCTCTGTGCTAAGGTCGTCCCACAGTCCCGTAGTCTCTGAACAGTTTTTTCAAGTCCCTGTATTTCTCACGGAGAGCTCCAGTCGAGCAGGCTTGCTTCAGACTGCGGACAGTTTGCCCTCCAGCTCTGACAGAGCTTTTTGTTGGTCTCCTTGAACTCCTTATTTCGCTGCGGTACCGTACTTCTGACATCATGCGTGCCCTGGGTTCAGTTGCTCTGCTTTGATGGTTTATGCCTGAATTAATAATTACTGTGGTGGTAATTGCTACTTCTTTGTAATTCCTATGAAGCCCTTTTCTACTCAGCAGCTGTATGAATTGCAGACCTCTGCTTGTTTCAGTGTACCTACACTTCTGAGTAGCTCCTGGAACCAAGAGGACCTTCTGGTCACCTCTGGAATGAAGATGTCTGTGGAGACCAGGGTCTGCTAGGTGTTCTCACAACCTTTTGTGTCCTTTCTTCTCAGCTGGCCACTATCAGTTCCCTCAGGCATACCAGTGAGGCTGGGTCGTTGGCCAGTGTGATGCTGTACTACGGGATAGCTAGCTAAACTGAGCTGCTAAAATCAACACGAGGTGTAGGTTCCTGTATGTGCTTTCCCCTCTAGATATCCTTTTTTCCTCTAGTATCCTCATGCCTATTTCCAGCCTGTTTTCACTGACGCGGAGGATCACCGGTCTACTTACAACAAGCTAATTTTTGAGGCTGACTTGCTTTCGTGCTATAAATGGCATGTAGTTGCTGAGCCGGGACTCTAGTTCTCTGCAAATGCAGGCACAGGTCATTACAGTGAGCCTGTAGGTTTTCTCCAAGATGCAATATATATGTGTTTATTTCTGGTGAAAACAATGTTGTGGTGCTTTCATTAAAGCTAATGATGGTGGCATCTCCGGAATCTGCTGCTGCGATACAGGCAGGAGACCCAGTGTACCCAAGCAGGGCTTCTGCTGTAAATGAAGGCTCCTTCCTACTGAGTCCAGTTTCCTTTGAAAGGCACCGTGATGTGCTCTGCAGAGACTACAGCTAAGTTACTTTACCCTTCCAGACCTGAAGGGCAGGTTAGATTGTTTTGATAGTCATACCAGGATGTGAAATGAGTAAATAAAGGTTTCTACGGTAATTCCTCCGCAAAACCCTGGGTTTTGGGAATGCAGTGGGTAGCTGCACTCTTAGGTGTCATGTTGTCAGTGTTAGAGTATCGGGCAGCTTCTGGCATCAGGAGTGAGCGGTTGTAAGCAAGGGAGATTCACTAAGGCTTGTAATGCGAGAGCACAATGTTAATGTAGCTGTGACTGAATCAGTACCACAAGAAGATTAAAAGAAAGTACTTCTGATGTATTAAAAGGGTAACAGGAGACCTAGGAGACTTTAAAGTCATTAGCCTAAGGTGGAGGCTGTGCAATTTTAATGGAAAGAGTTCATTTGCAATTCAGTGGAAGAAGATTTCACAGCTAAATACATACATATATATATATATATATATATATATATATATATATATATATATACAGACTAATAAAAGTGGACCTGCCCCGTGCAAGGGAGGCCTCAGTGTAAAATGTGACAGGTTTGTCCAGATTACAGCCTGGGTGATGAAAGCATCGGTGGTAAAATTGTTCCTCTGAAGCGCCTGACTTTGTAATGTAGTTTATTTTATTGAAACAGCCTGTATTGCCAGTGGAAACCATGTTGTCTGCATTGATAAATCACTCGGTGCGGAGAGAAATGACTGGGGAGTTATCCTGGGACAAGTGCTTGGGCTCAAAAGTGCAGAATTTTGTGTGTCAGCTTTCCCACCAATGACATAATTGCTGTTGGTAGATCTGGGAGGAAGAGAGGGTTGATGAGGGCTGATGAATGAGGCAGCTGGTGAAACAGCGGAAAGGTCCCCAGAAGGTGGTTAAATGGAGCTGACCCTAAGGCAGGAGGATGCGGGAGAGTGCGGAGGTTGTGGCTGAGGGACGGGAACTGTGACAAAGCCTGGAGTTGTTGTAGGTAATCGCTGTCCTGTGGCCCTCGCACGGGCCTGGCAGGAGCATCGCCCGTCCGGCAGTACGGCTGCGATCAAGGCTTGGCGCTTTTGCCTCGCTGGCACGCACCGCTCTTTCTCAAAGCAGGAAGTGTTGGTAAAATGGTGCAATACTGAGCTTTGGAAATCTGCCTTTTCGTGTCAAAGGCAATTTAAACCTGCGAACGGAGACTCCTCATTTTAGACTCTTATTAAGTGCCTTGATCGTAGAAAGTAAGACTGTTGAACTGAGCTAACAGGAAGGATGTCTGTGTTTGCTTTCCAAATCAAAGTGTTTGTTTAACCCAGATTTATTTCAACATTGTAACTCTTACTGAGAAGTAGAGCAATAAAAAAGATTGTTAGACTAGAAAATTAACTTTTAAAACACAAACACTTGAAAATATTTGAGATAAGTCCCACAGCTGCCTTCTCCTTGTTCAAAACAACCTATGAAACCACAGAAATAGCGTTTTAGAAATGGAAAGAAGAGCATGAAAACCCCAGGCATTGAAATTGGCTTCCAACTGTAGCAAATAGCTCAAGCCAAACCTCATGGTGGAGGGCATATAGGGTTGAGTAGTGCAAGTAGTTCAATCTTTGTGGAGTTTATTTTAAAAATGAAAAGCCTTCTTCTGAATAGACTGGACAGTTTAAGGTGTTTTTTTTGGTAGCTCCTGTGCCTGAATGGGTGCTGAATGGCTTTAAGCACAGCTAACAGAATACAGAATTTGTCTTTTAACATCTCTGAAGGCCAGAGTTTCTCTCTCATATTGTGCTTGGGAAGAGGTAGCGGTGTACATTGGTTGCTTCCATCTTGTGTTTTCAGTAGATGTGATGTGAAGAGCAAGAGCTGGTGTTCCCTCTCAGCCTCCAAAAAGAAGGGCCCATGAGTAGGCCAAAACGTGGGTCCTACCTTTCACTTGTAGTATTCTTCTCGTACATCAGGCGCAGGACGAAGAAGGGTGGCTGAGATGCCAAATATTTTTTCCAGTAGCATCTGTGCTGCTGTTCTCAATGTGAATGATTAGATTAAAATCAAATTTGTACCCACTGAAAACACTGGTTAATTCGTTTTGCAAAAAGAGATTGGTTTCGAATAATAAGTGAAATGAGGTTGTGTGGAGCCTTTTCTCTCTTGTTACTGGAGGTGTGCAGAATAAAGGACTTTGTGTGGCATAACTGAAAAAAAACCCAACAACAATCCAGCTCTTGGAAAAGTACTTTTCAGTGGGATATATGCAAGCTCAGAGCTGAGAACAGAAAGTGCATTTACCCTGTCCAGAGGCTGATTTGTCTTCCTGTGGCAATAAGCTGCCCCTGGGGTGACTTACGTGAGACAGAGAAGCCTACACAAATGAGGGTGATGTAACCGAAGCTTTGGAGTCGGAGCTTCTGGGTTGCAGCATCCTCGCTTGTAGGAAAATGTGTGCGAGATTTTTAAGAACCAAGTAGGTTTTTAGACTCCTTGGCATCCCCAGGAAGGAAAGTCTGGCCTTGTTTCCTCCCCTAAAGCAGTCCTGTCTTGTTTTTTGTAACGTTTTGGTTGGTTTCAGAGCAGCTTTAGGAAGCAGGAGTAAAGCTGACAATGTCAGTTTTGTCCTGCTGAATATGAAAGCTGTGAATTGGACACAATCATTGGAAATATCCCATTCTATTGTCCTTGCAGATTCAGCAGAAATGCAGTGAATAACCTTTTCTTTCCCTTTCTGATAGCTTTGTGTTATCTGTAGTAAAGTATTCTTTCCTCTTTTGGACTACTGGAGTAGGGACCACATTTCACTTGAAACTTTGTGGCAGGCTGATGTGCAGTGCTGCAAAATGATCTGTTTCTGTGCAGTTACGTAGAAACTCCCAACACCTGCTTTTCACCCTCTTTGTGTGTGTGTTTCCTGTCTTGGTTCTTCAGAGTTTTGCAGTATTAGCAAAGGCTCTGGTTTTAACTGTCATTAATTGTTTAAGCTTTTTGTCTTTTTGAAGTTGGTTCGTCAACAAGGTGATAGCTAAAGCTGGGAGCCCTGAATAAAGCACAGGTGAAAGCAGGAATGGAATTAATCTTCCTGGCTGTAGGCAAAATAACAACCCTGTTCAAGGTATGTCAGAGTCTGACGGGCTGTTCTGTATCTGGTCATACGTCTGTTCTTTGACTACAACTGTTGTTTTATGGCCGTGCGCTGTTTGCTAAGCCTCCCTTTTTAAACAGGTCACGATTACAGAGAGCACTGTGACTGTCAGCTAAATGTAACTGTGCTCAGCTGACGGTCAGCATATGTAATGTTTTGGCATTGTTTAATGTTCTTGTTTGTTTGTATGCCTCTAACAGGGAACTGTTGGGTCATTGTAATCAAAATGCATTACTAATGATGTGTTCTGCAATTAAAAGGTGACGATATCGCTGCTAAAGACAGAAGCGTGGTTTTTTTCTTCAGGCTTTCAAGAAGGAATGGCTTTTGATCTCTGCCAGCAAAAGCAAAGCTCTCTCAGTTGGACAAATATTAGGTGGCCATTTTAATGCACTTTAATGATGGAAGATCGCAATACACAAATGAGACTTTTGCTCAGGTGGTTTAAAAGAGAGCCAGAGCCACAGAGGCTGCCGATTCTCAAGCTGTGTGACTGGTGGCTGTCTCCCAAAAACTGTTCTGTGAAAAGATCTCACGCTCACAAAAGTTGCGCAGCTCGGAAGAACGGACCTGCTCACACCTGCGTATCCATAGAAACAAAGTCTGAGTCTATGGGCTCCTGTTATTGCGGTGAGGTTAACACACACACGCGAGTCTGGTGGATTTACAGCATGTTAACAAGTTTTAAGTGGTGGTAACCGGGCAACTGGCTTGGCCATACCGTATGCTTTTTCAGTTACAGTGTGTGTTCAGCAGGCAAGTGGGTTTATGTTAAACGGCAATTAGGAACTGTGATGGAGCATTACACGTCTGAATGGATTCTGCTCTTGAACCTTTGCTTGTGCACGCTGATAATCCTCCTCGCGAAGGAGAGCGTGGAGGAAAGGAATGAGCTGCTCTGCTTCGATAAAAATCCAGCTTAACTGGTCTGAAGCTCCTATTTTGTACTTCCTGATGCTGTTTCAGTCTTTTTGTGTTTGTGTTATGGGTTTTCCTCTTGCACTTGCAGACAGTTTTTCGTTCCCCAGCTCATGGACTAGTGAGAGGGCTGTGCCTTTAATGTAAACTAGCTGTCAGCTGCGAAATGAGTGGAAAACTTAAGAATTCAGTAAACACTGTGGAGGGAGTGTACTTGCTCTACACTAGTATGTCAATGCCAAGCTCGACTAAAATCTAGTGTGGATGACTTCAGACTTGATTAGTGTCAGCAGCATTGCTAGGGAGCTCTGGAGAAAGCATAATCTTAGAATTTAAACAAGTGGTTCTGGTGCAAACTAAACATCTGCTGCAGAAGATGCATTCAGGGCAAGTCAACAACCTTAAAATCCCAATCCCCAAGCCTGCTTTTCTGTCCCAAAAGTCAATTGTTCAGTTGCCTAGGGTATAATTATTCATTGTTTGTTACGTTCTTGAAATAACAGAAGCATCTGCTCCTTTCTTCTTCAAACACAGCTCTCAGGTTAATCTTGTCACGCACAATTCACGCAAATGCTGATACCCCAGTATGGAGAAGCCACGTAGCTATTGCCTGTGCCGTGCTGTCAGGATACATTTAAGATAAATTGGTGCTGTGTTGTTGAATATTCAGCTCATTTGTGTCTCATACGTCTGACACATACGCAGTTTTTGCACAGGTAGAATGTAAACTGCCGACGGATGTGCCAAGCTCCTGTCGTTCAAAGGAAGTGCCAATGCTGCGGGTGCTGTCGTTAGACGAGCGGTGTTCCTGCCACCTTTGAGGGGCAGTTGATTTGCCGGGGGGGTTGTGGATTGAAGAGCCCAAGGCACGGTGTTGGGAAGGGACAGGGTGCTCAAGGGGGGACAAGGTTAGATGTAACTCCCATGTCCCTGTCCTGCGGGGTGTCTTAAGTGCTTGTGTGAGCCTTTCCCTAGATTGCTTCATTTGTTCTCCTTTTTGCAAATAAGTTTCATCGCCCAAAGGCCCGTAGATTACCTGCGGGCGGCTCCCATTATTTCTACTCATTAACGTTATACATTAACTTGCCTTTCCCTCACTTTATGAGCTTCATTTTTATTTCCTGCTGTGCTCTGAGTCCCTGTGTGACCCTCCCTGGCATTTCACTGCGATCAACTGACTGATCAGCAGTGCCTTCCTCTTCCCCTTACCCTGAGTGCTGATGTTGGGTTTCCCCTCTTGCTGCACTGGGGTCTTGATTCTTGCAGGTCCTACTCAAGAGCTTTCCCCATTCCGCAGGCTGGAATGTGGTTATTAATGTCTGAATAGCTGGAGTTTGCTGGCCCCTTCTGAAAAACCCAACTCACTGAGATGCTGTTCTTCACCTTGCAGTTGTAGCTCTGAGACACATACCGGAGTTCTTGTAAAAGACTGGCTAGATGGCTTCCTCCTTGCTGTTTATTGTTTTAAGTTAATGTTTAATTACTTGGTGATAATCAGAAGGCGGCACAGAAGCAGTCTAAGTGAGAATCTGGGCTCTAGGAGAGGAGCTAGGTAGTGAAGTGGTGGACTGGTGGAATTTGGGAGCTTAAACTTTCAAACGTTGTCTGCATTCAGATGGAACAACACTGCCTGAAGCTCCTACCTCAGCCAAAAGGAGAAGCCATGTAGGCAACAGCTTGTTTCAGGGCTGAAATGGATAAGGGAGCCTCAGGGAAGAGCTAGGGATGGGTGGTTTGCAGTGAAGGGAGGGAAGGGCATTGCTGAGGAAGAATGTGACTAATGCAGCAGTTGTACAGTCTCTGTAAGCTGATGCCACTGCCAAAAAAAAACAAATGTCCTGGAGGCTGCTTTGGACAGGCTTTTCTACCAGAGCTGCTAGACTACCTGTACAATCTGATCAATTAAAAGAGCTAATTCTATATGTATTTGCATGTTTCTGCTATGATGAGGATACAGGCTCGTCCTTCCTGTGACGAATTTTATTTTGCGGCCATGTTAACATTTGCCAGCTTCTGTCTGGAAGTGAAGGGAAAATGGGATAAACCATGTAGTTTTCCCATATAGAGCTTCTCGAATGAACTTGGATAACTTCTCTGACCGAAAGGTCATGTGGGGGCATTTTTCTAAAGGTGACAGAGATCTCGTAGGCCTAACCGGAGGCAGCATCAGTAGGTGTTTGATGTTACGTGAGATGTTGATAATGGAAAACAAGGGGTGGGATGCTGAAAAGTGCTGGTTAGCTTATAGACAAAATATTCTGGTTCTATTTGCTGACGTGCAGCACTTCTGGAGCTGTGTATGCAGTTTTCACTGTCTGTGATACTGCTACAAACAGAGAAATAAGCTAGTGCTTCTGATAACTTTTGGTTGTGCTTTAGAAGTGCAACAGCCTATTTGGCAAAAAAAAAAAAAGGCATTTTTTGCTATAATAGCAGCAAAGAAAAGAATAAATTTCAATAGCTAGCAGTGTTTTTCTGTGGTTAGAATAGTTCGAATTTCCTGCCAAATGCTAACTCAAAAGGTTTTGTGGGTACACTGACTGACAAGGAGATGGAGTTCTAGGTTTTATCTCTGTTGGGACACCTTCATTTTCCATCAATGTTGGTGGCCTGCCCATCTAAAAAATAAGCTGTTGTATATTCTGAGGAACCTGAACGTGGAGCTTGTGTGTTTGAAAACATTCTCAGAAAACTCAGCTTTCTTTTCTGTCTGTCTTTATGAAAACCCATAGGCTTTAAATTATTTGCCTTTCCACTGCCTTATTAAGCTCATTATTCCATTAATTTGTCTTTTAATTAAAAGAGAAATAGCAGAACATCCTAACTGTCTGCTCCTGGGTACAACCAGACTTAGTAGGCTGGTGGGAACTATGGAGCGAAGTATCTTTTCCTGGGTCTCTGCCGGTGAAGGCTTGAATGCCTTGCTCCATCCTGGCGTTTTGGGGCCAGTATTTAAGCAGGTGTGCTTAGTGTTTTATTCACCACCCCCTCCCACTTTCTCACAGTTGTCAATAAGAGCATTTGGTAGCTTAGCTTAGTTTTGATATTTGGGTAGCTTTTTCTGTCTCTGCTGACGGGGTAACTTTTTATTCAGCTTTTGAAGTATTTTGGTACCTTTTTCTAGGATGAATCCCTGTTCAGCAAGAAGTCAGCAAGTCTGATTTGTTGCGTGAACCTGGCGAGCTCTAGTCCGTCTCTCTCAGCTCTGCATCGACAGCGGGACGTTCGTGAAGCATGGGCTGTTGCGCCTTGCCAGGAGTTGATGGGAGGAATCAAGCAGACAACTGTTTTAGGTGGTGTGTCTGTTGCAGGGTGAGAGAATGGACTGGGTGACTTCTTAGGATCTCTTATAACCTCTTTACTGTTTGTGTGCCTACGACATGACTAAAATAGTCCCAGGTTTCAGGTGCTTTTCTTAAGTCAAAGGATGAACATTCTGGATGCTGCAGTGATGAAAGCCGTAAGATCAGGTATTCATTTCCCTGTGCTGTCTTCTGTACCTTTGATGGCATAGAATGGAAATTTACCTTGTGTTAATTGGCTGGTGCTTCCTGGTAACAGATCTTAACAACTCTTACTGTTAATTCCTGGTTTTATGTGCAGATGAATTTGTACTTAAATTATAGGGTCTGACAAAGAACAAATAGATCCCCAGCCTTTGCTACCTCGTTGCAGTAGCTGGAAGATCAGGTTGTCTTTTGCAACTCACAGACACGGTATATGTCAGTAACAATTTATTCTGCCACTGGATGCTTGAAAAAATCATTAAGTCCTTTACGCTTGTAAAAATACGCTCTGCTCTGCAGGGCTCTTTCTGATGTAGTATCTTCATTCTTTTAAAGAAGTGCTGAAGTGGTGATATGATACTGCACTTTAGTTTTCGAGAGAGAGACTGGAATGTTTCTTCAGAAAAGGTTCGAGATTTTAAGGAACTTTTTGTAGAAGATGATAAAGAAATCTGGTGGAGTTAATTTTCTTCCTGTTTTTCAGATCTGTCTAAGAGCAAAGATTTTTAGGAATTGGTTAAAACTACGAGTCTCTGAGGATGCAGATGCCCATTTAGTTTATGTCTGTGGGTTTTTTTGGGTTGTTTTATGAAACAAGCTTGGGGGGGGTGGGGGGAGAAGGAGTAGTGCTTTTACATTTGTGTCTTCTTTCCAGTATTATGATTTGTGATTTATTTTTTTTTTAGATGATTACTTAATCCCTAGAATAGCAAGATGAGTTTGAGGCCTTTGATTTTGTTTTTTGAGATGTTTTGCAGCAAACCAATCCTGTTAAAAAGGATCCTAATGCCAAAGGGGGGAGGGATTTGTTGCTCAGGTGCTTTGAGTCCTGGCAGATACTGCTGTGTTCCCACTGGCTTTCGTGAATTCAGGGATAGATCTGTTTTCAGGATTGGATAAATTTTCTATAATTCAACCTCCCTGCTCTCTCTATACAGTGTCTCCAGTGAAGCAGAATTAAGGCTTGGCTGCAGACTTCTCATTGAGGAGAATTCTGAATAGCTGGGCCCGAAATAAAAGAATCACGTGGTCGCCTATTTGCCTGTGCAGCTTCGCTCGCTGTGCTCTAAAACCAGGAGTGGACAAGCCCTTTGACATTAGCATCTTTTCACTTAGCATTTGCCTGCACACAAATCAGGTTTTGCAGCAAACCGTAGGGGAAAAAGACCCGTGTTAATCTTGTAGTGGAAAATTACTTTTGTTGTATGTCGCTGCACAGACTTTCCAAAAGCTACTGGTGACGTTTTGGAGTAGAGGTGAGACCCACTGCCTGCCTGCGAACTCCTCTTCAGGAGCTGGGAGGCTCTCTCTGAATGTGCTTTCACACACTTTGAAGGCTGATAGGTTTTTATTCCTTTCTCTCAGCAGGGAACAAGTGAAATTAAACAAAAGATTAATCAGCTTGAGTGGCTCGAATGGCCTGTGTGGAGGGAGAAGAAAGCTTGGGTGATCCTTTCAGCCTTTAGGACCTGTAAGATGGAGGAACACCGCTGTCCAGACTTCCTGTAGGAGAGGAAGGTGAATGCTCTCACAGATCACACCTGGGCTGGAAACCATTTCTTGTTTAAAGCAAGGAAGGCTCGACAGTGACTTGGGTGGGCTGTCCTGCCCTGCAGGTGGCTGCCGTGTTGTTTCTGCATGCCCTGGGTGCTTGGGGCTCAGTTGCAGCTTCTGGGTTGTAGAATAGGTCATTTTGGGTACAACTCTATTTACCAAAGAAATGAACCCCAGTCCTTTAAATTCCCTCTGACCCTCAGTTTTTGCAATCCTCTGTGGGTGTCTTTGTCTACCTCCTGATGATTATGCTACTGATCATTGTCTATGAGCCGGAGTGCATTGATTTTATTTTTTTCCCTCCAATGTTTTCTGTTAGAAAAGTGGGGAAATTTATTCTCATTATGCAATTATTCGTGCTTTTTTTTTTCTTCCTCTGCCACTTTTCAAGTCACCTGGTAATCAGGAGGTACTTTGTGTGACCAAGAATGAAAATGGTCTTGGCTCTCCACATCCCATGCTCTGAATTCCTGCCGGGAAAGGATTGCCAGTTTGCAGTTTGAACAGCTGATGATTTGAAGGATGCCAGAGCAAGCCAGAGAAACAGCATTCACTGAACAAACAGAGTCTTGTACTTGTGTGTCTATGAGCATTTTGTTTTACCGTTGCCTCTGCTGGATGACAAAGGCGGTGTGGGCGGTACGTGCGTTTGGCTGTAGGTCCTTCTGGGGCTGCAAGCCCTGTGTGTGTGTGTGTGTGTGTGTGTTTCTGATAAATTTTGCTCTTGCCTGACTGCAGCTCTGATGATACCAGTCTCTTGTTTCACCCTCGGTCTGCCCTTTCAGCCTCGTAGCACAGCTGATAAGGAGATCCTCTTCTGGCATAATTCTGACGCGGAAGTGATTCAGATGTTCTCTGGGGAAAATTATTTTAATCTGAATCTGCACACAGAACATGCTGCAGTGATGTGGGCATTGGACACTTTGCAAAACCTCCTGAGTCTGCTTGTAGAGGAGGGAGGAACACGAGTACTAGGAACTGTAGGATGTCCGTAGTAAACACGCTTGCCTCGGTTGCTCTTTGTAGACCATGGGTTGAAATCCCCATTGTGTGATGCTGCAGGACTTAAGTCTTAGTTTGGCACTTGTTTTCCATGATGAGATGAAGGACGTTCATTCCTGCAGTCCCCTTAGTGCTCGTAAAGGTAACACAGTCGGGAGAAGCTGGCATGAGAGGACCCCCAGCTCATACTCGATGGCCAGATACTCTTCCTGCCTGCCCGTGTGCAAAATGCGTGTGTTCTGAGCAAATACAGGACCTTCGTCCAGCTGTAAATTACCAGGGAGTTTTTCTGGTTCTGATATCACACTCGCAGGAAAGACATTCTTCTTTCAAATTTAAGTATGCCTGGAATGTATTTTTCGCATCCACTTCAGAAACTTGTGTGAAACAAAAACTGCTTCAGGTTTTGCCTGTGTTTAGACAGAACCCAGAAGTTGGGCAAAAGCCTTTGGTGAATGGAGAAAATGTGGTGTCTGGGCTTTTCTTTTTGTTTGTTTTTGGGATGACTTGGGGTTGGGTGTTTTGAGTTGATATAGGCATTTTGTTGTTGTTTCAGGGTGTGGTTTTTTTTTAGACATTACTTTTATTGTTCCTGAAAATCCCTTTCTGATATTCTTCTGTGTCTGCAGTTTACAGCTGCTCGTTCTCTAACTCACTTGTATTTTCCATCTAAGACCAACTGAGCTTCCTGGTGGAAAGGGGATGAAAAGTATGTTGCTGCTGCTTTTGCCTGAGCACACCAAAAGCTCCCTGTGCAGGGCATTTGTTTCCTGAAATAACTTTTCTACAGAGCAACTGTGGTTTAATTTAGCTGAATTGCTCTCTAAAGAGTTACCTGGTAATTTTACGACGTCTGTGCTTCAGCACATTGTCTCGGATTTGTCAGGAGAAGAGAAGCTGTTTGTTGATGGATAGAGACTTTGCCCTGGTTGCATTTTAAATAGACATCTCCCTGGAGAAGAGGTGTAAATGTCACTTTACCGATTAGCATTTGGAATGGAGTACCAGAGCAAAGGAAGAGAGATGTCTCGATTCAGTCTCTAAAAAAAGAGAAACTAAAATAATCCCTGAGCCCTGGCAGCATTACTCCGACAGTGTCGTCTTCAGCATTTTTGTTCCTGGTTCCAGCTCACAGCTGGGTTGTGCCCAGGGCTTTTGCAACCCAGCCACCTGAAGAGCCTGCGTTCTGATGGGCTCTGCTTGTGCCTGGAGGAGTTCAGGCCTGACTCTGGTGCCTTTCTAAACAAGTGTTTGGGGTTTGTGCCCCCCCAGGAGGGCTCTGTTTGGCTGCGGCAGAACAGCTTGCTGGAAAGCCCCGTCCTGCCTGGTCGCTCCCCCATGTTATGCTCGCCTTGGAAAGGTGGTGATGGCAGAGTCCCCTTTTAAGTGTGAGGTGAGAGTACAAGGTAGTATTAACTCTCTCAGCAACCAGCCAAACAAGACAAAAAGTTTTCAGTAAAAGACACGCTTTTCTCATTGGAGAGAGCTAAATTATATCCTGATTGCTCAGCATCTAAATGTCAGATACCCTTCAGTGATCTCTCCTCCCTCTTTCTTCCACAAACCTGTCCCTGTGATGGAAATAGGCGGTAGGTGCTGATGTGTGGGGGGAGGTTGTGGAAAACTGGTTTTAATTTGAGAGTAGAGAGCTGTGATCAGTTGCCATTAGCCCAAGCGTGGGCTTTTTTCCTGAAATTGCGGGGATTGTGTATGTATTTAGTTGACCTGACAGCATTTCACAGTTGATTGCTCTGCAGACCCAGGCTCTAGAGTATGTCTGCTGGGCTTCTCGCAGAGACCACAACTTCAGGCAGACTTCAAAAAATTGCTTGTTACTTCTCAGCGCTCAGGACCTCTGCTGCCACCTCCTCTATTTGCTGCTGCCCGAGGGGCAGAGGTGGGTCAGTCTAAGGCTTTGGTACTCGCTGATGTTCTTCTAAAGCCCGTTTCATACTGTTTCCTTTGCCAGTTGTTTGCTGGTTTTGCTTTCCTTAATACTGTAGGAAACCGGGCTTGAGGTATGGAAATGTCACTGGGAGCCTTGCTGGCTTTCTTCACCTCTTCATTGTCAGGCTCACTGTGGGAAGTATTAAAATCTGTTGGACCTTCTGACGTGGGCTTGTTACAGCCAGAGCTGGCTGGCAGTACTTCGTGGTTTGAGCCGGTTTCAGCAACAAAGAACCACGTTACCACTCACTCACCCTCCCCTTCCATGGGCAATGGGGAGCAGGAAAATTCAACAAAAAGGCTCAAGGGTTGAGATTAGGACAGGGAGGATTCATTTGACACTTACAGTCACAGACAAAAACCAGAGTAGACTTGGGGGGAAAAACATAAATTTCATTTTGCCACCACCACTTATCAACTAAGACAGAGTAGGATAGTGAGAGAAAAATACATAAATAAATACAACCTAATCTTAAATACATTCCCTCCCCACCTCTCCTTTTTTCTTGACTACCTCTTCCTGCCCCGTCAGCACAAGGGGGGCCGGGGGTGGGATGGTGTGGTCCACCTGGCCATTACTCATTGTCCATGGCAGTCCTTCGTTCTAGGGAAAGAGGGCTCCTCACAGTCTTCACGTGGTGCCCATCTCAGGGGAGGCAACCCTCTCCCTCCGCCTGAGTTCTTCCCACCAACATAGAATTGACCTTGGAGTCGTGAGTCGCTTTGGGCGCATCCTCCGCTCTGGTGAGGTCTTTCTCCTCGCTGGCCTGGGAGTCTTCCACGTGCTGCTGCATCCTGGACATTTCACCACCGTTGATCTCCTCAGCTTGCAGGAAAACCTCTCCCTGGCATCTCACCGACCACAGGGCTCAGGGGAAACATCTGATCCGAAACGCTCCGGCCTGGTGCTTTTCTCCCCCCCTTTCCTCACCAACCGTGTTCTTTTGCTTTTCTCTCCTTCCTCCCAACACAAAAGACAGGGCACAAAGACAGAGACAAAGAGAGGAGTGGCCAGACAGGTTTCCCTCTTAAATACACTGATCTCGGAGGTGCTGATGGGCCTGGCCAGAGGTGAGTCAGACTTTTACCTGGGAAAGGCTCTCAAAGTGTTACAGGGGGCCTTCCCCCACTGCCCTCCCCTGCTACCAAAAAACTCTGTCAGACTCAAACCCATGACACAGTGTCTTGGTAATAACTTTTTTTTTCCACCCCCCCTCTTGGAAAATGGCAGTTAGAATCATAGAATGTTAGGGGTTGGAAGGGACCTCAGTTCCTCGAGCTTGTCAAGAAAAAGGCATCAGTTTTGGTGACAGATGTTCCTGAAGCCCAGAATATGGTTGCTGGGTGAGAGGCCACAGGTACTTGTGGACAGGTGGTCGTGTGATGAAGGCAGATTTTGGACAAACAGGAGGACAGCCTATTCCCTGTGAGTACCTCAGCACTCATGCCCAAAGTTTATCCAAGTGGGGAGGCTGGAACATCTCCTTTTTCACTGTGCTGAAAACCAGTTCCTGATGAGTCTTGGCTTTAGCCTAGGGCTACAAAAGCAGTTGAAATCTTGAAGAATTTAGTGCAAGATCAAACTGTTTCCATGCCAATTCTGTTTGTTTTTCTCGCAGAAATACTTGAAGAAAGAGATCTTCAGGCTCTCTGTTTAACAGTTTCACCTAGCTGCTGATGTTTGAACTCTTAGCACTGGTGTGGAGCAAGTTCAATGTGTCAGTTCCTAAACCTGCTAAATGGGAGATTAATAATGTCATGCCTCTTGGAAAAAGCTGATTTCTGATTTCAACTGCTGGCGGTTCCCGATACCGAGAACTGGTTGCTTCCTGGCGTGCAACATCGTTCCTGCTCGGGACTGCTGGCAAAGAGAGTTGTGTTGCCTGGAGGGTTTATGTGCATTTTAGTTCTTGATGAAGTGATAATTGAGGGTCTCGGTGTTTCTGCCTGTAAAATGTTAATCAGCTAGATTATTAGAAGTACACCTTTATTTATATGTACATGCATATATATAAATATATGTATGTATGTATGTAGCAATTATTCTGAGGCAATAAAGTTGATTTTGAGAAAAAATTACTCAACTAGCTGCAGTGTGATCCTTCATTATTTTTTTTTTTGGTAGTGGTTTGGATTTTTTGGTAGCTAACTCTTCCTAAACACAATACTTAAGGAGGAAATAGAAATAAAGTGTTGGGCCAGTTGTTCCAAACTCAGTCTGGACTCACAGAGAATGATGCTGCAGATAAGGAATTTCATAATGTTTAATAACTTAGAAAAACTTGCTTTCCAGGGTGTTGCGAGGTATGAACAAGGCAGAATATCTGCTCCAGTCTGTGCATGAGATCATGTGTAATTTTATCAGTCTTGTTACACATAGTTCCTCAAAATATGTGAAAATCTAACTGAACAAAAACTTCCTGATGTGATTTAAATGGGAAGTGCAGTCAAGCTGGGTTTTTATAGACAAACATGTGATACGCATTTCTAGAGGTCCTGAAATCTGTTAAATAAGCAGAAAAAAAGCTCTTGTTACAGAGTGTTTTGAAATGTGATCAGTAGGGAGTTTCTATTCCCTTTTTCTAAGCTGCATTTCATCAGCTTATGGTTTGATTACTTCTGCTTCTCTCAAGACAACCAGGGCTGCATAAACTATTTAAAGTAAGTTTTGTTTAAAGTGTAAATGACCAGTGTATCAAATGCACCAAGGACGCACATAACTGTGAAAACTGCTTTATAAAATTCCTGCTGTATTCAGATCTGTTTATCTTTTTTTTTTTTTTTCTTTTATACAGGCGACACGGATTATGGTTTCGATTGCGGAAGTTAATAATCTGGTTGCTGGGAGTGTACATAACCATTCCATTTCTAGTAAAACTTTGCCCTGCTATTCAGGCAAAGCTGGTCTTCCTAAACTTTGGTAAGTGACTCGGTCTGGGTTGAGTGAGAGGGGAAGGGGGCGAGCATCTTTATCTTTCATTTGTTTGCCTTCACTCTCAGCCTGCACATGTGCAGCTTGTGAAGGATGTGAACTTTCACAGGTTTTAAGTTCTCCAGACTATGGTTCGGAAAGCATTCCTTGTGACCCTGCTGGTCTTTGTAGTATGTCTGGACCTCAACCGCAGAACTTGCTTTTGAACCATTGGAACAAAACAGTCCTTAAAACTGCTCAAGGCTCAGTATAGCTCTGTAGAGTCTCTCTTGGTATTGGGTGTGTCAGAGGCTACCTAGAGAGGCCGTACAGCGTTGGTGAGGGAAGAGGAAGCATTTAGGTTAAGCACAGCCTCTCATTTAGCACATTGCACAATGTCTGTAAGATGCAGCTTGCAAACCAAGCGATGGAAGACAGAATGCCGAAAAATCATAGAATGTCAGGGGTTGAAAGGGACCTGTAGAGATCATCTAGTCCAACCCCCCTGCCAGAGCAGGATCCCCTAGGGCAGCCACACAGGAACGCGCCCAGGTGGGTTCTGAAAGTCTCCAGAGAAGGAGACTCCACAACCTCCCTGGGCAGCCTGTGCCAGGGCTCTGTCACCCTCACAGTAAAGAAGTTTCACTTCATGTTGAGGTGGAACTTCCTATATTCTAACTTAAACCCATTATTCCTTGTTCTCTTGCTGGGCACCACTGAGAAGAGATTGTCGCCTTCTCCTTGGTACCCACCCTCAGATATTTGTGTACATTAATAAGGTCCCCTCTCAGCCGTCTCCTTTCAAGGCTAAACAGCCCCAGTTCTCTCAGTCTCTCTTCACAGGAGAGATGTTCAAGTCCCTTAATCATCCTTGTAGCTCTCCGTTGGACTCTCTCCAGTAGGTCTCTGTCTCTCTTGAACTGGGGAGCCCAAAGCTGGACACAGTATTCCAGGTGTGGTCTCACCAGGGCAGAGCAGAGGGGGAGGAGGGACCTCCCTAGACCTGCTGGACACACTTTTCTCAATGCGCCCCAGGATCTCACTGGCCCTCTTGGCCACAAGGGCACGTTGCTGTCCCCTGGACAACTCACTGTCCACTGGGACTCCAAGATCTGTTTGATGTTTGACTTCCCCGATGTTGCTTATGTTTGAATCATTGAATAGAACAAGCAATGAACAACTGTGTGTTGTACAAATTGGAGAACGTAAAACATTTGGAAGGGTGAATTGAGGTGTAATGGTTTTGCGTTCAGGGTTCTCTTCCTGAAGAGGTGAAGTTTCTGACCTAATGTGATCTTTTTTAAATGCTGCAGTGTCAGGGGGATGTGGCAATTATTTGATAGTCTTTGGAGAGTGGGCTAACAAACTGCATATCCTCCTCAAAGGCTCAGGAGGAGAAGGTTTAGTACAATTTATCTTACTCTTAGAGGACAAGAGCAAGATGATGTCTGCTGCTATAATGCACTATCTCCTTTTTGACTGTCATGTTATAGAGGCTGAAACCACATGTCCTCCTGAAACACATTACAGCTCTGGGATGCTTGTTTTATACCAGGGCGTTTGTCCCATCAGTAAATTGCAGCTGCAATGCAAACAGTAAAAGGTGGGCGAGCTTGTAAAACTCTCCAGTGCCTTGGTAAAGCAGTTTTGTAAGACAGTAAAGGTTTAAAAAAAAAAAAAGTTTTCATAGTCTGTTTTTTTTGGTGTTTTTTTTTCTTTGTATTTCAGTGAGGGTCCCATATTTCATTGACTTGAAAAGACCACAAGATCAAGGTTTAAACCACACCTGTAATTACTACCTGCAGCCAGAGGAGGATGTAACCATTGGAGTCTGGTAAGAAAGCCTGTTCTGTGCAGTATGCACTGTGCATTTTTATCCTTCTTTTTGTTCTCAGTGTCACCTCTCCAGTGTTTTTGCTGTGCATGTAACAACCATTGCCTGCTCTGATTTGTGAATGTCTGCTTTAAAAAGACGCAAATCTCTGAGCTCATCTGAACTCGGATCAGTAATGCATGAAACGCAATTTGACAACCTGTGCATTCAGAGAAACTTGTAATTTGGGATCATAAGGATTACAGGTCTGGATTGCTACAGAGATCATGCCTCCCTGTCAGATGAGAGTTAGAAATTTTGTCATTCAACTGCTGTTCATATTTTGTTTTGCAAAATAAGTGTGGGGGAAGATGGGAAAACAGGATCAAAGTGTTCAGAGTAGGAGGAAGAATATTTTGTGTATAAAACATATGTAAGGTTTGGAGAGTGGGTGAGAATAGAACACAGAGTTTACTCTTTTAACAAAACAAGAATTCACTTGTCATTCCTTCCTCATGAAGAAGATTTTTGTGATCCCAGGTAAGGGAAATTAATTTTAGCTCTTTGTTACCCAGGATAAGCTCAGATGACTGACTGTCTGAAAAGGTCTACTTTCAGTACTTCCCGTATGATTAGACCAGCTAAAATGAGAAACCATCTGTTTCTTATGATCACTTTCTATTGTGTCTCAACACCAGAAGTTTCAAAGCTACAGAAAGGTTCCTGCTAGCTTTGTAGGGAAAAAAAAAAAGTGCCTGCAGTTTAAATATATATGCAAGAGCAACAAACACGTGAAAAAAAGGCTAGACACCATGTCAGGTGTAGAGAGAAGAGGACTGTTCCTTAATACAGGCAGGGATTTTAGATCTAGAAGCTGTAGGATTTGGAGTTTTCAGTTAAGAGTGTGTGACTTGTGTGTGTCTGCTAATGCAGTGGAGATTTTCCCTTCAGTTGTGGGTATGTGACCTTTTGAATAGGACAGTGATGCCCTGATACATAAAGATGGTTCCTTCCCTTTAAGTGAATTTTGGTGGAGGACATGTTTAGAAGCTTTTTCTGGAGTAGGCTGATAATATTTTGTGTCCTCACTTGGACAATTAGAATTCTACCTGCTAAACTCTTGCAGAAGTTTAGACGGCAGTCTTGAGATGTTTGTTTCCCTTACAAGTGTACTGTGTATCTTTACTAAAACAGAATTTCCAGCTTGCTGTGGTGATTCAGAGGCAGTTTGTCTTGATACTTACGAGACAGGTTTTCAAGGAAGTTTGGAGCCTTGCTTTGAAGCCAGTGTAAGGTCTTGTGTTCGATGTACTTGTGAAACAAAGTCCTCAGTGTGCTTTGTTCATAAGCTTGTGAATGTCTTGAGGCAGAGCAGTTGGAGAAGTTGTGAGTCCCACAGTTACTGGGGTGCTTTTCCTCCCTGGCTGCATGCATATAAGTAGGTTTATATTTTTTTATATTCTTTTCCCTGTGTTGGTTTGTCCTCTGAGCTTTACGTCTGGGAGGAAGGTGTGTGGTAGGTGGAGCTTGCCTTTCAAGAAAGAAGGCATGTGAGTACTCAGGTTACTTCTGAGAGCTGTAAGCTACCCTCTTCTCAAAAATTTGAGGTGATTGTGGGCCTGCACTCACATTCAGTGTTTTTCTTCTAGACTAATTATGCAATTTAAATGCTTACCATCTCTTCAGTCCATCATTCTCTTTGCATTCCACCTGCATTGAATTCTTTCTAACAGACTGCCCAGCTATATTGTCTGCAGAAGAGGAGCTGTGAGTTAGACAGGCTGAAGAGTTGGATGGGGAGAAGTTTTATGAAATACAGCAAGGGCAAGTGTGGAGTCTTGCACCTGGGAAAGAACAACCCCAAGTACCAGTATAGGTTGGGGACTGACCTGCTGGAGAGCAGTGCGGGGGAAAGGGACCTGGGGGTTCTGGTGGGCATCAGGATGACCACGAGCCAGCAATGTGCCCTCGTGGCCAAGAAGGCCGATGGCATCCTGGGATGGATTAGAAGGGGGGTGGCAAGTAGGTCGAGAGAGGCCCTCCTGCCCCTCTACTCTGCCCTGGTGAGGCCACATCTGGGATGTTGTGTCCAGTTCTGGGCCCCTCGGCTCAAGAAGGACAGGGAACTGCTGGTGAGAGTCCAGTGCAGAGCCACAAAGATGATGAAGGGAGTGGAACATCCAGAAGGAACTGAATCTCTTTAACTTGGAGAAGAGGAGACTGAGGGGTGACCTCATTCATGTTCAGAAGTATGTAAAGGGTGAGTGTCAGGAGGACGGAGCCAGGCTCTTCTCAATGATGTCCAATGATAGGGTGCAAGCTGGAACATATGAGGTTCCACAAAAACACTAGAAAAAACTTTTTCCCAGTGAGGGCAACAGAGCCCTGGCACAGGCTGCCCAGGGAGGTTGTGGAGTCTCCTTCTCTGGAGACGTTCAAAACCCGCCTGGACACGTTCCTGTGCAATCTACTGTAGGTGATCCTGCTCTGACAGGAGGGTTGGACTAGATGATCTTTTAAGGTCCCTTCCAACCCCTGACATTCTGTGATTCTGTGAGAAGTAATTAAGTGCCATAAAAGCTGAGGAATTGAGATTGTTTCTGCGGAATGGTGAGAAGTTTGGTGATTGTACTTTGGGTTTGCCTGTCAAGTTTGATGCCTTGCACAACCCTGAGTTTTGAAGGCAACAGTGATGGCATTGAAAATGTAGAGATAACCATAGCCCCTCTGTTTTAAATTGGGCCATTTGTCAGCTAATCGTGACAGTTTTATGAAGAGTGTATGTGAGATGTGTAATACAGAGTTAACGAACTGATCAGAAAAAAACAAAATTTGAGTGGCAAATGTTGAGTAGCAAAATTACATTTTTCCTTCTTTACACAGGCACACGGTCCCTGCAGCCTTATGGAAGAATGCCAGAGGGAAGGACCAGTTGTGGTTTGAAGATACTTTAGGTTCCAGCCATCCTGTAATTCTTTACTTGCATGGCAATGCGGGAACAAGGTGAGGCGCAAAACAGTGATGGCTTTGTGTCATTCTGTGTTTTCCTGGCTTGCCACACCTTCAAGACATTGATAAGAAAGATGGGGACAAACTTTTTAGCGATAGGAAAAGGGATAATGGTTTTAATCTGAAGGAAAGTAGATGTAGACTAGATATAAGGAAGAAGTTTTTTGTGGTGGCAGATGACCCATCGCTGGACACATTCAAGGTCAGGCTTGGTGGGGCTCTGAGCAACCTGATCTAGTTAATGATGTCCCTGCTCCCTGCAGGGGGGTTGGACTAGATGACCTTTAAGGGTCTCTTCCAGCCCAACACATTCTATGATTCTGTATTAAAACCAAAATAAAATCTGATGCTGCTGCTTCTTTTAAAAAAGAAGAGCATGTCTTAATAAATGATGCCTCTCCATTTGTTGAATGTGGAAAGAGATTTGTTGCCGCATTTGCAGATATCTGATATTATAGTTCACCTTGTATCCTCTGCCAGAAGCTAGGAGGCTGTGACACGTACTAGATCAGCTAAGGAGAAGTACTTCTTTTCAGTGTAGTACTTTCTGAATCAAGACATGGGATAGTATTAGTGCGTTAAATAAACTTTCCAATTCCTTTCCTGAGCTTTAGTAGTTAACACATTCTGAGGAAGGAAAATCAGAAAGAAAGAGGAAGGTCCTGTGCTGGTCTTGTTCAGTTATTGCATGCATACAGATTGTTAATCTCAGCATGAGCATTTCTCAAATTTGTAATTTTGTAGTTGACCATTTTTATCAGCTAAAGAAGTAGGCTGGTTTTCTCTACTTTGTTGCTGAATGCTGAAGGCTGTTAGCACAGTGTGAAACTTTCTGGATGTTTCTCAAAATCACGGTCTTACTGCCGCATCTCTGCATGATACAGCGCTTTAGTTCATTGATGGAACATGATCTTTTTCCTTACTACTGTGCATCTTAAAAGGGTATCAGCCATTTCCCGAGTTTTGAGTGCCAGCGCATGTTCTTTTGAAGCTGATGTGTGCTCGCAGATTCTTTGCAAGAGCAGAAACATTGCAGAAATACAAGTTCCACGATGTGTAAAGCAAAGAAACTCTTGTTTTAACTATGCTGGTAGTGAAGGCTCCCTAAGCTTTATATTGCAGGAATATTGCCCTTTTTACCTAAATTCTTGTCTTAGCGGTGTTCTTCTTTTTGGTACAAGGGTGTGATGTGGAAGATGCTTGCTATGAGTCAGGAAAGGCATGAGCAGATGGGTTTTTGGAAACTTCTTGTGCTGATGCATTACAACGTTTAATCAAATTGTTGTATTATTTTTCAAATTTTGCTCCACTTGTTTTTTTGCTTTTGTTGGGTGTAGCAAATGATATTAATGGAGGCTACTCTGCAGCTTAATGGTGGTAATTTGGGAGCAGTATCGCTGTTATGTGCGTATTGATTAGATTTACTTCTTGGATACCCCAAGTGCTACTGAGCTACAGATCAATTACATATTTCACATTTTGCTTTCCTCTGTGTATTGGAGAAGCTGGAGGTATATTGGCTTTGCCATTTCAGCTTCAAGATATTTCTACACTGCATATTCAGTCCCTCGGCAAAGGGCTGCTTTATTGATGTGAGCTGCATTAACTAGAAGTAAAAGGCCCTGCCTTGGCTTTCTGGTTTGCCTGAGTGGTCTGGAGCCAAAGCAAAAATGTTATATTTACTTGATCCCCTTAGAAAATAATTCTTCTCTTGCACTTTGAGGAATGCATGAAAAGTCATCAATGTGTGCACCTCAAGCGTGACTTTTCAAGCATCTTCTTCTTCAGACTTGTGTGATTCAAAATTACCTATGAGCAACCTCTTGTGCTTTGCCCTGAGTGATTTTGGCTGCATTAGGTATTTTGTAGTACAGTTGGAGCTTTTGACTGGCAAGTGCATGTGTTATTTGAGGGAAGTCTGAAAGGTGGCATTTTGATTTAGTTGTGCACTGACCAAACCAGTCATAGTATGAATGTTTTAGAGTTTTCGTATGAATGCAGGACAAAACTCTACTCTTATTCAATACTGGACTAAAGTTTGAGTGTTGATTAGCCATGTCATGTTGTAGATGACAGGTAATGGCACAGTCGCTTTCCTTTCCACTTTATTGTCTAGATGCCAATTTATTAAAAAAAAAACCAATTAAAGCAGATTCTTCCCCTGCACTTATTTACAGTGTTCAACTCTGGTTTTCACTGCTCAGTCTTTTGCACATGTCCTTTCTGTCCCTGTGCTTGGAGCCAGGTGAGGGCATCACACCATGGAGATGAGGGGTTACTGGCTGGGATAGCACTGGTGGCAGTAGTGCAGGGTCCGCAAAGGCAACAGGGGCAGGCTGGTTTGGATATATTATAGACTTTGGAAAAGGCAGATAGGAAGGTGGGTTTGAAAAGTTCATATTTACCTGCTTTGAGAAGTGATTTATATGGAGAAGTTGACTTCAAAACTATGTCCTGCATAGCTTGGCAAAGCCTTGCTGTCTCCTTGAAACCTACGACAAAGCAGTTGTGGTGTTTCTTATGTTTGGCATGTTTTTGTTAAACTGGAAGCCTAAGGCAATTGGGAAAGTCTGGTTTTGGAAGCTTAAATGTTCACATGTGTTTTTTGTTTGTTTGTTTGGTGTTTGGTTTTGTGTTTTATTTTGTTTTTCTTTTTCTCCACTTCTCTTCATGAATCACTTTCGCCAGAGGTGGGGATCACCGGGTGGAACTTTATAAGGTGAGTGGCTGCACGTGTTGTCCAAGCAGTTGTATTAACACATCAGATGTGCATGGACTTGAGAAGACTTCTCATTACAGCCCACTGCCAACAGGCAGATAGCTTAGGACTCTTAGTCTCTTCTAGGCAGGAAACGTGTATGGAAAAAGGGCTCTGTAAGCTGTGAGCACACTTCCTCATATTAAAAGATGTTTGAAAGGTCTTTTATATGCTGTTGTTAACTGTCAGCTCCAACTGACCTAACCAGGTTCTTTGCCAGGAATACTTTCACAATGCAGTTTATAGGAAAAACTACAAGTTTCATTTGATAACAGCTGTAATTTGATTGATTATACTGGTATGCTAATTTAAGGTACTATTTAAAAGTATTCTTTCATGTGTTACCAGTCTCTATAATACCATCCTAGAATAGAATTAGAATATCTTCAGTTGGAAAGGACCTACAACAATTATCTAGTCCAACTACCTGACCACTTCAGGGCTGACCAAAAGTTAAAACATCGTCCAGATGCCTCTTAAGGACTGTGACAGGCTTGGGGCATTGACCATGTCTCCAGTGCTTGACCATCCTCTCAGTAAAGAAGTAATTCCTGACATCCAGTCTAAACCTCCCCTGGCACACCTTTGAACCATTTTCACATGTCCTATCACTGGGTACTGGGGGGAAGAGCTCAGCACCTCCCTCTCCACTTGCCCTCCTCAGGAAGGTGTAGAGAGCAATGAGATCGCTCCTCAGCCTCCTTTTCTCCAACTAGACATACCTAAAATCTTTAGCTGCTCCACATAGGACGTTTCTTCCAGCCCTTTCACCAGTTTTGTTCCTCTCTGTGTTAGTTGGTTCAGGCAGGATACAGAAACAACCACAAAACCGCAAATGAAATGCAAAGAATAAATTTAGTTTTGTTACCTTGCCACCTAGGGAATCCCCGAAGCAGCACCCAGGCAGAGGCGCGCAGCTGATCCCTTAGAGTTCTAGTGTCCACGAATGAAAAGTTACTGTTTCCATGCTCGTGGTCCGCCAGCTCAGGGGACTGGGCAGCAGAAGGTTAATCAATATCATTAAAGACTGAGGGAAAGAAAAGCAATGAATGCCTCTGCCTTTTCTTCATCCCTTTTAGTCAGATGACCACCTTCAGCAAATATCAGTCCAATGCTTTCTTTAGATTTCTTCATGCTATTAATGTACTTAAAAAAACACTTCTTGTTATCTGACCCAATACTGGACAGTTTCAACACTAACTGAGCTTTGGATATCTGTGTTTTTTTCTCTATATATACAAACCACAGCTCTGTAGTCTTCCGGTGAAGGCTGACCTTGCTTCCAGAGATGATACACTTTCTTTTTCCTCTTGAGCTCCACCAGGAGTTCCCTGTTCAGCCAAGCTGATCTTCTGCCCTGCCTGCTTGGCTTATGACACAGTGGGATTGCCTGCTGCTGTGCATCTGAAAGACTGACCAGCACTTGTGGACTCTTAAGTCCTCAAAAGCAGATTCTCAAGGTACTCTGCTAAATAGCTCCCTTAAGAGCGTAAAGCTTACTCTCCTGAAGTCCAGGGTAGCAACTCTGCTGTTCCTTTTTTTTTCCTCATTGCATTGAAAGTTTTAAACTCAACTGTTTTATAATCGCTGTGGCCAAGGTAACCACCTCCCATCATGTCTTGTGCAAGTCCTTCGCTGTTCACAAACAGCAAGTCTAAGGAAGCATCTTTCCTAGTTGGCTCACTGAGTACTTGTGACAAACTCCAAGAATCTCTAAAATTTCCAGAAATTTTCCTCAGGCAATGCTGAGCCAACCTTGGCTTACCTACTGGAATCCTGTTGGTAACCCCTTCCCTCATCGATTCTAGTTTAAAGCTCTCTTGATCAGGGCTGTCAGCTTATGCCCCAGGACGCATCTTCCCTATTGGGACGGATTGATCCTGTCAGGCCCCAGTATATATTGTGTCTTGAAGGCTTTTCCATGGTTTAAAAGCCCAAAGTTTTGGCTGAAGCACCAGTTCTGGAGCCAAGTATTGATATCCTGACTTGCCTGTTTCTTCCAAAATCTCTCCCTGTTACTGGGAGGACTGAGGAAAATGCCACCTGTGCTCCTCAGTTTTTTAGTGTTTTGAAACCTCTTTTGATCAACCTCAGACTTTTTGTTGCGACATTGTTAGTGAAAGATCAGGAATGGGTAGTAGTCTGAAGGTTGCACCCTTGTAGTGACATCAGTAATTTGGGCCCCAGGGAGGCTGCAAACTTTCCTGAAAAGAGAGTCTGGTCCGAAAGTGGGTGATTCCGTTGGAATCGCCAACGACCATAGCTCACCCCGGTCTTAATGCAGGTTTTGTTGCGAGGAAGCTATACATGATCATACATCACCAACTGTTGGGAAAATACACGTGGATTGAAACCAGCTCAATTCTTCACATGCTTGAAACTTTTGAAGGTGATATTTGTTCTTTTAAATGCAAAAATGATGGGCCAGGCCACTATAAACCTCATGGTTGGTCCGTTAGTTGGCCAAGGTGACAAAGCTAGTGCTTGCCTCTTCACACAGCAATTTGTTGGAGTAAAACCTTTTCAGAGTTGCCGGTTCAGGGGTTCTTTTATCACTTGCCAGGCAGGTCAACCTGAGTTTCCCCTTTTCCCATGGCACAGTTCATTTGTATGAGTGGTGGCATCTCATGTGCTGAAGATTTGTACAAAACCCAGTGGATTTGCCAGATGTAGCACCATGGCGTGTTACATGAGAACGGGCAACTTCCACTGCTTTGGGTCTTTCGCCTTATGGCTTTGTTTTATTAAACTCTCTCTTGACTGAAACTCTCACACACAATTTCCTGGTCTCATATCACGTGTTTCTAAAAGAGCCATAATTTTGCTGCCTCATTTCAGAGGGGTCTGAGTCTGTGTTTTTCCTATAGATTTAGCTATCATTCCCTTCCTTTGATAATTTGTGTCAGTGTTGACACTCCTAAAGCTTTGTTGCGATGCAACTCCTAATGCTAGATCCCCTGCCACAGAATCACAGAATATCTCAAAGTCTTTTTAATCACAGAATGCCTCAAGGTCTTTTTAATTCATATCACTTAGAAAATGCTTCTTGGCAACCCCAAGGAGGTAGGCGGTATTTCTTTTCTTTTCTTTTAAGAATAAATAGTAAGTTGCAGAAAGCTGATTGAGGAGACTGTCACGTGTGGTGATCTGTTTGGTCATTTTGGGGCAAAGCAGCCTATGCTGCAGTGTGTTTTGTGCTGGCCGAGACAGGCAGAGGAGTTTGTTTCAGTTTTGACTGAGCAAGAGTAGCTGCGCTTCGAAGTCCTCAACAGCAGTGCGTGCCTCTGCATGTACACATGTAGGGAGCAGACAATTTACCAAAACCCAAGGTTTCTCTTTCTGGGTCTGCTACTGTTTTGCTTCTGAGAACATAGACAGGTTGCTTAGTTCATGTTTTTCAGTCAGTTACATGTCAACACATGCATGGACACTTGCCATAACCGCACCAGAAACTCCGGGCTCATGCTTATTTCAGCAGAATGAACCAGGCTGGATTGCTGTCCTTGGTGGTGGTGCTGCTACTAGACTGGAAGTAGCAGGAGAAGCCCTCTAAAAGAGGTTCGGGAGGAAAATAAAGCCCGTAAGATGTTTATGTCTTGTCTTTCCGAGTGCTTTTCTCAGCAGCAGCACTGAAAATGGAGACTGTCACTGCTGTGCAGTCTGTGAGCAGCAGATGTCTGAGATCGTTCTTGCCCGGCATGATGTGTGTTTGAAGACAGTAAACAGAAGCGGGAGGAGAAGCCATGGAGCAGAAACCAGATGCAAACTCACTTTGAGGGGCCTGTTTTCCTCTAGTTTGGACAAGTGTCCAGTTATTCTTTGTTCAGGCCTGGTTTTCAGATATCGTAGTTACCAATGGATTCGGGATCACTCTATTATTCACGTTATTCAAATTATTCGTGCTTGAATAGTGCAACTCAAAACTTCTTAAAACTGACAAGAATCCCATTCTCTTAGCTACCTTGACTGTCAGTGGCAGACTACTGCAAGCTCCTTCTGCAATTCATACTTGTATATTGAGGCTTCAGCGGTGAAACTTTTAGTTGTTGCCATGCTGATGTGCTGGGATAGTGGAGAGCTCATGCAAAGGGCTTTGTTTTGCCCGCTGCATGAGGTTACCCAACTTTATAGCAGCACGTGGAACAATATGGTGTTGTTAAAAGGGCATAAGTACATATGGTATTGTTATAAGGGCCTTGGTACACTAAACATCCTGTTAAGGGTCAAAGGAAGTGCCTATTAACTGCAAAGCCAATTGAAATCTTACTGAGACTTTTTCTGAACTAATTCTAAGGAGAAGAACAAGACAGAAAAATACTCCAAAAATTAAAACACAAGAAGCTATTAGTGCAAGGCATGGGAGATGCTCCCAGGGTTGTTGACTTCAGACAGGGATGTTACAGCTGTGTTTTTCACCAGGAGGAGCTGGATGTTGATGGAGGAGGTTCTTTTTTCTTGTGCATATCTGCTGTGATAGACTGTACTTTAGCCTTGCTTTGCCTGTCTGCTTTCCTCTTGGGAAGTGGGTGTTTGGGTTCTGCAGCTGCCCAATGCCAGGGTAGGAAGGAAGGTGCATGGGCAGCAGAGCTATGCACAAAAGGTGCTGCATCGTGATGGTTGAGGTGGGCACCTTTATGGCTCTGGCAGCTGCAGTGGTGATAGCGACAATTTCTGCTGCTTTTCCCGCTTGTTCCCATTCCTCCTTGGCCTCATCTCTTTTCCCTGGAAGAGAGAGGCACCTCTGAAGTGTTAGAGCAGGGCAGTGCCCGTGGTTGAGGCTTTGCAGGTCCTTGGAGGAATGAGCCCCTGCAAGTGCTTCACCTCTGTCTTGGCTTTGAGTTGAATGGGTGCAGGAGTAGGAGGCTCCATTGACTTCTTCCTTTGCTAAAGACACAAGATGATCTTCATGAAATCCCAGCAATTTGTCCCTGCTTTCTGCTACGAGAAGGAGAACTGGGCACACCGGTCTGTGCCATGCTGAGCTGTGAAGAGGCAGGTGTTGGTAGTCCTGAGTGTGGTGTGCTGAGGTTTAGGTGAGCACAGAGATTCCTGCTACCTGTGCCTGAGGGTGTCTTGAGGACGTCTTCCTTGCTTCTTGCTATGAGAGGCTGGTACTTTTGGCAGCTGACTAGGACAAGAGCCAGACAGATTAATGTTGCAGCCTCTCCTGCTCTCTGCCAGGTGCATTTGCTTTCTGGCTGCAAGAAGGGAATTTGGCTGGGGCTACATCATGCCAGTCCTGTCCCTCTTCAGGAGACTCCACGCTTCTCAAGCACAGCCACTGTCTTAGGTGCTTCCTTGCTGCTTTTGGCTGTGCTGAGTGGTGGGATTTGAGGATAGGGCTGTGCTTGGGGGTTCAGGAAAGCTGGAGGCCACTCTGTGGCGATCTTCAACAGGTGTGAGGTGCAGTTGGTGACTGGTGATCTGAGGAGGTAGATGCAGGAGGAGAACCAGGTGCTGTAGGACTGTTTGCAGGAAGACGAAAAGAGGAGAAGGTGAATATTCAGGTGGAAGAAGGCAGAGCTGCCGTGGGAACAGCGACCTGGCGTGGCCAGCAATGCTGTCCTGCTGCAGGGGCTGAGCTCCCACAGTGAGGTGAGTACCAGCCCAAACAGCACAGGTACAAGGTAAACATGAGTATAGACATTAAAAAAATAAATGCTTGAATTGAGAACACTATCAGTTATTGTTTATCAGTAATGAAGCAGATAAAAGTTGAAGGAGTAGTTGAATAATAAAGTCTCTGGTGGAACTGGGATACAGTTGGCTTTGAAAATAAAACACTAGTCCTGTGTGCGTTATTGCAATGGATGTGTTAAATCTGGCATACTCTTTAAGAAGAAATAGAGGATGGTAAAAATCTGTTTTTAAATGTAACAGCTGCTAATTAAAATAAAAGTGCATCTGTGTGTTAGCAAGAAGAGATGCTGCCAATGCAGCCAACACATAACGAACATAGACAGAAGACAGGTAAACTGTCAACGGGTTAAATAATTTTTAGTAGCCTGGAAAAGGCTAGATTGTATGTGATATCTTAATAGAAAAATCACATTGTAAAGCTGAAAACCAAACTTTGCAAGAAGGAACTTCATGTTCTACATGTCCAGTCAGAGCATCCAATGTGTAAGTGAACATATAAAAATGGTGTATAGTAATTGTGATGGAAACAGTTGTCCTGCAGCACCTGATTTATTAATTTTTTACCTGATTATTCTGATAAAGTCATGTAGGTTGCAGTGGTATTCTGTGCTGTGGTGTTGCATATACATAACCACATCTCTCAGATATTGGCATGGTTATCTGCAAGAAGATGTTGAAGAAACAGTAACTTATGAGTGCAGATCCCAGAGTGGAACAACTGTGTATTTAATACCTCTGCTGCAAAGGACCCCTGCCCTGGAAGTGCACACAGTGTGGACCTTGACACCTCCAAGGGAACCCCTTGGAAGGATTTAGAGCCAAAGAAAGAGGAACGGGAATTGCTTGAAGAGACCTGACTAGCAAAAAGTTAAGAAGCTTTGAGTGATTTTTGAAGCTGTTGCAGTTGCATCTGCTGATATAAATTCCAAATAACTGTTAGTGGGAAAATGGTATTAGGAGTAGTGGAGTAATGTAACCCCATAGTTAGTGCCAAGAAATAACACAGCCAAGCACAGCAAGGGTGACGAGCATGATATAACATGTTAGTCTAAGGAGGATGCCAGCAAGCAGCAGGGCAAACCGTGTGATACGTACATGAAGTGTCTGGGTTTCTGTCTTCGGACGACCATTTAGAGCCTAGTAGGGCGATGGAAATGCTCTCTCTATTTCCAGTCAGGCACCAGTTGTCTGTGTCAGCTCCTGTTGTACTCGTGTGCATGCTGTGTGCCCCCAAATTGTTGTTAATTGTTGTTTATAGCTCTACACGATACCTGTGTGTGTAACCTGTTAAGGTTAAAATTGTCCTATTCGTTTAGAAATAGTCCAATAGTCCCAGTACCACTACGTGTGTTATTAAAAAAATTACGACGACTGCTAACCCGAGCGTTAGTGCTGGAAGCCCAGCTTGTGCAACAAGCCCTGAAGGCAGCAAATGTCGCACACCAAGCAGATACCTCATTTGCCACTGCACAGTCCAAACCACCGAGCTCTGCCCTGTGACACGTGAAATACTGGTGACACACAGCTTGTAGAGATACAGTCTAGAGAAGTACAGACCTGGTATGACAATGGAGGCCTCAGAGGTGGGGTCACGGGGGGCATTGCAGAGGAACGCAGGTGTGAGCGTGCATGGAATGGGGCACAGGCTGACCACACACCCCATAAAGTAATTTGGGATGTTACCCGGAATCACAGAGCAGTAAAGAGAAAGAAACATCCAGTGTCTGGGTGAGATGTATGAAAATTACCTAGGTTGGAATCTAGAGAGAAGTGGGAGAAACCAAGCACCATCATAGTCCCCCCAGCAAAAGAGTTGCCAGCTTACCTTAACACCCCTCTTTCCTATGTTGTTCTCTTTTTTTTTTGTCTCCAAATGAAATTTGAATTAGTAACAGCAATTTTTCAGGCTGTTAAGATTTTAATTACCCTAGAAATATGAGCCAATTCCTCTTGTCCATTAGAAGGTTTAGAATATAGTATAATACTAAGATTGCTTTTTTTAGTCATGTGTCATACATAGACCGTGAAAACAACAATATTTTAATCTTTTTGTAACTTTGTGTTGATTTTTATCTACCATGGAGCTGTTAGGTTCATACTGAGCAATGGTAGCTTGGAATACTAGCCCTGTTTTTAGCAAGGCAGGTTTTCTGAGCAATCTGATCTAACAGTGGGTATTTTTACTTGCTTTTAACAGATTTTGTCAGGATTACCATTGGCTGTAACATAAATCTTCATGATAGAGCAACTGTGCATTTTGCATGTATACATCTAAGCCTTCTGAAACCTGAAATGAGCTTCTTTATGTTATGCTAACATTTATGCTAATTTGAATAACATAAATGAAGCTGTTGTACCATTTGACTGGAAAACCTGAAAGTGTTTGTAAAGGAAACAGTCATAGGATATTTGTGGATCTTAAAGGCAAAACTGTTAAAGGGAGAATCAACATCTAAGATAACCTCATATGGGGTTCACGAAACAAATGGAATAAAACCAGTGGGTTGAGGTGATTGGTGTTTGAAAAGCTCTGTGCCTGCTACACTTAACTTGTCCCTTTACCATATCAGGCTAATAATGTTATAAATTAAGTCCCTGCAACTTGGTCTGAGGCAGGAGAACAGCTGCTGTGCAAGTCTCTGTCATGGGTTTCTGCATGTTTCTCTGCCCTCCAGGTTCTCAGCTCCCTTGGGTACCACGTGGTCACGTTTGATTATCGAGGTATGTGGGCTTCTTCTATTATGAAATGCTTTTAGAAGTCTCTGTATAAACAAGAAAAGTTGCTCTCTCTTTGTGGATCTCGGGAGAGCTGCTCCTTTATGAATGCTCGCCGCAAGCTAATTAGATGTGGTTATTGCTTCTTTTTTTCCTTATGGGTATCTAAAGAACTTCCAGACAGTTCTTTCCGGTGCCTTCCTGTGTCACACTGCTTCCTGATTTCCAGCTTGGTGGACTCCGGCTCCTGTCTGTCCTCAGGCATGGGGCTCGTTGATTTGGGAGCTGAGGAGCAGAGAGTGGCTCAGGCACATGTGCTGTCACAGCATCCAGTTAAGGCATCCTCCAGGTGCACATCTGGAAACTTATAAGCTTGCCTAGATGTAATCTGGATATGAGCTGGTTGACTTTCCTGAGGTCATACAGGGAACTGAACTTGCAGTTCTTTCTGAAAGCTGG
This sequence comes from Trogon surrucura, assembly GCA_020746105.1. Taxonomy (NCBI): domain Eukaryota; kingdom Metazoa; phylum Chordata; class Aves; order Trogoniformes; family Trogonidae; genus Trogon; species Trogon surrucura. Next base: position 114,106,529 of record CM036618.1, on the reverse strand, counting down.
TAGGTGAGTTAAAGCATAGAGTAAATGATTTGCTCACAATTGGTAACATTCTCAGCCATCACCGTTTTGCAGCTCTATGTGACCAGCAGGCAAGCATCTGCTGTTTTTTTTTTTGGTTTTGGTTGTTTTTGGATTTTTTTCCCTTCTTAGTATTTAAGCCACGGCTGCAGCGTAATACCACAGGAGATACTGGAAAGAAATTAATCCGTTGCTTTTTTATCAACAAGACATCTGGGAGGGGTTTATTGGTAGGAGCCTGCCCTGTTTTTTCAGTCTTGCTGGCAGCTGCTTTGCTTCTCTGGCTGCTTATTCAGTATCAGAAGGGACGTGGGCTGCTTGCTGCTTAGCGTAAGATGGGTAGACGTGCTGTGCTGCAATAGTAGTAGAGCCGTAGAGCCAAAGCAATCAGGAGGGTGGAAAATTGCTTGAGGGCATTGATCGAACAGCATGGGCAAACTGCTGTTGCAGCAGCTTTGGGAAACGTGCTTTGTTTTTGACCCTAAGCATCCAGTTCTTATGCTGTTTACAAATTGGTTACAGGCATGCAGAAGCAGCTAAGGTTTGGGAGTTGGGCTGTTGCGTGTGAGTGGGTAGGTAAAAGAACACATTGTGGCAGCGTTTGATATCCAGCTTTTGTTTTTTCTTGTTGACTAAATCCACAAAAACTCCTTGGCAGCCAGCAGTTACCTTATTGAAATGACTGTGGGTCAATCGAGGCTTTCAGCCTCAAATTGTGGAGGCGCACAGTGAAATGAAGAGAAGCTGTCCATGGCCCAGGTCCCTTTGCGGTCACGGGAGGGCTGCATGGGAAGAGCCGCCTGGCTTTGCTCACCAGTTTGTGTGATTCACAGAAAGACTATTTGTGTTTCAGGCTGGGGCGATTCAGTCGGCAGCCCGTCAGAGAGGGGAATGACCTACGATGCTCTTCATGTCTTCGACTGGATAAAAGCAAGAAGCGGAGACAACCCTGTCTATATATGGGGACACTCCTTGGGCACGGGGTAAGCATCTAACCTCAGTGGGACTTTGCATCTTCTGAAAAACACTAAACGCTGACCTTGGATGAAGGTGCTATTTGCTGTAATCCCCAGGCTGGCTTGGCATGGAGTCTGTGGCATAATTGCTGCAGAGTAGGTTCCCCTTTGCACTCTACAGAGTGAGAAGGGCTACAGTGAATGAATATGCAGGAATTGATCTTGAACCTTCATTGCCCAGAGGGTTACACTGGAACAAAGACACTTAGAATAATAAAATGCGGATTTATCGAGGGATGAGAAAGTGGAACTGCATTGATCTCATTCTGTGGTGAAACTATGTTTGTGTGTCCTTCCCAGCAGAACTTCAGTCTCCTCTGATGCTCTGAACGAGTAGTTCAAACCAGGTGCACGACTTACCCTTAGAAAACATTTCCTCCTGTCCTGGCAAACATGCCGTGTGTAATCAGTACTCGTGCAGTTGCCCACATGACTACGCTGCTGGCCATCTGGGAGAGTGACCTGGTGATCCCTGGCACTGGGAAGTTTGAAGTGTCAGGTGCTTTCACTCGCGTGTTTTTAATTTTTCTTTCCTGCTCCTGTCTTTCCAGTGCCCTCTGTAAGTGGGTGGTGGTTAGCAGGCATCATGTGCTCTTCGTCCCTTGATTTGCGGAGGAGCAGAGGGCAAACACAAGAGTTACTTTTGAGCTGAGCTGTGTGCAGGTTAAACTGAGACCACCACAGCCTGCCTTGCTGTCCAACAAATGTGTTGCTGAGACAGGGAGATATTTCAGGATAGTGCTGCTTCATTGCTGTGGTACTAAACATCCTATTTTGTTTGAGAGAAGGCAAAGGCTTTTCCTTCAGCTCTTCCTCTTAATTTTTGTCATGTTCAGGACCTCTTTCTGGGTCAGAGCATGCTTGTGGCATTTCCCAATGCACTGCGATCTGAGTGGCCCAGGACTGTGGTCCCCAGCTGTGTTCCCCGGTGACACATCAAGCCTGGAGCTTGAAGGTTTTGAAACGTGCTGTGCTTGGAGGATTCAGCAGCTTTGGAAATATCCCAGTCCCATTGGGGAGATGCGTGGGGGAGAACTTGCCGTGTTCTGACCCAGTTATGGAAGCTCTTTGCAGTGTGACCCTGTGACCCTGCACTCCAGCTGCGTGGAGCACAGCACCCCTCTGCCTGTGCCCCTGCATTCTGCTCTTTCTTTCTCAGCCCATGTGGTGTGGGGACAAGGGCTGTGTCACAGAGCTGTAGATATGTTGAGAGCCTGAGAAACACCTTGAAGGAGGTCCTTCCATGTGGCTCCACGGCGTGCTGCTTCTGTGGACTGGGGTTCAGGCACCTGATGCCATTTGAGACAGTTGGGTATGGGAGACCTGTGGGAACCCAAGCGATTGTGGGCTGGCTGCCCAGACCTCAGGCGGTGCGAGGGGTTGACGTTTTGGCAGCTGAGTTGTACCTCTGCCACCTTCTACCACAAGAGCCTGGTGCTTTGCAGCGGGTCTGTGCCAGATTAAATGCTTGTTGTTCTTCTTTCCAGGGTTGCAACAAATGTAGTGAGGCGCCTTTGCGAGAGAGGTAAGTCTGCTGGGTGGATGCACTTCCCACCCAGTTCAGGTCCTGCTGGTGTCCCGAATTTCTGCATACATTTGCAGTTGTCACAAGGCTGTCCTTGGCGCACCATGGTGGTAGCTGCTCTCATAAGGCAGACCCTGACCCTGCTGGGAATCTGCACCCCTGCATTTCAGCACGTTGCCTTTGGCTTTTCAGAAACGCCCCCAGATGCCCTGATACTGGAATCTCCATTCACCAACATACGGGAAGAGGCGCGAAGTCACCCCTTTTCTGTGGCAAGTACACAGCGGCTCTCACACTAGTGGCATGTAATTGTGGGCTTGGAAATTAACCTTCAGAAGCTGAGCTAATTGCATGACTTGTAGGGCAGCGGTGGTATTTATAAGCATCAAGCGTAAAGAGCTGTGCTTACGGCAGCTCCTGGGAACATGCAGTACCAGAGCCATCTGTGGAGGCTGCTTAAAGAATACCGAAACTGGGATTGGAAAGAGGGTCATAAATGTCGGCAAGGGCAAGGAGACTCTGCTCTCAACAGTGGACAGCCCATTCTTCTTGTGTTATAGCTTCTCTGTTGCAGGAGGGTACTTTGTGGGCTGTGAGCAAAACAATGGCAAAGCTTTTTTCCAGGAAGACTGTTGCCAGCAGCGGAATGGTACCTAGAGAGCTTGACCATACAAGCACCCAGAGAGCCTGCTTCTGAGCAGGCTGAGAAGATGGGCCTGAAACAGGAGAGGAAAAATAATGATGGAAACGTGGAACATCTCACTGCAGAGAGCATAGCCAAAAGCCAAGGGATGTTACTGGGATGGCAGTGACCTACCCCTTTACTGCTCTTTGTAGAACTTTCCTGCTGGTGCCTGCCACTAACGCAAATTTTTTCTCTCAGATATACAGATACTTTCCTGGGTTTGACTGGTTCTTCCTTGACCCCATCACGACAAGTGGAATTAAATTTGCGAACGATGAGAAGTGAGTTCCCTCTTTGCTGGGGTTTCAGCTGTGGCTGCAGTGAGCCATGGCAAGCATCAAGGAAGATGCACATCAGACTGTACTCTCTGCTTTATTCTTTTGTCTTAATTTAAGCATTAGACTTGCTGAAGGAATTCCAGTTACTCTCATAGCCTTGAGTGCAACACAGCTTTGCACTATGGAAGTCCTTCTTTTTTAATTGTTCTTAATAAGGACAGATGGAACAGAGAGCAGAGAGACTACTGAGGGATATGCTAACTTGGTTCATGTGATTTATGCTTTTCAAGTGTATGTTACACGTTAAACCATAGCATTGGAACATGGAAAGTTTGGGAAGATTTCTCTGCTGTGTGTTTGCATAAGCCAGCCTGTGTGTAAGAACACTTATTCTTTTCACTGAGCCTTTCATTCAAGAGCGTGAGCATTTGTGAGTTTGGTTTCCAGTACTGCTGCTAAACCAGACCTTGTGGGATGATGCTTTGCAGCAGGGTGAGCCACTTTTCTATGGTCTAAGCAGCAAATAGCTTTTGCAAGCGTGCCCTTCACTATTAAATTTTATACAAATCAAATGATTGGTGCCCAGATAGTAACGTTTCCAAAATCTGAACTGCAGTTAATGACCCACAGGACACATTTGTCATTGCAGTTTCCTTGAAAATAGCAGCCTTCCAGTACTTGAAGGGTGCCGACAGAGAAGTTGGGGAGGGACTGTTTACAAGGGTGTGTAGCAGCAGGCCGAGGGGCAATGGTTTTAAACTAGGGCAGGGTAGATGTAGATTAGACATTAGGAAGAAGTTGTTTACCCTGAAGGTGGTGAAACACTAGAACAGGTTGCCCAGAGAGGTGGTGGAGGCTCCATCCCTGAAGGCATTCAAGGTCAGGCTTGATGGGGCTCTGAGCAACCTGATCTGGTTAGAGATGTCCCTGCTCACTGCAGGGAGGAGGTTGGACTAGATGACCTTTAGAGGTGCCTTCCTGCCCAACACATTCTATAATTCTATGAAATTCCAAGAGTGGTGGGATTGCTCGGGCCTTTGTGACGCTGTTGTCTCTCTTACAGTGTGAAATACATTTCCTGCTCCCTGCTCATCCTTCATGCTGAGGATGACCCAGTGGTACCATTTCATCTGGGAAAGAAGGTACACATGCCGCTCTGCAAACTGAGCTGGTGGGAGGAACTGGTGTGATTGGAAAGGCAAAAAGTCAGCAATAGCAAGGTGTTTGTAGAAATGCGTAGCCTGAAGCATGTTGGAGATGGCAAATCAATAGTGAAACAGAGCTAGAGCTAGCAAATCTGGTCAAGCCAGGGCCCATAACCCACCCCTGTGAGGGGTGCTGGTTTGGCGGGGTAGCTGGTTTGGAGTGACGCGTGTCCCTCACCTGCCTCCCTTTGAACTCAGCTTTACAACATTGCTGCGACATCACGGAGTTTCCGAGACTACAAGGTCCAGTTTGTTCCATTCCACACAGACCTCGGCTACCGGCACAAGTACATCTACAGGAGTCCAGAACTACCTCGAATACTGCGGTAACAGAGCAGCCACCCAGGGTCTTCTCTGGCTTGGGGTGGGGGTGGGCTCTGGCTTAGGGATTTGGGGCACACTGTGACACGTGCCCAGGAGCAAGAGGGATGCATGTTCCCTGTATTGGGAAGCTCTTCTGAAAAACCCTTTGATCTTCAGACTGGATGAGATACTAGAGGTGGCTTAACACAGAGTCAAAGCTCTTTGTACCTCCGTGCAAAGTAGATTTTGGGAAGGGGAGCCATAGAAAGCTGGTTTGGTGGGGTAGCTGGCTCATCTCTGCTGATGGCTGAGAGCAAAGCTCAGGGCCGTTCCCCGTAGCTGCAAGTGCTTGGGCCTGAGTATGTGCAAGGGAACGGGAAGACTTGCAGGCTGCAGCATGCACCTGAGGGTGGGAGAGCCGAGTGTGACTGCTGTGTTGTTTCCTTTCTTAGGGAATTCCTGGGAAAATCTGAACATGAGCATCATCACTGAAGACTGGCTGCTTGGCAGCACAGAGATTTTCCTTTCTTTCCTTCCTCTCTCCTTTTCCTCCCCTCTCCCTGCGGGCCCGTCTGCCATTCTTCCATCCCTGGCATTAGAGGAGGCCAGGAACTCCCGCTCTAATCCTGATGTGTACCCTTGGCAACTCCAGCTCCCGGCATCAGCGTCTGCGGTGGTAGAAGAAAGAAGTTGTTGGGCTTCTTTTTTGACATGGATGGAGTGGTGATAACAGCCCAGGAGGCAGTAGCAAACCGTGAAAAGTGTAAGCACAACAAAGCCTGGCCAATCCAGCGTGGTACCCCTGAGGACAGACATTCCTAGGACATGTGTGTCATGACCAAGGGTGTTTCTTTCACTTTTAAACACTGCTGCTGTTTTTGGATCACATAGGGACTCATTTGTAGGTGAATGGCTTCTGCTGTGTCTCCATACCACAGTTGTCTTGCTTGAGTTTGAGGTGTTCTCTTTCTAGGAAATACATGTTTTGCCTTTCCTTTTCGCTAAGTGGCTGTAATTACAAATACAAGGAAGATCCAAGTGGTGAGAAACTTTTATTTAGCTCTTCAGTCACAATGTGTTGCAAGTGTTGGGCTAATTGCACACACTTGGAAATAAAATGAAAGATCTTTTTTATTTTTTTTGTTCCTCCTTTTCAAACATCTGTTTAATGGAAAAGGTTAGTTAGTGCCCTTTTATCTTTTATGAACATCATTTCTCCTCCCATCCCTGCTATCCTCTGTGGAGCTCATCCAATACACTTCCCAACAGGACTGAAGAGACTCATTGCAAGCTTGGGCATTTAAGCCAGAAAGCCTGAGATGACTTTTTTTTTGCTTGACCTCCTCCTTCCATGAACAATGTGGGCCCAGGATGTGGGAATGGATGTCTTCCATTCTCCCCGACAGATGTGTGCTTCCTTTGGGTGGGAACAACAGGGCTTTTTCCTCAACTACCTTTTAGGTCAAGTTTTCCTCTTCCTGGTGGCTACAGCGTTGCTCTGTAGTTACAAGCAGGCAGTGGTGTGCAGTTCTCCATGCAGAAATGAGTCTGTGGTGTCCCTCCCCACTTCTTCCTCCGCCTCCAGTCTGTGCTCTGGGCATCCCGGCCAACCTCACAGCCACGGTTGGAGCGTGTTGTCCAGGAGGCAGAAGTGGAAATGAGCCTCTCCCATGGGGAGAGGTTCTGGGGATGTCCCTTCCCTGTCTGGGGCTAGAACAGGGGCTGTTCTGAGCTCTGCGCTGGGACAGGAGAGGGTCATATGCTGACCTTGCCCCCTGTCAGTCTATATAGGCAATACCAGGTGCTGTAGGTTTAGTCACTAATGCTCAGAGTGAATTGTGCTGCCCGAGGGCTGTACAGCGTAGTATAAACTGCTCAGCATGCATCCAAGTTTATCTGCAGGCTCATACTAGTTGCAAAGCAGCCAGTAGCTTGTTCTCCTACTGAGATTCTTCTGCTGTAGTGTGGTTGTCCCCGAGGTTTCTGACCCACGATACTCATAACCCAACTGTGCCACTTAAATTACGTTTGACGCACTTGTATTTATTGCACTGACAGAAGAGAAACACTTACTTGGCTCTGGAGGGTGATGTGCACATTCCAGCTAACGCTGCTGCTGGCAGCTGGCTTGGGGCAACGCGCAGCCTGAGCCAGGGGCTGGCTGGCTGCCTTTCTCCCGTGTGATGAAGCTGAGGGTCCAGCAATGTGAACTGCTGGTGTTGGCGATCCCAGCACCGCCATTCCCGTTAGTAGGCCAGTGATATGCTTGGAAATTTAAACTGAAATGTTTATCTTTAAAAGTGGTGTAGTTTTAATAAAGGCATTGACTGCTGATCACTTCAGCTTCACCCGTTTTAGCTGGTGATTTTGGGGACTTTGCCCCCGAGTTGGGCAGGTCAGCTGGGCGCGTGGCAGAGCTGCAGCTGGGTTGTGCTTCGGGGATGAGCTCGCAGCTGCAACTGGGCAAGTTGTGGTGGCTGCTGCCAGCTCTGGGCAAGCAAAGCAGCTCTCTGGGAGCCCAGTGGGTCCAAGCCTGTAGTCTGGCTGCAGCCAGGGCTCTTCTTCTCCACTGGGGCTGGGGGAAATGGGAGCTGCCCGTGGGAATTCTGGGGCAGGAGCCCTGTGTGCTTTTTGCAGGGCAAACCCAGCACTGTAACCCCCCTCATCCCAGCACGTAACAGCCAGCACACCCAGGGGTGCAGGAAAATATCTTTAGCCCAGTACAGCTTCTGGTACCAGCTCCCTCCTGCACACCTCGTGCACTGTCAAGGCTGACTTATCTGCCATGGGCATGGTGCACCCATGATGGTGCCAGCACCGTGCTGGTTGCAGGGGACCGCATCCCATGAAGCTACAGCTGGGGCAGGCCACCAGGGCTTCAGGTGTCATGGCCTGATCTTGTTGTAAACTGAACCCAGAGGCATAGAGTAGCCACAAGTCAGCCCAAAGTCAAACCAGCAGGTGTTCTGGTAGTTTTAATGAGTTGGTGTCACACAGGCGAGTACTGGTGCACTACACAGCACTACAGGTGCTAAATTCTGACCCCAGCACTGGGAGGGACACGGAGCAGCATGACCCAGCTGTGGAGGGACACGAGAGATGTGGTTCACGTTCACCCTGGGTAGCACCCAGCATACAGCTGTGCCTGGAAAGCCAAGAGCCTGCTCAGGGCCCCTGGGCCCAGCCACCCAGTTGGCAGTGGCAAGTACAATCTTCTCTATACAGGCATAAAAAATCCCTGGAGTGGCTTGGGTACTGGGCTTTTAGTTAACAAAGAGGTGTGGGAGGAGGCTACAGCAAGCTCTGTGGCAAGAAAGTTGCTGATCCCAGGCACTCTCTCCTCCTCCTTGTGGCACGTAGCATTTGCCAGTGGTGCCTGCGCTGGGGCCAGCTGCTTCAACAGCCAGCCCCACCTTCTCTAAGAAGTTCGGAAATGAGAGACCGTGGCCTTTCCCACCCCTAGCTTTGAGGCCGGCAGACCCACTGGAGAAGGATGCAAGACACGCTCTGTTTTGGCTAAACCTGCTTGTGGGCAGGGTCAAGGAGGCCAGGCCAGGCTGCATGCAGGGGGAGAGGGGAAGATTGAGTTGGAAAGCCCTTGTTAAGCATGGAGCACAGCTGTGGAAGACTTATCATCTCACTAAAAGCACTATGCAGCACATGCAGGCTGGATACATGGGTACAAACACAGCGTCCTTTATCCTCTCTCCCAGCTCCTGTTCCTCAGTCAGGGCTCCTTCTCAAAGCATCCTTCTACCCTTCCCCTCCCAGAGAAAGGCTTTTGTTTCTGCAGAGCCGAGCCCAGGTGAAACACAGGTGAGGCCTCGTGGACTGGGAGCCCATCCCTCCTTCCTTCCCTCTGTGCTTGCATCAATCCCGGGGGAGGTTGGGTGGGGGGATTTTTGTGGCCGATGGCTCCACACCCCAGATATCTCGGCCGTACTCTGTGATGGTCCTGTCACTGGAGAACTTGCCCGAGCATGCGATGTTCCTGATGACTTTCTTAGTCCATTCCTGGGGGTCCTGGGAAGAGGACAGGCAATGCCAGCAGTCAGTCCCTCACCTGGCTTTGTCCCAGCTCATGGCCTTGCAGGGGACTAGCTATGCACCCTTGGCTGGTTTAAATGCTGTGGTGTGGGGCTGCAGAAGCAGCAACACCTGCCTAACCCTGCCCCATGTCTGTGAGAAAGTCTCCTCAAGGAGCACACTCATCCCAGCTCCCCTAGTCTCCTCACTGCACTTCCATGGCCAAGGGCCAGGGGAGGTTCAGGTTAGATATTAGGAAGAATTTCTTTACTGAAAGGGTTGTCAGCCACTGGAACAGGCTGCCCAGGGAGGGGGTTGAGTCACCGTCCCTGGAGGTGTTTAAGAGATGTGTAGATGTTGCATTGGGGGACATAGTTTAGTAGGTTGATAGGGCTGGGACAAAGGCTGGACTCAATGATCTTCAAGGTCTCTTCCAGCTGAAACTATTCTGTGGTTCTGTGACCCCATCCCTCCCCCTCAGTACCGAGCTTACCATAAACAACTGGTCCACTTGGCCTTGGCATTTAATGTAGGCCTCATAGTCGGCAAACACCTTAAACCTGAAACCCAAAGTGGAGTAAGCGTTTGCCCACTGTGGGGGTCCCAGCCCAGCACAGCCACCTCTCTCCAGGAGGGACTCGGGCCAGCAGGAGGTGCGGGCAGACCAAGAGCAGCCCAGCAAAGGGGCTGCTCACAAGACTCACCTGTCGTGGTACATGAGCATGTTCACAACATCCTTGAAGCAACCGGGGTCTCGAGGGGAGAAAAACCCGCTGCTGATCTGGTCGATGGCTTGTCGCAGCTCTGGCAGGCGCTCGTAGTACTCTCGTGCGTTGTACCTGCACCCAGCAGAAACAGGCTGGTTGGGAGCAATGCTCTCCTGTGGGACCCAGCACCCAGAGAGCAGGACCCGACGTCTCTCGGGCAGGGAAGGCAGGCAATGTCCTAAGTGAGGGGCCTCTGTCCCTCAGAGTGCACTGCTAGTGGCTCTGAGACCAGCTGCAGTGCCTGAAGCGCTTTGTACCTGGCTTCACATCCTGTTTGCAGCCACTGTGCTCGGGACGAGCTGCTTGGGCTGCATTTTTGATGGACCACCCACTGACCAGCCCAGGGCAGAAGCTACCTCCAGCACCCCCTTCCCCTGGCTCTGTCCTGCTCCAGAGCTGCCCAGAGGGGAGGGTATTCCTCCCAGAGATCATGGCTCTCCCTTACAGAGTTGGAACCTGTATCCCCAGCTAAGCTCTGGCATACATTGGGTAAACCCCAGCACCAACCCTCGGCGATCCAGGGCCTCCACATCCTCCACACGCATGCCAAAGATGAAGAGGTTTTCTTCTCCTGCCTCCTCAGCCATCTCCACGTTGGCCCCATCCATGGTACCAATGGTGAGGGCCCCGTTCACCATGAACTTCATGTTGCCGGTACCCGAGGCCTCTGTGCCAGCTGTGGAGATCTGCTGGGAGAGATCCGCTGCCGGGATCACTGCCGGGTGCAAGAGAGGTAGGAGTTAATCTGCAGCATGCTGCACCTCCCCACGGCAAAACAACCCTGGGCATCTGCTAGTGGCCCTGCTGACCTCAACCTCAGCCCAGACAGCACGGCTCTGGGGCCAGAGCCAGGCTCAGCCCTGCCATGACCCCATGCAGCTGCTGTCACTCCTGCATGAGGAGTCACGTCCAGCCCTGAGTGGAGCCCTCAGGCCCTTGCTAAGGGAGAGCCAGGCGACCTCTCAGGCCAGCCACTTTCTGGGCTCAGGTGGGACATGCCCAGCTCCTGACTGGTGCTTACACAAAGACCAGACGTACCCTTCTCGGCCAAGGATACCCGGTAGTTCTCCAGGAAGATGACCTTGAGCCTGTCCCCCACATAGGGATCGTTGTTGATGACCTCACCGATGGACGTGATGAGTTTGATGATCATCTTGGCCATGTGGTAGCCAGGGGCCGCCTGAAGAAGAGCAGCCCAGAAATGGTGCAGGCTTTTAAAGAAGGGAGAGGTGCCAGCGTGGGTCCTCACCACGGGGAGAATCTGGGCCTCGTTTCTGCTGTTCACATGGATCAGCAAAAACAACCTACTGGGAGGAGAAGTCCTGAGCCACAGGGAAAGAGTGATGGGGCCTTGTTCAGTCCCATTAGTCCATGAAGGTACTTCCTGAAGAGCCCGCCAGCAGACACATGCTGGCTAACCTACAGCAGGCCTGCCAAAACCACAGAAAGGGGACAGCACCTTCCCCCACATCCCCACTGAGACATGCACACACTGAGTCTGGAACGCACGTTACCTTTCCTCCGATCATAATAGTCCTGGGCACAAAGGATTTGGATGGATCGTTCCTGATGCCTGAAAAAGCAGGGCAGAACACAACCCAAGTGAAAATACAGTGGACAGAGTTTATCACATGCATCAGAGGTGGGCTGGGATTCCCAGCCCATGTCACATGGACCCAGCAAACTTGCAGGGCCCTGAAGCCCAAACAGACATCTGCCAGAGCTGTGCTGGGCAAAAATGGGCTACAACGTTCTCAGAGAGCCACTCAAGCCAGCACGATGCAGGGTTCCAGTGACCTCCAGTGACCTGGCGGGAACAAGGCAGGCGGCCGGGGATGGGATAGCGTGAGGGGAGGGGAATAATGTCTATAAATATGTCAAGGGGGAGTGTCAGGAGGACGGAGCCAGGCTCTTCTCAATGATGTCCAGTGACAGGACAAGGGGCGATGGATACAAGCTGGAGCATAGGAGGTTCCACAAAAACATTAGAAAAAACTTTTTCCCAGTGAGGGTGACAGAGCCCTGGCACAGGCGGCTCAGAGAGGTTGTGGAGTCTCCTTCTCTGGAGGCATTCAAAACCCATCTGGACGCGTTCCTCTGTGACCCTCTCTAGGTGATCCTGGTCTGGCACCAGGGTTGGACTAGATGGTCTTTCAAGGTTCCTTCCAACTCCTAGCATTCTGTGATTCTGTGACCCAGCTGAGCTGAGAGGTGGCTGTGACCTGGGACCCAGCTGGGCTAAGAAGTGGGCTGTGAGCTTTTCCTCACAGCTCTGTACGACCCTTCAGACACTCTGTCTTCCCTCCTGGAGAGAAGCCCTTCATGACAGGATGGCAGAGCTAGGCTTGGGAGTCCTTGGCCACCAGCTAGCGTACTTTTACATGGGAATCCTGGCAGTACTAGGCTGGGGAGACACCCCTTGCCTACCAGCCTAGGCAGGACTTACGGTTGTAGAGGGTGATAGCATGCAGGCAGTTCAGCAGTTGCCGCTTGTACTCATGGATTCGCTTGACCTGAACATCGAACATGGACGAAGGGTTGATCTTGACCTTGTACTGCTCCTCCAAGTAGGCTGCAAACTTCAGCTTGTTCTCCTGACAAGAAAATCTGATGAGGAATGGTTCCCCCGCCACTAGTGAGCACTCGCTGCTGGGATGTTTGTAGGAGCATAGTGCCTTTTACCCTTCTTCCTTCCACCTCCAGTGCATGTTACCTGCTTGACTTTCGCCACATCCCTGATAAAAGTCTCGTTATTGATGAAATCCAGGAGTTTCTTCAGCTGGCTCAGATCTGTGATAAAGCCTTCCCCAATTTTCTAAAAGAACAAACCAAGAGATGGATGTCCCATTTGTGATGGATGTCCCCTCACCCAGTCCACAACTGAGCCTCCCTAACCAAGATGCCACAGTTCCACTGGGAATTGGAAGAGGCACTCTGGCCAGGAAAAGGGGCACAGTTTCTTATGGTAAGATTACTTCTCTGTGTCATCAGGGAGCCCAAAGGTACAGGGGAAACAGGGTGCTTGCAAGAACCTAAATAAGTCCCTCTCTCTCAAGGAGATTTAGAGGAAGGATGTGTGCACATGTACTAGGGCCTCCTGGCAGCTGGAGAAACTGATGGGCAGGACACAAAGACACATTTAACTGCAGGACATTATTAAGCTAAGGCACATTGCAGTGTGAAGCAAAAACCTGTGCTAAAGGGCCTGGTAATCAGAAGACACAGAACTGGGGCTGGAGCTCCGAGGGAGCTCCGCTGTGCCTGTGAAGCTGGATGGTTTTGCAGACACCCCATTTCACACACCATGGTACTGCCTGACAGGCTGTGTGTAGCCACTGTGAGGGCAGGCAACCAGATCCAAATTACTGTAACTTTTTTTTTGGCAATCTCTTCATCACTGACTTTAAAGCCCTGTGAATCTCACACCTACATGTGCAACAGGTGTGCTCCCCCCAGGCTGTCCTCACTCACACCCACCAGGCATCAGCCTCAGGTCTGATCAGATCACACAAAAAGATGACCAAGAACCAAATGGATCACACTCAGCCCCTCGCTTCAGATGCTTGTGACTCACCTCAGCAATAACGTCAGCCAGTCCCGGGTTACACAG